>JAMZRA010000005.1:9391651-9991651 GCA_024499935.1 Tyrophagus putrescentiae
AGATTGTCCGTCGCTGAGACTCGATGGCGGGGGGTTGGTTGGAAACGGACGAAAACGTAGGTTTTGGGTTGGATGGGTTCAAGGGATTCAGGGTTGGAGAGTTGAGTGAGAAACGGTCGACACAGAGGTTTTCTGGGCTCTGAGGCCGTTTATTGGTTGAAGAGTTGAAGACAACAGGATTTGTGAGATCACTGTTGGAAGAGCCGGCAAGCAGCGCAACGTGGTAAGGATGCGACTGAGTGAAGCTACATTAGAAGTGCTGAAGTGAGCAGCGCTTATATGGGAAAGAAAAGTGTGTGTCTGTGTGTCTGTGTCTGTGTGTCACTGTGTGTCATAGTGTGAATCAGTGATAAAGAGTTAGTGGATGTGTCAGTGTGAATTAGTGTTTGTGTCACGGGCAAGTGCTGATAGGAAATGCGCCCGTGATTAGTGCCAGAAGTGGCCGGTGAGCGTCGCGTCAAGCGGTCACGTCACATACTGGGGGGCCAAAGTTCTCACTTGTGACTCTCCGGAGGAGTTGGATAGCCAAGAAGCGAGTTGATGATGATCAGAATCTGCTGCGGCTTGGCAAGATCAGGTTCTTTCAATTCGACGTCGAGGTTTGGGGGTTCAGTGTCCGACTCTCCATGGCATTCCAGCGGGATGAGCGTACGGACGTCTCTGGCTTTGACGACGGTCTTACCTCGATCGGTTGTCCGTAGGAACACCGTGCGCACCTGTCCATCCGGAGACGGTTGTACGTGTTCGATGATTCCGATAGGCCAATAATCAGGAGGCGTTGAGTTTTTCAGTAGAACGACGTCGTTAGGTTTGAATTTGATCTTTGAACGAAGTGAGAGGTTTTGGTGCATAGATTTCAACTGGAGAAGATAGTGGTCGTGAAACTTGCTCCAGACTGCGTTCTTGTGACGATCATTGGCGAGGTACTCCTTGATGATGTCTGGTTTGTCGATGTTGGAGGTGTTGCCAACTCGAGGAAGTTGGACGAGAGAGCGACCAGCAAAAAAGTGAGCAGGTGTCACGACTTGTCCTTCGAAAGTGAAAAGTGGTCGGCTATTCATGAGTGCTTCAATTTCGTAGAGAATTGTCTCTAGTTTTCGATCAGTGAGAATCGTCTTAAAGGTGAGCGCCTTCAGGGTCGCTTTCACTGTTGCGATTAGTCTCTCATAAAACCCACCTCTCCACGGTGAGAGTGGGGTGAGGTGAATCCATTTGAGTCGAAGTTCAGGTTTAGAGTACTCGCGGCTTAGCTGGTGCACGAGTTTGAGGAATCGTTTTTCGACAGCAATGAGCTGCAGACCGTTGTCACTGTAGATTAGTTTGGGAATACCTCTACGAGCGACGAATTTTCTAAGAGCGAGGTAAACCTCAGCTGCTGTTTGGTTTGAAATGAGCTCAAGATGGACAGCTCTGGTTGTGGCGCAGGCGAAGATTACACCGTAGCGTTTTCCTGGTGTTGTCATTGCTGTGGTCAATGGGCCAAAAATGTCCAGACCCACATTAGTGAATGCTGGAGTTCGTTCATCGTAGCGAAATCGAGGAATTGATCCGAGATCGACAGTAGAGGTTTTACCGCGAAGGGTTCGACAGATCCTGCATCTGGAGATGAGGTGAACAACTGACTTGCGGAGTTTGATGATAAACACGCGGCTGCGCACAGCTGCGAGCGTTCGGTCGACGCCTGGATGTCCGAGGCGGTCGTGTTCAAATTGAATGAGGAGATCGGAAGATGACACTTGTGTGGTAGAACCGAAGGAGAGGTTTCGTCATCGGTCAAGTTTGGACCTTTGAGCATTCGAGTCTGCAATCGGATCAGGTTGGATTCATCCAGCACGCACTTATAGTTGTGCAGTAAACTGGTTTTGTTGATTGGGTTCTTTGTTTTGAGGTCATCAGAGCTCCTGTTTGAAGTGATTCTGTTGTATTCCTCGAATGAGTAGTATCATCGCGAGGTCGTGTTCAGTGAGTTTTCTATAATATTCGTGTTTGCCGAATCGCAGGATGAGACGGGCAAACAGTCGGTTAAATTTGAGAGCTGATCCGAAGTTTGGATGACGAATGCAGCTGCATTTGGTTGATTGATTGGTTTGAATTGCGAAAATCGAGGTTTTCAGTTCATGGTCAAATCGAGTGGCATCAGCAGGAGGAGGTGCGTGTAGCCATTTGGGGTTTTGAAGAAGTTCTTTCATTGAGCAGCCTCGTGAGATGAGGTCAGCTATGTTGTCAGCTGATTGAACGTGTCGGAATCGAGCTGAGGGGATCAGTTTCTGGATTTGATTGACTTTCAATGCGACTGATGGTCGTTGATCGTTCGGATGTTTGATTAGTCGTTGCAAGTTGAGAAGAGAATCTCCACAAACTACAACTTCGTTGAATTTGATCGAATCAGAGGTTAGGTCTGCGAGTTTGCAGAGGTAGTTTGCGACTTCAGCGCTCATGAGGAGAGCATCAAGCTCAAGCTCAGGCATTGTTGTGTCTCTTGCCAATTGTGATTTGGCGAAGATTAGTTCGGTTGATATTTCAGTCATGGTGTAAGCAGCAACTCCGACTGCATGTTTACTGGCGTCACAGTACAGGAGGAGTGTTGCTGGGGAGCCGGTGATGACATTACGTTTGACGGTAAACTCTTTCACCAGGTGCACGTCGTTAATCAGCGTTAGCGCTTCATCGTGCAGTTCTTGAGGAAGAGGGTCATCCCAGTCGAGTTCGGTTTTCCACAGTTTGCGTAGAAAGAGTCGAAGTTGAACGACAAATGGAGCGATGAGGCCCATTGGGTCGTAAACTGAGGCGAGGATCGATGAGAAGATCCGTTTCGTGATTCGCGAGTTGGTTGATTCGATACAGAGGTTTGTTTCTAGTGACAACATGTCCTCTGGAATATTCCAATGGTGACCTAAAGTCTTAGAGCTGTCGGGTGCACCAGGTGACCAAAGATGATCAAGGGTTGGGTCGTTGGATCGCCATTTGCGGACGTTCATTGAGGCAGAACTGAAGATGGTAACAGTTTCCTGCTTAAGTTGTTCGACTTGCTCGATAGAGAGGTTTTCAACGGCGAGTAGTAGATCATCGACGTAGAAATTGTTTCGGATCAACGAGACAGTAAATGGGTACTTCTCGAGATTGTCTGAGAGATGCTTCTCCATCACAGCATAAAGAAGGAAGGGAGAGGCGGAGGTACCGAACGGCACTGACGTGAACCGGTACGCAATTGGTTCGTTGTTTTCGTTTATCCACCAGAAGCGAAGAGCGTCACGATCTGATGGGTCGACTTTGATGGTTAGGAACGCTTTCTCGATATCGGCTGCGATTGCAGTCTTTCCAAAACGAAAGCGAAGTAATAGGTTCAGAGAGTTCCACGAATTAACTCCTTTGTAGATGCAGTCATTTAGTGGAAGTCGGTCAGGTTCATGTGCGCTTCCATCAAACACGATCCTAATTTGACTGGTCGTCTTGTCCGGACGGAGGACGCAGTGGTGTGCCAGGTAGTAGGTTCGGTTCGAATGAATGATTGGAGCGCGTTCAGCGAAGTTGTTGATAACTTCGTTCATGGCTTCAGTGTACTGTGAGAGAAGGCCACGAGATTTCAGGCTGTTGAGTAGGCGTTTGAGTCGACAAAGAGCGGCGTCTTTGTATGAGTGAAGATCAACTGGACGAATCCAGGGCAGTTTTACTGAGTATTGATTGTTCTCAAAACTGATGTTGTTCTTGGAGAACTCTTCTAGGTATTTCTTTTCGATAGGTGGAAGCGGATTCGAATTAGAGGTTTGAATCACGCTAAGATAGACGGGATTGCTGAGTGTAGGCATGGGAGTGCAGCCGTACAACGTCGGTCCGAAGATTGTATCCACAATGTGCAAGTCTTCAGTAATTTGAGTCGAGGATTTTCTGATGAACTCGTATTTCTCAACTCCGATTATCATGCCAATCGGGAGTCGTTCATGTGAGTCAGTCAGTTGATAGCCTTTGGCGACAAGTAGGTTTCGAAATTCAGGAGGACAGACTGGAGGCATCAAATTGTTCAGAGATGGAACGACTGAGAACACGATGTCCATCGATTGTCCGTTAGTGATCGAAGTGAGGGTAGCGTTGACTAATCGCTCACTGTTGGTTGTTTTGCCATTAAATCCTGAGATGTTGAGGGAATGGCTGTCATAGATCTCAAGACCAAGTCTGTTGGCTAAACTTTCTTCTACAACTGTCCGGCCAGCTGCGCTGTCAAGTAGAACGCGGACAAGTTGATTGTTGATGTTGACTAGCACTGTGCTCATAAATGAGACAAGGTCAGTTCTAGCGTACTTCTTTCGCATCTGAATTGGGAGTAAGTCAGAAGATACGAATTGAGGGGTTTGAGTTGGAGCTTTCGCTGCAATAGTGGTAATGCTGGGCGAAAGAAGAGGTTTTAAATGATTCGGGATCGAGTTGTTCTTGCCGTCATCTGGCGTCAGGATGTTTACGGCAGCTTGTTTCACCGCTGTTGTTTGCGGTGGGTTTGTTGAATGCACGCCACCAGTGAGGACAATCACTCGGGAATGAGGCTCACCACAAGGACAAGTGTATTTACTGCGACAGTCCTTGGTGAGGTGTCCAACACGGAGGCAACGAGTGCACAGATTCTTTTGATTGACTATTGACTTTCGTGTGGTGACATCGGCGTGATTGCAGAAGATCGTAAGATGGTCACCGTTGCAAATGGAGCAAACACGAATCATAGGTTTCAATGTTGACTGATTTGAATGATGCGTCTGAGCTGACGACTTTTGATAAGAAGGAGAAGCGACAAATAGGTTTGCTTTACTAGGCTTCTCTTTTTTGGGTTCAGTTGATGGTCGGATAGAATGACGTTCATTCAGACCCTCTTGGTGTTTGATCTCCTTGCGAAGGTGATCCAAGAATTGGTCTGCATCCCAGCTCACATGATCACGGTGGTAAGTCGAAGTGAGGCTCTGGGGAAGGTTCTGGACGATGAGATTTAGGAACGTCTCGTTGATGGTTGCTGCACTCGTCCCACAGTTTTTGAGAGCTTGAACTCCTTCTTCAGCAGTGATCAGAAGAGAGGTGAGTTGACGAGTACAGGTTCGATTTTTAATAGGTTTTAGTTGTTCAAATGAACGGCGAATGCTTTCGCGGACGCGAGTAGGCTCGCTGAACCACTCTTGCATGCGTTCTTTGGCGGTGGCAAGTCCATCAGCAGTAGGTTTGAGGCAGCCGATGACTTCTTTGCCATGGTTTCCGCACAGGTTCTTAAATGCAAGGAACTTGGCAGCGTCATTGAGACTGGCATCAGTTTCGTACTGGCTGGTGAATTCCTCTTCAAATGTTTGATATCGAGATGGTGTGCCGTCAAAGGGAGAGACTTTGGCCTCATCGCCAATGGAGCGAACGACCACGGTTGGGGATTGACTGGAAGAAGGTAAAGACGAAAGCGGAGGTTTTAGTTTTGTTTGTTCAAGTTGAGCTGTCAACAACTCAAGCTCGAGTCGTTCTTTTTCTCGCTTGTGCTTGATTTCAAGTGCCTTGTCTTCAGCCGCTTGGGCTCTAGCTTCCTCTTCTTGACGACGTTTCTGATCGTTTTCGAATTGAAGTCTGATTCTCTCCTCTTCCTCGTCGATGAGGTCGGAGATCTTCCGGAGAGTCTCATAGTACTGCGGTCCGGAGTCATCGTTGATTTGGTGATCACAGGAGAAAAGTGAATCGCTCAACTGTTTGCAGTATGCGCGAGTGACTTTGTTATCTCCGAAGTTGGTTCGAGTGTTAACCGCATTGAAGGCTTTGGTTATGGCCGTACGGATGTTAGCACGTTTCTTCGAAAGTTCTAGGTTTTCATTGGATGGAGCCATGTTGAATCAGTTGTAGGACAATTCAGCCCATCGACACCAAAAAGATTATGTTGTTTGATGTTTCGCTGTGAACGAAGAAACTTGGGCAATGGACTGAAAGATTGTCCGTCGCTGAGACTCGATGGCGGGGGGTTGGTTTGGAAACGGACGAAAACGTAGGTTTTGGGTTGGATGGGTTCAAGGGATTCAGGGTTGGAGAGTTGAGTGAGAAACGGTCGACACAGAGGTTTTTCTGGGCTCTGAGGCCGTTTATTGGTTGAAGAGTTGAAGACAACAGGATTTGTGAGATCACTGTTGGAAGAGCCGGCAAGCAGCGCAACGTGGTAAGGATGCGACTGAGTGAAGCTACATTAGAAGTGCTGAAGTGAGCAGCGCTTATATGGGAAAAGAAAGAGTGTGTCTGTGTGTCTGTGTCTGTGTGTCACTGTGTGTCATAGTGTGAATCAGTGATAAAGAGTTAGTGGATGTGTCAGTGTGAATTAGTGTTTGTGTCACGGGCAAGTGCAGATAGGAAATGCGCCCGTGATAAGTGCCAGAAGTGGCCGGTGAGCGTCGCGTCAAGCGGTCACGTCACACAATATTACTGTCCACAGACAAAGAGTACGGCATTTTTACTTTTGTAGTTTTAATTTTCATATATCAACTTTATATTGTTTGTTTTCCTAATTATACTCGAAATGTTTTAACAAAAATTTCAAAACGTAAATTGTGTTTGTCACAAAAAAACATGCATCATAGTATTGTTTATTCCGAACTTCTTTGTTATGAAAAATATTTCAATTTAAAAATTTTTAATATGAAATGTTTAGATCAAAATTTTGTTGTTGCATTAGCTTTATTTATTCTTAATTATTGCATCATTTTGCTACAAACAAAAGAATAAATTTTATAAATAAACAAATTTGTTAATGTTTCAAACAGTTTGTAATTTAAAAAACAGTTGGTTTTTACTCACAATTGTTAAAAAACAAAAACAAACGTGTACAGTCGTTGATATTTAGTGCACATTAAAAAATTTTATTTAATTTACAAGTACTACAATAAAAAAGTACATGTAAAAATAGTTTTGAGATTTATAAACGTAAACAAAACAACTGGAACGGCTAAACTTGACAAATATCCTTACTAAATTAAAATTAGTGCAATTTTCTTGGTTATCTTTATCAGTTTTTGTTACTAAGGTGATAAATGCAACGCCAATTTAAATATATAAAAATGAAACAAATTTAATTCTTGTGCAAATTTAAGACGCATTTTACCTAAAAATGCATTCTTGTTCCAATCAGTACAATTGCCAAAGCAATTTTGAGCAAATTTTGACAAGTGTTTGTCGATACTTTTTTAACGCAAAAACTCGACGACGTGTACTAAAGTTTTTAAACAACTATAATTTTGCAAGTTTTTGGACTAAATATGAACGTTTTGTTATTTGTTTTCTAATAATTGCTTTTTTACGAAAAATTTTACCGTTGCTGTTTACGTTTATTTACAATTTTTTGCAACCAAATGTTGACGTAGAAGAAGATAATGAACCTTTTGAAGAAATAGAACCAGATTCTAACGATGATGATAATTCTGAAAACTGTTCAATTTGTCTTGAAAATTTTAAAAACAAAAAGATTGCTCTTTTAGAAAATTGTTGTCATTTTTATCATCCCAAATGCATTGAAAAATGGTATGAAAACGGCTACGGCGATTGCCCAATTTGCAGGCAAGTGTCAGATTTGTATTATATTCACACAAGACTTGTAAGAAATCCGATCCTTAAACAAATGATTTTTAATGAACACAAAGATAAATTAGGGCCAAGAATAGTTGAACCGAAAAAAGATGAGCTCAATGAAGAAGAGCGACAACAACTTGTACAAAGGATTTTCGAACACTTAACTGAAAGATTGCGAGCAGAAGATGAACAAAACAATGATTCTGATTTTACAGATTTAACTGATTAAATGTTATAAATTTTATTATTAAATTTAAAAAACAATTTTGTTGTTGGGTTTTTATTTGTAACATGCTTTTATCGTTTACTGACTTTTATAGAAAAGGGTTCTGTTTGTAAAATGCCAATGCCTTTTTTAACAATTAACTCATCAGGAGTGGTCAAAGTGTTTTCAAACTTAAATTTGCGCACTAAAGATGCAAAACAAAGTTTAAGTTCTTGGTAAGCAAATCGCATAGCCACACAGTTGCGAGGTCCAAGTGAAAATGGGAGGTAAGTGTACGGCACTAGTAAATGTTTATTTTCTGGCATGAATCGCGACGGATCAAATGTGAACGGGTCCTTATAGTAATCTGCGTTAAGATGAAACAACGTTGGAATAATGTTAACGACTTGGCCTTTTTCAAGCACAACATTGCCTAGTCGATAATTGTCGGTGTTGCAAATTCTTGCCATAAACAATATTGGTGGGTATTTGCGCAAAGTTTCTTTAAGGAATGCATCAAGATAAGGCAACTGATTCATGACCGTCTCAAAATATTCATTTTCATTTTCATCTTTAAACTTTGAAAGAAAACTTCCTAGCTCTTGATAAAGTTGTTCTTGAATGTGCGCATTTTTAGCCAATTCAAATAAAGCGTGTGTAGCCGTACTAAAAATTAAAATTGCATTTAGTATATTTTAAAAACAGCGTTAACTTGTTTACCTTGCTGTTGTTTCAAAGCCAGCTATAAAGAAAAAAACGCAGTTACTTTCAATTTCAACGTCAGTTAATTTTTTTGCTGTTTCTGGCGGTTTGTTGTTTAAATTCACTTGTTCTTTATCTTCAGTGATTGTCATTGTTTTATAGTTGGTATTTTCAATATCTTTTTGATCTACACTCGCGTCTATTAGAAGTTGTACTAAATCATGTTTTGGTTTTGAGTGTTCACTTTTTCGTTGTTTGACAATGTGACGACTGAGGTTAGCAAAAAAGTTAAAAGGCTCAGGGGGAAACATTGTTTCAATGCCCATAAGACGCAAAAACCACGAGGGTAAAAATACAATACTTAACAAACGCAATGGGCTAAATTGCATCAATTTTCTTCCATGAATAAGAAACGGATTGTTTTCATTTTCATGTGCATTTGTTTGGGTTGCAAAAGAAGTACTTGCTATAACGTCAATAGTAAAAGCAGACATAATTTTTTTTGGATTAATTTCTGCCGATGTATTTAAACATAAACGACTTAGATGACTGCTTAAGTTGGTCACTGCTTGGTTCATAATGAAATGCATTGACTTCAGTTTTCCTGAAGAAAAACTTGGACTTGTTATTATTCTTAGTCGTTTCCAGGTTTTGTCATTGGCAGAAAAAAGATTTTTGTTCCACAATTCATGATGACCACTCAACTGGTAGCGATTTGTAAAGTGATGGAAATCTTTAATCAGTATTTGCTTTAACAACTCGGGATCGGCTACCACTAGCGCCGGACGAATAAAAAAGTATGAGCCAAACAGTTGGCCACATTCTGCCATCCATTCAAGTGGTTTTTGATAAAATTCAATTTTTTCAAATTTAACAGAATGCACTGGAACTCCTCGTCGTTGCCAATAAGTAAAATGACGTTTAATGTATCTACAAGAAAAATACTATTAAAATTTTGTAAATTACTTTAAGTCACTTACAAAAAGAGAAGAATCCCAATAATTACAATCCCCAAACACCAATACTTGCACTCTAACACCGACATTTTGCACTCTAGTTAAAAATAAAAACAGCAAGACTTGTTGATATTTATATACCCAATTCAAGGTTAAGCCAATGGGTATTGCAACTGGCTAAATCAGCGGCGCACTACTCGGAAATGTTGTTATGTATGCAGCTGCTGATTTAGCTTTACTAATGTCAGCATCCAAACCCTAGTTTTTTAATGTGCAATAACATTGAAATAAGTTATCTACTTAAATCTAGCTTCTATTTTTAGACTACGCTATACTAAAGTGCAATTAAAGTTTATTTACAATTGACCTTGATGTACAATACTTATAGTAAACTGTTTGCATTTTTCTTTAATAATAAAAAACGCAATGTTTTGTAACAAACAAAATTGTTATTTTTTAAATAAATTAAAATGATAAAACTTTATATGTTTTAATTTTTAAAAATAAAATAATAAAAACAGTTTTTTTTAAATTTTACAATAAGGGTAAAATAAAAACATTTTTAAACTGTTTAATTGTCATGAAGATGTTTATCAATTTTATAAGTAAAGTTTTCTTTTAACACATGATCGGCGTTGACAATTATTTCTTCTTTTTTAGCAACTAAGTGCACTTGTTTTAGTTCAATTTTGTCAAAATGTTTTTCAGGTAGACCAACAATTTGCAATCCTAGTTTAGAATCGCCTGTAACATTTGTCAAATGAATATTTCTAAAAGTTGGCGTTTTAGAAACGTCAAAAGTTTTGCTTGGAATGTTGTGTGGATCAAAGTTTTTAACATCATAAAAAGCACTGATAGTTATTCCCTCATCAGAAATATTTTTCATTGTAATGTCTTTAATGTAAATGTTTTCCACTATTCCGCCATGATCACGAGTCGACTTGAGGCGCACTCCCCTCAGGGTGCCTTCAAAGTGAAGGTTGTGTGCGTGAATGTCACGAACGTCGCCAGATATAGCACTTCCAATGACGATTCCTCCATGTCCTGAATGTACAGTGCAATGATTGACTGTTATGTTCTCCGAGGAGTATTTGGCATTTGTCTGTTAGCATAAAAGTGTTGTTAATTACATTGAAACACTGTTTCAGTTTACGTTTGCTCACATTTTTGTCCGTTTCCGATGTTATGACAATGCCGTCATCTCCAGTGCTGACAAAACAGTTGCTGATCACCACATGGTGACAGGCTTCAGGGTGAATGCCATCAGTGTTGGGGGCGTTACTGGGATTCTTAACTGTGACGTGATCAATTGTGACGTACTCAGAACGATAAGGCGCCACAGTAAACCAGGGACTGTTGATGAAGGTCAGCTCGCTAACAATGATGTGACTGGAGTAAATTAGATTAAAAAATGCTGGCCGATAAAAACCAGGTTCAGAGAACGAATGATGTTTTGAAAGCAAAAGGGCGTTTTTAAACAAAAATTCTTTTGTCCACTTTGAACTTTTATTCCAATGTCCCGTTTTTGAGTGTTCTTCTCTAAGCTGATTGAAAAAAGTCCACCACTTTTGACCTGAACCATCAAGTACGGCTTTTCCAGAGAGTTTTACGTCTGTCACGTTGAAACCGTAAATTAAGGGTGAAAAATTAAGCACTTGCAAACCAGACTTGACAATCGGAATCATTGGCAAGTAATGGTCAAAGTTGTCACTAAATTTGACAGTTGTGCCATTGGCAAATTGCAAATGTAAATGACTTTTTAGGTGAATAGGCCCAGAAAGTGAATAGTGTCCAAAAGGAAAATGAACAGTGCCTCCTCCTGCAGAAACTGCAGCTGCTATTGCTTTTTCAACAGCATTAGAAGATGATTGAGATGCATCTAATGATGCTCCATAGTGAGTAACATCAAATATTTTTTCACTTTAAAACAAAAAGTGTTAGTACAAAACATTTAAAATTTATTGTTTTTTACCATTGTATAAATGTGAAGCAAAATATTGCCAAAAAATTAAAAACAAACAAAATCATGTTGTAAAACCTTGCTAATAGTGTTATTTGTTCAAGCATTTATTTGGACAACAACAGGATTTAGATTTTATCAAATAATGCATAACTTGACATTTAGCCAACTTAAAATGATAAAACAATTTGTTTATCGATAACTAATTTTTATTTATTTTACTTTATATTATTTTTATGTAACAATTATGCTTAATAAGCTTTTATAAAATCATGCTTGACTTGTTTCAATGCCATCAAAACAGTTTAAAAAACTTATTAACGTTAGTTTAAATTTGTTTTCTATAATATGGTACTTGACTAAGAGCTGCAGGAGCATTATAAATTTTGCCTATTGTCATGTTGATAACATTATCATAGGGATCAAGCCAAACGCCCTTGGGCAAATACACTTTTCGTACTTCAACTTCATTTTTAACCGTTTCACGAAGCACTGGCGCAACCAGAATTTCATCTCCAATCATAAACTGATCACTTATTTTATAAGTGTGTTTGTCGTCAGGATTGTCGTACCACTATCATAAAAAAACTATTAAATTAAAAAATAAATTAAAATTAACTTTACCATTGGACGTATTAGTGGTTGGCCATCGGTGATGCGTTTTTTGGCAAATTTCAATAAAACTGGAATAATTTGTTCTCTCAAGAAAAGCATTTTGTGGGTTATTTTTACAGCATTATCCGAAATTTCCCATGGTGCGTGATAAAAAACCATTGTAGGCATAAAAGCGGCCGCTTGAACCCAACGAATGTAAACTTCTTCTGATGGTTTAGAGTTTTGATTAGGACCGCCAATCATGTATGGAGAAATAAACGAATAGCCGCCAATTGACAAAGGCAAAACAACAGACACAAATTCGCTAAGCATTTCAGTCAAATTTGTTATTTTCGTACATCTGAAGCCAAGTTTTCAAATGTTGTGTTTTGTATGCAAAAAAAGAATCGCTAGTACTGCTTTTAAAATTTACCGTTTCTAAATACTTGGTTAAAAGTAAAGCTTGTTGTTTTTGCACAGTTGCATCAGTAACGTTAAAGTTTGCAAGTGGCCAAGCTAAGTTTACTAAAAATGAGTTAATGTAATTATTTGCCATTAAAAGTTCAAGTTGGAGTCTATAGTAGTTGCTTGATTCAGGATTTGAAAAGTCTATAAAATGTAAAAATGGTTTTCCAGACTGTGAGTCTTTTATAAAATGTCTTTTTGCAATTTCTGAGTCGCTGTTATATTGACCATTTATTTGCAGTTTAACCGAAAATCCCAGTTTATTTAATTTTTGCAACATGTCTGCTGCATTTGCGTAGAGATGAGTGTTGAATTTAAAATCACCTTGAACACTTTCCCATTTGCTATCGACAATGATGCCACTCTTATTTGAAAATCCATTCTTTACAATTTGATTAGCGAAGGCTAATAAACCAGTTTGGTTAAGTTGTCCCTTTTGAGAAGAAGTCATCCAACTAGGATACCTAAATTCACGCTCATCAGGAATCTCAGTAGGTTTGGGAATTAAGCCAGAAGTGTGCACAATGTAATCGGTAACGGTTCGAATGTTTTTGTCTGAAAAAATATGCAGCTGTATGTCTAGGGATGAATCTTTTTTGCCTCCAAAAGCAGTACTGTAAGGATAGGTATCATTGACGGAAAAACACAATAGGCCTGCTTTATCGCGCCGTATAAACCAAGGACAGGTTTCATCGAGTATCACCCCAAATCCATTTGTATTGACAAACATGTGCTCCAGTTTGCAGCAGAACTCATCGGTGGCATCATTCCAGTTCCAGTTGAAAACACTGTTGAATGGGTACTTTGCCATAGCGTGTTTAGTGTTCATGGGCCATTTTGGATCAATACTTTGGTAGGTGTTATACCAGCTCGCTTTGTCTTGATCGTAAAGAAAACACACCTCTCTGTTGTTGTTGCCTTTCTCATCTGGGCCAGTTAGCCAGTGCAGTGTGTGTTTGGTAGTGTCGCTTCCAATGTTGGTCACGCTAATGTTTAACAGTGGACTGTCTTTCATGGTTAAACTCCACATATCAGTGGTGGCTACATTTTCCACTTTTAAAATTTCAGTGTTTGGAAATGATATTTTTAGCAAAGGATTCTTGCTCACGTTTTCACCAGCACGATGTTCATTTGGAATGGAAATAATGTTGGTTTTTGGTTCGTCCTCATCTGATTTCGCAATATTAAAAATGGTTGCATTACCTTTTTTAACTGACTGTTCATCTAATGCTCGGACTATTGACGAGCAAATAATCAAACTATAAAATACTTTTAAAAACATTATAAGTTTCATTTTCATAAATAAAATGTTACTAATTTTGAAAAAATATTTGTAAAATACTAGTTTTTTCTATACATGCATTGCATTTAAATTACACAAAATTTAATTGTTGTTAAGGGATTACTGTTTTTTGTTTTTTAAAAATTTTTAATATATGTCAAGGTAAAGTGTACAAGTGTACAATGTATTGTTTTATTAAATTTTTAGATTGTTTCTCAATAAAAAAAATACAACGCAAAAATTAAAATCAGTTTAATATTGATAAATGCCAAAACCGGATTTAAAATAATTAACATTTTGTAGATTGGCAGTAAGCGTTTTAAACACAAATTTTTTTAAAATTTTAAATTACTTAGCGTTTTTTAAAAATACTCACAAATTAATAGTTAGAAAATAAATTTATCTAATCAGTAAAAATGATAAAATAATTGTTTTAGACAACATTAAAACACATAAAAACCTCAATTTGTCTAAATCAAACAAAACAACTTTTGTTGTTTTTAAACGAAAATGCATTTTTCAAAACTGAAATTTTTGGCAGTGTTTGCCACTTTTATAAGTGTTACTCTGTCTGCAGTCGACAAAGAATGGAGTATACACAAAAACGTTTTTGATTTGACAAATAAACATCGGGCTCACTCTGTGCTGCGTTTCAGTATCAACGGGGCTCAAGTTGTCAGTGTCAAACCGGAAAATGCAACTGATAAAACACGCGTTGAACTGAATGATCATAAAATTATTGAAATTCGACACATAAACACTCATGAAGCAGACATTGGTGAGTATGAAATTACCTGGATGAATGCCGGACCAAGTTTGGAGCATGAAGTTTGTTTTCACTATGGCCATAACAAAGCAAGCTGGTAAGTCAAGTATGATTTTTGTTTTTAAACTTAAACCTTTTTTCACCCAATTCCCTAGGTTTAGCACATATGAAGAGCAAAAACAACACTGGCCAATGGACACGAGCAAACATGTGGGCAGAGGCAAGTCGTTTACAACAGCCGACTTTTTTCACTATGATTTTGGTGGCATCATTGAGCACTTGTTCATCAACTCTGATGGTTTTGCTGTAATGCTTAATGAGCACCATCCGTGGTTTTTGAGGCGTGACTCTAATAACGGAGATCCTATTTTTTGCGTGTCTGTTTCACATGATGATCCGTATCCAAAGTTGAACAAATATCCTAGCGGCTACTTTGACATACAGTTTACAGTCAAAGTGGGAAAAAACATTCGAGATGTCACTAAATCTTTTACTGATCCAAACTCAAAATCAAACGCTAAACTTGCTCACCCGACTCACTTACCTGATGAAAGAGTTATCCGCTATCCAATCTGGTCAACTTGGGCTGAGTATAAGAAAAACATTAATGAACACAAGGTATTGGATTTTGCTACACAAATTAAGAAACATGGCTTTCCAAACTCTCAAATTGAAATTGACGATTTCTGGGAGCACAAATACGGCGATTTTTCCTTTGACCATAACAAGTTTCCTGACCCCAAAAAGCTTATTTCAGAGTTGCATGGATTAGGCTTTCGTGTTACCGCTTGGGTGTATCCCTTTGTGAATCATGATTCAGTTGCCTATGAAGCCAATAAAAATCATTTCATTAAAGACGCCAACGGACATCCGCTCAAGGTGGACTGGTGGGATGGATCAGGTGGAGCAGTTGACTTTTCTGATGTTCATTCGGCAAAATGGTTCGTTGATCGGCTGGAAAAACTAAAAAAAGACACCGGTTTGGATGCGTATAAGTTTGACGCCGGCGAGCTGAACTGGTATGGAAAGAAATTTCACGTCAAAGACCCACAGGTGCAGCTGTTTCCGAACTTGATGACTCAACGATACGTGCAAACGTGCTCCAATTTAGGAGGTATGATTGAAGTGAGAACGGCCTATAAATCACAACAGGTAAACTGAAATACTTTTTAGTTTGTTTGAATCACTCACCAATTTGGTATATTGACTTAGCTGCCCATCTATGTGCGAATGCTGGACAAAGGTTCTCGTTGGAGCATTGACAACGGCCTGCAAACCTTGGTCACTACCTCGTTGATGATGTCCCTTGCCGGTTATCACTTCAACTTGCCTGACATGATTGGCGGCAATGCGTACGGCCCTAAACCTGATGAGGAGCTGTACATTAGGTGGGTGCAGGCAAATGCCTTCCTTCCGTCGCTGCAGTTCTCCATTCCACCCTGGGCCTACAAAGCCTCTACTGTCAACATCACCAAAAAGTTTGTCGATTTGCATGTTGAACACGCGGACACAATTATTCAGCTGGCAAAGGAGGCGATCAGTCACGGAACACCAATCATTAGACCGATGGTAAGCTTTGTTATAATGGGTTGTGTATGATTTTCTTTGTCTAACATTCAGTGTTACCCTTTTTGTTCAGTGGTACGCAGAGCCAGATGATCACCGGACTTTCAAGATAGGCGACCAGTACATGCTGGGCGAAGACATTGTGGTGGCGCCCGTCCTGGAGAAGGGACAAGTAGAACGACAGGTGTACCTGCCTTCGGGAACCTGGCTGGACGCCAGTGGAAAGAGCTTCACCGGCCCGGCGGAAATTAAAGTGTCGGCGCCTCTTGAAGTGCTGCCGTGGTTTAAGCGAAAACACTAGTTTGCCAATTGTTGGCGATGTGCATTTAAACAATAAATGATTTATTGAAAAATAGTTTTCAGTTTTTCTTTAACATTGTTTGAAATTTTATCAAACCACCTCCAGGCGGTAGTATCCTTTACCGAACACTTTATGAGATCATTTGGTGTGGGGCATTTTTCAGGTGGGGAACGATTTCTGATACAATACAAATACTGTTTTATCTAAATGTAGCTTAAGATGTGTGAATGTTACCTTCTGTAGTGCATTAGTATAGACATTTTTGGATCAATTGTCATTCCATTGCAGCTGTGGTGTCCAGTGGTGTTGATGCATCTCATTGGATAGTGATTGTGAACTGCAAACTGATAGGGTATTGTAACAGCAATCATCAATGTAAAAACAGTTTTACAAAAACAAAATTACTTTACCACTTTATCTGTACGATGAAAACATTTAATGTTCACTCCATCTGCCAACAGCTCGGCTCGGTTCACATGACGCTGCATGTACAAGTAATTTGGTATTGCAGTTTTTCCAGGCATCATTTCAGTTTGTTCAAACATTTCGTAGACATATCTAATTAATTGTTGTTAATTTTTGTTCAACATTTTGTTTTCATTCTTACG
The DNA here is from genome assembly GCA_024499935.1 of Tyrophagus putrescentiae. NCBI lineage: Eukaryota > Metazoa > Arthropoda > Arachnida > Sarcoptiformes > Acaridae > Tyrophagus > Tyrophagus putrescentiae. The sequence goes on from JAMZRA010000005.1 coordinate 9,408,617, forward strand.
CATGTCTGTTAACAAAATATGCTTTTTCTTTTTTGTCTTTATTTGAAAGCTTTTGCTGTAAATTGTTGTTTGTTAAGCATTTGAAAGTTCCAACATAATCAAACCCATACCTGCACATTTTCCAGCAACTGGTGCCAATTGTCAACTGTTTGAGGCATGATCATTTCATCAATGTCAAAAATGGCAACATAGTCGTGTGTGTACAAGTTTCGATACAAGCAATCATTGAGCTCTAGCAGCTCTTGAGGCCAAAATTTGCCACCAATCTAAAAATAAAAACTAATGCTAATAAATTTGTTTAAAAATTTGACAACTTACTTTGTTAAAATAAAAATTGTACAAACTTTTAACATTTGGTTGGTTTTCTCCGGGAAGTGTTAGTGGGCGCCAATTAACAAATTTCTAGATTATAAAATTATATATTGCTTAAAAGTACTGGTATTGCCACATATACCTCTTTTTCTGAATAATATTTTAATACTTTAAGCATATTTGGCGTCGCACCATACACATAAAAGTAAACCTGGTCTGCACCCATTAATTTAACCATTTCAAGCCATTCCACTAATCGGACACTAACGTCATATGTGCCTGTAAAACTGTGGTTTATAACACAAATAAAATACAAAACTATTTACTTACCAAACCGAAAAGCTTGCACACATATTCCTATGCTTGGTTTGCTCATTTTGCCCGTTTTCCGCGTATTGTAAATTACTCGTAAGGCATTGTCAGGATGTGGGTTCATTTTAGAACATTCAGCTGTTGCTTGAATAGAAATTGCTTGAGGAACTTGGTTAATATAACTAGATGGAATTTCACAAGTTGCCACTTGTGGGCCATAAACTCCTAAAATATCTTTATTTAACATTTTTTAATTTTTTACATTAACAAACAAACCTTTAGCAACTCCAAAATTCCAATATTCAGGGAAAACAGTGTAAAAATCTGTTATCTTAAATTTTAATTAAAAATAATATATTTTGAAAACAAAGTAGTACCTTTGATAATACAGGTGATTTAAAATCATCAAACCACAGCAAACACCTGTAACGTGCTTTTATTACCAAGTAATTTAATTTGAATTTTGTTTACCTACCACCATTTTCTGGTTTCTACTTCAACTTGTTGATCAGTTGTCGTAATGATCTTAACTACTGGTTTGCCCCAAATCCGGTTGTCGTAATATGCATTATAAAGATACAGTTTAATAGCCGGTTCTTTTGATTCAGTGACTTGCCAGTAAAGATTGTTCATTCTTGTCTAAAAGTCAAAACAAATAAACTATTTAACAAAATTTAATTTAATTTTTGCAACATTACCTCATGTGGAGGACTCAAGTTTACACTTGGGCAATATTTTGCATCTTTTTTGAGGCTTTGTTTACCAAATCTGGGTTTACTCCAACGGTTCCAATAAGTAGCTGGCAGGTTGGATTCATTTTCAACTAGTTCCATCGTTTGAAAATCATTTAATTGCACACGTGCAGGTAAAATTGATGACAAGTTTTTGTCTGTGTTTTGATCTAATTTGTTAACAGATTTACTTAGTTTATCAACTAATTCACTTAATGGTTTAAGTAGTTTTTCTTGCAATTCAACGTTTTGTTTTAAAAGAGTTGATTGTGAAGATAATTGAGAATCATGAAAAAACGGTTTTTTCCATTGTCTTTTGGTGCTGGCAAAAGATATTTCAAGTGTTGTCAAAAAGTAAAGTGCAACAAATACAACAATCACAAAAACGAATGCCAGTTTTGAACAGCATTGAAAAGTAAACAATTTTTTTGTAAATTTTGAAAATGAATGTTGGTGTTTGCTAATTTGAACCTTAATTTTGTTGTTATTTATCTGCTTGTGATCATCAGTCAATAGTGGCTGATATTGAATTTCTGAATTTTTCATTTTGTCAACAATAAAATTGACAAAAGATAATAAAAATAAAAAAATTGTGTTTCTGTGCACACCACGTTGACACTAGAATTAACAGAAAATTGATTATGAGGCAATGCAAATATAATTCTCACTAGTATCTTTTACAAATAGTTTTAAGATAAATCTGTTTAATTGTGTTGCCGTGACAAACAAGATTGCCGCTGCCTACTGATGTTTAATGATAATCTTTAACATTGCACAATACTTTTAAATAAATTGAGTACATAAACTTACTGCTACTTGAATATTTTGGTTTCATAGAAACTTGTTTAGTTTATTATTTTTAATTATCAATGGTACAACAATAGAAACATCTTTAAACTTAATTTTTATTTGCAAAACGGATATTTTTCAAAGGTGGCAAAAAAACGAACTCCAGTCGCGTGTGTTTTTGTCAGCCAAGTTTAGCATCCGAATTGGTGCATCGTTGTGTTTGAAAGGTGTCCCAATTAGCGCAAGAATATGCTCTAAACTTGCAAATATGCACTGAATGAAACATTGAAAAGTAAAACTGAACCACAATGGTTACAGAAAATTGGAAAAATGGTGGTACACTGAGGTTGGTGATGGTCTAAATAAAACAAAATAACTGAAGTAATTTTTTATCTAATCCTTTTTCTCAAATTGTTTGTTTTACATTTAAAAAGTAATTGATCGCTACAATCAATTATTAACGTTGGCTTCATCAGCCCGGTTTTTGGTAAACTAATTAGGTTACTTTATTGGTTAAACTGAGCACTACAAGTTGATTAACATTAGTATTTAAGATTTTTCGTTTTTTATGTGTACCAAGTGCTTTGTTAGTGTAGTGGCAAGGCTAAGGTGCTTTTACTACAAGTAGTGCAGAACAGTGCCAGGTGCTCAACAGTGCTTTGTTTTTACGGTTTTCTGACCAATATCTATGAAGAGATTTGCGTTCATCATTTAACAGCAAAATAGATAAATAATAATATTGATAGGTATATGAAATAATAACGTTCGGTAATTTGATGTCAATGGATCCTCACTTAGTGTTTGCCGTTTGCGTTGGGCGTGTTCCCAGTCCATAACTCCTTTAAACTTAAAACTTAATTGAGTCAAAGTTGGAGGACAGATTGTTCTTGTCCTTGTAGTCGCTCTTCTCCAGGCCAGAGGTGGGCATAGAGATGGGAGTGGCTGGCGGTGGGAGGTCATTGCTGAACATAGTGGCCCCTCCACCTCCTCCGCCCTCGTAGAAAGCGTCATTGGCGGAGTTGTTGTAGTAGGGTGGGAGGTTGCCACTGTCCATGCCGTTGCCACCAACTGGAAGGAAATGATCGGCGACGCCCTTGTCGGCGGCCATGTACGAGCGCTCGCGCATCTGGCGGCTGATCTTCTTGGCCATGCGGCGGACGTGGAAGAGAATGATAAAGGAGCCGCCGAAGAGGAGGAAGAGGCCGGCGGCGCCGTAGTAGATCAGGTACTTGTTGTCGTTGATCTGTCGGCCGAAGATGATGATCGACGTGCGATTGGCGGGCGTCTCGCCGTTCTGGTAGTAGTGGTAGTAGTGGTGGTGGAAGTGACTGGGTCGGCCGCGACGACTGCTTCGGCCCAGCAGCATGCTGCGGCAGCTGGGCAGTGGGTCAGTACCGGCGCTGTTGTTGCCCTTGTTGCCCGTCAGCTTGATCCACTGTCCGCTGGGGTCGCAGGAGAAGAGCGTGAAGGGCACCACAAAGTCGGTCACCTGGAGGCAGCGGAGGGTGGCCGTCGATCGGCCGCCGATGGCCCGCTTCAGGTTGTCCAGCTTGCCGTACTCAAAGTAGAACTTGCGGGCGTCACCAATGGGTGGCGCCTGGCGACAGCTGACCACCGGTTCGCAGTAGATGTCCTCCACCGAGGGCGACCACTGGTGGGTGAGGGGGTCGCAGCGGCGGCGCAGGGTCAGCAGTTGGTTGCCAGCACTGACAGGACCACCCCCCACACTGTCGCCATTTTGGCTTTGCAAAGTGGCAGCCAGTGGGGTGTTGGCAAACTGGCGCTGCTCCTCCACCGTCAGGTTGATGGCTCGGTAGCCGGACATGCAGCCGTACTCGGCGGTGACCAGTTCACCACCAGTGTTGCTGCTGCTGCTGTCCTTGGTCTTCGTGACGATGCCGTAGATGGGCACGTAGGGCTTGCCGCAACTGGTGCTCTCCACCACGCCGAAGGCCTCCACGCCACACAGCTGAATGAGATGAGATCGGGCTGAAACGGAAGTGGTTTCGGTAGTGGTAGAGCTATTGCCTGACTGACTGACACTGGTTTCATTGCTAATGCTGCTGCTGCTGTTGTCTGCCCCTTCATTCACCAGCTGGGCAATGTCCAGACGAACCCAAATTAGATCGGAGCTCTGATTAGCTCCAGCCGGCGACTGACAGTCAAAAACGAGCAGCTCCGTGGAGAGGTTGCGCTCCACGGTAATGGCGGCGTCCTCGTTGAAAAAGCACTCCAAACTTGACTGTTTAGCACTACTGCTACCAGTAGTGGTCGTCGAGCCCAGCGACACTGAGATGCGCACCTCGTGCTGCCGGCCCACGTGAAGGACCTTGTGACGGCGGTCAGAGGCGTCGTCCTCGCCCAGGACCATCATCTTCACCGGACCGCTATAGTTGAGCGCCTCGGCGCCGGCAGTGAACTCCGTCTCGTAGACAAAGTCGAGAAAGCGCTTCGCCTCCTCCACCTCGACGCCGCTGTCACTGCCGCTGGCGTTATCCACTGGCTCGGCGGAGAAGTTGGCCACCGAATTTAAGTCCATGATCAGGTCCTCGAGGAGGGTGACGTTGGAGTGGCCGGCGGTCATCTGCTCGGCGTCTCTTCCGCTCTGCTTCATCATCAGCACAACGCGAGGCAGGCGGCGGCCCGCCTGCTTTCCGTCCAGGCGAATGCTGAAGAGCACCGTTTCCGGCTGCTGCCCCTTCTTTGCGTTCAGGTGCTCCGAGTCGAGGTCAATGTCCAGACAGGTGTGGGCGTTTCGGTCGACGAGAGTGTGCAGACTGGGCACCGCCTGCACGCCGCTCTTCCACTGCACCTGAACATTGCGCGCGTCCAGCTCGACGCGGTGCAGACATCGCAGGCCGCTGGAGTTCCAGTGCGAGTTCTGGCAGACGATCAGGTCCGCCGAATCGACGGCCATGTAGTTCTCTACTGGAGCGTCGTCGCTGTAGTTTGATTTAGTAGGCGACTCAAAGTTCCCCATCGAGTTGGCCAGCATCTCCGCCTCCGAGCGCTCATGACCGATGAGGCCATTCTCGCAGATGACCTTTACCTTTTGACCCTCGGCGAAGTAGCCCACCTCTTCAAAGTGGCTCGACACCAGCTGGGCACTGTCCGGCAGCTCGGGATAGCCGCAACGAGCCTCAGTTAGGCTGCCGGGCGATGGCCACAGCAGAACGGAGAGCACCAAAAAGGAGCTCAGTGGTAGAAGGCGTGATGAAGGCATCTGCAAAAGCGTTCTTTTAAAACCTAAAAGTAGTTACCAAAACGAACTTACTTTTAGTAGCATTTTTAAACAAGATGAGCAATTGACAAGTGATATTATGCTTTGTTGTTGGCAGCAATAAAGGGAAACTGCCACTTGGTGGCAGAGCCCAAGTTTAAGAAAGACAGACTTTTAAAAACCGCAACGGTTTCAACTATGCGACTGCCAATGACGAGATCTTGCTGACAAATGACTGCGCACAAAAAGACTTTCCGGAAAATGGTTTTCTGTTTTAAGTTGGTTGACAATAGACACTGGTATGACTTACCTGAATTCGTTGTCAAGCAACAATTGATCCAATCGATTTTGTTGCCGGTTTGCTTGTAACTGCACGCCGGTAACCAAAACAAAACAACTTTTTTGGTAGACTTTTCACAACAAAATTTTATTGACAAATCTTCATCAAATTAAAAATTATTTCATGAAAATCTCAATTCCAAGTCAAATTTAACTTACCATTCAATTTAAACTTTGTTTTTAATATAAATTTTACTAATACTTTAAATTTTCAATACTTTAAATTTTCAATACTTTAAAAATCTAAACAAAATTTGTTTAAAATTAAAATTTAGCATTGAACCCTTTCAAATAAATGTTTAGAATTTTATTCAATTGCGTTTGTTGCTATGGTAATAAGTTTTGTCAATTTTAAAATACCAGTATTTGAAAAAGAAACAAACATTTGCGGTTAAAACTGGTGAAATTGCACTAATCGATTTATTTGAGCAGGTGCACAACCAAACAGTAAAAAATTTGCTAGCATTTTAAAAGTCGACAATTTTAAAGATCGACTATCAAACAAGTAAATGTACAAAAAAACCTTTTTTAACCGTATACTTTTAATAGTGCATTGTCCGTTTCCGGGCCAACGGACTGCCTGTCAATTGATTATGTTGGGTTCTTGCATGAGAATATGTTTAGTGGTAAAAATTTACAATTTGATCTTCAAATGGTTTTTCTGAAAACAACAGAAAAGTGTCATATAAAAACAATTTTATTTGATCAATGTCATGTGCTTCCTTTTAAGTCATGAGTTAACTGACAAACGTAGAACAAAAACTTCTTTTGTAATTTGTACTTTTTGTTAAGATATTGATTGTAACATAGAATGCTGTTGCATTGACGTTTTTAAAACTTATTTCTTGTTTGTAAGGTCAAGTTCAGCAAGTTGAAATTAAAAATGTGTATGGTAAATTAAAAATAGGTTTGACATTAAAAATTACTAAATTCAATTTAATTATTTTTGTTTGTTTTATATTGTAATAGTTTACAAGTTTTATCTAAGTTTTTTGTTAATATTTATAAAACTGCACTTTGTTAAAAACCGAAACAAAATTTCTCAAAAAATATCAATAAAAATCATCATAATTTATAAAAAGTAACAAAATTACAGCAAGGCTAAAACCATAAAGTTTTAATTTGTCAAAAATGTATTGAATTACAATCTAGCGCAAAAAACAACGCATTATTCTGAATGTTTCAAAATTTTTTAATTATTTTATGCTTTAAGTTGTATCAAAAAAATAACAAAACTGATATTTTCATCATTTTAGTCAACAGAAAACTTAGTCAACAGTATGAACAAAACTTATCAATTACTAGAGTGTAGTAGAAATCACCAACTATTGTTAGTGTCAATATTGACGGCAAAACTTTACTCAAAACAGTCTAGTCTTTTGGGCTGCAGCGTTGCTAGTGTCCTTCCTCTTTCTAGACAGTGCTCTACAACGACCAGGTCCGATTGCAGTGGACATCATGTAGAAGTAGTGAAGGTGGGCAAAAAGGGGCAAAATGTGAAATGGAGTTTAGCAGTCTCGGTACAGGGACAACGAGATGCGGCAGTGTTTTGGCGCTTGAGTCGGCTGATCAGCAACTAATCAGCTTTCGGCCGATTAATCAGCTGCAACGATCGTGTGCGCCATCAAGTGATGGCCATCAAGAAGGCCGATTAAGGCAGTCGCATCACTAAATAGTAGTTGTGTATCCTTTTAGGAGGAACCTAAAGACAAACAAACAGCATTGGCACCTCCGACCAGACGATTAGTAGTAGTTAGGGTTAGGCTGCCAAAAATGTTGAACACTTCCATTCGATCGGCGTCACACGTCTGAAATCACTCTGCCACAATCAACTGCTTTGATCGAATGAGGAAGGACTGCGCGGGGGAGTGAATGATCTTCCTTTTGAATCGATAATCAACCCGTATCTTCAGATTGTACAGTCGGTGTTTACAGTGTACAAAAGCTTAAACACAAAAATTCAATTAGAAAATAACATAAAAAAATTATTTGATCTTGATGTTATAAACTTAAAAAACAGTAACTTTAAAGCAACTAAGTATATTGTTAGTTTTTTTTAACTAAAACAAAATATACTGCTAACATTTAAAAACTGATATTCAGAGAACACAAAACTAAAACAAGATTTCGCCTGCCTGCCTGCTTAACTAAAAAACACTAAAATATTTTCTCTATTTGAGCCTTATTGAGCTATCGTTTCTGCAAATGCCAAACAAGCGAAATTTGAGTCGTTTTTTTGCCTAATCAGACGACATAGTGTGTTAATTGGCAATCGCTATGAGCACTAATTGAACAATTCGGCTACAGCGGCTCATTGCAGAACGCCAAGCAAATGCCGGCACCACTGAACAAGAAGAAAGCAAGGCAACCGCTAAATGGATAAGACATGCTGTACATTGAAAAAAGGAAAAATAAGTGCAGACACAGGCAAAACAGACGCCTGCATAGCAGAGCTCAGTACAGAAAGTGATTGCAAAAAAAATTGGTGATGGTGACAGTGTGCGGTGGTGCACTCCTTGTGGACACTTTTTTAAGAGGGTGACAGCATGTGTCAGCGTGCAGACTTGACCCCTGCAATGTCAAGTGTCGGCTTGTGGTGAGGTGGGTGATGAAAGTGCACTGCAGACAACAGCAGCAACTGCCTAACTGACAGTGTACCTCCTCTTTTCTTTAGCACGTTTGCCGCAAAGTGCTGACTAGAGTGATTGAAAGAGGCATCAGTAGGATGATTGGTGTCAGGTCACGGGTGCAACAGCAGCAGCATCACCACCAGAGAGAAGACGAAGGAGAGGAGGCAACAGAAGCAGCAACAGCAGCAAAAACGACGGCAATGGTGATATATTAGCAGCTTTGGCAGTGAATAAAAACTAAAGTGCAAGTCTAACCAATTGAGCTGGCATTTTGTTCCTTCCAGAGAACTGACATTCAACTAGCAAATGGTTATGGGGAACACCAAAACGAAGACAGGCAGTGTAGTGAAGGCACGGAGGACAAAGACGACGAGGTCAACGACAAAAAACAGAGCACTAGCACTGCCGCTTCGTTAATACTTACAGGTTTCCCCTTGGCTGTTTTCAGTTTCAGCTAGCAGTAGTTTGGTCTTGATCAACAAAGATTTGACGAGGCGTCGACATTTGTTTACTCAAACCGGCAAAACGTTTTAATTCTCTGTCGCTGCCTGTCACACCACACACACACACACACACACCCCAGTCGTGTCTGGATGTCAAATTTTGTTCGGTTCAATCTGATTTTGTTCATCTTCAGTTGTGGCTGTGGCAGCAGCAGCAGTTGTTGTCAACACACACACACGCACAAGTTAGCATGCAGTGCCCCCTTTTGCCTTGTCCCAATCGTCTCTTATCGTAGGCGTCTTTTTCTGTCGTCCCCTTTTGAAAACCACAGTGATAATAAGTAAATCAGCAGTAGATATTGCTGACGAGTGAAGATGGGCTGCTTGCTAGTCTGCCTGCCTGCCTCCCTGTCGCTATTACTGTCACTGATCTTTGGCTAGTTCAGCCATTGCCTTTTTGGCGTGTTTGTTCTGGTCGACTAAACTCAGCCGCAGCATCAGCAGCAGCAGCAGCAGCCGTTATGGGGGCAAGATACAATTCGCCAAGCTGTGTTTGAACTGTGTTTGCTGATTAGGTCTGCATATAATCTGATGTTGCGGCGTCAAAATGTGGAGTTTCCTCCCCATTTGCAAGTACTGCCAGCAAGACCACTAGCACATCGTCACCACAACCTTCTCCCCCTCCTCCTCCTCATCCTCTTCGTTGGTTCCCATTGGTAAGTCTGCCCAGCATTGATGAGTTTGACTGTTGTCTGGTTCCTTTCATCACCCTAAACTGCCTGATCCTCCCTCATCTAAGCTAGTATCTGTTTGCATAGTTTGCCGCACCAGCCCCCCCCCCCCCTCTATCCCAACACACATACACTCATTTGCGGGTCGATAATTGCGGACCAGTCAATATGCAGTGCAAATAATTTGCGATCGGCAGTGATTGGCACTGTCGATCGAATTGCTTGCTGCAGCAGCTGCTGCTGATGCTTTTTTTCAGTTGCTGGTGCAATAAGTCTGCATTGCTCTATCCATCCCTCGCTTTCTGGATGCACCCTAAGCACCACCACCACCGCCACACTGTCTCTGTGACCAGTCAGCCGTCCATTTGCATTCTCCAGAGTTTGCCTCTTTCTCTTCTCTCTCTCTCTCTTTCTCACTCTCCGTCCTACTCTTTCTTGTTTTTTGGTTAATGCTCGAATAGCGCTAATTACTTGTGTGTGTGTGATTGATTCAATTGCCTCTTTTGTTTACTATCTTTCTTTGTACATTTTTTTAAACTGCCTCTACTCTGGCTGTGAAAAAGAGAGTGATTAAAGTGCGCTACCGTACAATCATCATCAGTGCCGCACTTCCCAACTTTTGAGCAGCAGCAGCATCAACATCAGCTGTTGTCTCCACCATTGCTGTCGCTGAGCACCCCATTTGTGTCTGTGTTTCCACTGTACGCCATGACCACTGTGATGTCTAGTGACTGGACGGTCGTACAACATCAGTCCCTGCCAGATTTCCGCTTTGCCCCTTCTGCTCAGCATCAGCAGCAACAGTCACCAGCACCAGCAACTAACCAGGCTAAACATCAAGCCGATGAGTAGAACTGTTCAGACTTCCTCAGCCAGTAGATTACTCTTTAGCCCTCTTGGTTTGATTGATGAAACCGCCTGCCCACCCAGTCGACAGCGTTTTCGGGTTCCCGGTTGTAAACGTTCTGCTCGTGCCTGAGCACTCGACCACCACCACCACCACCACGACCACCAGTGCACCAAAGTAGGTAGTGAAACCTCGGTGCATGAGAGCTGCACTGCCGGCAGCACCAGCACCAGCACACAATGCCTGCCATCAGTGATGAGCACCACCACAGTGAGCTGCGCCAGCAGGGTCTGGCCAGCAAAACGGGCCCCAAGCCCACTGTGCCTCACTGGACATCACTTTTTCTATTATTCGGCATCACCGTCGCTCTGACACTTCTGGGCACCTTTGCCACCGTTTCGGCACACCCACCGGGCAACTACCCAACTGACAGCCACATTTCCTCATCCTCACAGCCATTATCCACCATTTCAAACACACCCTCATCAAACAGCATCAGCAGCAGTAGCAGTAGTAGTAGTGGCGGTGGGGGTGGTGGTGGTGGTGTCAGCACTACCGGCACTGTCACCTTCAACAACGTCGATGAAACTCGACTTCAGGAGATTTTAACCAATTTGTATACGCATATGAAAAAGTACGAACAAAACTTGCCAGCATCTTCATCGTTATCATCGTCATCATCATTGCTTCATTCATTTTCAGCATTGCCAACCGTTTCGTTACCTTCGATTGATTTAAGCGCACCAAATCAAGGTAGATTAAATCTTTTAAATAGTTTTAGTTTGCTTTTACTTAATAAAAACAAGAACTTAAGTTGTTTTTTGTAATATCTAGTTTTTCAACCAAAAAATAATAGTTTTCAGTACATTTATTCTCAATGCCTCTAATCTCTAGCTGTTGAACAGTAACTTAATGTTTTTTGATTAATTTTTTAAACGCATTTTTATCTTTTTTTACAGAGCATCTAATCACTGAGCGCGTTAAAGAATTCTTCAACAATATAGAGCAGCAACAGCAACAGCAACAGCATCAGCAGCAACAACAACCTCATCAGGCTAATAAACAAGAAAATCTCAAAGTAAACTTTGCCGCCAACGGAAAAACAATGGGCACCGAAGAAAACAATCTGAACATAAACATCAAAAGCTTGCCAAACAATGTCCAGGTCAATGAACATCAACAACAACAACAACAACTGCAACTTCAACAACAGCAGCTACCACAGCAAGTGACAGCAGCAGCAGCAGGTGCCTCAGCTGGTAGTCACTACCAAATGCCAGCACTGATGGAGACAGTGTCAGCCGGAGTTGGCGGTACTACAGTGCCGCTCACTTCCAGTCAGAAAATGGTCAAACTGGACGCCTACTCAGGACTGACGGAAAAGCGGTCATCAGCAAACGAAGTCGATCCACTGGAGGCCAGTGATGTGCCAGTGGTGGTGAACAGCGGTGTACAGCAGCAGCAACAGCAGCAGCAAACCATTATCAACAACGGCAACAACAACAACAACAACAAGTACTCTTCACTGGGCACTTCAAAGCTGCAACGTCCCAAGTTGGTGAGTCTGAGCGGTGGTGAAGTGACCAGCAAAGCGGGCACTTCATCCTCGTTGCCCTCATCGCCCTCATCACCAGGAGTGGCAACACTCAATTCAGTGGGCGTCGTTGTGGGCGTACCGCCGTTAAGCGTCTCTTCGATGTCGCCAGTGCTTTCTAGTTCGGTTCAACAGCAGCAGCAACACCAACAACAGCAACAACAACAACAACACCAACAACCGCAGCTCTCAGCACTGGACAGCAGCAGCCTCTACGACCTGTTGGCCTCCATTGACAGTCGAGTTCAGAAGCTGCAGGACAGTCTGGTGTACTACCGAAACACGCCCAAGCCATCACCGGTGCACTCGGCGGCCTCTCAGCTGAACCCCATCTTCACCAACTACCTCAGTCTGATCAAGGCACAGGTGCTGAACATTGAGTCGACCATTGAGGCAAAGTTCTCCAACATGGAGCACAAGTACTCGAACATGGAAATCGAGGACGGCATCTGGAAGAAGACCATCAACTGGAAGCTGGAGGAGATGGCCTCTAAGGTAAGATTCGATATGACCTACTGCACTTTTACGAGTACTTGTTCCAATTTTTCTAATTTAAAGCCCTTCTTCTAGCTATCGCAAAATGAAAACAAGTTGTCATTTTCAAATGATCAAATAATGAACAAAATGGACTTGTTTGAGCGCAATTTTCAAATTGTTACCAACGACTTCTTCTCAAAGTTTCTCCTGGTCAATGAAAAACTGAACAAAATTGAGCTTAGCCTGCAGACCAAGTGGAACGATCTGGAGGTGAAGCTGCGTAACAACTTTGCCGCTGCCGACAACTTCCATCGTCAGTCGCAGAAAATGAGCTCTTTCTTCAAGCCCGCCGATCTGGCGGAGTCGGCTGCACAGTCCGTTGAGCAGAGCTTCAAGGAGCAAAATGCCCTGCCATCAGCTGAACAGCAGATAAACAAGGCGTCAGCAACTTCCACGATAACGGCAGCACCGGTTGCATCTGCACCAACACAACCTGCACAATCACCACCACCACCACCACCACCACCACCACCACATCATCATCATCATCATCATTCTCACCAGTAGTGTTAAGCAACGAGCAGGCATTTGTCGTCAAGAAGCCGACTGAGCCGGCAAAAGAGAGCAGCATTCCGGGAATTGGATCCAAAATGAGCTGGAACAAGCCATTGCTGATCAAACCGCCCGGGGTAAGTGAAACAACTAAACTACCTTCAGTTTTTTTGTAAACTTAACACAAAACTGTTTTTTGATTTTTTCTTTGACTTCTCTAGAATGGGACTCTCACTGAACGATGGAAACAAGCGCAGCGATTCATGAAACTGTTTAACAGCAAATCCAATCAGACGTTCTACAATCGAAAGCCCTTCAACAGTACCTTTGTGCTGGAAAATGCTCAGGCCACCGGACAGCAGATGCCCAGTTTCAATGCGCTGATGAGTGACGCTCCAGCTGTGACCGTCCTGGCTGAAGCTGGTGTGCCCGAAATGAGCGGCTCACCGACGTCAGCTGCTGCCGGCCAACGATTTCCTGGTTTAGATAGTCTAGGCAATGGCAATGGCAATGGCAATGGCAGCAGTAAACCGGAAAAAACTATTCTGCCACCTCAACAGCAACTGCAACCCGCACATTCATCTTCTTTGGGCACAATGGGCAATCAAAACTACCGTCTGACACAAACGCAGCCAGCTGCAGTGCCCACCACTGTGAATGGCGGTGGTGGTGGCGGTGTTGCAGCAATACCGTTGAGCCAACACCTCCTCAACGCGTCCTCCCCTCAAGCTGTCGCCAACAATCGCAACATTGACTCAATTGATGGCATCACATTTAATGAGCTTATCCACCAGAGCAGAGAGGCACTGCTGGAAAAACGGGAGTTGAACGAGGAAATTTTGGGGGATTCCTCGATTAAAGAGGCGGCGGCGCCTCCACTGCCAGCCGATCGGCCGAATCCAGTTGAGCAGACTATCAATCAGATAAACGAGATCAAAATAGACAAACTAGAAGAGTTGGACTCAAAGTTGCAGTTTTTTAGCACCAAAATCATCAACATTGTCCAGGAGATGTGGTTGTCGTCGCAAGCTTCAGAGAACTATCTAAAGGAGTCGCTGGCAGTGGCGAACAAAACTAAAATAATGATGAAGGAAGAGTTCATCAAGCTGCAAACGGCGGTCAAGCCCATTCAGCAGTTGACCACCTTGGCGGAGGAGATTCGCGAGCCGATCATCAATCGGCTGACCGAGCTGACGACGGCCCTGAACAACTCCATGGAGGTCATTCTCAACACGCAGGCGGGCTTCATCAACTCCTGCCGGTACATTCGAGACGAGGATGTGCACCTTTTTGAGGTACTTGACTACTTCATCAACGAGACGGCGGTGCAGCGAAACCACCAGGAGGCGCAGTTTGCGCAGTTCAACCGCAGCTTCGAGTTTCTCCTGGTGAAGCTGGACGCCGTCAATCGGAAGACCGTGGAGGGCGTCCGTTCGGAGACGATGAAGGCGCTGGAGCACATTAAAAGTGAGCTGCACCACCAGGTGAGCAGCAGCATGGCCGCCAGTGGCGCCAACCAGCGCGCCCACGGGTCACTGCTGGCGTCCGCCGGGGCGCAGGAGCAGCAGCACAGTAGCAGAGCCAGCAGCGCCGACCTGTCGCCCAGTGAGTGCTTCATCACGCGGAAGGAGTTTGCCACCTTCTGCGAGGACGACAAGATGTTCAGCACGGTGATGGGCGCCGCAGCCGCCAACAATGGACAGCACACTGCGCTGCACCCTCTCGACAAGGACATTGGCTCAGGCCCGCAGGAGCTGGAGATTCAATACGGCAATGGCACTCGGGGAGCACCGGGCATTGAAATCAACAATGGCAATGAAAACTAACAGCTGAACAGGGGAGCGACAAAGGAGGAGGAGGAGGAGAAGTTGGGACCGATTTTGGGGGAATCATTGTTGACTTGCAGCACAGGCCATTCAACATCAGTTGTGCACAGTTATGTTTGTTATGAAAAGAAAGCTCTTCACTAGAACACACATCAAAGGAACAGCTGACACAACAACATTTATATAGCTTTTTGTGTGATTTCATTGACATTTTCTTTCTTAAACAACAATTTTTTGCCAAATGGATGATACTCAAATATTATATTTTTAAACAAAAATTTACTTTTTAATATTATGGCGCTAAAAAACACTGACAATTTGCCCGCCTTAGAGCCCATCCATGAGCCCATTGAAGAGTCCAGTTTAGATTTGGACGCCAAAGTCAGCGGTGGCTGCTTGGTTTGACTTTTTTTCCACATTAAAAAACCGGCGATAAAAGCGCGAATCGGTCAGGTGCAATGGTATGGCTTATAGCCAAAGTGTATTGTGTAAATGTGATCCTTAATGTAAGTTTTATCAAACGCACGCATGTAGAAAAGACAAGGCAGCTTGGTAAAGAAGGAGGCCATGATGTACTCTGGTGAGTGTCCCCCTCTTTGGACTTGTTTTTCTGATGTTGCTGCAGAGGCTTTTTTGTGCGCTATCATGTTAAAAGCCGCCTATTAGCCCTTGAGGATCCGCTGATGGCTGAGCTGTCATCCTTGGTCACCGATCTTGCAAAACTAATGGCTGACTTGCCCATCTCCAAGGAGCTTCCCGCTTTGGACAATTTTGAGCTGGCCCCGAAAAGTGCCGACTGGGTGCAGCTGGTACCGGTGCCACTTCCCGCAAAAAAGTGTTTTAACCGCCGACTTTAGAGACGCTGGCGTTGGTTCCATTGCCGCCAGCAAATCGTCATTTTCCAGAATTTCAAAAGATTTTTCACAAAGATCCGTTGCAACGGGCAACGATCTGAAAAAATAGAAAAAGTAAATTTAAATGTTAAGTACAGTTAAACTAGGCAAAGATGAATTTACCCGCTGTTAGAAATCGAGGAGGTACCGGTCGTCCCCTTCTTCTGAATTAATTTTTGGGTGATGTTGCAAAAACATTTCTTGCTTTATCTTGTTGAAGATATCTTGGTAGTTGCTGAATTGGCCACCAGGATCCGCTGATGGCTGAATTGGCGCCACTGGTCATCCATCAATCTTGAGAAACTAATGGCTGACTTGTCCATCGCTGGAGAGCTTTGAGCCGGCACCGGAAAGGCCGATTGGGCACAACTGTTGTCGAAAGTGGCAAAATAAAACAAGCGGATTATTGAAACACATAAGTAGTGGTTGTGAAAAACCATATCTGGCCACTCTTTCTTTTAACCGACTTTGGAGCAGATGGCGTTAAAAAGCATTGACGATCCGCCCGCTTTAGAGCCCATCAATAAGCCCATTGAAGAGTCCAGTTTAGATTTGGAGGCCAAAGTCGGCGGTGGCTTCTTCCTTCTTTTCTTTTTTTTCAGCAATAAGTGGTCGTGTCGGCTTGATCCGTTCTAGCCAGGGAGATGTTCGTGTTGCTGGACATCATTAAGATAATGCGCAACTGCTGCCACCTGTGTCACTAGCAGCAAAAAAATGGTGTCCTGACCACCAACTGGTCAGCTGGTTGCTGGCGCTGGAAAGCACTGATGTGCAACATCGTCTTGCAACATACCAAAAAGCCCGTAAAAAACCCAGTTTCAATTTGGATGCCAAGATCGGTGGTGTCTGCTTAGTTTCACTAATTTTCAAAAACGTCTTGGTCGTTTTTTAAAGGTGAAGTAGAGCCTTTTGTTCAGCATTAAGAACGGTAAAAATTTTTACAATCAAAACTACGTTACCAGCAAAATAGTTGCCGTTTTGATAATTATTTAAACAAAAATATTTTATACTTTTGTACCTGGCCAGACCGCCACATATTCCCTTGCCAGCGCGGCGTGTTCTCTTCATGCACCTTCACCGCAGTTCAGTTCTCCTTATCTTCAGTTCACTAGCCAATTCACTTCTTATTACACGTAAAGTGGCCAAGCGATGTCGGGTGAGCCGCCGGTAAAATGATTGAGAGATCCTAGCAGTGCACGGCTAAAACCTGCGAGCTTTGGCCAAGTGGCGTCCGGTGAGCCACTGGTTAAGTTATCAGAAGATGTTATTTTTGCTGTTACATTCCTTGCACATCATGATGGGTGGCCGAAAGTGGTTGCCTAATTGCTGCCAGCGACTAGTGTTCAGTCGCCCTGCAGTCTCCACTTTCTTTTGCTATTGCTATGTCTGGCTGTGTGCGCACTGCCAATTCAAACAGTGATCACCACTGCAGTGTTTGTTCTGTTGCTGTCCTCTCATTTCTCGTGTGATGTTTTGCTGTGTTTGCTGCTAATGCTCACCAGTAAATGTCATTGCAGTGATCTGGTATGTTTGACAGGCTACTGCTTTAGAAATGAATCATTTTTATTGCCCTTTTGCCTGCACATCTGCTCAACAGGAATTCCTCAGCAGTGCACGGCTAAAACCTGCGAGTTTTGGCCAAGTGGCGTCCGGTGAGCCACTGGTATTCTGGCTGCAACATTCCTTGCACACCATGATGGGTGGCCAAAAAGTGGTTGTCTAATTGCTGCCAGTGACTAGTGCTCAGTCGCACTGTTGATGTTTCTTCTTTCTTTTTTGCTATTGCTATGTCTGGTTGTGTGCGCACTGCCAATTCAAACAGTGATCACCACTGCAGTGGTCTGGTATGCCTGGCACTTCGGTAGTGAATCACTCTCCTTCCTATTCAGCCTGTGTATCTGTTCAGTACCACTTGCTGCATTGAAGCTCATTTCATCTCTTCTTTTCGCACTGTGCGCGTTGTTGCTATGTCTGGGTTGTGTGCGCACTGCTTATTCAAACAGTGATCACCACTACAGTGATCTGGTATGCCAAGCAGTTTGCTGCTTCAGCAGTGAATCACTCTCCTTCCTATTCGGTCTGATCATCTGCTCAATACCACTTGTTGGATTGAAGCTCATTTCATCTCTGCTCTTCGCACTGTGCACACCGTTTTTCCGACAATTTTTTAACTTGTTAAACTTATTCAAAATAGCTGATTAACCGCGCCGAGGAGGACGCCCTTGACTGTCTCTTGCAGAACGAGAAAGAAAAGAGCAAGAAAGAGCTCAGAATCGCACAGATCTACTACGGTTCAATCGTCAAGATGATGACCATCGTGAAGAAGAAAATGCTCGAAACAGGCAACGACAAGCTGCAGCTCGAGTAGTTGATGCTGTACGAATCGAAGCAAACTCTCAAAACGCCGCACGTCGTCGTAACGCCCGGGCAGCTAATCCAGCCCAAGCTGCAGCAGCCCAAGCAGCCGACACACAACGCCGCCACCAAAAACGCCTGGATGAAGAGGCCCGGGCTGCAGAGCGGGCAGCTGACGCCCAGCGCCACCGCGAAAGGCGCCAGGATGATGAGGCCCGGGCTGCAGAACAGGCTGTCAACACCCAGCAGCACCGCGAAAAACGTCAAGATCCTGTGGTCCGAGCTCCAGAGCTGACGCCGAACGGCGCGCTGCAAGACGCAAGGACCCTGTGGCTCAAATGAGAGAGGAGGAGCGGCGGCTCTGGCGAGTACTTAATGCTGCTGAGGCCCAGTACGAGATCGACATCAGCGACGGGCCTATCCACGTCTGCAGCTGTTGCGTAAGACTAATCTTCCGTACTTCCATTGACAAGACCATCAACATCCGCACCCACTTTCCAGCCAACTGGGATTTTGACTTTGTCAACTTTCACTGCCCGATTGACGCACGCGTTGACGCTGACACCATTCAACTCTGCTACACCTGCGTTTCTTATTTGAAGAGGAGGAGGCTGCCACCTTTCTGCTTTTCAACGTTTCGGCTTCCAGTCATCTCTCCACTGCTAAGTACCGCATCTAGAATAGCTGTTCGAATGGCCTCACGGCGAATCGCCTTCATGCACATAAAGAAGCTAGGCTACGACGGTCAGCTTGGAATTTGAGGCAACGTGATAAATGTCCCAATAAACGTGCAAGTTTCAGCCGACGTTTTGCCGCGTAATTTCAATAAATGAGACCATTCAAGTGCGCCTCAAAAGGCAACGAGGGGATGGACACGCCTACATCTTCGAGACTGTTCGACCTCAGGAAGTCGTTGATATAGTCAGGTAAGCAACAATCAACAATGTCAATGTGAAGGCAATTATAACTAACTATTTGTTTTTGTTTTCCCACTATACAAAAGGTACATGATCGCTAATTCGCCACTTTATGAGGGCGTTACCTTCAATGACCGCTGGCAAACGAACCATCCTGGTGATGAGGTAGACTTTGTCGTCAATCCAGCAGATGCCATTCCTCCTGCAGACGCTGGCAACGAGGAGGCGGACCCTGAAGAAGGCGACCAGTGGGACAAAATGGCTAATGAGCCTGACTTTGGCGGCGAAGCCGTTCTCCTTCAGGACGAAAACGTATTGGCAGTGGCCGAGGCTGCCGTCCAATATGCTCCTAGAGAAGGACAACGCCCAGTCGGCATTTTCGCTGATCCACAGGCTGAAGCGCTGACCTTCATCCATTTGTACGGTGGTCAACTGCCACCTGCTCCACCTGGCACAACTATAGCCGCCCGATTCAAGAACGAGGTCATGCATCGCAACCCTCGATTCCGAAATGACCCCAAGTGCCTGTTCAGGAAGAACGCTGTGCTGACTCAGTACAAGGTCGCCTCACAAATTGGCATCGCTTTGCGCCAAGGCCGGCTTCAAGGGCAGCAAGTAACAGCACAAAACCTACTCAATCAGCAGAAGATTGAAAACTTTGTTCGCCACGATATGGGTAAGCGCTTCTTGTTTACTATTTTTGTTTGTTTACTATTTTACTAACTGCTACCTTTTCCTCTGCCTAAATGGCACTGTAGGTTACCGTGTTTTGTTAAACGCCCGAAACAGTCCTCTTTTTTGGGAGTTAAAGACAAAGGAAGGCATGGCTATGCTCCGCACACTGGGCGCTCCTACCTTCTTCTGGACGCTTTCGCCAGTCAAGAAGTTGTGTTCCGAGCATTTGGTTAATTTGTGCAAAGCTAGAGATCCTGCTTCTCAGATAACTGGCGCAGAGGCGCTCAACATGGAAGACAGCGAAAAGGCGGAGCTGATCGCCAGCGACCCAGTGACTTGCGCTCGGTACTTTTCGTACCGATCAAAAAAGTTGCTGGACTTCATTGAGACAGACGCCTCCCCCTTTTACCCGCATACCGTTTCCGACTACCTTCGACGCACCGAGTTTCAGCATCGCGGCTCTCCTCACGTTCACACTATGCTCTGGACAAGAACAAGAACAAGAAACAAGAAGCGCTTACCCATATCGTGGCGAACAAAGTTTTCAATGTTCTGTTGATTGAGTAGGTTTTGTGCTGTTACTTGCTGCCCTTGAAGCCGGCCTTGGCGCAAAGCGATGCCAAATTGTGAGGCGACCTTGTACTGAGTCAGCACAGCGTTCTTCCTGAACAGGCACTCGGGGTCATTTCGGAATCGAGGGTTGCGATGCATGACCTCGTTCTTGAATCGGGCGGGTATAGTTGTGCCAGGTGGAGCAGGTGGCAGTTGACCACCGTACAAATGGATGAAGGTCAGCGCTTCAGCCTGTGGATCAGCGAAAATGCCGACTGGGCGTTGTCCTTCTCTAGGAGCATATTGGACGGCAGCCTCGGCCACTGCCAATACGTTTTCGTCCTGAAGGAGAATGGCTTCGCCGCCAAAGTCAGGCTCATTAGCCATTTTGTCCCACTGGTCGCCTTCTTCAGGGTCCGCCTCTTCGTTGCCAGCGTCTGCAGGAGGAATGGCATCTGCTGGATTGACGACAAAGTCTACCTCATCACCAGGATGGTTCGTTTGCCAGCGGTCATTGAAGGTAACGCCCTCATAAAGTGGCGAATTAGCGATCATGTACCTTTTGTATAGTGGGAAAACAAAAACAAATAGTTAGTTATAATTGCCTTCACATTGACATTGTTGATTGCACCGGGCGTCAGCCCGGTGCAAAAGTTCCTGTTACACACGAGATTTTTGGTACATATACTCAGGAAATATTATGGAATTTTTTGTACTAAGTGGCAGTTTGGGGTTTTGGAAATTGTCTATCAAAATTTTT
Source organism: Tyrophagus putrescentiae (assembly GCA_024499935.1). Lineage (NCBI taxonomy): Eukaryota > Metazoa > Arthropoda > Arachnida > Sarcoptiformes > Acaridae > Tyrophagus > Tyrophagus putrescentiae. The sequence goes on from JAMZRA010000005.1 coordinate 9,429,572, forward strand.
TTTTGAAAAAATTAAATTTTAATGCAATTTTTGTGTAAAATAAGACATTTGTCCGAAAAGGCAACTTGCCGACAAAAACAACAGTAAGCGGTTTTTATGAGTTTTAGTGAAATGTCCTTTTCGACAAGATGTCTTTTTTAAAATTTTAATAAACAATTTCCAAAGCCCCAAACTGCCACTTAGTACAAAAATTTCCATAATATTTCCTGAGTATATGTACCAAAAATCTCGTGTGTAACAGGAACTTTGCACCGGGCTGACGCCCGGTGTTGTTGCTTACCTGACTATATCAACGACTTCCTGAGGTCGAACAGTCTCGAAGATGTAGGCGTGTCCATCCCCTCGTTGCCTTTTGAGGCGCACTTGAATGGTCTCCATTTAATTGAAATTACGCGGCAAAACGTCGGCTGAAACTTGCACGTTTATTGGGACATTTATCACGTTGCCTCAAATTCCAAGCTGACCATCGTAGCCTAGCTTCTTTATGTGCATGAAGGCGATTCGCCGTGAGGCCATTCGAACAGCTATTCTAGATGCGGTACTTAGCAGTGGAGAGATGACTGGAACCGAAACGTTGAAAAGCAGAAAGGTGGCAGCCTCCTCCTCTTCAAATAAGAAACGCAGGTGTAGCAGAGTTGAATGGTGTCAGCGTCAACGCGTGCGTCAAGCGGGCAGTGAAAGTTGACAAAGTCAAAATCCCAGTTGGCTGGAAAGTGGGTGCGGATGTTGATGGTCTTGTCAATGGAAGTACGGAAGATTAGTCTTACGCAACAGCTGCAGACGTGGATAGGCCCGTCGCTGATGTCGATCTCGTACTGGGCCTCAGCAGCATTAAGTACTCGCCAGAGCCGCCGCTCCTCCTCTTTCATTTGAGCCACAGGGCCCTTGCGTCTTGCAGCGCGCCGTTCGGCGTCAGCAGCCTGGAGCTCAGACCACAGGGTCTTGGCGTTTGTTGCGAAACTATAATCGAGAGCTTTTGCAAAGCTAATGCAATTTTGTGGCAAAAGCGGGCTACTCGAGAGAAGGGTGAGCTACTCTGGAGCAAAAGGGCTCTACCACATTCAGTGGGTGCGGGTTGGTGGGGGTATCGTTGTGAACCGAAGCTAAGGGTGGCCAAGGCTACCTAGGCTCGGGGTGTGTGTGTGTTTGGCACCTGGAGCTCGGGGAGCACACCAAGCAAGCGTCTCACCGACTTGGCGCGGGTTCTCCGAGGGAAAACTGATTGAAAGGGATTGCGAGTGGATGATGACGATCTGTGGCCCAGCGTATGCACATAGGCCAGCAGATAGGACGGGTCGGGACTGCTTCGGGGTCTTCTAGATCGGGTTCTCTCAACTGATACTCGCTGATACTGATCCGCTGATACAAGCAAGCTAGACGACGTAGATCTGCTCTGCTTGGAGGTTACAATCACACTGTCGCAGCGAGCGGCAGCATGCTTCTTTAATGACTGCCCGCATGGGGGCGCTCGCTGCGTATAGAACAATCTAGAAGATATTTACAAGATCTGCCGCTAGTCGGCTATGCTAGATATGGGAATGGGGCTAGATAGAATAAGGGGCCAGAAATAAAGGCCAATAATAATAATAAGGAACGAATAAAAGATATTAATGCCACTTAATGCAACATTTGTAGGCAATTTGTTTACCCACCGATTGAAGACGACGTTTGTAGGCACTGCTCCACCAACCACACTATCAGCTAGATTCTTCATCTTGTAGTACAATTCCGAGGGTCTCTGGTCTCCGAGCGACTCAGAGTGGAAAAGTTTGTTCAGTTTTTCGTCATTGGCGACGGTGTTCATACCGGTGTTCATGTTCTAGACCAAACCTTAACAAGATAAAGGTTTTACTTTGGATGCCACAAAAGCCCGGTGCATGGTTCCGAAAGCTCAAAATGATTTTCACTCGCAAAAATATTACTGAAGAAGCGGACAAAATCCTGTTGGTGTTGCAAAACGTACCCCCCTCAAACACACAAAAGATTGTTTTTCTGGCCTGGAAAGCCAGCTACAGTCAAGGGAACTATGAGGCCGTCAAGAAGGCTATCATCGGTATGAACACCGTTTCCGATGACGAAAAACTGAACAGACTTTTCTACTCTGAGTCGCTCGGAGACCAGAGACCCTCGGAATCACGGTAAGCGTTTCTGCAAAAAAGTCGCGTCCCACTCACAAATTTGGTATCGTTGGAAAGCTTAGGACAAGAGGAATAAGATGGCCTAAGCCATTTAGCCCCAGCTGATCTGGTTCTCCCGCCAGGGGGCGCTAAATTTTGATCTGATAAATAATTTTATCTAATTTGAAAGTAAATATTTTCTCAAAAAAATACTTTTATAAAATACTAGAAGGCTGTACTTATTAATAGAATTTTAGTTTGCTTAAATTCGTTATCTAATTTACAATCTATGGACCATAGTACCAAAAAATTATTTTTTGTAGTTTTAAAACAGTTTTCTGACTGCTCCGACTACTTTAACGTTCTTGTTTCTTAATTTTTATAATTGTTTTAGCATACGTAGAGCTTGTTTGTAGTATTTAAAGTTTTTTAAAGTAACCGGAAGTCAAAGATCGGTTATCTACTTTTTACTTCCGGTTGGTATTTTGACCCGAATCTGGTTTTATTCAGTTCCTTAAGGCTCAAAACTATGAGTTAATTTTTTGTTTGGCTAAAAACGGTTAAAATTTAGCATAAAAAGTGCTGTCGATTTGGCATATTTTACAAAATACACCAAGTTTTTAAATTTTTTTTTGCTTTACTTAATTTTAGCGTCCCAACGCCAACTTTGGTGTCATTTAAAAGCTAAGAGCAAGAGGTAACTGATAAACTTAGTTGTTTAGTCCAAAAACCTCTTGTTCAATAACTAGAAGTTAGTCAATCACATTTTTAAAACATCAGTTAAATTTTAAAATTATTTTATGGTTTTTGGCAAAAACCCAGACGTGCTAGTATTCAACAGTTTATGCCATCAGTTACTTCTTGCTTTTAACTTTCTAATGACACCAAAGTTGGCGTTGGGACGCTTAAATTAAGTAAAGCAAAAAAAATTTAAAAATTTGGTATATTTTGTAAAATATGCCAAATCGACAGCACTTTTTATGTTAAATTTTAACCGTTTTTAGCCAAACAAAAAATTTACTCATAATTTTGAGCCTTAAAGAATTGAATAAAACCAGATTCGGGTCAAAATATCAACCGGAAGTAAAAAGTAGATAACCGATCTTTGACTTCCGGTTACTTTAAAAAACTTTAAATACTACAAACAAACTCTACGTATGCTAAAACAATTATAAAAATTAAGAAACAAGAACGTTAAAGTAGTCGGAGCAGTCAGAAAACTGTTTTAAAACTACAAAAAATAATTTTTTGGTACTATGATCCATAGATTGTAAATTAGATAACGAATTTAAGCAAACTAAAATTATATTAATAAGTACAGCCTTCTAGTATTTTATAAAAGTATTCTTTTGAGAAAATATTTACTTTCAAATTAGATAAAATTATTTATCAGATCAAAATTTAGCGCTCCCTGGCGGGAGAACCAGATCAGCTGGGGCTAAATGGTTTAGGGCCATCTTATTCCTCTTGTCCTAAGCTTTCTAACGATACCAAATTTGTGAGTGGGACGCGACTTTTTTGCAGAAACGCTTACCGTGAATTGTACTACAAGATGAAGAATCTAGCTGATAGTGTGGTTGGTGAGCTGTGCCAAACGTCGTCTTCATCGGTGGGTAACAATGCTACATTGAATTAGCTTTGCAAAAGCTCTCGTTATAGTTTGATCCAGCTAACACCTAGCCAGCATTGTCGACCTGCACGCCTTCTTGCCACTCGTGGTGTATCAAATAAGGTATCACTTCTCGCCAGTGCTCATTCGAACCATGCACCGGCTCTTGTGCGATCAAAGTGGAACCTTATCTTGTTAAGGTTTGGTCTAAACGCCATTGTTGATGACTTGCTGTAATGTCAAAGATGGACCTTTTGGAGGTGGTAAAGGAGAACTGAACTGCAGTGAAGGTGCATGAAGAGAACACGCCGCGCTGGCAAGGGAATACGTGGCGGTCTGGCCAGGGCCGCTACATCACCTCCAACTCGTCTGAGCAACTACACTTTAACAAAAATTACATATTTAAATTTTTAATAAAAAACAACAGTTTTTATAATTTTTAACATCAACACAGCCAAATTGCACTAGATTAAATTAAACGAAAGCCGAGCTGCCATGCCTGGTAGTGCTCGAGATGCTTGACCAGATAAGTTTACTTTTGAATTTTCCAAATTGTTAACTGTGCTTCCAGATAAAACATCCTCAACTGGTTTAGTTTGGCTTTCTTCAACTTCTTCCTCGTTTTCCGAAAATGAACTGCAAACTGAGCTTGACTGTGGGCATTCATTGTCGTCACCATTGTCATCATCAGACTGGGCATCGTCTGACTGGTCAGAGTGAAGTGACAGTGGAACTGTGAGAAAAACGTTGAAAGCAGTTCGGTAGTAGTTCTTTATGAGTGAGGGCATGTCTGCTAAGCCAGGACTTCCCGACTGCCAGTCAGTGGGCGTTCCAGACAGAGTCGAGGGTGAAGTCCAAGGGGCAAGCTGCTGCTGATGCTGCTGACGTTGTTCGTCTGGTTTAAAGTAAATCACTCCAAAACGGGTATTGCCAGACTGTTTTAAATGAAATAAAGGTGAAACTTAGTAAACACGTGAAAAATCATGTAGAATATTTAAAGTATTTACCAGATTATGCAACAAGGCCACAGCGTCATCGTGCGTCATGTCAGTCATGTCGACAAAGTTTACAGTCAGAATGATGTCACCAGGATTGAATGCAGCTGATCGAAAAGCAGGCGTGTTTTCATGAATGTCAGAGATAATTATTGGCAAATCATACTCTTTGCCTCCCTGAAAAAAAATTTAAAAAAACCAGTTTTTAACAAACAATAGAAACAAAATTTTAACTTGTTTCACTCAGTTTTACCAATGTGTTTATACTAAATAATTTACTTATTATTACTTACAATCACTGAAATGCCAATCGCCTCGTCGACAAGATTGACAAATGCAAAACGCAGCAATCCAATGTTAAACCAAGATGGTTTGAAGTTAGCCAACTGTCTGCAAACCAATTGTTCTTCTTCAGAAAAACTTTCCACAACATTTGAAGAGTGCGTCAATTGGTCGATGCTGTTGTTTTCAATCAGTGGCACTTCAGGAGCGTCGATGACTGTGTCCAAGGCCCAGACTGGCGAGGCAACACGTTCAATATGTACTTCAGTTTTAGGCTTGATGATTGCTGGCAAATTGGAAGTGAACATACTGTTGTGCAGCAGTCTGTACAACGATGATGCATCAACAGTAATCGCCTTTGATTTTGATTGATTTGACGCCAACGCCTGAGAAATTGTCTTGAACTTGTTAAGTTGAATCTCCGATTCTAAATCACTCCAAACTTGGTCAAAATTTGCGTCTTTCTTCTCTCGGTTTAGCAGTTGAATTTGCTGAATGCGGCCTGACATTTGATTGTTCAAGTAACGCACCACCAGACGGTAATTAGACAATTCGTGCTTTAAAACGACAATTTCTTTTTGTAACGACACATTTTGAAAACTATATAAACAGTAAAAAATATAAAAACAACAAATTTTTGATCATTTAAGACTTACTTCAACTCATTAATCAGTTCAACTTCTTTAAAATTGCGATATATCAACTTGAAAGCGTTGTTATTCATTCGGTGTAAACGAAATGAAGAACTATTTTTCAAATATTCTTTGTTGCCGTTGTTGAGTAAATGATCATCAAGCTCAGAAACATTGCTTTCGGGTGGCTTGTAAACTAAATTATCATTTTGAAAGTAATGTTTGGTTTCAGTACTTGGCTTTACTTGTTTTAGTTTATTTAAATTGAATTGCGAAAACTTTTGATTAGATCGTCGCTTGTATGGAGAACGTGTTAGCGATGAATTGTTTCCCTCTTTATTTGAATAAACTTTTTTAACGTTTTTTGGTGATGTGAAAGAATTGGTCTGTGATTTTGAAGGCGAACTGTTGTTTGAGCAAATGAGATTTAACTTGCGTACAAAATCCATAAAACATTTGTCAGATTTAAAGTTAAAGTTTTCAAGTTGCAACTGTTGAAATCGCTCCTTGAAATGACAAAGTTTTATTGTTTGGTCAATAATTTATGCTTTAACTCACCTTGAGAACAAAATAGTTTTCCGTGTACAGAATAGACTTGCTCATCAGCTGGGCAAAACAAAATGCCATCGTGGAAAGCTGCGTGCCAATGGTTGACAGGGCACCGCCCAGTGCTGCACTAAGATCTTCTGAAAGGACCACATCTTCAAAATTTGCTACCACCTGATGTACATTTTTAAGCTGATGATCGGCATTAAAAAAGGCCGTGTCAAAAGCCTTTTCAATATCTGCGTACATGTGAATTCTGCACAAAGTGGACTAGGGCAGACGTAAACAGGTCAGAAGACAGAACACACTACTGCTACAAAAACACCGTACAAGCTCCAGGCTGATATGCAAACACAAACAAAACTAACACACCGACACACACAGCAAGCAAAACATTAGAGTGCGACGATGTGCTGGCAACGACTATTTTTACCAAAGGTTCAAACTGAGTTTAAACCGCAATACAAATATTTTTTTATTCAAGTTTTTGCAGTAATTTTATTGTAAACAGTAAATCAAAATGAAGTTAGTTAACAAAAATTTAAATTATACAAAGGTGTCGTTTCGCAACGCGTACTTTCTAGTTTTTTAAAATTTTTTAGCATTGACTGATGTCATTTGGTTGATCGGCATCATCCGACGGCTTGGGACACAACGAGCTTGCGAGCCCAAACCGTCGGTGCCGATCAACCAAATGACACCAGCCTTCAACATTTGGAGTTTACTTGGCTGATTAGTTTGTGAAATATTTTTAAAAAGTTCTATTCAGTGTCATTTGGAAAATCCATCGGTAAAAAACCATAGTTAATTTAATTAGTGTGGTGATCTAGTTAACCCGTTTGAGTGACCTGTACCTTTAATTTAGCGTACACTAAAGAAGAGGCAATCGGCCCGCAATCGATAAACTGGCATTCCTTTGAATTCGCGCCGTTTCATCTTCAAATACACCTTATCATCCTGTCCGGTTGTCCGACTTCTGTCCAAACACCTTCCGGTCGACCGACTTCAGACTCAATTTCCGTTTAATTGTTTTATGTCCATCAATTATTTTTCATCACACCGTTGCATCTTTTAAATCACTTCATGTCGTCATTTCCAAACCTTGATATCACTGTAATATAAAAGTTTATTGTTTTTTACTTTATCTTTCAAGGAAAGAATGCTAATTTTGTTTATTTTTATTTTTATTTATTTTTATTTTTATTTGTATTTTTATTTTTTTGTTTTTTGAATGGCAGTAGGTATAAAGAATTTCACCAACTTCTACGCAAATTAAATTAACTTTACAATACAAGTGAATATTTAAATTGTTTAGTGTTTAGTGCTACAGTGTATCTTTTGTGAAAAGTGCAAAAATTTCACTAAAAGATAATCGTCAATCATTATTTTGTTTTATTTTTGTGTGTGTTCAACAAACAGTCATAACTGTGAAGAGTAGTAACAATCAACGCCACAATAGCAAAAAGCGTTAAATCGTTGGCACTCTTTTCTTGTTTTTTCCCTCTAACAACCATTGTCCAACTACTCATATCCCTTATACTAGCAAGTTTGACAGTACTCCTTTCTTTTTCTTCATTCGATTGTTCTTCTTTTCTACTATTCTATCTGCTTTTTCCCTTCTTAATATTTACTGTGTGGTGCCGATGTTGAGTTTGGTTTACTGGGGAATAAGGATTGGTGATGACATGGGAAAGAGACAAGCAGAGAGAGTGTGCTTATTAAGAAGGGAAAAAGCAGATAGAATAGTAAAAAAAGAACAATCGAATAAAGAAAAAGAAAGGAGTACTGTCAAACTTGCTAGTATAAGGGATATGAGTAGTTGGACAATGGTTGTTAGAGGGAAAAAACAAGAGAAGAGTGCCAACGACTTAACGCTTTTTGCTATTGTGGCGTTGATTGTTACTACTCTTCACAGTTATGACTGTTTGTTGAACACACACAAAATTAAAACAAAATAATGATTGACGATTATCTTTTAGTGAAATTTTTGCACTTTTTACAAAAAATACAATGTAGCACGAAACAAATTAAGTATTTACTGATATTGTAAAGTTAATTTAAGTTGCGTTGATTAAGTTAATTTGCCGCCAATTTGCGTTAATTTAAGTTGTGTATTTGGTGATGTGCTCAGTTGTGGAACATAACCTTTGTCAAAGTTGTCCTCAGTTAGAGGAGAATAATTGGTTAGGCAATTTGTCGAGTTGGTGTTAGCATGTGTGAAAGTGTTGCCTGATGTGTTGGTCATAAAACAGTTTGAAGAATGGTGAGAGCGAACATCAAAATCAAGATTCGGAAATGATGACATGAGGAGAGTTTAAAGATGCACGATGTGATGAAAAATAATTGATTAACATGACACAGTTAAAAAGAAATTGAGTCTGAATAAAATCGGGCATTCGGACAGAATGAAAAGGTGATTTTTAAGATGAAATGGCACGAGTTCAGAGAAATGCCAGTTTATCGATACACGTAGATTAACACACTACTGAGTTATCGATCACGTGCCGATTGCCTCTACTTTAGTGTTCACTAATCAAAGGTAAAAGACACACGAGCTGAGTAACTTGATCTCCACACTTAATTAAATTAACTATGGTTTATTAGAGAGAGATGATAAGGTGGTGACACAAGTTAAAAGTGTTATGATGATAGGTCAAAGGTTAAAGGTGATAGTAGATATGATGAATGTTGAAGCGATGGGAGTGATCGTAGATATGATGAATATTGAAGCGATGAGAGTAAGTGAAGGAGAGTAGAAGTAGTAGGCAGAAACGCTGTAGAGGTGAGGTGAGGAGCGGTACTACTACCACAGTGGGTGGTGGTAGTCAGCACAGGCAGTCAGCGGTTGTCGTCTGCACAGTTAGTCAGCATAGGTGTTTAGCACAGGTGTTCAGCATTGAAGGTCAGCATTGATGGTCAGCACAGGAATTCAGCATGAGTTTTGAAGATCAGCAATCTGGTAAGATGGTGAGAGTTTTTTCATCATCAAATGAGGGGCCCACTGAAAACGGCACTGGCAGGCATCTCTTTATATACCCCCAAGAGGGGAGCGGGTGTCTACCTTTCAGTGTGTCTCCAGTTCCAGGTTTAGCAGAGGTTTGTGAAGGTGGAAGCTTCTAGAAGCTTTTCTCTGACAGGCAATTATCTTTTCTTGACGAGTTGTGTCTCGGTCGTTTTCGGTGCAAACCGAAAAAGCATGTGTCAAAGGTGTACAAAAGTTTGTGTGTACAAAGGTACAGGGCCTTGAATATTGGTGTGAATCCTAACACTGTTTTACAAATTGTTCCCTACTTTGAGTGTTGTACAATGAACGCAAGTACCTTATGTTCTACACCTACATTGACTACTTCTTACAAGCGTACAGAACACTCTTCAAACTCAAGCCAATCAGAAATGCTACTTCACAGCTTCTTCACAACATCAGTTACCAAGCAAGAGGCGAGAGTGGCTATTTACGTCATTTGTGAAATTATGTTCCTTTCACAACAAAAGTATTGAGTCTTTACCGTTCTCAGCACAGAAGATGGTGCTTGCCCTTCACAACTGACGTGACAAGCTACACCTTTCACAGTGCTTGAGCAGTTCTTGCTTTTCACAACATATGTGACACAATTCACAACACAAGTATTCTGGCAATAGCTTTTTGGGGCTGTGTCAGTAAGTGCCACACTAAATAACTTTTCTATCAATATACAGTTAATCAATCAAAGAGAAGCATTAACAAAACTTTTTTAATAATTTTCATTTAGCACTAGCTTTGGCAATTTTTATTTTGGAACAGTAAACGTTCTGATGGTTACTGATTTTTCTGCGTTAACTGAGAGTTTGCGATTGATATAAGTTTATGCTGGAATAATATGAAAGGGATGTAAAAGCGAAAATTGGTGTCCTACAAGGCACATTAAGCAAAATCCATTTTAGCTTCATCGTACTGTTCCGTTGAAATCAGCAGCGTGCATCGGGCTGAAGTGTGTTGACAAAGTCATTTAGCGCGTCATTCGCTCGACACTGTGCTCGCTCGAGCCATTTTTTGATCTATAAACAAACAGTGCCTGAGGATCAGTTACGCGATGCCATTGCAGGTTATTTTGTTAATAATCTCGCTAATTCAATTAGTGCTTGCTTAGTCAGAAATAGTGTAGCGGGTGGAAAACCAGGGCACCGGAGATTGGGCCGCCACGAGGTAAGGTTTGGGTGAGCGTGAAATAAAGGCATCTTTTGTGTTTGCAGCAGAACAAGTAGGAGAAGTCGTTTATTGAAAAAGGGGATATAATAATATGCAGCACATTGAAATCAAAGGCCCGTGGGAAGTGCTTGCGCTCAACAACTGTGGCCCGCTGCTTACCTCTTAGTGCTGAAAGTATATCTTGACGGCTACCGATTTGCACTCAAACTTTGCCATTGCTAAAGCGGTCGCCTCAAAGAAGGCGCGCTTGGTAACTAAATTTTTGTTTGAGGATGTTATTCTCGTTTACATGCGCGCTCCAACGGCCATTCTGACCGACAACGCAAAATCGTTTGTCAGTGCAGTCGTTACCGAACTAAATACAATGTTATGCATCAAAGGTATAAACACTATTCCATACACTCCACACACAAACGGCTTATGCGAACGACTAAATGGCATTTTGGCAAACATGTTGGCTCACTACACTAATAAAAATCAATCTAACTGGGCTAAACTGGTGAAGCCACTTTGTTTTGCATACAATGCTCTGCCGCACGCAACGACAAACATTTCGCCCTGCAAGGCGATGTTCGGTTACGATCCGGTGACGCCAATGCAAGTGAACATGCAGTCATTGCATAACGATGCCATCTTTTCCGATTTGCGCTTGATCAAAGAGGAAGTTGAGAAGTATAAGGGGCACAAGTTTTTGGTAAACAAGTGCCGTTATGACGCAAATCGCCGACTACCTGACTTTAAGAAAGGCGATCTGGTCAAAGTGGTAGATTATTCGATTGCCACTGATCACAAGCAAAAGCTTGCTTTTCGCTTTCTTGGCCTTTTTAAAGTGATTGAAGTTGTCAGCCCAGTTCTTCTTTGTTTAAACAACCGAAAGAAGACTTTGATCAACGTAGACAAAATTTACCACTAATACCCGGCTGCAGGTGAACACAGAGTCAACACGACACCCCGACGCTGTCTGGCGACCTTTGTGACGTCTTGTGAGCACAGGGCACTGTGATGCCCATGTAGGTAAGGTTGAAGTCGGTGCAGTAAACAAAAATGTTGTGCACCGTGGCAAGTGTCTGAACGACTGTCGAAGTGTCAACCGAATGGAGAGGGCTACAATGGTCGAGATGCCATTATTTTGCGCTGAGTGTCGTGAGGTTCGCTGCGCAGTCTACACCTTCATGAGAACCGATAAGAGATTCATCATCTCTTACTGGTTCCCAATTGAGCTCGACGGAGCATCTATTTGATTAGTCAAAGAGCGCGTACCGAGGGCCATTGTACTTCACAAAGCACCAACTCAGTTGACTAGCTCTCTTCTCCTCGTCTCTCTCCCTTTTCGTTCTTCCACTCTCTCTCTCAAGCATTCGGCTTTCCATCAGCCGACCTAACACGCTGTTTGCCCCTTTAACTCATTAGATATGTTATTTGCTACCATCACCTCGCTTTTCTACGCCACCGCTACCGTTTTTCAGACGACCGATCCAGTAGTCTGGGTGACGACTGATCACCAAGTCGTTATCGGCGCAACCGAGTACACTGTAGCGCTTGCTTTGCAGGACGGTTGCACTCTTTTCAGTAATTCCACCTGGAAGAACGGACAAGAGTTTTGCAGCTCGACTTACAATGAGCAGGTGTTAGGCAAATCGGCAAGGTGTGCACGACGCGCTTGGGCATACCAAGTCAAGGCCTAGTGATAGTGCGTCGCAAGAAGAGGGGCATTTTTCTCCCGGCTTGCATCCTGGTAGGCGTTTGCTGTTTGGGGGTCAAAACCCTCATTGAGTTCGTCTCCAAGAGCGATTACACCTCTCTCAGGCAACAGGTGCTAGGGTTCGAAACAATGACCCACGGCAGCTTAGAGAAGGCCCTTGACGCCGTTCAGAACCTAAACGAGGCGGTTCAGCTGTACGGTGAACAGGTAAAGAAGATGCAGGCAAACATGCACAAAATTCTCAGAAAGCTAAAAGAGAAACAAGCGAAACGAGAAATGACCACTAGTATGGGAGACGTAGGGCGGCGCACCGCAGCAGTACTACGTACTTTCAGGCTTGGAGGCAGAGTGTCTGACCAGTTCTTCTCAGTTTTCAAAGATCTGGTTGTGTGCGAAAACTGTCCTTTGGAGATGTGGCAGCCGCTCGGCTGTGATCTCAATATGAAAATGAAGACCTTGATTTTGACCTTCCGCGTGCAGCATGCACAGCCGACAATCAAGGTGCTGCAGGCACGACCATTCTCTTTGGCCTTCCGCCATAATGATGCTCACGGGGTACCAAGCTGGTGCTTTGTAAAATACAATGGCCCTCGGTACGCGCTCTTCGATGAATCGAATAGATGCGCCGCCGAGCTCAATTGGAAGCCAATGAAAAATGACGAACCGCTTATCGGATCTCATGAAGGCGTGGACTGCGCAGCTAACCTCACAACACCCAGAGCGAAACAATGGCATCTTGACCATTGTAGCCCTCTCCACACAGTCGACGCCACCACAGTAGTACAGACACTCGCCACGGCGCATAACATCTTCGTTTATTGCACTGACTTCAACCTAACGTACATGGGCATTACACTACCTTGCGTCCACAAAACATTCCGCCTCCGGATCGACCAGTCCTGGAGCGCAGGTAGCGTCCACTGGACGTTCACCAACCGGTCAGTCAGTCGGACACTCCAACTGGACGCCGACATGACCGAAATTGTCAACGAGCATTTGAGCCCTGACCTCCACCACCATGAGATAATTGACCTAGCCGGTAGCTTGGTCAAGAAAAATGTCGGGCTAATCAAAGCCGCCAAGACGCCAGTGCCCAACATGGACATGGTAGACGAGGCCAAGAACTTTGCCTCTTCCTGGACCTTTTGGCTACTTATTTTGGCCCTGGCATCCTTTTCATGTGCTGGCACGATGATGTGCTACAAAGGGGGGAAAAGCGCTGTCCGCTGGCTAAGAGGCCGCAAATAAGCGGAAAAATAGCAGAAAAAAGAGCTTTTTTTCTCCCTCTTCCGCCTCGTACTCTTATTCCCCTTTTCCCTGGTTGCCGCTCCGAGGCACCCAACGTTGTTGATATCGCTTTTGTCGCAATCGATCTGTCAAGCGGTCTTCTTTCTTCTGCACCCGGCGCATTTCGACCAGAAAATCATTCCAGTCAGCACAGGTGAAACGATCGATCTTGTGGTATGGACTGCGCAAAAGCTGTTGAATACAAGCCACGACCATAGCCTGGTCAGTGGTCTTCGGATGACCGAGAGCCGCCATAAAGGTGGCATGAGCCCGCGTGACAAACGCCACGTCGGTTTTTTTGGGAAAGTCCTGGCAAATGGAAAACCTTATCGGCCTCCTGACGCCCATTACTGCTGCCAAAATAGTCAACAAAAAACGACAGCAGCGTGCGCCAGTTCTTGAAGAGAAAAGTGCGTGCACCGCACGCCATCTCCTCATTGTCATTAGTTTCATCTTCAAGATCAATGTCCTCATAGCCTGTCAAATCGGGGTGAGCAGTCTTCATCCATGTCGCGGCAGCGCCGTGCAAGGATTAAAAAAAGCAATGATTGCTTGAGTAGCCAAAAAATTGTGGCGGCGCGCCAACTTTGTCATTTGACGCTTGTGAGCACGAACGTCGTCATTCTCACGTTTCCCGAATTGATAGAGTGGATCGTTGGCAATTGCTCTCAACGTCGAAAAGAACAAGTGATCACCGGGGGGCGTCGTGTCAACAACAAAATCACCCTGGTCATCGGCCACATCGTCTTCAGGCATAATAGAGGACTGCAGTTATTGTTCTAACTAATCTGCTAAGAACAAATAACTGCTGGGCAGAACTTCTGGCTGGAACAGCAGGTGAAAATCGAAACCAGGAGGAATACGATTCTCAAAAAAAGAAAGATGCACTCACTCTGATTCAATCACTGGACAGGAGGGGGCCGCTAAAACGTCTCTTGCGAGCCAAAGTGTGGAAGTGTGCTTGCTCGATTCTCGTCGCTGATCAGCGAGGAGACCGTAGTTTGCGCCACTTGTAGCGGGTAAAAAACCGGGACACCGGAGATTGGGCCGCTACTAAGTGAGGTTTGGGTGAGCGTGAAATAAAGGCACCTTTTGTGCTTGCAGCAGAGCAAGTAGGAGAATTCGTTTATTGGAAAAGGGGATTTAAAAAAGAACGACAGACTCCAGTAGATGTGAATCAGAGAAGGCACTCAAACAGAGTGAGGAGGAAAGAGAAAAGAAACATGTATATGTATCAGTGGACGGCCAACAGTCGTCCACTGGAGAAAGCAGTGTGTCTCTCAGCTAGCCTGATGTAGTGGTGTGTTAGTGTAAAGTTTGAAGTCGGTTGTTGGATTTATTGTAAGCAGTAAATCAAAATGAAGTTAGTTTACAAAAATTTAAACTATACAGTTAATTAGTCAAACAAAAACAATAACAAAACTTGTTTTAAAATTTTAATTTAGCACTTGCTTTGGCAATTTTTATTTTGGAACAGTAAACGTCCTGATAGGTTACTGATTTTGCTGCGTTAACTGAGAATGTGCGTTTGATATAAGTTTATGCTGGAATAATATGAAAATGATAATAGTTTAAAATTGAAGACCACCAAGACAAACGTATTTGACGTGCAAAAACTCGTCAACTCCAAAGTGTGAGCCTTCACGGCCAAGACCGGATTCCTTGACACCGCCAAATGGAGCTTCACAAGTTGACAGAAGACCGTCGTTAATGCCAATCATGCCCACTTCCAGCTTACGAGCCACTCGTTCAATTTGAGCGTAATCGCGAGAGTAAAAGTAACCAGCCAACCCTCGACGACAATTGTTTGCATGACGCAGTACTTCTTCTTCAGTTTTAAATCTGTCGAAAACAAGTTAATAGGTTTTTGTGCAATAAAAAACAAATGGTAACATACTTGAAAATAGCTGCAACAGGACCAAATGTCTCCTCCTTTGCGATGATCATCTCCTTAGTGGCTCCAGTAATCAGTGTTGGCTCGTAGAAGTAGCAATTGTTTTTGGCAGTCAGCTTTTTTCCTCCTTGAACTAACTTTGCCCCCTTAGAGAGAGCATCTTCAACGTGTGACTTCACCTTCTCCACGGCACGATCGTTAATGAGCGGTCCAACGGTAGTCTTTTCATCCATTCCATTGCCAATAACTAGTTCGGAAGACATTTTAGCGGCAAGTGCGGCCACAAACTGATCATGAATGCCCTCTTGCACGAATATTCGATTTGCACAGACGCAAGTCTAGAGCGAATGAAAAGAAAAATGTGGTAAGCAAACAAAAAGGTAGATAAAAAACAAAAACCTTTCTTACCTGACCAGCATTTCTAAACTTTGCGACAATGCTGCCCTCGACTGCCCTCTGAACGTCGGCCGAGTCAAAGACGATGAAAGGCGCATCACCTCCGAGCTCCATGACGATTCGCTTTACGGTGTTGGCGCCACGCTTTAACAGCAACTTGCCCACCTCGGTCGACCCGGTGAAGGTGATCACCGATATATCCGGCGTGTCGCAGATAAAGTTGCCAATTTCCGGCGTCTTCTGTCGGGAGGTGGGCAACACGTTGATGACGCCAGGCGGAAAATGGGCCTCTTCGGCGAAGGCGGCCAGAGCCAGAGCCGAGTATGGCGTGTCCTCGGCTGGTTTAATGACCACGGTGCAGCCGGCAGCCAGGGCGGCGCCCAACTTTCGGGTGATCATTGCGTTGGGAAAGTTCCACTGCAAAAGGGGGAAAAAGTGTTTGTTGTTGTTTGAAAACTATTAAACCTCGATCCAATTGTAAATCCTTACCGGAGTTATGATTCCGGCCACCCCACAGGCCTCCTTTCGGTAGCTGAGCTGCTTGTCCTTCCACGGACTCTGCAAAATGGAGCCATTGATTCGTCGGGCCTCCTCGGCAAACCACTCCAGAAAGCTGGCGCCGTAACCAATCTCTCCGCGTGCCTCTCTCAGCGGTTTGCCCATCTCCGCGGTGATCAGCCGTGCCAAAGACTCGGCATTGTCCAGCTGCAGTTTGTACAGTCGTTGCAGCAGCTGGGCGCGCTCCTTCGCCGTGGTTGTGCTCCAACTGGGAAAGGCGTCCTTTGCGGCGGCCACCGCCGCCTGTGCATCCTCAATGGAGCACTCCGCCGCCTGGCCAATCACTCACTGGTGGCAGGGTTGAGCACGTCAAAGCGGGACCCGGACACGGCCGGTCGCCACTGTCCGCCGATGTAGGCCTGGTCAATGAGAAAGCGCTGGTACTGGTCGGCACTGCTGCTGCTGCTGCTGGACAGCATTCGCGGCAGTGAGGATCGCCCTGTCCGTGACAGGGCAGCTGGCACCAGCCGCCACTGCTGACGAAGAAGGGACGAGGAGCTGAGAATACCGATGGAGCCCATGATGATGATGATGCGGAGGAAAAAGTGACAAGAAGGACGGTGATAAATGTGTGGTTGTTGTCAGGGGGTCTGGCAACAATCAAAAGAGCGTTTGAGCAGCTTAATTGAGTCTGATTTGACTGGATATGGTGATAAGGGAAAAGAGCTCAGGAAAAGTGGTCTGACTTGAAAGAAGATATAGCTGAAGCTAGCCAGACAGTGTACATGACAGACTGGCTGTGATGCTGCAGGCTGCCAAAAGAGCACAACAACAGTGCGGCTATTGCTACTGACCAGACTGCTAAAAAGCTATTTTGTAAAATTTAGTTTTAAGGCATTTTATTAAATGTATAAAAAATTTAAAATAAAAAATATTTTTTGCATGTTACAAAAATATGAAAATTTCAAAAGCGTTATTTAAACTGAATAACATTCCGCAATGTAATGTGTTGTTGTTTTTAGCTCAAACTTGTAAACATTTTAGTGTTTAGATACAATTACTTTTAGGTTGTTGAAATGAAAAAATTATGCTTTTGCTGAAACTTATTACACCGAAATTGAGCCCTCACGGAACTTGGATTTGCCAATGAGCACATTGATCAGAACGGGCTGTCCGCTGCGGACACGACTCTTCGCCTCTTCAAACTTCTCCTTCAGTGTGTCATTCTCCGTGGCCGTCAACTTGATGCCCGCTGCGCCCAGTCCCTCAGCGGCCTTGTCGTAGTTGGTGAAGGCGAGGCGACAGGAGACATCGGAGCCGAGCATGGGCAGCTGCTCTCGGGCAATCTGCGTCCAGCAGGCGTCATTGCCGACCACCGCCATGACCGGCAGCTTGTGGCGGACCATGGTGTCAAACTCTGCCAGCGAGTAGCCCAGCGAGCCGTCGCCAAAGACGACGATCACGTCGGCGTCAGGACGGCACAGCTTGGCGCCCAGCGCAAAGCCGGCGCCCACGCCCAGCGTGCCGAATGCGCCCGGGTCGAGCCAGGAGAGCGGCCCTCGTGGGCGGAGAATGTAGGCGGCAGAGCCGACAAAGTCGCCACCGTCCGCCACCAGAATCGTATTATCGTCCATCGTGTTCTCCAGTGTTTGCAGAACCTAATCGAATGAACAGTTTAGTTTGTAGCAAATTATGGGTGTTATTAGTTTGGCGTATTAGCACGCGATAAGCTTGGTTATTGCTTGGCTTGCTTTTGCATTGGTTGCACACACTTGCCTTTAGGGGATTCAGGTGCTGGTCGGTGGGCTGGTTGGCCATCTGCGTTGCCTTGCTCTCCTTCTCTGTGTCTCGATCGCGCAGCGTCTTCACCCAGTCGGCGTCCACCTTGAAAGAGCCCTTCAGCTTGTTGGCCACCTCTACGAAGAACTTGGCCGGGTCGCCTTGCACGGCCACTGAAGGCTGCCAGAAGACGCCGGCGTTCTTGTACAGCTGCTCGCGACTGCGGTTGATGGCGATGATTTTGGACTTTTTCGAGAAGACCCGTCCGTAGGAGAGACGGAAGTCGGCTACTGAGCCGCCCAGAATGACCAGATCGGCGTCTCGAAGGGCTTCACGACGAGCCTGGCGCATGTTGATGGGCGAGTTACGGCCGAGCAGGCCGCGAGACATGCCGCCAAGATAAACTGGAATGCCCAGGTCCTGTGAGTGAATTTCGATACATTTGAAAACATTAATAATGTATATATAAAAGAGTAACATTTTCAAAATTAGACCCTAAACACACTCACCTCAACAGCCTTTCGCAGCGCATTAGCCCCCACTGGAGGCAGCACTGACTGCGAGCCCAGAATGACCAGCGGCTTCTTCGCCTGCGTCAGCAGCTCAATCGCCTTGCCAATGTCCGCCTCTGAGGGATAGGGAATGTCCACGGGCAGCGGCGTCAGGTCGGGGTGTTCATCGTCGAAGGCGCCTGCAAAGAGGTTCTGCAGGTAGTTGTTTAGGTACCAGTCAACCAGTTTTCCCTGCAGGCTCTTGCCGCCCGTCGAGGAGATGAACTCCTTGCTGATGATCGCGTACGGGTAGAGAATGTCGATGGGCAGCTCAACGTAGACCGGGCCAGGAGTGCCGCTCTGCGCCGTCTGAAAGGCCTCCTTCATCATCGGCACAATGTCGCGCACCTTCTCAATAATAAACTGCTTCTTGGTGATCGTCTTGAAGATCGACCTGCAAGGGGTAAACAATTGATTAAATCTGATATTAATAATCAGGGAACAATTAAATTTACAGTTGCTCAATGTCCTGCAGAGCGCCTCGGCCCTTGAGGATGCCCGCGGCGGCACCGCCCAACAGCACAATGGGCGACTCGGCCATCTGGGCGTTCTTGACGGCGGTGACGGTGTTGGTGACGCCGGGACCGGCGGTGACCACTGCCACGCCGGGCACGCCGGACAGTCGGGCGCTGGCGTCGGCGGCAAAGACGGTGGTCACCTCGTGGCGCGTGTCGATGATCTTGATGCCCAGCTTCTCGGCGCCGGTCAGCACGGGCGCCACGTGGCCGCCGGACAGCGTGAAGACGTGCTGCACGCCGTGCGACTTGAGCACCGAGGCCACCAGGTCGCCTCCGTGGCGTTTGTCATTTGGGTCGATTTTCTGTGAAGGTAAAAAACAACAACAAAATTAAACCACCGGTACACATGTTTGTGAACAGAAAACAGACTGAGGTGCTGTGTACACCAGTGCCCCTCCGTCAAAATGCACTATCGCCTGTGCTGTTATCAACACCAATCGCTACTGCCACAAACGAGAGAGGTGCACTCGTACCTTGCAAAAGTGATGGTAGAAGATGTTGACGTTGTTGTTGAGCCAGCGCTTCATTCTGTCAGGTCGAAAGCGTTCCAGAAAGGAGTTCACCAGACGGACGAGTGAAAGAAGGAGACCAGTGAAGAAGATTGAGAGTAACATGGGCTGAAAATGACCATCAAAATATGACAAGGTGTTTAGGTTGTGTGCGGTTGAGGTGGTTTTGAAGTGGATTGGAGGGGAGTTTAGAGACAAAAGTCAATATAAAAACTCTTGATTAGCAAAGCACGACAATAACAATTAGTAGTGTAAGAAAAGTTGTTGTTGTGACAAGTATCAAATTGAAACAGCAAATAAAGCAAAAACATTATAAGATGCAAAGGAAAGCAATTGGTTAATAGAAAAAGGGAAAGAAAAGGTTAGTGAATGGTCGGGATAAAGCAATAAATGCAGAAATTAATGCAAATAAAAGTCTCACTAACCTGTTACTTTGCAAAAGTGCAAAGTACTACCAAAATAGAAAGTAACAAAAGGTTGTTGTTCAGAATAAAAGACCAAGATTAAGTAACCAAAAACCCCAGAGTTTTTTCAGATATAAGAAAAGATGATATCCAACACCGGGTTAGAAGGTTCCAGACAGATAGAAAGTAATAGGAAAAAGAAATGTGATCAGTGTTTTGTGTTGCAGCTGTTAGCTAGCACAAGTGTGTGCATGCCATGATGTGCATTTTTGTGTACAAGTGCACGCAAGTGCAGCACATCAAATGTTTACAAACTAGTGATGACTTACGACTGCAGTGTTGGGGTGTCCTGCTGCTGCTGCTGTACAAATCAATTACCAAAAATTTCAAGTTCAGAAAAGGATGATGAGCTGTTTTATGGTTTCTGGACAAGAGGATGACGTTAGCTGGTAAGGAAAAGAAGGGGAAGAAGAAGAAGACAAAAAATGTAGCAAAAAACTGGTAATCTCCACTAAGTGCCGAGTGAAGAAGAGGAAAAGGGAAAAAAGAAAACAAGTTACCTAAGACTGAGGCAGTCAAGCAAGTGAGTGTGTGTGTGTGTGTGTGTGAGCTGGCAAGAAAGCCGGCCAACAAGTGAGCACAGGCCAAATCAAATGGGGAAAATGCAGGGTGTGAGGCAGTGAGGCAGTGTGTGAGGCAGTCAGCTAGTCAGTCAGTGTCACAGGCTGGCAAAGTACCTATGCGTAACGCTCACTGCGGCGCGGCGGTATTTAAGAAGACAGCTCACCGCCGGTCACCGCTGGTGCTCTATCAGCGGAGAGGGCGTGCGAGGACATGTACACACACACACCACTCACATAGAAAGTAGTTCTCCACTGATAGGGATGACGACTGTCTGAGTGTGTTGTACACGCGGTCTGACCGACACTGACGACCGAACAGGCAACAACTTGCAGTTCTGCCCTGTGGTTTTATTGATGATAAGGTGTGTAATAGGTGAAGAGAAGACGCCCAAACAGGCAGTCAGTCAGTCAGTGTGTCCCAGTCAGAGCCGATCATCTGGTGCACAAGCGCCTACAGTAGTAGTGTGGGCGGATGCCTAATTTTCCGCTGATAAGCAGTCAGGGTGAAATGAATTGTCGATGGTGCTCTTTTCTCAAAAGGTATCTTTCCTCTCTCTTTCTTTCTTCCTTGATGCCTGGTGTTTTTTCAAAGTACGCTCGGTGCATGAGGTTCACTGTGTATGTTTGCTCTGAAAATTGAAAAGTACAACTGTTTGTAGAAAAAGCGGTCACTTTATGTTCATACTATGTTTGCCAAGCGTTTGACTGACTATTGAGCTGTTATTCTACTGATTTACTTTCATATTGGAATTTGGTGGTTTTAAAAGTATTTTAGAATTACCATAAATTTCAAAATTTACTGTTGAGTTTTTTGTGTTTGAGCCAAATAAAAAGCACCAAATGAAACTAATTCAAAACTTGCAACGATTAAAATACTAGCATAAACAAACAAATGTACATTAGTACTTCCTAAAAGTGTTTTACATGTTCACTTTGAAAATAAATCATTAGTCACAAAATTTTTGCAGCAGCTGTTTGTTTGTAATAATGCCTGGCACTTTTGAACTCAATTCGTTTTTTCAATTTATTGAACAAACAACAAAAAAGTTATTTTAAGTATCAACAATTCTAAATTGATTCTCATGAAAGTTTTACATTGACAACCCTAATTGAATAAACTAAAATACTACATTTAATCATTACAACTAAATGAGATTTTGTTATTGCGGTCATTACTGTCCAATTGTTTAGTGCAGTTCCAAGTCATAAAAGATGCAATTCTAAATGGGGTTAAGCGTGGTTCGGCAATACTACAGTCGTCTAACATTGAGGCGCTGTTTTGCATACATTTCCACAGTATGTGTGTGACTGGGCATTGTGACACACTGCAGGACACTTGTGGCTGGCAACAATCTGTTTACCTCAATCAAATCAAATCATATTTGGCACCGGTCGACTACAGTGCGCGCACAGGCATTTCCACTGTCTACCAGCGCAGGGAAATTATAACAGCAGAAGCAGCAGAGCATAATTAAAGCGACTAATCGATTGATGCACACGTTCGTTTAGCATGCTGCAAACTGACAAACAACGGAAAAAAATGCAGCACTATTTTAAGCGTTTTGAGCAAACGTGAATTGACAAGACAGAAAAGTGCTATCTGGTATCTAATCCAGGTTTTTTGTCAATATAGTGCCATTACCAACGTAAAATACTTATTTGCGTTTACATTAAATTAGTTGCAAAATACTTAATTTAAAGGAAACATTGTTAAATATAGCAGTTTGTGTTTCAAATTTGAAATTTTTCAGTTGTTTTATATGTAGATTTGGTATAAATAACTTTGATTAACATATTATTGACAATGTGTTTTTTACATAAAATACATATTTTATAAGTTCTTAACATAATTCAGTTTAAAAATTCTTAATAAAAGTACTTTAAATGTCAAAACAAACAACGCTCTATTTCAAAAACGACTGGCAAAAAATACACACTTATTGACATTGTGTGGAAAATGACAAATTACTTTTAACAATCGATATTGAAAAGTTGCCAAAGCAATCATTCAATGCCTTCAGTCAATTGATTGCTCAAGATCGATTGAACTGTAGTGTATTTATAAGTAGAACACAACATTCTAACATAAACAGAAACATAGTGCAGGTTGCCGTTTTAACAAATGGTTTTCGTAATGAGCCACATGACAGAGTGGATGCCGCTGTTGTGTCCACTGAAAAAATGTATAGTTTACTACAGAAAAAGTACAGTACATTGTGATATCTTGGAGGGCCAATTAGAAATGAATGTACATTGACCAGTACACAGGCTATCATTGACGATCGCTGAGGAGGGTTGCCAGCACAAATGAACGTCAAGGACACTAATGAAATAGATAAAAAGATTTGACATAAGTTTTTATTTTTTGTGCTGTACTTTATGTGCCTGATAAAGAAAAATTTCATAGTGTCATTACTTGAAAAACAAAAATAACATTTTAACTATAAATTTTGTAACTAATAAATGTCGGCAATTAGTAAACTAGATGCTGGTTTTTCCAAACATCTAAATAAAAACATTTCAATTTGTTTTTATTTTATTTTGCGACAGTTTTTGAAATAGTTGCATAGTCATTAGAATTTTTTTGTACATAATTTTATTTTTACAAAAAATTAACAATTAAGTTTGGATTGTGTACATGTATTTTAGATTTTTTTGTGTCACTTAATTTAATGAATTTACTAATCGGTGAATGCAATCATCACAATGAAATAGTTTTGTTTTTACTATTTTTTACTGTCCAGTTTTATTATAATGAAATTGAAACTACACTACCAACTATACGTCTAATGTGTCAATTATTGTGCTTGGTAATTTTATTATGTTTATTGCTCTAAAAGTTTCTTAATGCTTATAACAACCATAAAGTTAGCATTTATTTAAAATATATCACCATGATATTGATTCAGCATTTGTGACACAAAATATTCATATTCCAGAATGTTTCATTTGCAATTCTGCACTATTCCTTTAAAATCAAATATTTTTCTGGTTGTTTATTTCTCCATAACTGCCTGTTCTCCCCCTTTTTCAACTCAACAAGACAAATGCATTTAAAAATTAGTAGATGTAGTGCGTCTTTTGCTGCTTAGCTGTTTCAGTAAATGTTCTTCCTAGTGGTGGTAGTACCATTAGCATTGGCATTGGTCGTCAGTTGGCTAGTAGCAGTAGTAGTCTGTCAGTTAGTCAGTCAGTCAGCTAGTCAGCTAGTCAGTTAGTCAGTTAGTCAGTTAGCCAGTTGCCTGCTGCTTCTGTTGTCCTGTCCGCTTGCGCTGGCTCCTGCGCTTCGTTCGTTCCTTCCTTCTGCAAAGGCACAATTTTTTGTTGCACATTCCCCTCGGCCGAGAGTGCCCCTCACTGTGCCTTCCTTCATCACTTCGGTGCCTCACATGTCTTCTGCATAACCACCACCACCACCACCATCGCCAGTGAACACCACCGACCGTCCAACAGCAATTGCAAGCAAGAAAGACACTGTACCAACTGCAACAACAGCAGCAGCACTAACAAACACACTCGCACAAGCATTCACACAGACACACAGCACCACACCACCACCACCACCACTGACAGGCACCAAAAACAACGAAAGAGCAAGTGGTGAAGGCGCGCGCAAGCGAAAGATTGTTGTGTGTTGGTGCTTTCTCTGCCTCTGTGTGTGTGTATTTCTTGGCCAGAGAAAACTCGTGCGTCGCACTGACGCTGTCAAATACAGACACTCGCACGCACGCACGCACTCTCTGCACACACTGGCTCTTGGCAGCGAAAATAGCAGCACCGAGTACTGCTCTGGCCACCCTCGCCATTTGACCAGTCGAAAGTGTGCACGCACTGAAAAAGAACTGCGGTTGTCACTGCTCGGGCTTAGGCGCCAGCGTCAGCTCAAGTGTCAACGGTGGCGTTCCACACCGTGTCTTCCGATCCTTCTTCCGCTTTCCTCCCTCTTTCTCAAGTGCACAAGTGCCTCTTCCGTCTCCCCTACCTTCCGAGCCAAACTGTCTCTTTCTTTCTCTTTCTCTCTTTCTCAGGCTCACCAACCATCTGTCAGGCAGGACAACAAGTGCCCCCTCTCTCTTTTTTTCTCCCCTCTCTCTCTCTCTCTCTTCCTCTGATCAGTGAGTTGTGTGTGTGTATGTGTTTGCGTGTGACAGTTGGTCAGTCGGTGCGTCATGCATCGTCTTAGCCCATCTGGCATCTTTTTCCTTTTTCTCTTTTTCCTGCGCCTTGATTTTAGCCTTAGCTTTCGCCACTGGTTTGCCCACATTTAGTTAAGTTTTGCATCAACCGGTAACACTGCGTGCGTGCGTGTGTTTTCACACTTACTGCTATCTTCCAACTGTTCGTTTCTATCATCCTTTTTCTCAGCTTGTAAACAATAATTGGTGTCATCAGTGCTAACTCAGCAATTGGCAGCCAGGAGCTGTCAACTGTCGCCCTATGTCTCCTTTTGACCATGTCGCCCTCATCTTCCATTCGGCTGGTCACCACCACCACCACTACCACCATTCTCCTGCTTTTCCTCTTGCAGGCGTCCCCCAGTGTCCAACAGGCGCCAGTGCCCACCTACCAGCTGATGTTCGATGAGTGTCCCACCCCAGAGAAGCTGCACCCCTGCACCTGTCTGCCTGAATCGCGACAGATCATCTGCAACAGCTCAATCACCAACTCCAATGACCTTCGGTACATCTTCGCCGAGGCCTCCTCCTCCACCCAGCTCAAGTTCGCCCACCTAATCTTCGCCAACTCACCGCTGGAGAAGCTGGTCAGTCGAAGCTTCAACAACTTTCACTTTCTGGCCCTCACCATCCAGGGCCACTACTACCTGAGCACCTTCGAGGAGGGCGCCTTTGAGCCGTCAAACCAGGGCGCCAACACCCTCAAGCTGGACGGCAATCCGAAGCTGGGCTACACCAATGAGTCGGTGTACTCGCTCTTCGCCGCCGTGCAGACTTTCACGCGGCTGAGCACGCTGGTCATTCACCGCTGCGGCCTCAGCTTCATCCCCCCGAACGCCTTCACCGCCAGACCAGGCACTCTTCAGCAGCTGCGGCGAGTGTCGCTGCTGGGCAACGCCATCAAGACGCTCTACGGCGGCGCCTTCAACCGCCTGCCCAACCTGCGAAACATCAACCTTTCGGGCAATCAGCTGGAACGGGTGGAGTCGGGCGCCATTCGGCTGAACGCCGCCGGGCAGTGCACCGCCGACCACCACCAGTACGGCTCCTACGAGAAGCTCTTCTACACGCTCGACCTGAGCAACAACCGCCTGACGCCCGCCTCACTGAACAGCACCTCCATCCGCGTGGACTGCTCCACCGAGCTGAACCTGTCGAACAACTCGGTCACCTTCCTCCCCCAGTCCACCTTCCGCCCCCTCTTCGGGCAGTTCGTGAAGATCAGCCTGCTGGGCAATCGGCTGGACTGCAGCCACTGTCAGATGGCCTGGCTGCTCAAGGGCCGCTACTGCCCCGCCTACAACTCCACCATACACTACCACTCGCTGGTGGAGAGCGTCTGCGACGCGACCACCCTCTCCCTGGCCGCCTTCAAGGCCAAGTGTGCCGCCTACCTCCTCAGCAGTGCCGCCAGCAACACCGGAAATAGTGGTGGTGCAAGTGGTGGTGGTGGTACAAATACTTCCGGTGGTGGCAGTACAACTACCTTGGACGTCAACGAAGAGCAGCAGGAGGCAATGCTGCTGGAGTCAGAGGCGGACCTGCTGCAGTGTCCTTCTGAGGGACCAAATTCGGGTGCTAACTGCCAGCCGCCACTCTTCACTGTGATTCTGCTCAACTTGTCCGCCCTTCTGGTGCCCCTTCTTTTATTCCGCATTGCCATGCTATAATATCCTCTGGTCGTCGGTGCTGTCAACTCTATGCCAACTCTTCCTCTGTCTTATTCTCTCCTCCTCTTCTTCCACTTCCTTCTATGAACCACTCTGCTTTTATTGTTTTTCTGCTGTTGTTAAATGCATATTCAAACTTCACTTTTTTCCCTTTCCTGATGTGAGAACTCATACACACACTGGGTGCTGATTTACCAATTGTTCAGGTATTATTACAAACACACATTCTTTTTCCTTTTCTTTTTCCTCTTTCAAACACACACGCACACCGGTAAATCACAAACATTCCTGCAGCATTTTTATTTCATATCTACCCATACAAACACATACACGCACATTGCGAACTTTTCTCAGGTCCTCTTCAATGTCAACTACAGTATATATTTCCTATTATCCTCGTTGGTTTAACTAAATACCTCGAGCTTCATTCAGTCACCTCACTTCATGTGTAAGTAACTGTACTTATTTTGTGGTCATCATCATCATCGTCTCATTGTCATTAAGCAAAGCCATTTTCTTTGAGGAACAAATTTGTTTTTAACAAACAAACAGTCATGAAGCACAAATACGCATCACCCGACCATTTCACATTTTCACTGTTTCTGAATCATTACTTTCAACTTTTTGAAATTGTCGTTTATTTTGGAATTATTCACTCAACACTTGTATAACTTGTAATTAAATTGAATGGTAAACACAAAAAATTAATATTGTCTGCTAAAATTAAAAAAGAACAAAGTTAATTTACTTTTGTTTGCAAGTGTCTCATTTTTTTGAAACTTAATATAATCTTTTGTATACCATTCACACACATTTACATTTGCTTCATTGTTCATTATCCCATTACTGTATCCATTGTACACTAAACATCCAATGTGTATATTAGTCAAAATCATTAAAGTCATTTTATTAAAAAATCTTGGTTTGTAAAACTAAATGAACCTTGTATGTCACTGTATAAAAATGTCACGCTGCCGCCATGTAAAAGTGTCAAAACTACAATTTCGTTTTACCAGCTCGGAACATTATCGTTATCAGCCATTCTTCTACATTTGTGCACGCACGCACGACAATAGTTCACGCAGCTTCTCCTGTGCAAATAGTCAACGCCAATTGGTTTGTTGTTGTTGGTGTTATCAAGTTTTTGTCAATATCACCATCACTTCAGTGTTTCTCTCTCTCTACTTTTCTCTTACTGCAAGCCCCGTCTTTTGTGTTTGATGCTCGCTAAGTTGAGAAGTGCCAGTAAGTATTCAGTAGCTCACACAAGGTTCCCACTTCGAGACGGCATGTACAGTGCCACTTTATTGCACTGTACTGAGTGCTGTGCTTTGTGTGATCAGGTCTCCTAGTAATCAATTTGCTCTAACAATTTACTTTCTTTCATCGCCAGTGTAACCAGGATAACCTTCTAGTCGGTCTTCTTAAGTGCACTTACACGTCTTCCTATTCAACGGTGTTTATCAGCTTTTTTTGTTCAGCGACTGGTTTATTTAGCCTGTGTTATTGCAAAGTGTACCAGCTAATACTACTGCAAATTGTATTAGCATTAAACAACTGAATAGCCATTTTAATGGACAAAATGGAAAAAAAGTACAGCTGGAATGACATTGAAGATGAAGCCCGATTAATGGCTATGAAGCTTGGTAAAGAATCACTCATACTAATACTAAAATAAACATAATTGGTTAACTAAAATGATTTATATTTAGATTTGACCGTTCGTCGTCGAGACCCAAACAGCAAAGCTCATGTGTACAATCATCTTCCAGTGACACTGTTCCCCTCACCAGTCAACAGACAGTGCTTCAATGAAGCAATTGCCATTCAGATTCCAATCAACCAGATGATGAACAAAATTGGCAATGATACCGCTTTCGTTGAGGAGGTGCTGGGTGATCTAATCAAGGTGGACGATTTCACCGAAAAGCTGCTGAACATTAGTCAAACTGTTCGGAAGGAGGGCCAGGCGGCCGAACATGCACTGGGAATCTTTCGCTCCGACTACATAATCGACTCTCGCAATGTGATGAAGCAAGTTGAAGTGAACGCCATCTCCGTCAGCTTTGCCGGTCTGGCGCCCAGTGTGGCCGACTTTCACCGGTACACACTGCAAAACTTCCAAAACCTGCCTTCCAGTGTCATTGAGCAGATGCTGCCAGAGAACTCTTCGCTTAAAGACGTGGCGCAGGCTTTAGTGGACGCCCATGCTGTCTATGGAAAGGCTGAGGCGGCCATTCTGGTGGTAGTCGAAGAGGAGGTAGTCAACATTATGGACCAGAAGCTGATTGAGTGGACGGTCAAGAAGGCGAACAGCGACATCAAGCTGTTCCGCCGTACATTCCACCAGCTGGACGCTGCCACCTGTCTGGGACCAAACAAAGAGCTTCTACTTAGAGTACAGGGGCACCTGAACACCGTTGAAACGGTCGAACTGGCGGTGGTGTACTTTCGCACCGCTTACGCTCCGGCCGATTTTGTCTATGAAAACGCCTGGAGTGTGCGCCTACTGCTGGAGCGCTCCAAAGCGATCAAATGTCCGGCGATTCACTTTCAACTGGCTGGCGTGAAGAAGTTCCAGTCAGTTCTCTGCAGCCAGGACATTCTGGCGCGCTACATTGAACCATCCGAGCCGGCCATGGTGGCCAAAGTGTGGAACACCTTTGCCCAGTTTTATCCCGCCAACCAGTCCTCGCTGGCACTGGCCACCGCCAGTCCGTCCGCCTACGTGCTGAAGCCGAACCGAGAGGGCGGCGGCAATAACTACTTTGACGCGGAGATACCGGAAATGCTGCAGAGCATCGTCGGCACCGAACAGGAGGACGCCTACACGCTGATGGAGTACATCAACCAGCCGCCGATGAGTGGGCTCATCCTGCGGCCTGATGTGCCGCTTGAGGCACAGCACCAGGCGGGGGCGCAGATCAAGACCGAGCTGGGCGTCTACGGCACTATTCTCAGCAGTAACAGTACCTCGGGCGGTGGTGGGGTAGTGG
The DNA here is from genome assembly GCA_024499935.1 of Tyrophagus putrescentiae. Classification (NCBI taxonomy): domain Eukaryota; kingdom Metazoa; phylum Arthropoda; class Arachnida; order Sarcoptiformes; family Acaridae; genus Tyrophagus; species Tyrophagus putrescentiae. Next base: position 9,458,941 of record JAMZRA010000005.1, read on the forward strand.
TCTTCAACCGCAATGCAGGCCACCTGCTGCGTGCCAAGGCGGCCACCAGCAATGAGACGGGCATCATGGCCGGTGCCGGCGCCATTGACTCGCCTTGGCTGGTGGACAACTGACCACACAGGCGTGACACCTATGTTGTTGCTGACCGCCAATTGTTACTTTTGTTTTACTCCTCTTTACTTTTTTTTGTTATACCATCACCGCGATACACTTACTCTTCTATCTTTGCACTTTCTATGATTGTGGACTGCTCCTGCAAAGGCGTTGAGTAATTTTGCAATAGTGAAACACGTATCCGTTTAGTTTTTGCGTGAAAACACAGTTTTTATTTTCTAATAATAAATTTGAGTTGTCCATTTTTTCCTCTGATGCGATCGATCAAGTACGTCAAAACATTAAAATGTGGTGCACGATGGAGGCTCAAAAGTTTGAACGACAAACGTGCAAAAACTGTGTTTTAAAAAAAATTTAGCTTGTGGTTTGAGCGACAAAGATACAAAGAGTGACATGAGTTGACTTGTTGTGATTGTCTGGACAAGCTACATTCATGGTGGCAAAGTTTCAAGTTCTAACTTTAAGTTTGAAAAATCGCGTTACTTTTTGCCATGCCTGTAAATGAGTCATTGGCTAGTCTGTCTGGTTACCCCCTTCCCCCCCTTTCGTTCCCTCCCTTTCTGCGACTGCCTGTGGCGCACCTCGCTCATCTCCTTCTGGCAGTATAAAAGAGAACTGTCCGCTGTCTGCTTTTCTCACTTTGTGCCGAGCGCTGAACAGCTCCACTTTCACCGGCCACTCTCCGCTTCACCACTTTCACCACTCTCTTCACCACTTCTCTGCTTGCCTTGCCCTTTTACCCTGACAGCAAAATGATGCTAGGTCTTGCTGCTCAACCCTTATTCCCAAAGTTTGTCAGGCACTGCTTGACGTCGGACGAGATCGACGATGTCGAAGAGGAGGGTGACTCATCTCAGCCCACCGAGCCCCTTCACCGAAAGCTCTTTTGCGACGTGCTGCTGTACATGCATGTGATTCTCCTCATTGAGCACATATTCTTGCTGGCCCAGATTTGGTTTCTGGAAGGACGAGGAAAAAGGGGATTTCGGAATGGCAAGAGCCACGAGTGCATCCCCAACTTTGAGTCCTTTGACGCTGGAGTGCTAAACAAAGAAATGTGCTACTGGAATAGCACCTACGTCCTTCGCACGCCGACGTTGGGGCCATTCTGGAGAAACACCAGCTGGTTTCGCTCGGACGTCTTCTCTCCTTCCATCAAACAGCTTCTGCGACAAAGAGAACCAAATGGCGTTGCCCGTGATCGCCTCGCCTACTACAACTTCGTTATCCTTGTTCTCGTCTTGCTAGTAAGTAGTAGTCGTGGTAGTAGTTCACGACGAGTAAGATGAGACACACACATACACAGCTCTCTAAAAAGGCCTTTTTTCTGCATTTTTTGTTCTCTGTTGTAGGCTGCAATCAACTACGCTGGAATCTGCCTGGAATCGTGGCGTGTTGATTGGGAGAAGTCTAGCTACGAAGGCTACCAAAGCCCCCAAAACTGTTTGAGTGATAAGTTCTATCAACCAGGTCGCCTCTGCATTTTCTTCCACAACGCAAAGCGCACTCTGAGTGATCCACGCCAGAAAGCGGCCATGCTCCTGTGCTACTTCTCCATCGGTCTGCCAATATTGGCCTCCCTTCTAGTGTCGATGTTCTTCCTCAACTGGCTTTTTTTCGGCAAGTTTTTCCTCCTCGGGGTGAGCCTAATTCAGCAGGAGCTGGGCGGGTCGGCAGCCGGCAACGACGTCGAAAACGTCCTCACCTACGTAAGTCTTCCTTTTCTGACACCACCTGAGAAAGCTGTTTGCTCCCTTTCACCCAGTCATCCTGTATCCACTCACTACTCTTCTTTCGAGCAGATCTTCCCGGCAGTCGCCAAGTGCTCCAATCGGCTCTTCTCTCCCGGCGCTGCCTATCAGAAGGACTTCATTTGCGCGATGATGAACAACTACCTTAACCGAGTGATCTTCAGCGCTCTTTGGTTCTCCTACGTTACCCTCATTGCTGCCTCCATCCTCCGCTTTCTGTTCTTCCATGTGCTCATCGTCCTCTCTGGTTTCGTTCGAGACCGGTGGATCATTCACACACTCGGGCCCCGCGTTCCACAGACTTTTCGAGGTCGCTCCTTTTTAGAGTACCTCATCTTGAACGGCGTAAGTTGCACAGTGGTTCTGTTGTTGTTGTTGTTGTTAGCATTTTTAGAACAGATTCTACTCATATTTCTACTTTTACTTCAGATGATTGAGGCCGGAGAAGAGCATGCATTGGTCGTCATGATGGCAACCATGCTGGACGACAAGAAGTTCAAGCACTGGATCAAGGCAGGACACGATGCCCCATTTCCCTATGATAATAAAAATATTGAGATGCTAGTTGAGAAACTGGGGGACAATGGTAAGGTTTACTACTGAGGTGATCAATCTACGTTGGCTTTTCTTTGCTACAAAATCTATTACAAACGATTCTATTTATCAATTTCTGATTTTTATTAACTTTAGAAATATTTCTCTCTTTATACTTTCTTTTTTTGTTGCAAAATTTTTTTCACTTTTACCCAACTTATCTACAAACATTGTTCTTAAACTAAAAATCATTAAAAAACAATATTATTATATCTTTACCAGAAAAAGCTTCAAAGTTGGGTTTGTTTTACCCTAATAAATCATTAAAAAGCAAAATTGATTTATTGACATTTTGGCCTAGGAAAAGATTGCCTTTAACCTGATAGGCAACTGAGTAAACAATTTAACAAGTATTTGCTATTAATCACCTATTTAGCAGATTCATTTTTTAACAATTACAATTAATCAGACAAAAAGGGTAAAAACTATATCTGAACTGGTTTGTGAGTACACGTCCTTTGGTGTGGTGCCTTGAGCATTTGTAGAAAGCTGCCTTCACGGTTCATAGGCAAGCATCGGACTGAGCCACTTTTCGGTCTCCTCTAGGGTCATCTTCTTGCGAGCGGCGTAGGAAGCGACCTGATCCTTCTGAATCTTCCCTACGGCAAAGTACGCCGACTTGGGGTGGGCGAAGTAGATGCCGCAGGTGCTGGCGGCCGGCCAGATGGCGAGCGAGTCGGTCAGCTGAATGCCCGTCGCCGCCTCGACGTCCATCACCCGCCAGATGGTCTCCTTCTCGGTGTGGTCCGGCTGGCTGGGGTAGCCCGGCGCCGGGCGGATGCCCTCGTACTTGACCTTCAGCAGGTCGGCCGCCTCCAGCTCCTCAGTCGGCTGGTAGCCCCACAGCTCCCGGCGGACGCGCAGGTGGAGCTCCTCGGCGAAGGCCTCCGCCAGGCGGTCGGCCACCGCCTTGATCAGAATGTCCCCGTAGGGATCGTTCTTCGCCGCAAAGTCGTCGCTGATCTGCTGCGCCCCGAAGCCGGCGCTGACCACGAAGAGGCCCACGTAGTCGGTGAGGCCCGACTCTCGAGGGGCCACCAGGTCGGCCAGCGAGGTGTAGGGGGCGTTGTCGTGCGAGTCCTTGGCCGCCTGCTGGCGCAGGCCGTACAGTGTGGCGATCTCCGCCCCTGCTCGTCCATCAGCAGAATGTCCTCGTCGTTGACGGAGTTGGCACGGTAGAAGCCGACGATGCCGTGCGCCTTCAGGGCGCCACTCTTCACCAGCTCGTCGATCATCTGGTTCGCCTCGTTGAACACCTTCAGCGCCTCTTTGCCCACTGCAAAAAGATGGTTATGCTATTAGAAATACTTTAGTGTAGAGCATATTAAAACTTACCCGTCTCATCATTGAAAATTTTTGGATAGTTGCGATTAGGGTACTTTCCACGCAGCTGCCAGACGTCAAAGAAGGGCTTCCAGTCGATGAACTCACGCAGGCTGTTTAGGTCGTAGTCTTTAAAGACGCGAGTACCGAGAAATGACGGCTCGTGAATGTACGACTTATCGAAGGGCAGGCGAAGTTTCTTCGCCTTCGCCTGCTCGTAGCTCAGATAGACGCGGTCCTTCAGCGAGTCGTAGTGGTCCACGCGAATGTCCTCGTACTCTTCGAGGATGTCATCAAGAAAGTCCTCTCGGTGCTTGTCATCGAGAAGCTTCGAAGAGACGACGACGCTTTTTGAGGCGTCCAGACAGTGAATGACCGGGGCGGTGTACCGCGGGGCAATCTTTACGGCGGTGTGCTTTCGTGAGGTGGTCGCGCCGCCGATTAACAGCGGAATCTTGTAGTTGAGATTCTCCAGCTCCTTGGCGACGTGAATCATTTCATCCAGGGAAGGCGTGATTAGCCCGCTGAGGCCGAGAATGTCGGCGTTGTGCTCGTTGATGGCCTCGATGATCTTCTCGCAGGGCGTCATCACGCCCAGGTCAATCACTTTGAAGTTGTTGCAGGCGAGCACCACGCCGACGATGTTCTTGCCAATATCGTGGACGTCCCCCTTGACGGTGGCAATCACCACGGTGGGCATGTGGTTCACCTCGTCGCCGCCGTCGCCGTTGGCGTCATTCGCCGCCTTCTCCGCCTCCATGAAGGGAATCAGATAGGCGACGGCCTTCTTCATCACCCGCGCCGATTTGATCACCTGCGGCAGGAACATCTTCCCCTCACCGAAGAGGTCGCCGACGATGCCGATGCCCTTCATCAGCGGCCCCTCGATGACGTGCAGCGGGCGGGGATACTTGGCGGTGTCAGCGCGGCACTCCTCCACGTCCACCTCCACAAACTGGTCGATGCCCTTGACAATGGCGTGCTCCAGGCGCACCTCGGCCGCCTCCAGACGCCAGTCCGCCACACTGCCGGCGTCCTTCTTCGCCTCGCTGCCCAGCGTCGTCGCGTACTCCAGCAGCTTCTCCGTCCCGTTGGGGCTCTTGTTGAGGATGATCTCCTCGCAGAGCTCCAACAGCGCCGGCTCAATGTCGGTGTAGAGGGGCAGGGCGCCGGCGTTGACGATGCCCATGTCCATGCCCGCCTTGATGGCGTAGTAGAGGAAGACGGAGTGCATTGCCTCGCGGATCTTCTCCTTCCCCCGAAAGGAGAAGGACAGGTTGGAGACGCCGCCGCTGATGTGCGCCCCCGGACAGGCCGCTTTGATGCCGCGACAGGCGCCGATGAAGTTGACGCCGTAGTTGTTGTGCTCCTCCATGCCGGTGCCGATCGTGAGGATGTTCGGATCGAAGATGATGTCATTGGGGTTGAAACCGACGCGGTCGCCCACCAGAATGTCGTAGGAGCGCTTGCAGATGGCCACTTTGTCTCTCTCCTCCGTCGCTTGGCCCTTCTCATCGAAGGCCATCACCACGACGGCGCAGCCGAAGTTCTTGATCAGCTTTGCCTTCTTCACAAAGTCCGCCTCGCCCTCCTTCAGGCTGATGGAGTTGACGATCGCTTTTCCTTGAATGCACTTCAGGCCCGCCTCAATGACGGCGAAGTTGGAGGAGTCGATGCACACTGGCACGCGACAGATCTCCGGTTCGGTGGCGATCAAGTTGAGAAAGTGGGCCATCTCACGGGGGCCGTCAATCAGACCTGTAGTTCAAAAAGAGGATATTAAAGAACACATTTTTAGACTACCAGCCTACATACCCTCGTCCATGTTGATATCTATAACCTGCGCGCCGTTCTCCACCTGATCCTTGGCAATTTGCAGCGCCTCAGTGTACTTCTTCTCCCGAATTAGACGGGCAAACTTCTTGGAACCCGCAACATTGCACCGCTCACCGATGTTCACAAAGAGCGTCGTCGAGTCAAACTTGAAGTGCTCCAGTCCGGAGAAGTACGTGGCGGGCATGAAGTCCTTGTAGTGGCCCTTCACCTGCCGTGGCGGGTACTTTCCGACCGCCTCGCTGATCGCCTTGATATGATCCGGCGTCGAACCGCAACACCCCCCGACAATGTTCACCACGCCCTGGGCGGCAAAGCGGCCAATGTCGCTGGCCATGTCCTCCGGCGACTCGTCGTACTCGCCGAAAACGTTGGGCAGACCGGCATTCGGGTAGCAGAGAATGTAGCTGTTCTCCGCAAAGACGGCAATCCGCTTGATGAAGGGCTCCATGTCGCGGGCACCGAGAGCGCAGTTCAGCCCAAAGGCCATCGGCTTGGCGTGGCCGGTGCTGACGATGAAGGCCTCGCTGGTCTGCCCGGACAGCGTCCGCCCCGACTTGTCCACGATGGTGCAGGAGACGAAGATGGGCGTGTTCAGCTTCCGCTCCTCGAGGACGGCTCGCACGGCGAAGAGGGCCGCCTTGGCGTTGGCGCTGTCGATGATGGTCTCCACGAGGAGGAGATCGACGCCGCCGTCCAGCAGCGCCTCCGCCTGCTCGCGATAGGCCGTGACCAGGGTGTCCCAGTGAATGTCGCGAAAGGCGGCCTCCTCCACTCTGGGCGAGATGGAGAGCGTCTTGTTGGTGGGGCCCATGGCGCCGGCCACAAACTTCGCCACGCCGTGCTTCGCCACAAAGTCATCCACAGCTCGTCGTGCCACCCTTGCCGACTCGTAGTTCAGGTCGTAGATGATGTCGCAGCACTGGTAGTCAGCCTGGGCGATGGTCGTCCCGCTGAAGGTGTTCGTCTCCACGATGTCCGCCCCCGCCTCCAGGTACTGCGTGTGGATGCCGTAGATGATTTCCGGCTGGGTAATGGACAGCAAGTCGTTGTTGCCCTTCAGGGAGCAGGGGTGGTCGGCGAAGCGGTCGCCGCGGTAGTCCGCCTCCTCCAGCTTGTGTCGCTGGATCATCGTGCCCATGGCGCCGTCGATGAGAAGGATGCGCTCCTCGAGGGCGTCCAGCAGTTTCTGGGTGCTGTCGATGGTCATTTTGTAATGTGGCTGAGTTGATTTGTTTGAACTGGTATTATTGCACTGATATACAAAGCAACAGTTTTGATGTGAGCAACGGTGAAAACAGAATATTTGATAAACTGTAAACAAGACAAGCAATTTAAAAGTTAGTAGTTGCAAACAAAAATAAAAAAACATGCGAACAATAACATTGACGCGTGCAAGCTGACCTATCGCAAATCAAAACAAAACAAATGATTTTGTTGAGTATTCTAGCTGCAACTCGTTTCAGTGCCTGATGAAGATGTCACTCTAGTCAAATATAATTGTTAAATGCAAGCCACTTAATAGTGAACCCGCCACAAAAAGCTGATATTAGTTTGTGCAGTCTATTTATATGCGGGCAATCAGTCGATCAATCACTCGTTTATCAACAAACCGAGTGAAAAGAAGAAGAAAAAGTGACAACAATCGTGTTTAAACTTGTTTGATGCAAAGCTTCAAGTGGAACTGAAGACCACTGGCTGAACCAATGCAATGAATACGGCGAGTGTGTGTGTGTGTGTGTTTGTGATTGCATAAAACAGTACAAGGGTGGCACGTATTGTCGTATGATTGGAAAAGACAGCTTGCGATTGCAAAAGAAGAAGAAAAGAAGAAGAGCACAGCAGCAGTTGCAGAAAAAGAAGAAGCAAGCAAACAGTCAAGCTGATAGACACACAACAGAGCACTCCTGCACTGTCCGAAAGAAATGAGGTTGTACAAACGCTATTATCACTTACGAGAAAGATGAGTGTGTGTGCGTGCGAGCACCAGAAACCGAAGAAGTGGGAAAAAAGTGGACAAAGTGTGAAACTTTGCAGGCAAAACTTGCTTTTTCTGATATGTTCGGCCTGGTATCTGCTATCCACACAAACTGGCAGAAGAAGAAGAGGTATAGTAATCACCGGGTTGGGCTTCAAAGAAGAAATAGACAAGAAATCACACCATGATGAGAGGTGGTCGCTGTCAAAGATAGAGAAAGAGACAGTAGAGAGCAGATTAAATTACCGAGTACATTCTTCCGATCTATTTCACTTACGTTTGACGTTTGCTTTTGAAGATAAATAAAGAGGCTAAGATGTAGAAGAGAAAGAAAAGGAGTCTTCGCTGGACAAGTGACAGGACAAGTTTGGCTGCACGAGACAACAAGCGTGCAACAGACGATTGCAACACACTGCACACTGTGGTGCGCGCCCTGTGCTGTGTTTTGCTGGCTGCACGCACCTTTCTGCAGGGAAAAGCAGGCTTGCTGTTACCAGAAGTGGCCGCTAGATGGCAGACGGTGAAATGTCAGTTAAACACAATTTTGAAATTTTTTTAAAATTAAGCTAGCCGATGCTTAGGCAGTGATCATTAATTGGTAGATTTTGGGTAAATTTACTGATTCAACAGTGACTTTTTGAGTTAGTTTGTTTTAGTAGGAAGTGCTGCTAAACTTTTTGCAATAAAGCTGTTTCAGCAAAGGGCCTGAAACATCAAGAAAGAGATGCTCTAATTCAAATTATTGTAAACATCTGGCGGCAGATGGGCTGTGCCGCTCACTCGGGCACTCTGAGCAGTGCTCAATGAGTGTGCTCAATGAGTAAGTGTTTGTGTGTGTGTGTTTCGGCAACTTGTTCTGTTGTTTTCCAAAGGAAACCGTAAAGAGGTATAGAAACCGGTCAATTCACTGCCTTTCATCTGTCAGTGACATTGCTCAAAACCACTGCCATTGACATCCAGGTTTGACCAAATACTGTTTCAGAACAGCACCTAAATGGCTTTAGACGTACCGGCTAGTAAGAACGCATCATTTCCAATAAATTTATCAAAGAATGAGGACTTTTCTTTGTTTCAAGATGAGAATTTGTCGCTTTATTACCAAAAGGCTGAAACGTTCTCAGTTAATGAAACTTCTCGGAAACGTAACCTGTCGTCAGTTCAGCAACCTAACTTAGAGGTCGCACCAAAACAAACAGCGTCTCAACAGATGTTTGCGTCATCGGAACACAAGCAACAACAGGTAAACTTGCTTTTAACATGTCATACCAAATCAATTTTTATTCTATTTTTTGATTTGCAGGTTAATCAGGATTCACAAATTGTTGCGCTCGATCTACGCAATCAAAATGAACAAAGTTTATTTAAGGTTCCCAGTAGTTTGCCTCCTAAGAAAAAAATCAAAACTGTATTTTGCCCAGATCAACTCCGGAAAACTGGAAACAATGTTTCTAAAAAGTTCCCAAAACTTAAAAAACAAGCAAGTTGTATCAACCGAGTTGACGTTCACTACACTAAAACTTCTCGACGACCCAAACAAAGCGCCAAAACAATGACACCTGGCTCACTGCAATTGCAACGCCGTCCTCCCGGCTACGATATGTACCTTTTGCCAGAACCAAAAAATGACTCACTCAGTGACCTGATCAACTCAATGACCAACAATCCCACAGCTGTGAAACGCAACTTTTCCCACTGGCTCAAGGGAGAGCTGCAATTCCTTGTGCCCCAGTCTACTTACCTTGAACAGCTGCAATCTCTGCCTGATAATGTTTTCCTGTGGACAGTGGTTCAGGTAAAGACTTTCATCAGTGCTGTAGGTTTCAGTGAAATTGCTGAAAGCCTTGAAGCGCTCGGTGTTGACGGTCCGGGTTTGCTTATGTTGAAACAATGTGATCTCATGGACATTGTCGGCTTACAACCGCTTCCTGCTGCACATCTCTTCGGATTTATTCTTCGCCTTCACGGTGATCTTGCTAAAATACTTGGCATGGATCAGTCAAATGTTGGTTCAACTTCTACAAAATGGACTCAAGAACTTACTTACTCATCAAATTCGTCTCATCAAACAACGTGTATCTCAGAAAATTTCCAAAAGATGAAAATTGACGCATCTTAACAATTTCACAACACCAAACAGTTATTTTTTACCACCGCCAATGTGATATCAATCTAAATGTCAAATATAGCCATTGTGGCGCTTAACACTGCCAACACCAGAAATGTTTTTGGCATAGCCTAAAATAGCATTCAAACAATACAAAACGCTATCAAAAATTTTGCTCAACATTTTATTTAAGTTAACTTTTTCATTATTTTGAAAACTTTAAACTATTGTTTGTTCACCACACAATAACATTTGCAATTTATATTTCTTAAACTTTGTTCAATTATTTTCTAACAGTATTATATTTTTTTAAAATCAAATTTTTTATCAATTTGATATTTTTTTTGTAATCAATACTATTTTTTAAAATCTTTATTTTGTATTTTTGTTTAAAACTGCCTGTTCTGATCAAAAACAGTGTTAATAAATTGAACCGTACAAAATGATACAGTTTTTAAAACAAGCAAAAAGAAAATTTGTTTGCATTTTTAGTTGTCTTTACTTCAACAGAGATTTTGTACACAGGTTGACCTAATCTCTCTTTGTGTACACACCACCATACTATCATCCACTATCATCCTCACCATAAGTTGCTAATTAAAGGTTTCCACCAGAAGCTCACACTATCAACAGTGTGTGGCCATGTCATTGGCAAGTCCACTCGTACTTTGCTGGTGGTAGTCGGTTGTCGGTTGATGCACCCGCATCAAGATGAGCACCGCCATCTAAACATGCGCAATATGTCACACAGAAAAGTACCAAAAAACGGTTGAACGCAAACGAGTGACATGAAACGAGTGACGCAAAGTGAAAAAGAGCAAAAGATAGAGAGACAACCGTGAACAAAACACAACCACACATTTGCCAAGTGTGGCGCTGCCTGAAGGTGCAGTTAGAGGATTAAGAGAATGCCAGAGAGAAAGACCTGATGAGCTGGTGGACCCAATAACACTCATACAGACACACGTGTCACATGCTGGCCCACGTGTTTTCTCCTCTTTTCTCAAACGGCGGTCAGAGGGCGCATTGACCAGTGTGGCGCTACTGTGCGCGTGTGGGCATTAGTTGCGGTGGTCTCCTCCGAGAAAATGCCCAGTCTAGGTGGCAGTGTGACACACACTTAAGCACACAGTACTAACGCCAGCACTGCCTTCACTGGCCACTTCTCTTTCTCTTACTCTCTCTCCTCTCACTTTCTTCCTCTGACTCAGTCCTTTGCTAGCGTCTTCACCGCTTGCCATATATTCCTCTGCCACTTTTTCTACTTTCTGCTCTTTCTCACTCTCTCTCTCTCTTGCTCTTCCTACTCAAACATTTGAGAAACGCCATTTTCTGTGCCGGGGCTTTTCTTCGTGTCACTCGTGTACCTCAAAAGTCTCTCTTTCACTCTCTCTCTTTCTCGCTTCTGCCAGTTAAGCTCTGTGCCCATTTCTCTCACTTTCAGTTTTGCCGTCGATCTCGTCTGCGTTGTTTTGCGGCAGTAGCTTTCCGTAGCTGTCTGCTTGCGCCAGTGACTGTGTGTGTTTCTTTGCTGTCCTCTGTTTTTGCAACTTTCTCTTCCAGCAGTGCCTGATCACCAGCCAGCGTAAGTGTTTTGCCCATTTTACTTATCATTTTCCGCAATGTTTTTTGCTTCCTAAACTAATGGCTTCCTTACTGCCACTAGCAGCAGCAATAGTAGTAGCTAGTAGCTAGTACTACTTGTTATTGATATCTTTACAAGCTTTATACTGTCTTATAATTTGCCATCAACTTGTGCCTCTTTTCGCTCTTTTCTTTAACTGAAGTCTAAAAAACATTACTTCCATTTCTTCTCTTCTTCACAAACATTTAGACATTTTTCTTTTCACAAATTTACCCATCATCAAAGCACCACCACCACCACCACCACCATGAATCCCTTTAAACTGGCCCGTTCCTCGCTGGCAAGCGCCCTCAAGCAGTCACTTGCAGTTGGCAGCTCAAAACGATACGTCTCCGAGACGGCGGCCACCGGCTCCGGGCCGTGGTTCGACCTGAGCGATGACCAAAAAAACATCATCGACCTGGCGGAGAAGTTCGTCAAGGAGGAGATCATCCCCAAGGCGCCGCACCACGACAAGACGGGCGAGTACCCAATGGACATCGTGAAGAAGGCCTGGGAGCTGGGTTTCGTGACCAACAGCATTCCCCAGCAGTACGGCGGCATGGGCCTCCCGCTGCTCGACCACTGCATGATTGAGGAGAAGTTGGGCTACGGCTGTACGGGCATCGGCACGGCTATCTCCGCGAACACCCTCGGCCAGGCGCCGGTCATTCTTTTTGGCAATGAGGAGCAGAAGAAGGAGTACCTCGGGCGGCTGACTGCTGAGCCCATCTTCTGCGCCTACGCCGTCACCGAGCCAGGCACCGGATCGGATGTGGCCGGCGTCAAAACCAGGGCGGAGAAGAACGCCGACGGAGACTGGGTTCTCAATGGTAATTTAAAAAACACTGTTAACCACCTTCAAAGCTAATTTTCATTGCTTTTAGGTAACAAAATGTGGATCACCAACGCCGGCTTTGCCAACTGGTACTTTGTCCTGGCCCGTTCCAACCCCGATCCAAAGGCCAAAACCAGTGAGGCCTTCACCGGCTTCATCGTGGAGAAGGACACGCCGGGCGTCATTGTCGGCCGGAAGGAGTGGAACATGGGCCAGCGGGCGTCCGACACGCGGGGCATCACCTTCGAGAACGTGGTCGTGCCCAAGAAGAACGTCCTCGTCGGTGAGGGCAAGGGCTTCCGCATCGCCATGGGCGCCTTTGATCTCACCCGACCGCCGGTGGCCGCCGGCGCCGTCGGCCTGGCGCAGCGAGCCTTCGACGAGGCCACCGCCTACAGCTTCCAGCGGAAGACCTTTGGCGTGCCAATCGCCGGCCACCAGGCGGTGCAGTTCATGCTGGCCGACATGGCCATCGGCATTGAGACGGCCCGCATGAGCTACTACCGCGCCGCCTGGGAGTTCGACCAGGGCCGGCGAAACACCTACTGGGCGTCGATTGCCAAGTGCCACGCCGGCGACGTGGCCAACAAGTCGGCCACTGATGCAGTGCAGATCTTCGGCGGCGCCGGCTTCAACGCCGAGTTTCCCGTGGAGAAGCTGATGCGTGACGCAAAGATCTTCCAGATCTACGAGGGCACGGCGCAGATTCAGCGTCTGGTCATCAGCCGAGAGCACCTGACCCGGGCTCAGGAGAAGGCTTAATAACCAGATTCGGAAGAAAATAGTGGAAAAAAGAAAGAGAGAGTGAAATGCCGTGAGCAATAATACACACAAGCACACAGTAATGCTCACACAGACACACCCGAACACATCTCATTAATAATAATAATAATAGTATCTCAACCTTTTTCATTTTTGCTGCCTCTTTCTTTCTTTTTTTCTCTTTTTCCCTCTTTTTAATCAACCTTCAAAGTTGAGCGATTGACACAACTTTTTCATTTTGTCGATCAGATTTTGTTGTTGTCACAATCACACACAAGTACAAACACACAAACACACATACTTACAGGTTTCATACGGTGAAGTTTATTTTCTACAGTCACCTAATGCCTACCTTGTTCACTTGTACCACACTCAAACTGTACTCCTTCCTTTTAATTGAAATCAAATGAAAAAACTACTAATAAAACACAGCTCATGTACACCCAAAAGCACACATTTTTTATTCTGACAGACAAATCTATACTCAATAAAAAAGTGCTCGGTAACTCATTGAGTGCTAGTCACGCGCAATAAGTACACTCTAAAAAACGGTTTGCCTGTTTGTGATTTCTGCTGAAATAAAAGTTGCTAGCATTTGTCAGCTCAAATGAGGTCACACGGTGAAAAAAATGTGCGCGTGTACACCGTGTTCCCGTGCACAGTCTAAGATGAAATTTCCGACTTGTCGGTTACAGTTTTTCTCCTCTGGTTACTGTGTTTGTGTTTGCCCACTTTTCCCACTACTATTCACTTGCACAGATGGCGACTCGGAGGTCGGAACTACTTATTTATTGGCGCGCAGGGAACAGCATTTGTCACCCCCTCACTCACTCACTCACTGACAGACCCTTTGGGCCCGTCCACTTAAGTGAGGTTAGGAGTAGATAGAGCCAGCTCATTGGCAATAGTACACATTGCTACTCAATCTCAGCCTGTCCACCGCAGCAGCAGCAGCAGTCAACGGTCAATTTTTTCAATCAATCAGCCATCTGCACACTGTAACTCTAACTGGACGCATCACTTTGACGTGTCACCTTTTGATTGAGCCATTGCCTTTTCAGTGTGCCCTCTTGGGAGCTCTCTCTCTCTCTCTCTCTTCTCTCTCTCTCTCTCTCTCTCTCTCTCTCTCTCTCTGCCCTTTGCATCTCTGATCAACGGTGGCAGCAGCAGCAGCAACAGAAGCCACTTCAGAGGCAGAAAAAAAGAGAGAAAAAGAGAACACAACAACAAGAAAGAGAGAAGCGCCAAGAAGGAGAGAAGAAGAGAAGAACGACCGTGGCTGCCTAGCAGCAGCAACAGCAGCAGCAGCAGCAGCAGCCTCAGTTGCACGGCGACTGCCAGTTCAGTTCTTCAGTTGTCTGCAGACATCGACCAGCGCGAAACAAACTTGCTGCTGTTTCTTCTTCTTCGGCGATGCCTCCGGCAGGCAGGCAGTCATTTCGATTGGTTCACTCACTCACACAGCAGCCACTGCAGCCAACCAGCAAAATCGTATTCATCAGCGCCCGTCCGCTGAACTGCTGAAGTGCTCACCAGTGGTAGTCGACCGTGGTAGTCGAACGTGGTTGCCGCAATACTTAGCCAAGTTCCTCTACACTCTGTACCTACTTCTTCTTTAATGTGCATCATCTTCCCTTCCCCTTGTTATTTTTCCTCATCTGCAGCAGCAGCAGCACAGCAGCTTTAGCAATAGTCATCTTCCTCGACAACATCGCCAGCAACGGCAGCAACGGCAGCAATCAAAGCCAAAGCAAGTGAGCAATGTCGCCGCAATACTGAAGTGATTGCCGCGCTGATGGCCGATACTGGTATGTGTCTCTACTTCTTCCCATGTTTCTCTATCTGTGCAACTGTGCAGCTGCAATCGCTGCAGATGAATTTGTTTGGGAGAGAGAGAGAGAGAGAGAGAGAGAGAGAGAGAGAACGGTGATGTTGCAGAGGAAGATAAGGAAGATACACAGCAATGCCTAACCATTTGCCACTCTGATCACATACGCACATTTACTGTCCACAGTCCACTGTCTACTGAGTTTTTAAAGTGCTTATCAGTGGGCGCCCATCACCCTGCTATTGACCAGTGGCCATCCAGTGGGAGCAGTTCATCACAGCACACGGCCTGAGTGTGTTTTATTAACCCTGTGCTACTAAATTGACCGCCATTACCTGCTGCTGCTGCTAATCGGCGATCAGGGTGCTACCTCGGCGACTACTGCCCTGCATCTGTACCAAAAACCGCAAATGTGTGGTTGATTTTGATTTGCTGATTGTGTTTGCTCAAATCACAACCGCACACATAACATCTAAAAGATTGCAAGGCACCTCATTAAAAACTTCAGCGCAGTGATGCATCAAATGCACTGAAGCATCGCTAAGCTTTAAGCACACTTCTTTGAGAGATTATTGCTGCATTCAACTTGCCCATCAGCATCAGCCACAAAACAATTCATCAATTTGCTAATGGCTTAACTCATCAAAAGCAGCGTTACTTTTTTTGCTTTTAGCTAACATTTGTCGTAGATGAATCAACCAGTCTATTTGGTTAACTTTACGACAAAGTTTTGTAAGTAATTTTACCGATGATTTGTTGGCATTGATATTGACTTGCAAACTATTCCCTTTTGCTGCTGCTATCGTTGTTAAATTGTGACATTGAACTACTTTTTAAAATCATTACAAATTCTTTTGGCGATCGAGTGTGCTTTTGCAAACGGCAGCCACATTATCATCGTTTCATTAGCATGCATGTATTCGTTGCCATTTTCAGCATACCTAAACAACCTAAAGTTGTCCTTTTTGCAGCTTTCATTCATATGGACAAAAACTACTTTGTGATGTTTTGCAGATAGTAGTGATACTACCTTGCAACCATTCGTCATCACTCTGCCAATTGTAAGTGTATCATTGAGATCAGCCACTCCGTAAAAGGCCGGTCCATCTTGGCACTGTACACCGCTCCACGTTTGGTCACTGATGCCGCAACATTGCTTTTTATTTACTTTACTTATTTAACACTAGCAAGGACTGTAATGAAATCATTTGTAATTTTAAGCAGTTTAGCTGACTGTAAGTTATTATTTGCCAATCATTATTTACGCTTTTCAACACTTTCCATGTAGAATTTGCAACCAACAGTCATTTCTAAGTAAGCTCAGTTTGGCCAACACGTCAGTAAAGTGCCCTATAATTGTTTGCCCTGTGAGTTACTACCTTTCAAGCAGTAGTATTACCACTTACTACTACTTCTACCAATGCTGAACTTATTTGCTCAAATAAGCTCATTTAAGCCTAAGCTGTAAACGCGTTTGTTTTACCAACGATGGACCACTCTAATGCTCATTTTTCCAGCAGTTGCTTTCACTAGCCCTCTGACTTAAGCACTTTATGGTGCACACTTGACCTTTTTCCTTCTCCTTTTTCACTTTCTTCACTTTTTTCTGATAATTATCGACACGGACATTTACTTTTCATCCCCTCTATTAGACAGAAAACATCAGCATGTCGCTTGACGTTTGCTGTGTACAAATGCACTGTGGTGTTCTCAAAACGTGTAATCACCAGTCGTAGTAGTGGACACGGTGTCATTTCCGCGAAGTATATGGCAGTTGCCATGTTCAATCAAAAACCAATTAGCCATTGATTGGCTAATTAATTTGCCTGCTGTTTGCTTCTTTTTGCTGCCTGTAGCTGCAGAAACTCTCTTTTTTCTCTTTTTGACTGCAAACGTTGTCTGTCTGCGTTTGTGTTTACTATGTCCACTTGTTTCCCATTGTTCTAATGAACACTATTTATTCGCTGCGGCTTCTCAACAGATCAATAGCCTTCTTTACATCAGCATGTAATACTGCCCTAAGAGAGTGGCCACTGCTTTTTTCCGTTTGTTTGCCGCCCATTCAATCAATTTGCTTAGTGCTTATTGATATTAATTAATGCAAATGCAAACAGAAATGCAAAAATGAACAAACTTATTAGTGAGTTCAATTCCAAAGTGGTAAAAGCAAATGGTTTTCACCGCAACCACTGTATTGTGTACCGTTTGCTAAAAGCAAATTTCTCAATCAATCGCAGCAGCAACGGCAGCAGCAGCAAAAACCGCAAAAACACTTCTGCCAAGTCAATTAGTTTTTCCTTTTTTATTTCCCTTTACCATACTGCTTTATTTTTTGGCACTATCAAGTCGTGATGACTTGACTCCTTGACTCCTCTGAAATAGAACTTTTCAAGTGGCCTCCAAAATAATGGCGTTTTATCTAGCTTTGCTATTTTCCATTATTCACCGTTCCTGATGCACCGTCCTCACTACTGAAGGTAGCACTTTAGTCAGTACTCTACATTTAGACTACACCATTATTTTTCGCTGTCATTTCAACTCTGTTCTGCTCTTCTTTTTTCCTTTTTCTAAATGGCAATAGAAATCACCACCTTTTTCTAGTGCTGTGCGTGTGTGTGTTCTGAGCAGATTTTTTCTCATCCACCTTTTGCATTTTCCCGTTCTCAGCAATCGGCATTGTCATCGTCAACTGCTGCCACAACTGCTGGCACACTTGACCGGTGGAAGTGTCTGCCTGTTTGTCTGATGTCTTTTGTGACAATACTTTTGTGACTTAGCCCTTTTCTATTCTTTTCTTCTTTTTCTTCTTCTTCTTTTGTTTACAAGCAATTCCTCGTGTGTTCGTTTCTTCCTGCCTAACCATCATCTAATCACTGCTGTAGCGCGCCACTATCACTACTGTTTCTGTCAGTGGCAGCGACGACTGTCACTGAGCCCACTTCTGAGCACTGGCTATCTTTTTCAGTGTGTGTTTGTGTGATCATCACCGTTATCTCTATCAACGGTGGCACTTTTTTTCTTATTTATTCTAATTGCACAGCAAGTGTCAGTGTTGCAGCTGTCAGTCGTTGTCAGCCTCAGCTGTCATTTTCTGTCATTATCATTGCCTGTCCTGTGTGTGTTTGTGTTTGTGTTTGTGTTTCAATCTCATCTAGCACTTGTGTGAACAATTAACTAACAATTTTATTTGTTTTCTTTTCATTCGCACAGAAATTCTAGTTTTAAAAATTTAAAGAAATTCAACGACTTGGTGTAAACAGCAAACTTCGACACCAAGCATTTATGCACCTAAACAGTGAAGAACACATCAAGCTCACTGTCTCAAAAATATCTGCGTATTGACTTTCCTAGGTAGTCACCAGTAGTTGTAGTAGTGCTGGTGGCGGTGGCCGTGGTGGTGAAGGTGCTTGTGGTGTGCGTCGTCGTCGTCGTCGTTGCCGCCGTAGTTGTCTACCAGTGCCATGGCAATTGCCGATGATCGTCGCTGATTGTGTTGTTGGTTGTGTCTCGATGACTGTACAGTGACTGAGTGTTGTTGTCTTTACTGCAGCCACCACCAGCACCACCAGCAAACTTCCAAACTGTGCATTAGCCAGTGCTCCACTGTGCACTTCACCTGTCAGCAGCAGCAGCAGCAGTCGACAACAGTCAGAGCAGAGAAGTAGACGACAATGTAGGAGATGTCGATTGCACCGGTACCACTGCCGCACAGGTGAACAAAGTCTGCTTCTCATAAAAAGAGAGAGAGAGAGAAAAAGAGAGAGAAGCAGAGAGAAAGCACTGGGGGCACCTGACTTTGGTGATTGTCAATGCCTACCAGAAGCTACCAATAGCAGCAGCAGTTAAGCCAGTTACCAGTCACCGCCAATGCATCATCATCATCATCGCCATCATCGCCATCATCACCATCACCAACCGCTTAGCAGCTAGCAATGGCAACTATGCTGCAGTAGTCATCACCATATCTGAAACGCAACTATTTGTTCTCACCCTCTTTCTCTCTTTCTTTTTTGCCATTCACTACTGAAACAAAACATATTGATCAAAACACACACACACATATTAGTCAGGCAAAATGTCCAGCCTGAACAACAGCAGTAAATATGCTTCCTTGGGAACACTGTCCGAGCTGACGAGGCCGCAGGGAAAGACGGGTTCCACCACAGCTGTCCCCAGCGGCCTCAGCCCCAGCTCCCTGCCACAGTCCTCCTCCTCCTCCTGTTCCCCACCTACAACCACCACCTCTGAGCACCACCACCCGTTGATGCCGCACCAACAACACCACCAACATCACCACCAGAATCACCACCTGTCGCCCTCCTCGCTGTCCACTGAGGAGTGCAGCAGCAGCCGTTTTTCCTCGCTGCAAGAAGACACCGAGTCGCTGAAAAGCGCCATCCTCGACTCCTTTCGCATGCACTGGACGCAGGCGTGGAGCATCATGGAGACAAAGGTCCTCTCCGACATCACCATGGACGACCTCTCCAGCATACTGAATCACATCGAGCAGATGATTTCGCTGCTGGTGGAGGAGAGCACCGCGGACATTCGCACCGTCAACAGCAGCAGCTACTGCGAGTCGAATAAGAGCTCTTATGACAGTGCCGGCCAACAGCACCAACAACAGCAACAACAGTTTGACAGCACAATCTCGCTCAGCCCACTGCTGGACTTTCTCTTCTCCCAGGCCATCCTCGACAAGGTCTTCCGGTGGTCGGAGATGTCCGGCGAGTGGAAGTACGCCATGTACCTGGAGCAGCTGAAGCTGTACGAGCTGCTCATCAGTCAACTGTGCCAACAGGCGGACATGATACTGTTCCAGCAACCGTTCCTTCAGCCGCTCATTCAACTTCTCAACGCCCTCTCCAACCCAAGCAACGCCAACTTTTCGATGATCAGCTTCATTGAAATTGAAAAGCGGCTGGTGCTGCTTCTGAACACGCTCTGCGTGGCCATCACTCAAAACCCAAAGCTGCTCGAAGTGTTGCTTGTCTATAGCAGTAGTGAGGCCTCCAACAGGTCAAATGGCTACCGGAGCAGGCCAGTGAACAGCAGTGCCATTCTCTCCAACAAGAAAACCTCTAGTCCTCTTTCTTCGATCACCTCCTCCTCCTCCGGTGCTGATCGTGATCTTCTTCTCTGTGATAGTCGCTCCTTTTCCTTTCCCGTCTTCCTCCTGCTGATACAGTTTGTCCACCGAGAAGGCGCCATCGGTCAGCAGTCCCGAGATGCACTGCTGCTCTGTCTGGCGCTGTCCAGAGAGGACGAACGCCTCGCCTACTACATCGTCAATCAGACGGACTTCTGTCCACTGCTGGCCACCGGCCTCAGCGGCCTCTTTTCCTCGCTGCCTCGAGTAGTCATCGGCCAGAGCATGTCGGCGGATGCCTTTCAATTCAAGGATGATCTTCTCCACAGCTCCAAGGAGATTGAGCAGTTTCTCAAGTGTTTGGACTTTTGCAATGCCGTCGCGCAGATATCGCATCCCATCATTCAGGTGCAGCTGCTCAACTTCATCTACAACGGCTTTCTTGTCAGCGTCATTGGGCCGGCACTTCATCAGGTACTGTGTCTCTTTAACTTGCTTTTTTCAATTTGACTTTACTTCATTTTTAACGTCATCATTAGTTAACTAAACAGTTAACACATTACATCACGTGTTAGATGTTTTGTAGTTTAGATATAATTCATCGATTATTTAGCGCCCTAAAGTGTTTTATTTAAACAAGTTAGGTTATAACTTACAAATTTCAAAACAATTTTGAGGTACTTAAATCAAAAGAAACTGCAGCTACAACTTGATTTAAAATGAACAAGATATTTTTATTGCCTTTTTAATTCCGCTTATCAATGTTTGCTTCATTTTCATCGTTTCCTCTTTTTCTCCCTGTTTTCTTTTATCTTATTTGTCCTCTTTGTACACTCTATTTCTACTACTTTTGCAACATTTCTTTTCATCTGTTCGCCCCTTATTTCATCGCGTCTACTAACGCAATCAGGATGTCGCGAATGTATCCATTGAAGATTTGGAATCAGTGCCAACATATTCGGTTTGTACTGCTTTGACCTTTTGCTTTCATTTGCATGTGTCGCACTAATTAACTGCTACTTTACTAACATTACTGCATGTCACTTATATTTACAACAGCTGCATGAACAAATACAATATTCTTTACTCTAATTAAATGCTCAAAGGGTTTTTGTGAATAAGGTTTTTCATTGATCGTAGTATTTTACTGATTTAGGCAGTTACTAATCAAGTTGCATAGGAAACATTTTTTGTGAACAATTTTAACTTAATGATGTTTACTTGTAAACACAGAACACTCTTGATGAAATCATCACCACAACCGCCTATCTGGACCTCTTCATTCGCTCCATCAGTGAACCCAATTTAATACGCATCTTTCTTGAATTTTTATGTTTTGAGCAGTATGATAACCGGTGCATTATCAATTCGCTCATCAGTCGCATCAGTGCCAAATCAAAGGTAAAACAATCTGTCAGTAATTTTTTAAACAAAAAAAATAATTAAATTTTTTATCTTTTAGTTATCCCTAATAACGCTGATCCTATTCAAAACACTGCTTGACATCAACTGCGAAGACTTGCAGTTTGAGCTTATTTTCAAGTACCTCCTTCGAGGGCAGCATCTGCTTGAAGAGGCGGAAAACGCTGAAAACACAACTCCACAAAAGGCAAAGAAAAGCAAAGTGGCCAGTCTGAAGGAGGCCATCAACTGCTACCAGCAAAACTGGCTGGCCATTTCCGGTCAGAAGCTGTTCAGCAACAGTCTGTCGCACTACCTGCACAACCTCTGTCCCCACCAGTCGGCCATTGGTCGTCACTCAGTGGACACTGACTCGATGACCGATGATGGCTCACTGGACGACCTGCCCTTCACCTGCAAGTGCCATTCCGCCTACTACCTGAGTTACCTGGAGTACCTGCACGACGCTCGCTACGCCATTGACCACTGCCGAACGTCAGTCAGGCAGTGGAAGAACGCCTACACTGAGCCCTGTTTCAAGTTGACCGACGTTGCCGATCAGAGCATCATCTTCTGCACTGTGGACGAGGTGGAGGAGGGAAATCTGAACAACAATGACACCAAAAGTCAGGATGGCTTTGGCGACAGTCACAGTGTCAATCGCGTCAATGAGTTTGTCATTGAGGCGGCTGTTAACGGCAAGCCAACTAATGAAAAGCCATTGCCATTCAATGGACAGTCAAATGGAAAGGGAATGCTAATGAAGAACGGCCACGCTGATGATGATGTTGATCACCGCCTGCTAAAACACATTGATCCCTTTGAAGCGACGAGCAATGGCAACGCTGATGCAGTAGTGGACGTGGCCGCATCGATGATCAACAATGATGGTCATTTCAGTTCTCCAGTGATTGGCCTTTTTCTAAACACACTGCTCACTCGAATGGCACAGTTCTTCGAGAATGACGTCCTCACCAACCTGCACTTGACCAGCCTGTTGACCACACTGTCGCAGTCTCCCCACAAACTGTTATTGTCGCTCTTCTTCGACGAAACGCTGGCTCGTCACCGAGGTGTGCCTTGTCTGCTTCATCTGCTGCAGAAACTCAGTCTGGATGCGCAAAGTTTTGTGGATGACATTCACAACTTTGAGGCCACCTTTCAGTCGGCAAAGAGCAACTTGCAGTCAATGCCCATTGGAGAGCTCAACTGTCAACTGCTCACCGGTAATCACCACCACCACCTCCACCAGAACAAAACTCGCTCCTATTCGGTTATGCAAACACCAAGAGCAATGAACATTGAAGGTAAGATGCTTATCAAAACATGTAATTACATAAACCCTAACGTTTTATTTACTTATAAAATAGCTTCACTGAACAAAGGAATTGGAGCACTAAAAAGTTTTTTCCGTTCGTCGAGCATCTCAAAGCCATCGCTAAGCCGTCGCAATAGCAATGCCTCTATTAGCTCTATAACAAGTCATGTCCTTGAGGTGATACCTGGTGCTGTGAAGTAAGTTAAAATTTTTACTAATACAAATCAACAGAAAATTACTAATAACTGCTTTTTTAATAACAGATTTTCAATAACACAGCCAAAGATGAAAGAATTACCACCTGGAGATGGTAGCATGGACAGGATGAATGAACTTGTCTACAACTTGATCATTTTTGACGAGTTTCTTTTGGAGATGTCTGCCATTCTCATTGAGCAATCCATTGGCAACTACGTTGAATAATCGATCATTTTTTAACTGACCGGCAACTATGCAAAAAATGTGTCCACTTTCACTGTGCCTTACCGAAGTAACAGAACAAAAGTACAAACATGTTCACGCCATATCTTCTGATAACAGTTTACAACTGTTCAATTTTTTCTCATTCAAATGTTTGCCAGTTTTTGCCTCATACGATATTTACTTCAGCCATTTTTGTCCATCACTGGCTGCAAGTCACCGAAAAACTCTTAAATTTTGTTAAAGTAAATTTTTTTGAAATGTTTTTATTTATTATTTATTGTAAACTTTGAAATGAAACATTTAAAAATGAGATTGAGGTCAGTTTAAAATCAAAGTAACAAATTGATTTTATGATCCGCCACCTGATTGTGCCAAAAAACTTCAATTAAAATTTTTAAACAAAACAGCACAAATGTTGTTTTTTAATTTTGTCTAAATGATGTGAAAACTTGCATTAACATTGCATTAGCATTAACAAAAAACTAAAATTTAAAAAGGGCTCCAACAATAAATAAGTAATCGCTTCGGTATTTAAAATGTTTTAAACGGGCATAACAACCAAAACCTACTTGGGTCGTTTGTTGCCACTCTGCCTCAGTGAGAATGCGAGTGGTGATGGTTGACGCATTGTTTGCCTGTTGAGCAACCACCGGCTTGCCAATCCAGCTGCTGAAAAAATCAAAGTGTTGCAGCTCAAAGTCAGAACGATGGTTCTGGAGACCGGCGGCATATTGAGCATATGGCGAAAAACGGGTAAAGTAGGTAGGCTGAATGGGAGAATAACTGTTCCATTGAGGGAAGACAGTTTCATGCTGTGCCACGGCTAGAGCGTGCGCTTCTCGGCCAAGTGAAAAATTGAAAACAAGCGGCGAAAAACCTTCTTCTTTTCGGCGATAGTTTATCCAAGAAAAAAGATGCTCTCGCAGGTCTGGTGGGCATTGCTTCCAGGGAGAGTAAATTATCAGCAACTTAGCCAGGCTAATAAGCCGACTTACTGGTTTCTGCAAAAACAAACAAATCATTAATAAAAAGTAAAATTAGTGGTATTTTGTTAGTTGAAAGTTAATTAGTTACTGCTAAAACTACAACAACAATTTTTAAAGTGCAAGTTTACAGGTTTAGTCGAAACGGGAGTCAGGTGAGAAAGAGCAGTCAGGTTAAAAGTAATAAATTGCAACTCTGCTTGTACTCTGTGCAGAAGGTTCAGTGTGTTTTTCAAGCGTTCATTGGTTGCGTTTAGCAGGCGCCCATCAACGACGCAGCTAGGAGCAGCAGCAGCAGAAACCGATAAGGCGGTTTCATTGGCGGCGATGACAGTTTCATTTGCAGAAACAGAAGATTCAGTTTGGGAAACTTTGTCAGCACGAGCATTCAAAAACGGCAAGTTGTGGCAAAACGAACAACAACACAGCCAGTAATAAAAAATTTGACTGTACAAAAACGGAGTTTAAACAATGGTTTTTAATTTTTATTTTTAAAAAACTAATTGAAAATTTGTTTGTCAATAAATTTTGCTTGCAAACTAAAAAAAGTAAGTTTTAAATTGCAAAAATTTGCTAGAAAAAACGGGTTGATTGCCTAAATAGTGTGCAATTCAGTTTTGTGACACATTTTCATTGAACAAACGGTTTCTTTCTTTGTGTTTGCCTAGAAGCCTGGAAACTAAAGCATATCATCACACAAAAAAAAGATGCATCTGTAAACAATTAAATCATTTTGTTTTGGTAATTTTTTAAAGCAAACGATTGTTTGCTGTTAAAAAAACCTTGGTAAAATAAAATTTATTTTGTTTGTTTAAATAAAGTTGCTTTTGAAAACTTTTAAATGTTATATTTTTAGATGATTGGTAAATTTTTAATTTTTTGGCTAGCCATTTTACAAAAACTAGCAAAATGACATTCAGTCTATTAATTGATTTACAAAAAATCTAATAATTTAAAATTAAAAAGTCATAATTGATCATTGCTGGGTCAAAAAGTGCTGTTGTTTGGATATTATTTTTAAACATACAATACAAAACGTTTAACAAATTAATTAAATGGTACTAATTATAAATATGCAAGTTAACTGAAAGAATTTTAATGCACATAATACAAAATTAACCAGAAATGTTAAACAAGTGTTCTTTTTCGGTGGCAATGAACATAATAAAGAGAGAAAAAGTGGAGGGATTAGAATACGAACAATGTCACATAGCGTTAACAATGAAAATCACTAGTTATTGGCAAAGTGAACAACAATAAATAAATGAACAAATTGTAAAGAAACCATAAACAACGACCACAATGTGCAAGAAAGAAGAAGATCATGTAACGCTGCTCACTTAGTTGATTGACTGATAGGCCTTAATATGCGTCTGCGTCTTGACATCATCGATGATAAAGTCCACAACATTGCTGGTACTGGCAGTGCCGCCCATGTCCTGAGTGTGAAGCTTCTCCACGTTGATTGCTTTGTAAATAGACTCGCGGACAATTTCAGCCTGATCGTCCAGTTTGAGGTACTCCAGCAGATCAGCTGAAGCGTTAATCATCGCAATTGGATTGGCAATGTCCTTGCCTGAAACGCTCTTTCCAGTGTTTCGGGTGCCCTGAAAACAGCAATTTAATAAGTTTTTAGGTTGACAGCAAAGCAGTAAAACGGTTGAACTTACTGTTTCAAAGACAGCATGCTTGAGACCGTAATTAATACCGGAGGTGATTCCAGGACCACCGACAAGGCCACAGGCAATATTAGTCAAAATGTTTCCGTACAGGTTAGGAAGCAGTAACACATCAAACTGATTGGGATTTGAGACAAGCTAAAGAACAAAGTTATAAAAAATTTAGCATTAAACATTAAATAAAAGCCCTTACCTGCATGGAGCAGTTATCAATGATCATGTTGTTGTACTGAATATCCGGGTACTCCTTGGCGACGTCAGTGCAAATCTTGAGGAAGAGGCCATCAGCCAGCTTCATGATGTTCGCCTTGTGGACGCAGGTCACCTTCTTGCGGTTGTACTTGCGGCGTAGTCAAACGCGTAACGGGCCACCTGTTCAGTCTTCTCTCGGGTGACCACCTTCAGGCTTTCGACGACGCCGGGGACGCTCTCGTGCTCCATGCAGCTGTACTCGCCCTCGGTGTTCTGGCGGATCAGCACCAGGTCGATGTCCTTGTGGCGGGTGGTGATGCCAATCTGGGACTTGCAGCGAATGACGTTCACGAACAGATTCAGTCGGAGGCGCAGCTCGACGTTGCGCGAGAGAAAGTACTTCGAGTGCTCGCGAGTCTCAATGTTGCCCTTCATGGCCGCGCCGTTTCGCAGAATTGAGGTGATCGCCTCGTTCATGTTCTCCGGATCCTCGTGTGTGGAGTCCAGAGTGACCTCCTCAAAATCGACGGGAAATCCGCCAGCCCTGCAGATAGCAGCGCAAAGTTGGTTTAGAGCTGTTCACTGGTTCAGAGATTTTTTTCTTTCTAAAACTTACTTGAAAATGCGGCGAACATGGCTGATCATCTCAGGGCCGATACCATCACCAGGAAGGCAGGTCACCATGAATCGGCCTCCATACTGGGCTCGATTGGAGTACAACGACTCGTTGAAAAGCGATCTTACGCTGGTGGCGTTTGCGTTAGTTGGCGTGAGAATGCCAGACTGGTTCGGCGCAAAAAGGCCACTTGACTGGAGATTGGGGGATTGTAAACAAACATTAACTGTTGTAGTAGTGTACAGAGAAATGTGTTCAAAATCTACTGCATACCTTTGAATCAGCTGAACTGGTGGTGATTGACTTGGCCAGAAGCGCACTCTGTCTGGCGTTGCCAGCAGCCAGCAGTTTGCCCAAAACGCGTTGAGAAGTTGAATACATAATCAAAGACATTGTGATTTTCTGCAAAAAAAATAAAAAAGGTAAGAACTTGCTAAACAAGACAATGTTTTGAAAACTGTTTTGCTGTACTACAGTAGTACTGGTATCTCAGTATCAGCAAACTGTACCAGTAAACACCGTGTATCACAATCACCACAAGTCGATGATTACTGGTACTGAACAAAAACAATAATGATAGTCAAACAGTGATAGCAATACTCACAATCAAAAACACAGAAGAAATGCTAGGGTAGATGAAGAAAACTACCGGGGAAGGTGAGAGTGATAAAGAGAAAGACAGAAAGAAAGCCTACTACAGCAAACTTGAGCGACAGATTTAGGTTGTAGGAGTATAGAGCAAGGGAAAGAGTCAGTCCGAGAAGTAGAAGAAACCAGCAAAGAGGCAGCTGGCACAGAGAAAGAGTGAGCGAGCTAGCGAGCGAGAGATCGGCAAGGAGACCGAAGGAGAAAGAGTGCCACCACAAACACACAAACAGTGCAGCAGACGCGGCATGCGCACGCAACGATGCTCACATGGCGCACAGAAGCGACGATGGAGACCTCTGTTGATGGGGATTACTACTACGAGTGAAAATAGTGGCACATTTTTCAACAGAAAAGCAGAAATTTTTATCAACTGAAAGTACAACTGATATAACGCCCAACTAACTTTTTATCATGATCGAGAACATTCAGTTCATTTCAAACAAAGTTTTGCAACATGTACAAAACATCCTCAAATTGAAACGTAGTTGTAGCATAGCATGTTTAATTACAATTATCATTTTTCACTTTTTTTAATCACATTAGTTTGCCCTCTTGACTTTTTCTCACACAATCAGTCATCACAGCGTGTCTGAAGCAATAAAAAGTGTCCACAGTCGACCCATTGACTGTCATCCGATGTGGAAAACTGCACTAATTGACAAAGGAGCTTTGTAAACTTTCCGTTTCTAATGTCTCTTAATGATGGCCGCCTTTGATTGATCGACTGGCCACTAGAGAGAAATGTTCTTTACATCATTTTCTAAACCAGCACAACCACCACTAGAGTCAGTCAATAGATAAACATCCTGTTCCGAAATGTGTCCTGGTCAATTACCAGTCAAGTGAACATTGTCCCAAATGACAGTTTACAAACGCCACAGGGGAAATCAATGAAGCGGCAGAGAAGATGCTGTGACACGCAAGTAGACACAACTGTTGTCCAAAAACTTTAAAAAACTCTTTTTCTTTCTCCTTTTCTCAAGCAACCAAGACTCTGCATTCATTTGATGCCTTAATGGTCACTGAGCAACTCTGTTTGTTTGCTTTTCCCCAGCTCCAGAGGACTATGTTTGCTTAATGAATTAGCATTTCAAATAAACATTTTTACACAAAGAAGCAAGCGGCACATTAAAGCTGGTTTTCTCTGTTTATGTCCGTTGTGTGCGTGAGTTTACTTTGAAATCAAGAACAGCTATGATTGTGTGTGCGTAAAAGTGTCAATTTATGTTCCTGATGAAAAGGGATAAATTGAAAAAAGATAGCGTACATGATGGATTAACTTTGCAAATAAAAAAATGTGTTTAACAATCAACAACGGTAAATTTTGTTTATTATTTTCAATAACCTAACTCACAATATTATGAAACATGTTTTTAGTAGTAAGTTGTAACAACATTATTAAATAGCAAAAATTCAGTAAAGTTTTCATAACGTTTTGAAATTATGAAAACAAAAACTAGTTTTATTGTTTAAAGCAGGCTACTTAAATTAAAATCTGCAATTAATCATTAAGTGAAACAATAAAAGTAAATCACACCTTTGAAAACATTGTTTAATTGTTTTTAAATTTATTGGCTGTACCTATTGTAAATATGCATTGTAGTTTGAGTGCACATTTTTTATTTCACTAGCAACGAAAATTGGCATCATTTGAAATTGTTCAACAACTTGATTGTCTGGGTGCAACTGGCCACCGTGTACTTTTAACCTGTCAATGCGCATTATTCAAATTGGATTAAAAAGTAATTTGTTGTCTAGACACAAAATAATGATCATGCAAAACACTATAAATTATTGTCTTTTTGTTGTTTCGCACCATTTTCAACAACTGAATAGTGACGCCTTTTAACTTTTAACACCAATTTTAAAACAACACTGAAGTGCCTAACTGATTGTTAAGTCTGATAACGACAATTGCTGGCTGCGGCATTTTTGAGAGTTAAAAGCAAAGTTGAACTGAAAATGATGACAAAAATGGTTTAAAAAGAAGAAAATACTAGCTTAACTAGCACTCCTTCAGCTGAATCCTCCAAAATGAGAGAAAAACAAAAAACTATTTTGTACCACTGAGCGGCACTTTCATTAGTCAGCTAGTTAGATAGTTTGTAAGTTAGTTAGTGACGGGTAAACGGAGAGGGGGACAACTAGGCAAAACAGGTGACCGCAAATGAGTACTACTGTGGATGAGTAGAGAGAGAAAGTAGCCAGAGGTGTCAGATGAAATGAGGTAAAAATACTCGGTGACTTGGCGGTTTTCTTTCAGGTCGATGCTGCTGATGTTGCTGCTTCTGCTGACCGTGTTCGACCAGTCGTTTGGCCACCACGAGATGATCATCATTTTTCCCCTTTTCCCCCTCTTTTTTCCCTTCTCCTGAAAATGAAACTCTGTGTACTCTGCACACTAGCACGATGAGCATATGCATACCGAGAATGGGCGAGTTGCATTTTTTATAAATGCAACGGCTACAACAACAACAACAACAGCAAGCAGCAGCAGCAAAACAGTTGGCCACTCATCACTGAACAGTCGAAAGTTTATTTGCTCTCTACCTTAAGTCTGCAGTCTGCAGTCTGCAGCAAGTGCAAAGGTGCCGCCCGGCTCTGTGCCATTTGTCTGGCATTTGTCTTCTGTCTCAAGCGTTTTTTGCAGCAGCATTGTGTGTTGCAGTACTGTTTGCCTTCCAGTCACTGGCTGTCCAGTCAATCGAGAGTAGTCAACAGTCATTCACTTTTCCAGTGAGTCAATCAAATCAGATAGTCCACCAGTGGTATTTACCTTTTGGACGTCGTCTTGTACTGTTGCGCTTGTTTTTTGGGCACTTTTAACTGTTTTCGTTTTCGTTTTGTTTTCCAGCAAAAAAAGTCAACTACTGAAGCCAACCCTGAACATGCGTTCTGCCCTACTGACAGTGCTTCTCCTCGTGACGCTGTTCACCAGCGGCCTTCACGGCAAATCGAGCAAAATGACCGACTCCTCGGAGGAGATTGAGCCCAGCAAGGCCCTTCGACGCAGTGAAATTTCCAAGGCGTTAGGGCTGCTGAAGAAACACTCCGTAGTGGGGAAGAATGCCAAAATAGTGCTGAAAGCCAGCGGTCGGAACCTGCTGGTAGACCCCAGTGAGCGGTTGCAGGTGGTCGCCAGTCACCTGTCCTCCTCCAGTCACCTGGAGACGCACAAGGCCTCGGCCTCAACGGTGAACAACAAATCGAGCAAACTGACGGCAAAAACAACCTCATCAGCAAAGCATCAGAAGAACGGCAAACTGACTGGCACTGGGAAGGCGCACACAAAGAAGCGTGCCAGTGGTACCAGTGGTAGTGCCCGTGGTGGTGGCCCCAGTAAGGGTAAGAACTGAGAACTGGAACTGTGAACCCTTTCGACAGGTTAGTTTGCTCGAACCGGCGCAGGTTCACTCTCTTCGCTGCACTCCTTTTTACCCCTATTTCCCACTGCCTGCTTTCTAACTTTGCAGTACAAACACTTTTTCTCCCATTTTCTACTTAACTCATCCCTTCCCATTTTAATTTTTTATCATTATCAATTGCCGCAAAGTAGACACCTCATCAACATCAACATCTCGCACATCCAAGCACACATCCCCATCTTCTTCTTTTTCGTCTTCATTGTCAACATCATCTTCGGCATCTTCGGCATCTTCATCATCGCTGTCATCCATTCAGCGAAACATCATGAGAAACGCCGCCTCAAAGTCCGCCACTGTCATCGACTCGCTAATGGGCTCAACAATGCTCGAGGAGATCACCCGGCTGGTGTCGGCCATTGTGCGCAATCGGCGGACGAACTCGCTCGCTGAGCTGAGCGACATGATCACCGAGACACTGGACGACCACTTCGGACGCCACTGGCACACTGTCTCCGTGGCCACCTCGGGCTCGTCTGATCAGATGTCTAAATCAACAAAGCGCAATTCTAGCCAATCATCATCGAACAAATCTGCCAAGGACGTTCCAAGTCAGGTGAACTCACTGCAAACACTTGTGGCAATTGACGATCATCGCAAGTCGTCCACTTTCTACGTGACCTACGACTTCGGGCCAGCATTGCGTATATACATCTTCAAATGATAGTGGTAATGATGATAATGATGATGATGATAATGATGTTGCTCTTGATGATGATAAATAACAATAACAGTACACTATATTTTATTGAAACAAATGACAATATTCAAAGTCAAATGTCGTCACTTCCTCCAAATGGCAAGCATCACTTCTTTTTGTCTTTCTCTGTCTCATCTGCTTTTGTTTAGTTTTTTTCAAATTGAAATATCATTCAAAACGACAATCCCCCTAACTTAAATGATGCCTTCATTTGGTTTCGTTACTAGCAGACATACAACAGACATACAATTATTGGCAGGTTTTCACAACGCTAACTTTTTGATTGCAATAAAGCCGATACTTTGATTGACTGTTTTACTTTCGGCAATTGCTCTAATTTATAGCGCCTGACTTATGAAATATCATACTCAAAACGTTGAGCGATTTCGGTGGCCTGGAGTCTGATGAACAAATCACATTCTCACTGGTGGTCTACTCTCTCATTAGGGGGCAAATGATGATCACTACCACCACCAAACTACTACTAAACTATTGGCTCCCTTGGAGCTATTTTCGCCTCTCAATCACTGGCAATCATATAGCTTGCACTTTGAAGATGAGAACTTTCTCCTCCAAATGCACATCGATTCCTTAGCTCCTCCTCTCTCTCTCTCTCTCTCTCTCTCTCTCTGATGTTGACGGCAATTCGCTGTGTGGCAAACTGTGTGTGTGTGTGTATGTGTCAGATGACAGGGACAAGACATCAAAACACATTCAGCTACTTGCAAAAAGAAATAAAAGAAAAGGCATAAACAGAGTTACCAGCGAGTGTTGATGGCAATGTGCAACGACGGCGGCGGCACGACCAACTCGAGCGTACGTCGATTCTCGATGTGCACTAATTATAGCCGCTGCTGCTGCGTCTGCTGCTGAATTTCGCCTGCAAAACGGCGACAGAAGGCTTGTACATTAAGCGCCCGGGCGCTTTAGTGGAAATGCCGCCAAACATATTTGCCGCCAATTTTTCCCTCTCCCGTTACGGCCTCGACTACATTGTCATAATAATGCCATATTTTTACAATATAAAAAGGCATACATTTTAGTGTCTTTTTGTTCTTTCATTTCTTTTTTCTGTTGCTCTTCTGTGTCATCATTGCCAGCACTGGCTGCTACATTGGCAACTCCACCCAGACTGAACCCCTTTTTGCTTGAAAACGCAGAAGATAGTAGACTGGTGATTGTTGTGCTCTTCTGGTGTTCTTTACACGAGTTGGCTGGTAAAATGCTGTTACCCGTGAACTGTCGGCTCAAAAAAGGCTCAAAACTTGCTTACCAGCCAAGACAGTACAAGTGCAAAGAGTGCACTTTTAGTGCCAAGACAGCTGTGTGTGTGTGTTTGCTTGCCGTATTTGGTGCAACACTGCTGGTTTTAACGGTAACGGCTGCCAGCCTGCAGCTAAAACTGTGAACGAGAGAATTTGAGAATTGCCGTACAGTACAGCAGCAGCTGCTGCAGAGTTTGATGTTTGCACTACGGCTTGGCAGCGAATTGTGAAAAACTGTGAAAAACTGGCGGTGGTTGATGGTGGCGATGAAACCGATGCGGCGGTGATTGCCGCCTTGAAGAGGTAATTGGTTGCTATTTACAGAGCAGCTCACACACACAAAATTCGGGTAGACTACAGTGTCAAGACAAGAAGAAGAGAGGGAACTTGTAGATGCGGATAGACGGGTAAAACTGTGCAACGGGTAAAGCGCGCTGTGGATTAGTGTCTTCTTCTTCTCCTTCTTAAAGTCTAAAGCAGTGGCAGATGAGGATGTCAGTTTACTGGTAGACACGGCTGCAGATACACACACAAACACAGTTAAAAGCACACAGTAAAGCACCCTAGTCAACAGCAACAGCAGCAACAAACCTTTCTCTTTTAGCGACAATGTCTCGAAGTCCCTTCTTCCGACCTGCAATCACCGGCGACCCCTTCTGGGACATGTGGTCACCGGAGCGCTTTTTTGACTCACACTTTGGCGCCAACCTCACCGAGGATGACTTCTTTGCGCCCACCATGGTGCCCAGCTACTTTCTGCGTCGTCGAACTTTGGGGTAACAAAACCTTAAAAAGCATTGTTTTTTTATTAGCAATTACTAACATATTTGTTTTAACACTAGGGCCCCTCGCAGCCCACTGATGCCACATTCACCGATTGGGCCCCAGGGCGCCGAACAGCTTGCCGCCGCCGCTCACCCCTTGGCCAAACCACAGTCTGCAGGAAGCAATGGCGCCGGCGCCGTAATTCCGCAGCCCTCCAGCGACAAGTACCAAATCATGGTGGACGTGTCTCACTTCACGCCGGAGGAGATCACCGTAAAGACAGTGGACAACACCATCGTGGTGATTGGCAAGCACGAGGACAAGGCCGACAACTACGGGTACGTGTCGCGGCAGTTCTCGCGCAAGTACCTCCTTCCGGCGGACGTCGACCCGGAGACGGTCACCTCGACGCTGTCCGCCGACGGCATTCTCAGCATTCAAGCGCCCCGAAAGCCGCTGCAAATTAAAGACACTGACGGACGGGCAGTGCCCATTGCCATCAGCAATCAGATGCTCTCCCCGGTGCACAACATGGCGGCGCCGCAGTTTCCTGCCGCCCCTGCCGCACCTCAGCCTGCCAACACGCCGATTCCGGTAACCAGTGAGCAGAGTGCCCAGCCACCAGCGGCCCCAGCCGCCCCAGAAGCTCCTGCTCAGCCTCAGTAAACACACACTACTCTTTTTGGCTTTAACCTGAATGCGAATTTCCGTGTGTTTGACACAAACCCCCTTTCCTCTCTTTTTCCTTTCCCTTGTTTCCACAACCTACCAATTACTTCAAAGTGATGCCCCTAACCTTCAGTGCCAATTTAACACACTAAATGGCGGGAATATCCCCTTTCCCTAACCCAACACTACTACTACTACTAAACTTAGTTTTTTCCGCCACCACCGCCGCCGCCTTATTACTGTTTTTGTCCCTAATTGGTATGACAACGATGTGCACCAAATAATAAATAAAGAACAAAACACTACTAACACAAGCACTAACTCTCTCACTTTCTCTCTCTTTCTCACTCACTGGCACTGGCTCTAGAATTTGCACTTGCACTCGTCACGCAAACTCATGCTAGCTGGCCTTCATCTGCCTTTGATTATGTCAAGTGCAATATCTTTCCGCGGCGTTGGGCAACAACTGAACTTGGCAGCAGCAGCAGCAGCAGCAGCAGATGCCACTTGTTCCCTAGTGCTCACTCACTCAATTATTGGTTGTCCGAAGGAATGTGCACTGACGGCACCGAAAAACCACCACCAATACTATTGATAGAAAGTGAAATGTGTTCAATGAAAGAGTGACAAGTATTAATAGTATTGAAAAAGGAAAAAGAAAGAAAGTGGCAATCCAGAGAAGCACTCCCTCTCCCCTTTCGGTTCGAGGTCTTCAGCTCTAATATGTTCATTCAGTGCAGGGTAATAATTGATCAGCAGCAGCAGCACAGCAGCAGCAGCTTGACATGGCAACAAAATAGCAAGGCAGACCAACACACACTCACACACAGACATTTGCAACATGAGAGCGCCTAGTGACAACACAAGACCACTCTGCTTTTTACTGTGAAGCAGAGCAGGAGGAGGACAAAGTCACAATGAAGACCAAACGCGCGTGATGACGAAAGCGAATCCTATGTTCGTTCCCTCGTTCGCTCCTACATTCGCTCATTGTAGATCATGCGCTGGTAATAACAATTAGCGATGCCAATGTTCCATACTAAAATGGGGGAAAGAAACGGTGCCTGAAGGGAGCTGGGAGATGGAAACGACTGCGACTGCTGCTGCCTCGGCAGTCTGCGTGCTCAAGCCTGCACCAGACTGCCGATGATAATATGATGATGATGATGATGAGGATGATGAGGATGATCGGCCGCAGCAATGACGAATCGACTTTTCTGCCTGTAGAGGAGAGAGGGAGAGAGAGAGGAGTACTCTTTTTCCTTCTTTTTGTCAACGCAGCAAACTTCAGACTAATTCCTATTCATGCGACGACGATTTTCTTCGTCGTCGTAGTCGTTGTCATTGGTAGTCTTTCCTATCGCACAGAAACCTGGCACATCGGCAACAATAACAACAGGAGGAAAACGCTGAATCTAAAACTGAAACACCAACAGCAAAAGTGAAAACTAAAGAAAATGCGACACAAAAACAAATTTGCTGATTTGCAGTGATGCGCCAGTTGCGCAGGTAGAAGAAGAAGAAAAAGCAGCAGATGATGGAGTAGACAAGAAGCAAGTTGAGAAAATGGATCACTATTATCACCGCTGAAAAAAACTGCAAACAGGTGACAGTGACACCAACACGACATTGTTTTTTTTGTTGTTACTACCACTTCTTCAAACTTTTTACTAACTTGATGATCAATGTGGTGCCAACTTCCTACTTACCGTTTATTAGTTGGCTGGCAACTACCCAAAGCAGCTCCCCTCTAATTCATCATCTGAAGCTTACAAACTGTTGTACTTTTTCATTATGTTTTTTTTCATTTATCTTGTTTTACTATGTTTCCGTTAATCTTTGTGTTCCAAAGTGTGCCTTTAAGTTTGAGTGATATGACTTTCAGTGTTCAGTTTTCCCCCAAACGTCAGACTGAGCAGTCAGATGGGGTTTTCTGTTTGTGTTAATAGAAAGACAATGCAAAAACTTAAAAATTCTTTCATTCTCATTTTCCACTTAAGCGAAAGCCATTGAGATGATGTCCGCACCTTCCATTGCCAAAGTTAACAACTCAATAAACAACAATCCCGGCGGTTTTCCGTTTAGCGCCATGGCACATAATAATAATCCTAATCATCACCACCACCACCACCCTCTTATGCCGGCTTCCAATTTTGAAAACACAATGAACAACTCATCGCTGGCAAACATGCTCGAGGGATTTAACCCTCCTCCTGACCCTGTGTTTAGCAACTCATCGACGGCCAATCATTCCGGTAGGCTCAATTTGATGTTAACCGGTTAGAAGTAACTTTTTCTGTTTTGCTTTTTTTGTGCAGCCATGTGCGACGCCATCTTCGATGGCATCTACAACTGGCCAGCCACTCGCGCTGACACCATCATCTCAGTGGAGTGTCATAAAATTTTCTCCATCAGCATGGGCCATGATGTGGATCAAGACTACCAAAATGAGAGGCAGTACGCGAGTCGCAAGTGCCTCCCCAACGGCGTTTGGGGCTGGAGCAATTGGACTAACTACACGGAATGCCTCAACTTACTCTCAATACAGGTGAGGTGATGGTGAAAACGAATCATGATAACTCATGATCATGATCATCATTGATAACTAAATAGATCAAATCAATGAAAAAGTGGGAACCACATGTTTGATGCGCTAGCTCTCCGTGTGTTTTTTGTGTGTTTCGGAAAA
Organism: Tyrophagus putrescentiae; assembly: GCA_024499935.1. Lineage (NCBI taxonomy): Eukaryota > Metazoa > Arthropoda > Arachnida > Sarcoptiformes > Acaridae > Tyrophagus > Tyrophagus putrescentiae. The sequence continues at coordinate 9,495,549 of JAMZRA010000005.1, forward strand.
AGGGGCCTAAAAATAGAACAGTCCTTGAAAGTGAACGCAAAATGAAAATAAATAGACACTTTGGCAGCACAATAAAGGTTTGTGTCAAGTCACCCCCGGTGTGGTGAGCAAGGCAGTGTTTTTCAAGTGTACGCACAATGACAGTGACTAGCAGTCGTGTCGGCGGTTTTTTGCCTTATGACAAGGCACATATCGCAAAAGATGGCTGAAGAGATATTGCGCAATAGTGAGGGAATAGTAAATACCAGTGATACACAAAACCACTTACTGGTCAAGAATCACTAAAAAGTTTTTTTAATTTTTTTGTATTCTAAAACACTTAACTACAAAATTCCGTTTAACAGGAAAAAGACTCTTCAACAGTGAATCGTGTGCAGTCAATAATCAGCTACATTGTTCTCATCTTTCTCATTGCATCATTGGTTTCGCTGATTCTCTCTATAGTCATTTTCATGTCTTTTAAGTGAGTTGCAGTATTTAATACTCCAGTCAAAAATGAAACCAAACTTTGCATTTGTAGACCACTACAGTGTCTGCGCATTCGAGTGCACAAAAACTTGTGTATAGCGCTGCTGATGAACTGCTGCCTGTACATTATCATGAACTCACTAGTGGGCATTCACAAAATGGATCTTTCAGTGGCGGTGAGTTGGTTAAAAACAAAAGTTTTCACAATGATTTTTTAACAACTTTTGAGTTTACCATATATAAACTGTGTACTGATACTGTTTCATGTTTGCAGGCCAACTGGTTTTGTAAGACCTTGAAATGCCTCAACGTCTACAGTTCAATGGCCACCATCAATTGGATGTTCGTCGAGGGCTTTCTTTTTCACCGTCGACTATACGCGCCATTTCACCAGAACACCAAGTGGTACCTGGTGGGTTACTACGTCATCGGCTGGGTTTTTCCCGCTTTGTGCGTCCTTGCCTGGTCACTCTCCCTGGAGTTTGCCTCGGTGGTGGCGCACAAGCCCTGTTGGGAGGGCTATCGAACTTCCAATACCATCTTCATCGTCAGCACGCCGATGATCATCGCAGTGGCAATCAACTTTATCTTCCTTATCAGCATTATTCGCATTTTGATAACCAAATTGCGCGCCGACACTTCACACTCAGATCAGGCGACGATAAAGGCAATAAAGGCGACGGCCCTGCTGATTCCACTGCTTGGTAAGTGAAAAGCTGCTTGATTCCTTCTATGTTCTATGACTTTCTAAAGCACTGCTTACCACTTTAAAGGAATTCACCACATGGTAGTCCTGTACAATCCCTCCACCTTCAACCGGAAGCTAGTCAACGTGTACATCGTCCTCAATGTACTCTTTCAGTCAGTGCAGGGCATCATCGTCTCTGTGCTGTACTGCTTCACCAACAATGAGGTGCGCACTGTGCTCAATGCCGCCTGGTCACGCCGGCGGATGAGCCACTCATTTCACGGCCAGGCGGTGGGCAACAACTCACTGCTGGCCAAGCGACGTCGGCCCAGCATCAACTCCAACTCCTTCAACTCGCTCATCACACAACATCAGGCGAATAAGATCAATAACAACAACAACAACAACAATGTGGATAGCAATGGCAATGCCCTGAACAACAACAGCAACACCATCACCAGCAACAACAACATCACCATCAACAGCAACCTCCCCAACAGCCCCCACAACCCCCACAACACCATTGACAGTGGCGCCAGTGTTCTGGTGCACCTCAACAACAATCACTTGCCGCCAAACCTGACACTTGGCGGGGAAGAATCCTTCTCTTATGACAGTAGCTCCAAAAAGAAACAACAGAAGTCAGCACCATCGGCGCCAGCAGAAGCGACGGCGGAAAGCTGCCCAACAAGAGCAAGAAAAAGGCAGCGAAGAAGAAGAAAAAGAAGGATCAGAGCAGCATCGGAGCGGCAGAGCATCTCACCAGCACGGCCACCACTACCACAACGATGATGGTGCAGTCATCGGGCTACCGACATGCAAACTTGTTTCCCGCCAGCACCGCCATACCACCGACGGCCTCCATCACCGACCTGTAGAAATTGGGGATTCCAATGATGACAGCACAGTCTGAGCAGTGATGACAGTGGTCAACAAAAAAAGCAGAGCAGCTGATTTGGGCAAATAGCAAGGACGAAAAACGGTGAGGATAAAGAAGAAGGAGTCGATGAATAGGAAAAGTAGAGCGACCACTGGTTACACTCACCTGCACCCGTATTTTTTATGAAGGATTTTTCTTCTTTTTCTCTTTACTTTTTTTGTTTTTTGCAGTTGCAGTCCATCTGCCCCACACTAGTACTTGCTGTTGCCTGGGGCAAACATCCGTGCATACTGTGCACACTGGACTAACTTGTTATCTGATCTCGCCGTCGACGTATCGATTCAATAAATGAAAATCGGCCAGTAAACGAGTTACTCTCTCTCTCTCTCTCTCTCTCTCTCTCTCTCTCTCTCTCTCTCTCTCTCTTTTCTCTCTCTTTTTTTACTTGGCTTTTAAGCATTCACTGCTAGGTGACTTCCCTCAACAACGGACAGATTACCGTTTTCTTTGGCTTAAGACGCCTTTCTCCCTTTTCTGCCGTCTCACTCAGTGAATTGATGCGGCCAATGGCCCTTACTGTGGCGGCTATGGACGTCGCTTTTGCCACTTAACTTTTTTCTGTCAGTCATCGCCTGTTGCTGTTTTGCAAACAGTGGTTTCTACTGCCTGATTTAAGCGGTTTGTCGGTAAAATTGCCAAACTTGAGGTAGAAAAAAGGGAATAGCAGAAAAATAAAAAAACGGGCATTTGGCGGTAGTAGCAGTAACGAAAGAGGGAAGCCAATCGGAACGACTAGCGAGCTAGTGTGTTGTTTGACCACAACAACAACAACAACTGACTGCCTCAGACCGGCTGTTGTTGATACTGCTGCTTCTGCTGCTGTTGCTGCTGCTGCTGCTGCTGCTCGCCTCGACGGCCAGCAAGTGATGGTAATGATGATGATGACAGTGATGATGACCTAAGGTAACAGTGTGTACAGTTGTTTTGCTGCTGCCTCTACTCGTCCGTACTGGCTGTCTCCTTAGCTTCTCTGTCCGAGGCTGTTTTTGCCCTTTCGGACTGCCCTGACACGTATTGAGTGCTAGCGGCAGCAGCTGAGCTTGGACTGCCTGGTCTGCATAGCTACAAAGTGTTTGTGCCTTTCTCAATCAAGGTCAGCCAAGTTAAGAAGGGCAGATCGAGTCAGCTGAAACGTTTCAGTCAGTCAGTCCGGCAGGCAGGCGGCATCTGACCCTTATCACCGCTATCCACAACACTATCACCACCATCAGCCCATGAAGTTTTGGTCATCATCATCATTACGATTATCATCATCCGCCTCTAACGACATCCGCCTCTGCTGATCTGTTGCCCCACCACCACCCTATTGGCAGACTGTCGGGAAACTACCACCATTGCCATGAATGACTACCTTTTGTGGCACCTGCTGTACCAGGTGCCTCTGCCCAGTCGCTTCATTGACGTCCTCTTCACCGTCTACACCGCCATTCAGCTGTACATCTTGGGGGCGATCTACGTCGTCAAGGAGATCCACCGAAAGTTCTCCAGCAGCGTGCGCAAGCTGACGCCCGACGAGCCGGACATTCCCAATAATCTGCTGAAGTACGTCGCCATCGTCACCGGCGGCTCGCGGGGCATCGGTCTCAGCGTGGCGAAGGACCTTTACCGGCGCGGCTGCACGGTCATCATCACCTCATCGGCGACCGCGGAGGGCGAGCGGCGGAAGGTGGCCGACGAGGTGCGCCACTCGGTGACGCCCACCGTGCCCGGCGGCCGAGTGCTGGTCTGGTGGGTCGATTTCCGGCAGCTGAGCACGGTGGCCGACTTTGCCGCCCGCTTCAGCCGCACCTTCGCCTCGCTGGACATTCTGGTGAACAATGCAGGGGTGATGTTCGTGGAGAAGGCGTACACCGGGGACGGCTTCGAGTACCACTACCAGATCAACTACCTGAGCCACGCGCTGCTCACCTGGCTGCTGATGCCGGTGATGCACCGCGCCAACAAGGTCAGTCCGGCCCGGGTGGTGAACGTCTCCAGCAGCACCCACTACCCGCGCAGTCTCTTCATCGAAGACCTGCAGTCGCTGAAGACGCCCTACTCGCCCTTTCACGCCTACGCCCAGTCGAAGCTCTGTCAGGTGATGTTCACCTACTTCATGGCCGACTGGCTGAAGAAGCACCAGGGCGAGTACCGGGTGCTGGTCAACTCGCTGCACCCGGGGGTGGCCAAGACCGGCCTCTACCAGCACGTTGGTGGGTGAAGATATTCCCTAGAATAGCTCGACTTCTTTTCAGGTAAGTAGTAGTAGAAGTGGTGGTGGTGGACGATAACGTTTGGCTATTTCACTAACAAACTGCTTTTTTGTTTTCACCTTTACAGACGGCAGAAGAAGGCGCAGAGACGGTGATTTACGTCGGATTGTCGAGCGAGGTAGAATCGAGTGGCTACTACTTTGAAGACTGTGCCAAACTTCAATCGTCTCGATTCTCGCTGGACAAATCCATTCAACGCCGACTGGCTGCCCTCACTAAACAACAGCTTTATGATGCTATTGAGCAGTACAATCGAAACTATCCAGAGTTTGCCGTTAAGCAAATGCTAGCATAGGAACAAAGTTTTAAGAACAACAACAATTTTTTACAACAGTGAGACTAAATTTAGACGATCTATTTGCTTAATAAATTTGTATTATTGAACATTTATTAAAATTTGCATTTGCGTTTGATTTGTTTTGTTCAAATTCTGTTAAACAACTTTTTTACATAAATTTTTTAATAAAACCTATGTTTATGTAATAAAATTTTCAGTTAAAACGATTCTATTTTAATTTTTTTAAAAATGACAATTTTTTTAACTAATAAATCACTTACCGGCTGAACATGTTTTAACATAAATTCAATGTTATATTTCAATATAAAACATGCGAATTACAAATCACTTTAAAAATAATAAAGTTTAGACAAATTGAACGCCATCAAGGAGCAGTTTTTTAAATGTTTTTATGTTTATCTGTTGTTTTTATCTACTTTGTTATGCATAGCATTTAAAAAATACAAATAAAAAAATAATGTTTAAAAACAATTTTTAAATTAAATTAAATTCAATTTTTAATTTGTAAAACTAATTTTTTTTGTTTTTTAAATTCAAGTTATTTGAAACTTTATTCAGTTATTTTTAATTATATTTTTAAATTAATAAATGTTTTTTTTGTTATTTTTTTAATTTAAAAAACAAAAATTATTTAATTAATAAAAACGGAAGTTTATCAGTTTAGATAATGTTAGCGTAAATTAACAGGTTTTTTGATAGTTATATTTAGTGTAAATGTAAATTTGTTTTTTTACTGCAATCTATAGTTAGAACAACTTAATTTTAGATAACTAATAAATTCAATTTACTTGATGAGTAGACTAACATTAAAATATGCAATCGGGGAAACCTTGTGAACAAACATTGATGTTTTACAAACTAAAAACAGTACATTAAATAGTATGTTTTAAAACATTACATTTAATTAAGTTTCTAAATAAACAATCATTAAAAAAATTTAAAGTACATAAATAATGAACTTGTTTATTGATAATAAAAACAAATTACACAAGTTTCTCATTAATTATAACATTTATGCAAATGAAAATAACCTTTAAATTTTTTTTGAATGAAGATTAGAATAATAATTTATTTTTTAACACATTTTGTTGATTTAAAAAACAAAAGGTTGTTATTTGACATTATTGTTGCCAAGCCAGTAGCTATTCATCTCAACGTTGTTTGTCATGTTTGTGATTTTAGACACGTAAACTGGCATCATTCCTTTGAATATGTCTGTATCGGAATAAAAATCCTGAAAGCTGGACACAAAATGGCCCTCATCGACTGGTTTACCGACCGCCTGGTTATTGTAGAACGCAAACGGAAGCATTCGGTTTTCTCTTTCAAATGTCGGTTCAGTGGAAACTACGGCGCCTACATTTGAACTAGATTCAGTGACCACCACATCGACATCATCATCAACTGCAGGCAGGCGGGTAGTGGTGAAGAAGAAAAACAATGGCCCTTGCGAGGAGATAGAGCTGCGAGTGTTCACCTCTACTGATATGCTAGTGTGCGTTTCATCCGCATCACTACTAATGCTGCTGGCTGTGGTCAGGGGTGACCCTGAAGTGAATGAAGACGGCTCAGAAGAAGAGGAAAGAGCAGTACTGTTTGCACCGGTGCTCAGTGTGCCCTGTCGCTCCTTGAGGGCAATTAGCTCTCTAATAAACTGCTTGGTTGGGTTTTCAGTGGCCACCTCTTCTTGCTCACTCACCGATGATTCGCCCTTGACAATCTCCGCTAGACTGCTTTTCACTGTAGTGCTCTGGATTTCAGCACTTTCAGGACTCCAGTTGGTGCCTGTGGTCACAAGACCAATGTCGTCAATGTTGCTAGAGCTGGTAGTGGTAATCGATGATGAGGCGATTTCAAGTGGAGTGACCACAATACTTTCAATATTGGCTGATGTGGTCACTGCTTGAGAGGAGAAATCAGGGCCTTTTTTCCTTGAGGAAGTTGTGCTGGACTCGCTGTTGCTGTTGAGCTCACTCTGCTTGGGAAAACGTTCATTAGAGGGAAACGCCGAGTCAGTTATATCCTCAACGCTAGTCGCTGGTGTGGAGAGATCGGCCGTAGTTTGATCGTAGTCAGCAGTGGTGCTCACTTGAAGACGATTTTTCAGGTGGCTGTAAAGAAACCCGCCTTTCAATGGTGATACTGTTGTTGTTGGCTCAGCAAAGCTGTCGACACTGTCAGTTGAAAACCCGCTAGTTTTATCTACTCTTTCTTTGCCCAAACTTGGGGATGAATCCTTTACGTAATCTGGCAATAGAATGGCTTCAGTAGACGACTTTACAGGTGATACAGTTGTCGCAAATAGTTCCTTTAGCTGCTTCTCTTTGTAACTGGCTAGAGTTGTGAAAATTCCCAAATATGGTGCGTTTTCTGACACAATTGACTGTCTGCTTCTGATTGTTTCAGTTGAGGGCATTCTACTTTCCCGATCAGCGCTGTTTGGGATGATAACTGAAGTGAAAGTAGTACTGGCTTCAGCGTACTCAGTAATTGGAGGCGGAGGGCTGGTGGTGGTGGCGATATCATGATGACCAAGGGACAATTGATTAGCCAAAACTGCCGTCTCATTGTCAGCAGTGACTGACTTCTTACTGTTACGAATGCTGATGTTTCCCACCGCTCCAATAAGGGCTTTCATAATGCGGCTGTGTTCAAACGATGATAGTACCTCACTGTAGGCTTTGCCGCTTCTGTTTTGATTTGACGGGAGTACGGATGTGACGTTTTGTTCCATTTGGCGAGGAACTGTGCTTGTAGCAATAGAAACATTTTGAGCAGTGTGAGCAGCTTTAAATAGTATGAAAAGAGTAACTTTAGCATTGTTGGTTCAACCAGTTACCTAATGCAAAAAATAAGCAACAAGAATACACACTCACCAGAATGCCAGTTGCCGAACCAATTCCACGGATTAGTCAAACCATAGTAGTAGCCGGTAACAATGGGAACGTGGAACAGCAGAAGGGCGCACAGCGCCAGCACGTGAATTAAAGCTTTCATGGCTCTAGTCAGACAAAAGTGTGCTTGACAAGGCCAAACACTTTCTTCTTTCTAGCCTGACTAAAACTGACGCAAAGAATTCGGCAACAACAGCAGCAGCAGCAAGAGCAGCAGCAGCAGCGTCGACCACCAACAAGTGCCCGTCGGCATGTGCACTGTCCTGAAGAATGAAGCTCCAGAGAGTGTGAGACTCTTAGCACTTTTCACTTTCAACTGAACTATGGGCACTACTGGCAGCAGCAGCAGCAGCAGCAGCAGCAGTACCACCAGCTCTGGCACGTCAAGTCAATTCTGTTCATCTGCCCAACTGACGATTTATGCCTGCTTTTGTGTAATGGCCCATGCACGTAAGTGTCTGTCTGTTTGTCTGTCTCTCTGTGTGTGTGCCTAGTGCCCCTCGCTTTCGTGCAGCAAGTGAAAGTGAACTGGAAATGTCGGTCAGAGTGCGTCTGCAGCAGCGGTGCCCACCTTTGAACTAGCTAGGGAGAGTGTGCAGTGAGGGTACAGGTGCCTCTTCACTCATCGTCATCATCACCATCTTCCTCTTCATTCTTCAGCTCTCTCTCTTTCTTTCTAGTCAGAGAGTGGTGCAATGCTTGGCCGGCCAATGAGAGCAATTCAACTGACGGGCACTGACTTGAGCCAGCGGCGCACCACTTCTTCAGCATTCTCTTCACAGTTCTGAATACCGTGCAAAATTTATTGAGCTCTAGCACACTGCCAACTGCAATCTTCGTGTACTGCCTAAGGGGGCTAACCTTTTTTGCAGAATGTCTACTTTATGGCTATTAAACTAACATGCTTGCCTTCACTCAAACCACAGACTTTTATTGCATTTTTGCTTTTCTAAAATATTTTAATTTTTACGCAATGGTTTTAGCAAATTCGGTTATTTTAACATAAAAATGTGGAAAATGTTTTGATGTGGATAAAGAACATTCTTTTTATCAATTTCAATTGTTAAATCATTTATTAAAGTTAAACAAATTGATCAATTTAACGCAATAGAACATTATTGTTGCATAAAATTTCAGTGAATTAAAACGACAAACAAGTCAATGGAAGTTCACTTTAAGCGCCCATGAATTAGTAGTGCAGTTCTTTTCAAAATACTAGTATGCAATTTGTTGGTGTCGGCATAAGCTCACAGAGAACAAAGTAACTGTTGCTTGTTGGCGGTTGGTAAACTGCAATGCAACGTCCGTGAGGTTTTAATCGACCACCAAGAGAGCACTATGGCACTGCTACTGCCTGCTAGTTCACCAAAGGGTAATCAGCCTGTAGCCGGCAGACAGAGAGGACTGCAGATAAGACTGACTGAATGAATAAAAAGTGTAAAGAAAAAGAGTCAGGGACAGAGAAAAGAAAGAAAAAGAGAGACAAAAACCAAGAAAAAAAGAAAGAAAAGAAAGAAGGAGCAAAAGTGAACAAATGGAGAGAACCAGTTTAGCCAGCACAGATCAATTGGCGCCCTAACGAAGAAGAGGGGGCAGAAAAGAATGAGTGGCGCCCCGGTAAGTAAGTGGAACATCGCCAGAAGTCACGTCGATGCTCTGTTGCTGCTGCTGTCTGCAAACTCCGTTTGCTCAATCATCAGCAGAAACTCATTGCCTTAACCAGATCAACTGACCCTGATAAAACTTTAATTTTGCTGAAGCACCCGAACAAACACATGCACAAAAAGAGCAGAGAGAGAGAGAGAGAGAGAGAGAGAGAGAGAGAGAGAGAGAGTAGAACTAGCGGTAGTAGTAGGCATTGGCATTTCCTAAGCAGTGGCAGCCATTAGCAGGTTTTGCAGGTCTGCAGACCTCTTTCTCGGTCACACTCAAACGCCGACACACAAACCGACCGACCGACCGACCGATCGACGGAGACTGTGAAACAGACAAATAGATAGATAGATAGTGCCGAAATGGCAAGGCGCCAAATAAAGCCTTTGCTCAGCAAAGAAAAGAAAGGGGCAATGAGAATGGTAGCGTCGGTAGCCTACCTGGTGCGTCACTCTCCGCACAATGTCCACAAAGTGGAAAGAGGTGGTGAGTGTCAAGAGAGTAAGTAAAAAGCACACTGAGACACACTAAAGAAAGACAGACATTGATGTGTGTGTGAGTGTAAGTGCGAGTGAGTGCTGAGAAATGTATTAAAAACACCCCCAATCACAGCAACTTTTTGCCAAAGTTTCCTCGTCTGATCCGTGCCTTCCAGTTCCTCACTCAGTTCAGATGCTCATTTTCGTTTTATTTTATCCTGGTTATCGACTTCACGTAAGGAAAGTGACTCTTTCTCTCTCTGTTTTAAACTGTGTCTGCCTGTTCGTTCACTAGTGACTACTTCTTCTGAACAAACCTGCGACAGTCACTTTAGACTTGACACGACTTTTCCAATGTCCCATCTTTACCACCAGTCAGCCTCTGATAGTTAATTATATTTGCGCATAATACTCTGTCATCACTTTAGTTTTCACTTTAGTGCACCACGACAACAGCAGCAACAACAACCACCAATGACGACCACCAATTATTTGTTCTCAATAATTGCCAATACTGCAGCACATCACTGAGACGCCGTTTTGTTTGTGTCTCACCATTTTTGTCTAGATCTTTGTTCCACGCAGTCTAAACGGCGGACAACAGTTTTTTCCTGCTAATTTTTGCGAGATCTTAAAATCCCTGAACGGGTCACCGTCACCGTCCATTTGCCTGATGGCAGCAAACTTGTTCGGTGCTACTGCTGTTTCTGTTACTGTTGCTTCTGCTCACCGGTACTCATCTGGCGTCTGCTTTACTGTTGCACTATTTTGCTAGTGCCAAACTAGTGATTGCTCTTCTTCTTCAATTAGACCAGTCAGTCAGCAAACGGGGGATCCTCTTCTTTTTCTACTTTTTTTTGCACCACTAACACTCGCTGATTGTCATCTTGCCCGGCTGACGAGAGCAAAAGCAGTCAGTGATAGCAGGAGTGAGTTAGTGAGTCAGTCAGTTAGTGAGGGAAAAGTGCACTAAAACCGTTTCATCTCCCCGCTTCTTCTTCTTCTTCATCTTCTCACTAACGGAACATTAGTGGTCAGTAGTGTGCGGTTGCTGTCGTTCCTTCTGCTGAGAAGTTAGTGATATTTATTCAGTGCATTTAAATCAGTGCACTCGTCCCTCCCGTACTGTGCAGCAGTTTACGTTTGAAAAAATCGTCTCAGCCTGAAGATGATGCGCGCACTGGACGCCCGAGTGGTCAATGCCACTGCCAACTTGCTGGGCGAAAACTCGACGCTCTTCTGGTTTGTGCACACCTACTGGGAGGACACCGCCGATCCGCGCACCAAGGGCTACACCCTGGTGGACATCTCCAATGTGACCATCTCCCTGGTGATGATCGTCTACACCTTGCTCGTCTGGGTGATCATTCCGCGGTACATGCGCAAGCGGGAACCGTACAATCTCAAAAATGCCATCATTTTCTACGACTTTTTCATGGTAAGAACGAGTATTGTTTTTGTAATGTTGCCTTTTGTACAAATGCATTATCAGTTGAGCTTTCTTGGGTAAAACTCATAATGCATGTTTACAATTTTGTAACAAGCAATTGAATTTACAAAAAAAATATGGTAATTAGAAAATATTTTTATTTTAGGTTGCAGTGAATTTGTACTTCTTTGTGAAAACCATTCAACTGTCAAAGTGGGGTCAAGAGCTGTTCAAGTTCTACGACACTCGTGGCGACACATCGGAGCACGCCATGGCGTACATTGACGTTGCCAACCTCTACTACATCTCCAAACTGGTGGACATGTTTGACACCTTCTTCATGGCTTTCCGCAAACGCGACTCACAAATTAGCTTTCTCCACGTATGGCACCACACTTCACTCAGCTACGCCGGCTGGCTGTACATGAAGTACAATCCATGTAAGTGGTTTTCCAATAACATGCAAATTGTCACTTATTAAAATTACGACTTTTGTTTGTTAAACTTTGCAGACACACCTTCCATCATGTTGATCCCTTTCATCAACAGGTAAAATTTATAGTTGTCCGTTTGTATATTTGTGATATTGACCTAAGTCTTTTTTGAACAAAATCTTTTTCAGCTTTATTCACATGGTCATGTACGGGTACTATGGATGCGCCGCAATAGGGCCACACATGCGCAAGTACCTCTGGTGGAAGAAGTACATCACTCAGATTCAGCTGTTCCAATTCACCGTTGTCTTTCTCTGGTACATTCAGCTGATGCTGCGCCAGACCAACCTGCCCATTGGCTACCTGCTCTGCAACTTTTTCAACTCTGCCTTCTTGTTTGGCCTTTTTACGCACTTTTACATTCAAAGTTACCGCGCTGAGAAGAAGGCAAAATCTGCCTAGTTTGTGTGGGCTGCAAACAGTGCCAACTGATTTTGCTACACTCTCTCTTTGTTTTAAGGCTACTTTTCTAATAAAAACAGCATCACTTAGGTTTATTTCAAATTGCAACGTGTTTATTGCGCTGTGGTTTTTGGGTGTCACAAAAACACATGTTTACAAATGATTGAAAACTGAGAAAACTGAGAAGGATGGACAAAACACTCAGCATCAACACAAAATTTCAAGCTTAACAAAAGCAATAGTTGTTGAACAAAAAAGTGGAAGGGTGAAACGATCACCCCATTCTTAGTGAAACCTCATTTATTGTGCTGAGAGCAAAGAACACGGTGTCCAACTAACTAACTAAATGTTCACCTAGTTTAATTCAGTTAGTTGCGTCGTGGATTGAGCGCCGGAATGGTGGAGTTGCTGTTGGGCTGCTGCTGCCCGGGCGATGATGGCATGCCGCCTCGATTGAAGCGCGATATGCCGTTGCCCTGGCGGGCACGACGAGCGGCGGCCAGCGCCGCCGCTGAGGGCGTCGCAGAGGAGGCAGAACCGGCGCTGGCTGCCCCTGAGGCCGAGTTGGGCCCACTGGTCGGGCGGCTGGTGGTGAGGCGGCCGGTGAGCTGGCGCTGCGTCGGCTGCAGGCCATTTCTGCCCCTCGGCCGGGCGGTGGTGGCCAGCGCCGAGGGTCGCTTGGTGGTGGGCGCCGTGGCGCGGACACGACCGAGCCCTCCCTTGGGCGCCGGAGTGGTGTTCACCTGCACCTTCAGCAGAGGAGGGGTGCTCTTGATGAAGGAGGGCAGCGTCGGCTTCGGTTTGGCCACGTTTCGCGCCACAAAGTTCCGGCCGCCGGCTCTGGCGGGAAAGAGCTTGGCGAAGCGGTCGTCGGAAAATTTGGTTTTAGCGGGGTCGGGCTCAACCTCTTCGCCGCCGACGGCGCCTTTGTCCCCTTCTGAACCGCCCTGATCTCCGCCAGAGTCTGCTTTGCCCCCCGATCCGCCATCTCCGGCCGCCCCGGGTGGTCCCTCCGGACCTCCGTAGTCTTCATTGCCTGCATCCTTTTGCAAGGCTGATGTTTGGCTTACCAACAACAACAGCAGTGCCGTTGCAAATGAAAACACAGTTATCCGCTGCTGCAGAAAAAAATAGGCATTAAAATTTGTTAGTTTGATCAAAGATATTAAAGTCTGAAAAACTTTAACTGTTTTATTTGTTTTTAGCGCTTACCATTGTATCAGTAGTAGCAGTGGCAAGGTTAAACGATCTTGATTGTCTTATTAAAGCAGGTTAAAACGGTATAAAATAGAAAGCACCACCAATTACTTCACAGAAAAGGGAACAGCACCGGAAAATAGATAATAAATACTAGATAATAGTAAGTGGAGTGCTTCAAGAAAAGAAAAGAAGAAAAGGCGATGCAACAGTGAGCTGACTAGTGGCACATCAGCAGTGAGCAGTTGAGCAATGAAGGAACAGTTTAATCAGTTTAAACGAGTCAATGAAATGAATTATGTGAACTGAAGCAAAGTGAAAAACAGGTGCTCAGGCAAGGTAGTGCATAGTAGTGGCGGTAGTAGTGGCAGTATTATAGTAGTAAACGTAGTCTTGTGCTGCCGCTTATCCACTAGTCAAATTGATTGGCGGTAGTACTGAGCAGTGAGTAAAACATAATTGTGCGGTCTAGTCTTCAACTCAAGTGAGCAACAGCGATGGACACCAATGAAAGTGAGTTTGTCCGTCCGTCTGTCTGTCTGTCTGTCTGTCGCTTTTTCGCTAACTGTGCTAATATAATGTGTGAGTGAGACCAGAGAGCCGGATTAGCAGACACTGCCAGTTGCAGTTTGGGCAGACTGAGCACAGCAGTGCCAGCGGACTGAGTGGAAGTACACGGACAAGACGGAACTTGTCGAAGCGTGCAGGAGGAGGAAAAATGGAGATTTGATGAAGAGATGAGTAGCTCAGTCAGTCAGTCAGTGCTTCAGTTCTCAGGGCAGTGCAGCAAACACTAGCCAGCTAACTGGCTTGCTTGCTGATTTGCCGTCTTGAGCTTTTCTCCACGCGTCCACGCCACACACATCTCCACACAGCTCAGAGTTAGTCTCTGTCTCATTTTGCCCGCTGGCCTCGAGATTACTCTCCAATGGGTCGACGAGACACAAACACACACACACAAACAAACAGACAAACTTGCAGGCAGGCAAAAAGGCTAAGCTGAACAAAAGCTGAGCCGAGCTGAGCCGAGATTGACTAAAGCTCAGTTTGACTGACTTGATTGACTTGAAAAGAAGGTGAGTGAGTGAGTGGTTGTAGTGGTGGTGGTGGTTATTGGCAGGCTGTGCTGGCAAACGATGAAGACCGACTGAGCTTCTTCTCGTCGTCATCGGGCACATGTCCACATGCTTTGATGACGTCTTTGCTGCGTCATACGGCGAGCGAAGAACATCAACGGCTCACAAGGCAGTTTTGGGTGAGAGCAAAAGTCATCCTTTGACCTACTGACCTTTATAAGCGAGCACCACACAGTGTGTGCTGCTTTCCCTTTACACAGCACCTTTCTTCTTTGTATTTGGTTTTTCACTTCTTCTTCTTCTTTTTCTTCTTCTTCTTCTCCTTCTTTAGCTTGCAACTCAGTATTCAACAAGTCTTAACAGAAGACCAAGCCACATACACAGCAAGTGTCAGATTATGGGCGCAAAGTTACTCTTTATCCGAGTGCTGTTTTCAAATCCACGTCTCTTTTAGGCGCCACTTTCTTTCAGTCTTTTAGAAGAAATGCATTTGCCAAAATGCCACAACTTTTTTCTCTATTTACAGGTGGCTATATTTGAACACCTTCATTTTCGTTTTAGTATTTCCCATCATTTGGTTTTCTCGTCAGCAAAAAAGCATAAATCTCACAATAAAATGGATAATTGGACTCATGGCACACGCACATAATATTGCGACCATTCTTCGCAATCATTTTTTGAGCAGTAAAGTAAAATTATGGTGACACAAATGCAAAATTGTAAGAATTGCTCCTTTGTGCCCTGTGGCCAATTGTTGCTAGGAGCCATCATTAAATGGAAGATGATGATAGTTTCGTTTTTCCATTAAATCATTCAACTATTTAAAATGGCAACGGTGCATCACAAAGCAGTGCAACATTGTGATAGGTGCCTCTTCGTTGTTAAACTAGATAGTATTGACTAAAAGCATAATTTTTACTACTTTTTAGAATGAGCACAAATAAGTTGCAGTTAGTGAGAATAAAGATTAAACTGATAAAAAAACAATAATGATAAAAAAATATAGCAAAAAGTACATTTTTTCTAAAACTATTTATAATAGGTGAGTCATTAAATAAGTAAATTAATGAAAATAAAAATTATAACAAAGTTGTTTTAAAATGCAAAAAGCAAAAAATTACATTTTATAAGCAGTTTTTGTTGTTAAAACAAAGACGTTTATTAAAATGACTAAATTAATGAAACAAGTTGATGAAGTGCATTACAAACGATTTGAATCAGCACGGCTAAAATAAACACACATGTTAGGGTCCAATTAATGATTGGCTAGCAATCTTTACAAAACTGGTCATTTAAATTGCTCACTGTCGCCGTCTGTTTTTCTAATTTGAAACTATCTTTAACTTTTTAAAACTTTTTATATTTTTCACAACAATACAAAATTTAATTTTTAAAAAATTTTTAAAAAACGTATATGTTACTGAACAAAAAAGTATTGGGCAATTTAAACTTTATTTTTTAAATACATTTCAGTGCGTTTTTGAGCATTTAAATAAAATTGTGACTAGTAATTTGGCGCATCTCTGCATCATTTCACTAATGACAGATTCAACTTGCTGAAAGCAGACAAAATGATGATATTGACTATTTGCAGGTAAAAAACAAATGAAAGGTCAATGAAACGAATGATGCACATAAATATCAAGTTCAGCAGTTGAGATATCACAAAACAATTGTCTTGAAGTATTAGAAATAAAAATCACAATTGAAAAAAATATGCTGTTTTACAGTTGATCTGTGCGTTGCTTGGCATTGTATTAATTCAAGTGGCTTTTGCCTTCAAAACGTTCACTAATTGCTGCTCTAATAGTTGCTGGAAATGTTTGATGTGTAGTGATCATCTTCTCAATTGCCTGTCGTGTGACGTCGGCTAACTCTTCAGCAGTGTCTGCAGAGTCGCAAGGAATCGGCTCACCGATGTATGTTATTAGTTTTACTGGAAAACCACCAAAAAGCGGCACAACTGGAACTCTGACTCGCTCGTAAAGTGGACGAAGTAGTCGTTGAAAAACTTCCGGAATGTAGAACATTTGACGGATGTTCCGTGTGAAAACGGGAATGATAACAACACTTGATTCTTTGGCAACTCGCGCAAAGCCTGCTCGATGATTCCAGATGGTTTCGTATTTTAGTGTAGCAAACAGTGCTCACGAGTTCCGCCTAAAAACACAAAAAACAATTGGTTAATAAAACGCATCTTATTTGCAAACTAAAAACAAATCAATACATACCTGGAGAAATTTGAAGTAAATGACCATCTTTGAGCGTTTCAATGCACTTCTGTGGCGGTCCAGGAAAGATGTAGTTGCGCACCATGAGTCTCCAAATGGGCAGGCAAAAGAGAAAACGATCGGCAACGGTGCGAATGACACGGCCTTTCTTGAGAAAGTATCGCACAGGCAGGTACTGCATGTCTGCCGGCAGGACACCGTGGTAGTAGATGATCAGTGCAGGCTTATCTTCAGGTATGTTCTCGATTCCATGCACTTCATAGGAGTGGAAGAACCGTCCAAAAAGATCAGAAAGGGAAGCAAAAAGGTAGGCAATGGCGTCCAGCCATGAGATCAACGGGTCAATTGTGATGTACTTGAAGGACAGTTTACTAGTGTAACTAGCACATTTCTTCTCCACCAGGCGAGCCGCTCCGTAGGAGGCAATAAAGACCGAATTAAGTGCATTCGGAACCAGAATGGAAAAGAAAGCTAACCAGAACTGTGCCATTGCGAGGTAAACAAGTAATGGCCAAAAACTAAAAGTTGGCAGTAGGGACATTTTCCACGCTGAAGATGATGGATTGACAGTGTTGCTTGTTGACAAGTGCTTGTGGTTAATTTACCCAAAACATTAAGGATCACGCGTTTCTGGGTTTCAGTGACGTTTGATAAGTTTTCAAGTTGGCGAAATTTCAACCTAAATATATACAAAATAACGAGCACACTGCAAAGACATGGTGGAGCCTAATAGAAAAATTTCCGATAAGCACTGTGGCGTGGTTCGCAATGTGTTGATAAAACCGAACTTGAGATAAGGTTCATTTCAGATTTGTAGCAATCAAAACTGCTTCGCTAACAGTGAGTTAGTTGTTTCTTGCAACTGCATTCTAGGGTACGTTCAGTTTGGTTGACCAGCGCAAAAACGAACGAACGAAATTATCTGGTTAAGGTATTTGTAGATTCATTGCTGGTACAGCAAACTGTGTACATACAGTACACAATATTTAAATTAAACCTAGTATTTTATATTTATACTAAAAACAACAACTGGATTTGCACGTAGTCAATGTCAATCAGCGACTACCAGGCAGATAAACCTAAATATTTCATCAACATTTTGTTCAATTTTTAGAATATAACAAAAATCAATGTTTATCAAATAAATAGCAACCTTTTTTGATGGCAGAAAAACAAAATACAGTTTGCCATCCTGTTTTCATGCTTTGTCCGATAACTCGTTCACAAACATTTGTTTTTAAATCACAACATTCAATGCAATTTGCTAATGTTTTAATATTTAGCTACTAAAACATATCTTTTGCTTTATTGTCTTCTCCGATGCACTTAAGTTAAACTGTAAAAAATAGAATTTTAGTTATTACCGCCTGATTAATTTTTTTATTTGTTTTAGTAATAAGTACCACTTATCAAACAATTTTATACAAATAATGTAATTTTTTCATTGTTATTACAAACAACTATTAAAACAACGTCATTTTAATAAAAAATAAATCATTTTTATAATTGAAATTACAAGTTTACATTTGTCAAAGGTGATGAATGAGAGTGACCTAGTAATTAGGTGATTGTCGTTGCCAGTGACTGTCGCCCAGACAACTGCAACTAGTATTTTTATTTGCTGTACGTAAAATAACCCTAAACATATAAATTACAACTAAACTAATCACAGACGCAATTGTTAGGCAATAATAATAATAATAGAAACAAAACATGTGCAAAAACGTGAGATATAGTCGCCGGACAAAATAATGACAAAAACAAGTTAACTAGTGGGCTGAAAGGTGTTAAATGATAAGTGATAAACCATCCCAGGTGTTGAGTCATTTGTCTCGATTTTTTACAGTAAGTCAATCTTTCTTCTGTTTTAATTGATCAAGTAGCTGTAGCAAAAAAGGCAGTTGCCCACTGTCATATTGTACTGTAAAGCATCAGTGGTGCATTTGTGTGCATCGGGCAAACATCCTTTTGATGATAGTTTGCTCTGATTTGGTCATAAAATGAAACTCAGTTGCTGCACTTTTATTGTTTTAACTAAACGGTTTTTAATTGTCTTTTTGCTAAAAAGAATGTTGCGTGCACTGTATCTGCATGTAATATTAAAGTCAATTTTAATTACACTGATTTGGGTTATAAAAATTAAGTTAAAAAATAACAAGAGTGCTTGAAGTGATTTTTGTTTGTAACACAGATAAAATATGTACTTTTTTAACTAAAATTAGTTGCCAATTAGATGATCTGATGTGAAACAGATGTCAATAAACTTTAATGGCACTGTGCCACTGGGTAATTGCCAAAAGTTATGATTTATTTTGCAGTGATTTTATATTTTTGTCTTGATGTAACACATGTGACAGTTGATATTGCAAATAAAAAATAACTCATTTTAAGAATGTGTGTTATTGCAAATTGGTGAGGATAGTAAAGTAATTGTTAATGCAAATATTTGTTACATCGCTTTTGATTTACAAATTGTATTATTGTTTTTAGATTATCTGTATTTGTTGCCCAACAGTAAATTACAATGAATTTAGTCAATTTATAATATTGCACCTGCCGTTGCTACCTCTAATGCTTAAATTGGTTTTTTTGACTGATTGGAACTTTTCCCCGTGCATAAGTCAAGTAAACATGTAAACAAAAAAAGACTCCAAAAAAGGAAGTGCACAAACAGAACCAATTTTGGGTGGTGTCGTCATAAATGGGCAACAAAATGGTTTTGCCTATGCAAATACACTGTTTCTGATGTTTCAGTTTCAGGCTTCTATTTGCTCAAGTTGCTTTTTTCAGTTGCCCAGATGAGTTGGTCTAGGAGCATGTCAACTGAATTTATATGCATTTACCTGACGCATTATGCGTACTTCTGTCAGAGAATTGCCGAGAATTGAACTGAGAGGACCGCTCAAGCTGACTGAGTGAGTGAGTGAGTGAGAGCCGGTCAATCGCCCGCTTTAATGAGCCATATCATCAGGCAGCAGCAGCAGTTGTTCTTGCGCACCCGCCAAACTGCTAATTATTTCGTTGCGTAGAGCTTGGCAGGTGATCGTTATGGAAGGGAGAAAGAGAAGTAAGAAAAGGAAAAGAGGAAGAGAAAGAGGGAAAAGAAAGGAAAGAATAACAAAATACCTCTTTTAGTCAGGTGATAAGAGGTGAGTAAAAAAAGGAGAGAAGGGAGAAATTCAGTTGAGTGTCTACTACACCTGGTAAAGCAGCGGCGACAGCAGCGTCCAGCAGTGTTCCTGTTGGTACTACCAAAAGACAAATAGCTAAAGCTTAGGCCAGAAAACCTTTGGGTATAGCTGCGTGTACCCCCTCCCTCCCCTCTTCCCCTTCCTTAATCGGCGAGTGTCACCTTCTTTTTCTGCCCTTTTCGCCGTCCTGATGGTGATGAAACCTGTTTCATTCGTCAGTTTGTGTCCAGTGTGTAGTGTGTAGTCAGTCAGTCAGCAGTCATTTGTGCAGTGATTGCCCGGTGAACGCAGGCAGAACTACACCACACCACTGTGAGTGTGTGTGTGTTATGTAGTCACATTAGGCAGACAATAAAATAAAGCTGGCGCACACTGGCGGACACGCTGCTGCTGCTGACAATCATCTGTCCGATCAGTGGCACCACTCACTCATTCATTCACTCACTCACTCATTCACTCAACACTCACTCGCTCATTTTGGTGGCAAACTGGTAAGCCGGCGGTGGTCACTGCAGTTAGTCAGTCAGTCAACCAGCCAGCAGCGGCAGAAACAAAACAGCAGTTTAAAAGTGACGTGCAATGTTCTTCTTCTTCTTTAGTTCTGCGCCTTAGTGTGTTCGTTTTGTCAGCTTTACTCTACATCATTTTCAAGTTTCAGCAACAAGTCAGTGTCAACGTTGAAGTATTCGCGTCGTAAAGTTTTCAGTCAATTAGTCAACTTGCATTATCGCAGTGCCACGTGCCTGGGCCACACTTTTCAGCCTACTGCTACTACTACTACTGCACACTGAATGCTCACTTGCAAGCAATTGAAGCTGAAGCTGCTCATTTGAAACGATGACGCGGGGAAAATTCTAGTGAAGGCAAAGTCAGCGACAGTTGTGTCCACTCAGTGCTGTTTCTGCTGCTGCTGCTGATAGCATCTACTTCTTCCTGAAGAAGCGAAAAAGGCACATTACAGTGAAATGATTCATGGCGAGGTGATCTGCCAGCCGCCACTGATTTGCACTGATCAGCCGTCATCAATCAGTGCAAACGCGTGAACCACCACCAGCGCACTACAGTGCAACACCACCACCAACAGTTGACACTTTCTCATTCATCAGTAGTCACCGGTCGTCGTCGTCGTCGTCGTCGGCTTAACCGTACCACACACACACACACACCGACCACTGTTCCCCTCTTATCAATCGGTGATCAGCGCTCAGTGGCGCTCCGTTTTGCCCCTGGTGACAATCAGTACTCGCCTTTGCTGCTGCTGCTGCTGTCGTACAGTAGTGGACAGAGGAAGGATCATTGGCGTTGGCGGCGGTGGCGGTAGCTGCAACATTGGCCGAGGCAGCAGCAGCAGCAGCAGCAGCCATCCCCGCTGGTGGCACTGGTGTCTGTGCTCTGTACAGTGCAGGCCATCAGTATTGCTCATCTGTGCGCCACCGTCGTCGACCGGCGACAGCAGCGGTGGCAGACGGTCGCTATCGGTCGCCTAGCTGTCATTTCACGCTTCACCCTCGTCGCAGGCAGACGGTCCGCAGCAGCAAACGCAACATTTTTTTCCTTTTCTTTTTTCACCACCACCACTGTTGCTGCTGTCGCTGCTCTTCTGCTTTGGTGACCATAAGCCGCTGTCTTCTTTGATTTCCTCTGATCTCACTTGCCTTCACCCCCCACCCCTCCACTTTCATCGTTCATCATCATCATCCTATCTTGTTCTTCTCACCTCATCACCTCATCCTCTTCCCCTCAGCCGACCATGTCCTCGTACGGTCGTGCACTTCCCCCGGTAGAGGCCTTCTCCAACGCCAGCTACCCTGAGCTGCTTCGCCTGACTGCAGACCGCTTCACCGACTACTACGGCCTGCTGTCCTCCCAGTCAGTCAGCCAGTCAGTGGGCGAGCTGGGCCCCAGTGTGCAGCTCCTTCTCCAGCACAATCCTCACTACCAGTTCGATTTGGCCGTCGCCGTGGGGGGCGCCATTGCACTGACGCTCTTTCGAACGCTCTTCTGCAACTTGCTCATTGGCGTAAGTGTCCGTTTGTCTAGCCTGCAACACTGCTTTGCTGCCTATCTCTCTTTGTACTACTTATCCCTCGACCACTTAACACCAGCACTGTAATCACCTTTGATTACCTTACCTTACCCTTTCCCTCTTTTACCCCAGATTCTCCTCAAGCACCAACTGCTGACTAGTCGAAGTAGTACCCGCTTCTCCGAGTCCCTGTACAGTCTCATCTTCTACGGCAGCTCTTTCACCATGGCGGCCATCATCGAGAGCCAGAATCAGTACCTCACTTACCCTGACCGACTGTGGACCGGTACTGTTCACCCTTTTCTTATCCTTATCAAGCACTCACTCACTCACTCACTCTTCTTTTCAGGCTTCAGCCTGTCCGACCAGGTGCCCGTTCTGGTCTGGGCGCTGTACATGCTCGAATCGGCGCACTACCTGCACTGTCTCTACGCCGTCCTCTACATCAACGCGTGGAGCAAGGACTCGGCCGTCCTCTTCTTCCACCACATCATCGCCCTCCTGCTCATCTCCATCAGCTACCTGACGCGCACTCACCGCATCGGCATTCTCGTGCTCTACCTGCACGACATCTGCGATGTGATCATGGAGAGCTGCAAGGTGATCATCAAGATGAGGTTCACCAACAAATGGGTGATTCGGCTGACGGAGACGTTGCGCGTCGGCTGCTTCCTCGCCTTTGTCGCCTGTTGGTTCGTCTTTCGCCTGTACTACTTTCCGCTGCGCGTCATCTACAGCTCGGTGCTCTACCTGAGCAGCAATCCAGTCGGCACCTGGTTTCCCCTCGGTTTTCTCCTCTACTTTCTCCTCTGGTTCATCTTTACGATGAACGTCTACTGGGCTACGGTACGTTTAATCAGCGCATTTGAGCTCATTTTGCTAACTCATCTTTTTGTTTGATCCAACAGCTCATCGTCAAGGTTCTCATCAATGCCATTCTCGGCGGCCACGAGGAGATTGATGACATTCGCGAGCAGGACGAGGAACCGGAGAAAAGTGGCAAATCGGATTAAATGCAAACTTTTTCCCCCCTTTCTGTTTCTTCCTTTCACGCCAGTTTGATTGTTTCTTCTTGTGGCACTTTACTTATTGCCCTCTCTCCTTTTCCTTCCCTCCTTTTTTATTTATTTATAACACTGTGTCATTGCGTGTTAGTGTTGCCGTACCATTGAACTAACTGCTGCATGTTAGCAGTCAGTCACACACTCCATTGCCCCCTCCTCTTCACCCTTGTGATTGTTTTTGTATTCTTTTTATTATTAATTTTGTAGAATTATGCAAATGAAGCGATCCCCTCCTCTCCCCCTTCTTCACAATGGTAAAAGAACGAAAAATGTATTAAAATTCATCCTTGGGCGGAGGAAGATCAAGCTGCGCCTTGTTGGCATTGAGCATCACGTGGTGGTAGAAGTTGACCAGCTTGAGGTAGTTCTCCTCGCTGATGCGCTCATTGTGGCCGTGCACCATTCCAAAGTCGTCGAGGGTGATGTAGGCGGGCGAGAAGCGGTAGATGTTGCGGGTAAAGTTAAGAAACCAGCGGGTGTCAGTAGCCGCGTACATCATCCCCGGGATGATGGCGATGCCGGGGAAGACCTGCTGAATGGAGGCGCGAATCGTCTGGTAGCCGAAGGTGTCATCTCCATAGGGCGATATGGGGTGCGGCTCAATAGCGCGGCCCAGAATGGCCACGTCGACGTCCTCGTCGTCGATCACCTCCACGTCGGTGGCCAGCGTGTCAGCGACGCTGTTCAGAGGGTAGATGCGGTGATTGACAGTCGCCTCTGCGCGCCCCGGAAGGACGTTATCCTGTGGTGGATTGATAAAGAGGGAGAGTTAGAGAGATAAAATGTATAGTGTAGGTCAGCAGTGAGGGTTTTTTTTGCACGATTGGGTTTTGGTACAGTAGCCAAAACAGCCCAATTATTATGAGGACAGCCGAAATTCCACTGACCTTGATGCCCGACTGGAAGATGGTCACTGCAGTGGTCGTGCGGATGAAGCTGTTCATCAGCTTGTCGGCCTCCAGCAGGCGGGCCACCAACGGCGAGAAGAGCCACAGGTTGGAGTAGAGAATGCGATAGGGCAGGGAGGCGTAGGGCGCCATCGCCTCCACCATGTCCCGCTCCGGGCCCTGGCCGAACTGGTTCGGGTGCGAGTTGGCGTGCAGCTTGGAGACGGCCCTTGCCAGCTTGACGATGGCCGTCTCCCGGGGCGGCAGTGAGGAGTGGCCGACGGTGCCGTTGACGGTGAGGCGCATGTTGACGAGCCCTTTCTCTGCGACGCCGATCATCGCCACGTCGCGGGCGGAGAGGCCGGGCAGGGCATTGCGGAAGATGTACGGACCCTCGTCGAGGATGAACTCGACGTCGTTCAGCCCGCGGCCGGTCATGTAGCGGGCGATCTCGGCGGCGCCGTCCAGCCCCCTGCCCTCCTCGTCGTGGCCGATGGCAATGTAGAAGGAGCGCTCAATGGGCGTGCCGTGCTCCAGCATAAACTCCAGCGACTCGAGGGCGCCCTAAAAATGGTGTGTATGTTAGTGATGAGCTTGTAAATACCTGCTATTAGATTACACAGTGCACTGTCTCTTACCATGACGACGCTTTTCAAGTCGAGTGCCCCTCGGCCGTAGATGAAGCCGTCCTGGAGAACACCGTCAAAGGGCGGCACTCGCCACATGTGCTCCTGCACGGGGACAACGTCTAGGTGGGCAAGCACCATGTACGGCTTGAGGGCGCTATTGGAGCCCTTCACGTGGTACAGCAGACTCAGACCGTTCACGATCTCCAGGGTGACCAGTGGCGAGGAGTGCACGCGACTGAAGTCTGCAAGAGGAATACAAGAAAATGGTAGATAGACAGTGAATGGTAGTGATAGTTATATGATAAGGAGGGTGACAGAAAGAGAGAAAGAAAGATAGAAAGCAGATAAGAGCAGTGATTAGAGCAGTGCGAGTAGTAAAGTGTGGCAAGTGCTGGGGAGCACTGTTGCTGCAACTTGAGCTTAGGGGGACCGGCAGACAGTAATTTAATTTCACTTCGTACACTACTTCAAAAGGGCAAATTGGCAAGAAAAAACTACTGCCAAGTGTTAGTCAATGGTGTTTTTGCTGAAGAAAAATGCACTTGGTAAAATATAAAGACTTTCTCAGCTTTCTCTCTTTCTCTCTTTACTGTGGAAAGGTACTTACTGCTCTGGAGGAAGTGTATGAATCGGTGCGTCTCATTGACGCTGTAGTCCTTGGGCGCCTTGGTCACCGTCCGGAAGCGCAGCGCCTGCTGAAAACGCTCAATGAGGCCTCGATCGGCGGTGATGGCCTTGTGGTCGGCGGAAGTCTGAACGTCGCCACCGCCATTGGAACCGGCGCCATTGGCGCTCACCGACGAACAGTAGAGATCGGCCTCGGCGGGCGTAAAGAGAATGGTGCGCACGATGACGACCAGGGCGAGGGCGGTGAGGGCGGTCAGCGTGAGAAAGGTCGCGCACTTTGCTATCTGTCGAGGAGACATGGTGGACTCAGGTGGTGATGGTGATGGGGGTGATGAGGGTGTTGAGGGTGATGAGGAAGGCCACTCGTGGGCACAGGTGGAAAGTTTACGGTGAACAGTGGAAAAATGATGGAGTTGCTCCTGGTGATACTCCTCTTGCCGCTTGTTGCTGTCTGCTGAAGTGCGCTTGCCGAGACAGCGAATGAGAGGGCGCGTTTCGAGTGGACCGCTTTTATGGTGATGGCTGGTGATAGTGGTGAAGCCGCAAATGGGTTCACCAGTGC
The DNA here is from genome assembly GCA_024499935.1 of Tyrophagus putrescentiae. NCBI lineage: Eukaryota > Metazoa > Arthropoda > Arachnida > Sarcoptiformes > Acaridae > Tyrophagus > Tyrophagus putrescentiae. The sequence goes on from JAMZRA010000005.1 coordinate 9,521,036, forward strand.
TGCTGATGATGACTGATGCTGCTGGTGGCGAAGGCTGCACCAGTAACATTTGCTGCTGCTGCTGCTGTTGCTGACGACACCGGACTGAGTTGACAGCGCTGATGATCATGATGAGCTGAATGAAAGTTGATGACTACTTTGGTGACTAAATTGAAAGGTTATATGCTGCTGGTGAAGAGTTGCAGTGTAGAGGACTCGTTTAGTCAACCCGCTTGGATTACAAGGCCATACGATCTACGCAACAAGTTCATCCTTTAAAGGTTAGGTTTTGTTAATTGAAATTGCCCGGCTCAACTGTTGCTCGAGTGATTGGCTTTCTGATTGCGCATTGATGATGATGATGAGGGTCGCATTTCAAATTTTGTCTTTTTTTATTTAGTTTCTAACCTTTAACATTTAACGCGCTAGTTATTTCAGTTTTTTCTTCAATCATTCAGTCAGTCAAAGTAGTTCAACGATATTATTTTCACTGTACATCACGTTTTTTGGTAAAGGCATTAGTGTGTGCATTATTGTAGACATTCCTGATTAAACTTAAAGTTTCTAGTTGATGAGTGGAAAAGTACTCTTTTGTTAATTATTTAAAGTGTTTGCAGATGCGAAAAAATGGCAAATGTCTTACGTGTTGTGATTTTCAGTCAAAGCACCAAAAACGTTCAAGTTTGGGTTTTAAGCTCTAAAGAGATGATAATAGGGTGTTTTGACTTTAGCCGATAAGTCGCCGACAGTTGACAGTCAGTGATTAGCGCGGACTGTGCAAAGTGAGACTGTGCGGCAGGGCATCAACTTTGAACATATGGCCATATGACAATACACAATGTTAGGATCAATTTCAAACTTCAAATAAGTTCAGAGTGCATTTTGTGAAACTATTGGTTTGCAGTAGCTGTAGAAGTTGTTGGGTATATTTCGGTTTTTCTTTTTAAAATCCATGCAAATGTCAACAGTTGTAAAGGAGCTATGAAAGGCCGCAAAACTATAGACTGCCATTGAGATTAAACGGCATTTACAGTTGAAGAAAAGTTGATGGTGGTCACATTTCGGTAAACATGAAAAAATATCTGAGTTATTCAATTTACTTTGGCATTGTGTTTGGCAGTCGAATAGTATTAAGAACAGTGAAATAACGGATGCAACAACATACCACCATCAAGTAGTGTTCGACGAAAGAAACGGCAAAAAAGTTGTGCGATGTTTTGGCTGCTGCAATATACAGGTTAAATGTGCATTGGCAGACGATGCCATTGAATAAAGTGTCACACTGCTTTAGTTATTGCATTAAGTGTCGATTTGTTTTTATTGTTAAGCCTTTATTAAATACTGAAACAGAAAACAGACATTTTTAAAAACTTTTGCTTTTAAAAATCTTGTTAAAATTAATTTAACCTGAAAAACTTCAATTTTTGACAGGTAAAATGAAAGTGAAAATAAAAAAATTTTCAAAAAAGTGATAAAAACAAAAATAATGAAAACAAAAACAAACGGTAAATGCGCAAATGTGCGCAGTTGTATGTGTAAATGTGTGTGTGTTAGTTGAACAGACAACATCAAGTTAAAGCAAATGAGGACACCGAATGGATGGGGGAAAATTGCCAAACTAAAATAGACTGTCAGTTAGAGTCAGAGACAAAACAGTAACAGTCGACACCAATATAGAAAAGGGGCGAAAAGGTGTGCACTGTTACGACTGTTGCATTTAAAGTGCAAACTAAGCAACATGAGGTAAGATGCTAAGGTTGACACTTGTCGGCTTTAATGCTCACGCTGTCCTTGCAAAGTTGCATCACACAACACGTTAACATGAACATGGACACATTTAACAACGAGTTGTTGAGCGAAAATTGGCTAAAGTATTGAAAATTAGTTTTTTAAACATAAATACACTAAATAACAAAATAAAACAAATATTTAATATTTTTACTATATATAAAATTGGTAAGTTTAAAATTAAAACACACAAACATTAGTTTAAAGTTGGTAAAACCATTTTATTAAAAACAAAATTTAAAAATAATGGAATTAAGTTTTGATTATTTGTTAATAAAAAGTTCTAATTTTTTAAAAATGCTAGAACAAAAACACATTTTAAATTTTAAATTAGAAAAACATTATTTTTAAGGGATAAACGGATATTTATTTAAAACAATTTATTTGTGATAATGTTTTTAGATTGTAACAACATTTAGTTTATTGATTACAATAAAAATAAATTTGTAGTTTAATTACTTTCTTAATATACATTTGTTTGTTATAAAAACAATAACTGTTGTTGTATTTCTAATAAAATTATTCATAATTAAAATAAACTATCGTTATTGATGTATTTAAAAAATACAAAATACAAAATTCAAATTTTTTTGTCAAATAAACAACTTTTGTGAAAATAGTGTCTTGTGTTTATGTTATGAAATAGTTGTATATTTTTGCGCATATAACTTTACGTAAATTTAAGTTACAATTATATTTTAAAACATGTCAAATAAAAAAGTGTTTCAAAATGCTTTGTCATTATCACAGGTACTTAGCAATAAAATTTTAAATTTGTTTACATTTGCAACTTTGTTACAGTTTATGACGCGCCAAAAAGTTTTAAATCTTTACAGAAAATTCTTTCGAGTAACTAAAAACTTGGCAGATGATTCACAAAAACAAGAACTGCGTGATTGGGTAAAATCTGAGTTCAAAACTAAAAGTAAAATTACAGATAAGGTTAAATAATTACTGATGTTTAATTTGTTATACTAACACACTTGTTTGCTTTAAAGGAACTTATTGAAATGCATCTAAATAATGGACAAAATTCACTTCGTGATCTTGAAAATTCACTACGCCACGCTCATGCGTTTAAAAGTTAGTTAATTTAAACACATTTAACTTTGTTTTGTGTAAAACTAGTAAATGCTGTATTGTATAAATTTGTAACATAGATAGTTTATAATCCATTTTTAATTTACAAAAACAAGTAAACATTTTTTTTGAATCTTTGAATAGTACTTAAGTTAAACGTCTAAAAATGTGCTTATTTACATATAATTATTAAGTAATTTCACTTTGATGCGTGTTGTATGTGCCAGTGTTGTGTGAACGTGATAATGTTTTTGTTTTAGCAAGTTATCGAGCGTCAAACAGATGGCAATTCATTCTAAACCATCTGATGGACTTTGTTGTGTTGTAGTTGGCTAGTTTGTTAGCACTATCAAGTGCAATCGTGACAAAATGCATTGACAACTATGTTTTTAGTAGTAGTAATGATAAAGGAATTTGCAATACACAGACACTCAATGACAACAAACTTTCCATCATTTCAAGCCACCTAGAAACACTGATGAAAATAAGCCTTTGCCTTGAGTGCACACCTAAACCTATTGTTAAGCCCTTTTGTTAGTTGTTTACATTGGTCCATCATTGCCTTACACTACTAGCATTCTGAAAGTCTATATAAATCTGCATATTTAGACACTGTGCAATCGAAAGACCACAGTGACACAAAAGCACTGTCTGTTTGCCAAGTACATCGTCAACAAGTGCTTCAACTTGGAGTTGAGTCAAAGCGTCAACTTTTCACTTTTTTGGTTCCGAAAAAAAGTTATCACTGAGCAGCAGCTGCTCGGTGCATCGCGTGATAAGACAACGTGCGCTGTGTACTCAATTGCCGAGAGACCTCTGGTCAGTCAGTGTCAGTGGCTGCCGATGCTGCCTAATCACTTTCACCCTCACCGTCGTTGTCGCCGTCGCAGCTTTGTCTGTCTGTGTTTGCCCGTGTTAGGTGTCAATCAGTCAGTAAGTCAGCTAGTCAATCAGACAGACTTGACCGTTGACTAAGCGGTTGGCGTCGACTTTTCTAGACAGTCTCTGCTCTGCTCTGCCCTGCTGACTCGCCGCCTGGGCGCTGGCGTTCTTCCGTTTGACCCTTACTTAGTAAGCCGCTGGAGCGCTGGTGTCTTCTCTCGGGCGCACTTTCCTAGCAGACAGCCGTCATTCGCCTCGCTGCCTCCGAGCCGAACGCACGGCCGATTTTTCCTTGCCGTCGGACTTTGAAAATTTTCCGTCGCTCGCTCTCCCCCACGACGACTATTTTAACCCAGTGCCACCCACCACCCACTACCGGCCACCGCCGCCTACATTGACCCCCATCGCTTATCAACACTGTCATCACCGGTCACCCTTCACCACCACCTGACTGGTCATCGTCTTGTTTGTAAACACTTCAACTTTCACCAAGCGATCAACAGACTCGTCTTCTCACCTCAACACTCCTCACCTCTCCTCAACACTCCTCCTCACCTCTTTCCTGCCACCTTCAATCATGTCCACCGGCAACTACTTCCAGCGCACGATGCCCACCTCCCCATCGGCTGCGGCCATCGAAGTGCGCAACCTCCACCTGACCTACGGCTCTCAGCTGAAGCCGGTGCCGGTGCTGAAGAGCCTCTCAATGGCCGTCCCTCGCGGCTCCATCTACGGCCTGCTGGGGGCGAGTGGCTGCGGCAAGACCTCCCTCATCCGCTGCATCCTCGGCACACTCAAGTTCAACGCCGGCGAGATCACCGTCTTCGGCGAGCGGCCCGGCTCGGCGGCCTCCTCCGTGCCGGGCGCCGGCGTCGGCTACATGCCCCAGGACATCACCCTCTACGAGGAGCTGACCACCGCGGAGACGCTCCGCTACTTTGGCTCCCTCTACGGCATGGCCCGTCCGGCCCTCAAGGAGCGATCCGCCTTCCTCGTCGACTTTCTCGATCTTCCCGACCCTCACCGGCTGATTCGCTACCTGAGCGGAGGCCAGCGTCGTCGGGTGTCGCTGGCCGCGGCGCTCATCCACCAGCCGCCGCTCCTGGTCCTCGATGAGCCCACCGTCGGCGTAGATCCCATTCTCCGGCAGAGGTAACGCGCACATATCACTCTTTTCACACCCTTTCTAATCCCTTCCTTCTCTTTTTCATCGCTTAACCATTTTAGCATTTGGTCGCACTTGATTGAGCTAAGCGAGAAGAAGCAGCTGACGGTGCTCATCACCACGCACTACATCGAGGAGGCCCGGGACGCCCACCAGATTGGCCTGATGCGACACGGGCAAATGCTGGCGGCGGACAGTCCCAAAGGCATGCTCGCCCACTACGGCCTGCCCTCGCTGGAGGCCGTCTTTCTGCACCTGTGTACCAAGGCGGACGCCGACCGCGACCACGACCAAACTGGCCCTCAGGTTCTCGTCTCCAGTCTGGCGGCCTCAATGGCTCTGCCGCCGCCGCCGGGCAGTGACACCTCTGCCAGCAACAGCTCCTCTCGGCGAGGCTCTACGGCGTCCTCCTCCTCGGGCACCAGCAGCAGCGGCGTGGTCAGTCTGCCGGACAGCGATGGCAGCAAGTGCACCGCCATCGAGGTGTCCACCATTATGCCCGTGACCCACCCTCAACCGTCGCTGGCCTGCAAGTCCACCTCGGCGACCAAATCCTCACGACCCTCTCTCCGCCCAGGCCGCAAGTCCAAGTCCCAGTGCAAGTCCTCCGCCGCCTCCGTCTCCTGGTGCTCTCAGGTGGGCGCCATGCTGGTGAAGAACGTGACGGCGAACCGGCGCAACGCCACGCTGATGCTCTTCAGTTCATGATGCCCACCATTCAGGTAATTCTCTTCTGCGCCTGCATCGGCCTCAATCTGCACTCCATTCCGGTGGCGGTGTACGACGGCGACCAGTCGCCCTTCTCCCAGCGCATCCTCGCCACCCTCAACTCGGAGGTGATCACCCAGACGGCGTACGACAGCCCCGAGGAAGCAGTGGGGGCGGTGCGCAACGGCTACGCCTCTACGGCGCTCACCATGTACGGCAACTTTAGCGACTACCTCTACGAGCGCGTACTGAGCATGGGCCTGGAGATTGCCCCCGAGGTGCTCTACAACTCCACCATTCACCTCCACCCGGACATGTCCAGTATGAGAGATTTGACCTTGTTTGCTTTTTGCTAACCGTTCTTTTTCTCCCTTTCCATCAGATCGGCTAATGGTGCTGGCCGTTCAGGAGGAGGTGACCACCGTCTTTCTGCGCGTCGGGCAGAGCTTCCTCGAGGAGAACGGCCTCAGTCCGGCCCTGCTTGAGATGCCCGTCCGCCTGGAGGCGCCCATCTACGGGCTGAAGAACTCGGTGTACCGCGACTACGCCGCCCCGGGCACCATTCTCTCCATTGCCTTCCTCAGCGCCATTCCCCTCACCGCCATGGTGCTGGTGGTCGAGCGGAAGCAGGGCCTCATTGAGCGGAGCATCGTCGCCGGCGCCAGCTACCTGCGCATTCTGGTCGCCCTCCTCCTTCCGCAGATTCTCATTCTCTTCGTCTCCTCGCTGTCGCTGCTCATCTTCGTCTTTCCCGTTTTTGGCGTCTCCTACCAGGGCCACTTTTCGCTGATCCTCCTGATGACCTTCCTGCAGAGCATCTCCGGCATGTGCTTCGGCGTGCTGGTGTCCACGCTGGCGAAGGACGAGAACTCGGCGACGATGCTCGCCCTCAGCTTCTTCTACCCCAACCTGATGCTCAGCGGGACGGTGTGGCCGGTGGAGGCGATGGCCAACTGGGTGCAGTCCATTGCGTACTACCTCCCGCAGACTCTGCCCATCAACGCCATGCGACTGATGGTCTCCCGCGGCTGGTCCATCTTCCGGGCAGAGGTCGTCTGCGGCTTTGCCGTCACCGCTTTCTGGAGCGTCCTCTTTCTGCTCGCATCGGCGCTCGCTTTTAAGCTGCGCAAGCTGTAAGCTCGCTCAGCTCCTTCCTTCCTTCTTTTCACTCCTTGAAAATGTGATTTTTTACCTCTTTTTATTTTATTATTTATCTTTATTTATTATTACTGTGGCGTATTGCTTTCAACCTTTCACTGTCGTATCTTGTCAAGTATTGCTTCTGTATTTTATTTCTTCTGTATTACCCCGATGTGTGCATAACTGACCAGTTTGTACTACTGTTGTGTGAGTTAACTTGCTAACTTGGTGTGTTAACTTTACATTTGTACTTGTTTTTCCATTCAAATTGTAGCTTTGAGATTGAGCACTGATTGTGTACTTTAACTTCTAACTGGTTGCTGAGCACTTTTTTACACAGAACAAAAATGCTGCACAGTTTATGAAAACAACAAAAAGTAACAAAGGTTTAGAAAAAATGACAAAAGAGGAAGAAATAGGGAGAGAGAGAAAATTTGTAATTGTGGCATTACATTGAGTCTAGATTAGTATAGTTTTATATAAAGTCTGATTAAGTTTCAACGTGGAATGATATTATTTTGAGACAACAGTAGTGAGTACGTTGGTGTTTGAATGGCAAGAAGATAGATAGAGGAAAGAAGAGAGGTTGCAGATAGAGGTGGTGTTTGCAATGGTGAGCTGACTGTTAGTCTGGAGTAGCTGCGGCTGCTGTGTTGAAGCTGCTGAAACGGTGTGTGTGTGTCATTTCCCTTTATCGGTACTCCTCCGCCGAGTACAGCCCCTTGGCCCGTCTGAGAATGGAGTCCTTGTTAGGGTCGTACGGCTGGTCTTTCGAGGGAATCTCCAGAATGGCGGGAATGGGGGCAGTGTGCGCGTCGATGAGGTGGCGAATCTGCTCGGCAATATTCTGATTGATCAGTATAATGTCGATGTCATCACGGCGGAGGAAGGCGGTAAAGTTGGCTTCAATCTCAGAAGGCAGGGTGTTCTTGTCAACGACCATGAAGTTGTGTGAGGGCTGCTTGGTGCGGTTCACCTCGCCGATGCCGCCCAGCAGAAAACCAACACAGGTGTCCTGAAATTGGAGACAAACAAACAAAAGATCAGCAAAACAGTTGGGAAAAGGTTGTGCAGTTTATTTTATTGATTTGTTTTGTTGTTGGGTAGTTGATTAAAGAACAAATCACACAATCAATACTATGCTTGGGCTTTTAAAGCCAGAAACTTACTTCGTCGCCAATGACGGCAATGAGCTTGCCCCTGGAACTGGCCATTGTGTACGCTGGATATGAGTGTTGAGGTTTTGCTGGTAATTCTGAGCTTCAAAGTTGAGTTAAGTGATCACAAAATGACAAAATCAAAGTGCCCCAAACTTGCCGAGTGCTGTCTGCTGGTGGTGGTCTGCCCAGTGTGCTGGACCGCTGCCGTTGCTACTGCTGCTGCTGTTGTGAATTGAAAGAAAGGTCGATGTTGAGTGAGTGAGTGAGAAAGAGAGAGAAAGAAAAAAAGAGAAGGAGAAGGCAATCGAGCGATTGAGTGTGCGATGTGCGTGTGTGCAAAACACTTTGCTTACACACTGTGCACGGCATAACGCCTCTCGCTTTCTCTTTCTCGTCTTTAAACTGAAAGCGCTATCTGCTGCTGTGCAAGGCAACCTCCGTTCACCAGTCAGTGGCGGGGAAAGTGATCAACTTATAAGGGGATTTTCAATATGCATAGTAACCAATAAATATTTTATATGCCATTTACTTATTTGTGCTAACTAGGCAGCTAAGCAAATCGTTTTGTTTTCAAATATGATATTTTTGTAAAAAAGCGTCAAAAAAGTAGTAATGATATTTTTAAATGTTTGTTTACAATCGATATTGCAATTAAGACGTGTATAATTGCTACTGAATATTTTATACTTACAACTCTTGGAATATCTTGTTTATTCACTTTTGGTCATTACATTTATTGCTTTGATGTTATTACCGTTCTTGTTCACACTTTACTTTCTAGTGCTCAATCTATTAGCCTAGTACACTTAAACGGCTATATAATGTGTGCGCCATGTAAACTAAACAAACGTAGAATTAGAAAACAGCAAAGAAGAAAATCTGGTTGGATTGCTGCCGCCACCAAACCAAACCAACTGGGCACTACTCACTGAGGAAGTCGCTGCTCCAGAGCCAGAGCGTGCTCACAATGTGTACCGCTACAAGAGCAATACTTTGGGTGTCTTCACCACACAGTGTCTGTCCTGTCCTGCAGTCTAAACACACATTGCGGCCCTTTTGGTGTCTACATTGCATAGTCTTTTAGATGCGGCAAGTGAGTCGGGCACTCTCATTCACAAGCCCCGCTGAAACTTTTCTTACAGCTGTGTGACTGCCACATCAGCAGCAGCCGCCGCAACTCTCCAAACCGTCTGTGAGAAACCATTCTCTTCCTTTCTCCAAAATACCGCATCACATTGCAAAGACAACAGCTAGCTGCAGCGGCGAAAAACGTTTACAGACAGCCAAGAACGGCGGTTTTGTCGTTGCGGCCAGTGCCACTTCTATGTGCCTGGCGTGCACTCCAAACACACACACATAATCACCACATACCGTCCATTGGCAGCATCGCCACAGCACACATTATTAAACCAAGCATGGATGATGTTATCACTGGCAACAGCAGCAGCAGGACAACCACTACCATAGTCACCACCGCCACCATCATCATCAGCAACACCGCAAAAACATTCCTCCATTGCTAAAGAAGTGTCAGTGGCTGCCGCTAAGCAGAAGCCACAGTAAAGTGAAGTCAACTTCTGCTTTGAACACTTTCGTTTTTCCGCACTTCTACCAATTATCGCACCAGCTTTGCGCAGCTGTGGCTGCCAACCGGTACGGCTTTTGGGTTTTATCAAAGAAACTGCAAAAAACACAGACTGTAACCAGCCGGCAGCTGAGTTCAACAGAGAACAGGTGAACGGATTGCAAAGAAAAGTAAATAGACACCAGCCACTAAACAAATGCGAAAGGGATAAAAGCTGGGCCGAAGAAGTAAACAAAACAAAACATGGGCGCGAAACTGGGTTTTTTTATTGCGGGAAAGCAGACAGACACAAAGGCTGACCCTTTGGTACTGTTTGTGTCAGCCCTTTTAATGTGTGTTCCCTTCTTCAAGACTGGTCAGTTCAGTGATGAGCTCATTCGGCTGCACTTGTCTCTTTCACTGTGACACACTGTCAACAAACGCGCGCGCTCTCGCAGCCTAGCGCTAACTGATCACCCCAGCACTCACATGTTTTCTCTCTTTTTCCCTTCCCTGACCGTTGATCAGAGGGCAAGACTACTCTACTCTGATTAGTGCAGCACAGTACACCACCACCACACAAGCAAACAGACAGACAGACATGAGCACATTTTCACACTTGCTCACCTCTCTCTTTCTCACTGCGCACACTGCTTTTGGGTACTACCATTTTGACTACTTTTCTTTTCTTCTCTCTACACTTCTTCTCCTTCTCAAAACAACTCGTTCACTTATCTTTTACTTTCTTGTCACAACATTTCGATGCAAAGTAACTGTAGCGACAAAGCGATATGAGTCTGCGCGTATCATCATCCGTTTCACCACCTGTTACAGGATGATGATGTACAGGAAGTGGCGACTTTAAACTACTTGAGCTGCTGCTGATCGTAGTAGCTCACCGCAGTTACTCAACTTGTCCTCATATTGTGAACGTATGTAGCATCGATCGCAAGTAAGCAACATGGAACTATCAACAACAACACGATTCCCACATAGAGCTGGCCAGCTTCTGCATCCCGGAAATTATCGCCATCATGTCAGCGTCACTTCATAGATCAGCAAAGCACATGCATCGCAGCATTTCGACAACAAAGCACCAAATACTATGGAAACTTTGCAAACTCAGCATTACTAAAACCGAGCACCAACCAAGAGCGCAGCGCAGCAGAGTGTCCATGCGCCGACATTGCAGATGGCCTCCCGGCGGAGATGCCGCCAAATGCTTGATGACACAGCGCCGCATCGTTGACTACGACAAACAGCCTACTCGCTTGGACACTCCTTCACCACACTCACGAGGATGGCATCTGGCATAAAACACAACCAACTAAAAGGCAGCATACGCAGCACCAGTGAACCTTCCGACACACCTGGCCTTGCGGCGAAACTCCGCCAAAGGTTGGGGACTTGTAGACACATCACGACCGAAAGAGGTGCTGGCTTGGAACTACGATCATTGGGAGTATCTACCGCTCGTGGTGACAGCCCCGTGGAGCGTGACCATCCGTGTCCACTGGCGGAGCTGGTCACCTTGCTGTGATAAACTACAAAGACTATGAGCACGGTGGCGTCTAGTCATTTCTGAGTAATGTGATGTTGAAAAGTTAGCAAACGACATCTTTCATTTTCTCATGTGCCAATGCAGGTGATCAAATGATTCGTTCCACGTGCGGCACCAACACCAAGGTGACGTGCTTCCTTCTGCGGCAGTACTCCGACATGTGAGTACCTACTACGGCCGATGAGACCGTCAGCGTGGTAGGCTATGCTGACCTCATTGCCAGCTTGTAACGCATCGCACAGGGCCACAACGCTCTATGCCTGTCAGATCAAACAACAAAAACACTCTGCAGCTACTTGCGTCATGCATGTCTGAACGTAATGGATTGATTCAAAAGTTAGCAAAACGAGACTTTGGCACGGTCTCATTTGGACAAAGGTGATCAAATTATTTGTCCACCTGGGCACCAACACCAGTGAACAGTGTTTCCTTCTGCGGCAGTACTCACTGAATGTGCTCACCTACATGACGGCCCAGAATGAGACCGTCAAGTCGGTGCTAGGCTCTATGCGGCCCTTCATTGGCATGCTTGTAGAAACGCTCCAGCAACAGGGGCCACAAACGGCTGCTCAACTTCAGGAACACAACAACAACCACCTGCAGCTGCTTCAGTCAGTGGCCAATGTGCTGCACAACCTCTCCTGGAAATCAGACTTCAACAGCAAGCAGATAATGCGAGACTTTGGGACGGTGACATCACTTGGCAAAGGTAACAACATTCACTTTGTCACGTTTAATTAACATTTACCTTTTTTATTTATTTTTTAGATGGCCATGGAAACCAAAGACCTTAAAACGCTAAAGTCGCTTCTGGAGCCACTTCTCAACTTGACCGCACACTGCACGCCAAACAAAATTGACTTTTGCAAAGTTGAGGGCATGCTGACTTTTTGATCTCTAAACTAAGAAGTACTACCAATACTTCCTTGTCCTCCAGTGTCTCCTCTTCCGCATCTCAGCTTAGTCCAACGGAGTTGGCCATTGTAGAGAACAGCGGTGGCATTCTCCGAAACATCTCCTCCTATCTGGTCACACGGGAAGATCTCATTGAGAAGCTTCGCAGCCAAAACATTGTTGCCATACTGCTGGAGCAGCTAAAAGCAGCCTCTCTCGCCGTAGTCAGTAATGCCTGCATCACCCTCTCTTACCTAGCAGCTCGTTCACTCCAAGATGCGCTTAAGATAAAAGAACTGGGAGGAATACAAATCCTGCATGGCCTGACTAACTCAAAACACGAGCCCATCAAGTTGGGCGCCTCCAAAACGCTGCAACATTTGTTCACCTCTCACCTAAACAATTACAATGGCTCTTTTAAGGGTAAACATTGATTTACGTTTTGGTAACATTAACACAGTGTTTAATCTAAATTTAATCACTTTAGATACACCAAAAATGTCTACATCCTGTTCAATTCCAAGTTCACTGCAGATGCGCAAGTTGAAAGCTTTTAGAACTGAAATACACAGCTTTCTCAGTGAAAACTTTGACACACTACAGTGCGACGCAAGTCCCAATGGCAGCCCCAGTCACTGTTCGCTGCACAATCGCAATCCCAACTCTAAGGCATTCAACTTGAGTAAGTGCAAACAGTGATTTACAATCTACAAAAGTATGTTTTAAATACCATTTTTATTGATTAGATGACCACTCAGCCGAGCCCAACCACTACCCGCCGGTGAACTACAAAGTAACTCGTTCGAGCAGTCACGACAGCATCGGCAGCACACAATCTGAACCGGTGAACAAGTCATCAATGCACCACCACCACCCTAACCATCACCATCACCATCACCGTCGGTCGATGCATCAGTCGTCTGCCACTGCCGATGACCACAAGAGCGCCGCCGCCGCGGCACTGCTCAATCTGACCAGCAAAAACAGCCCAAACTCAGCAGCGTACGACCATCAGCGAATGATACACTCGTACTCGGGACAGACGCTGAACAGCTGCCTCTACGCGACACTGCCCGCCAGTGCTCGCATCAGTGCAACTGATGATGGCAATGGGGACTACTTGGCAATGGTAGAAAGTGTGATGATGGGCTCCGCTGCCGGTGGTGGTGACGCCGCTTCTGACTACGACATTAGCCTGTGCGACATTTCCGGCAGCTCACTTGCCTGTCTGGCGCCACTTCCGCCTCAAAAAGGACAAACTCAAATTAGCGGTAGTACCACCACCACCAAGGCAAACAACAGCAGCAGCACGCCAGACTACTTGGAAGAGGAGGAGCAGGAGTTGGAGGAAGGAGAGGAGGACCCGGCGCCGACTGACTACAGCCAGCGCTTTAAGGAGCAGGTCATCGACGACTTTGCACCGCCTCAGTCGGCCAGCAAGAGTGACGCCAGCGCCGGCGAGGACACTGTGAAGGTGTACCAGACGGAGAACACTCCGCTGGCCTTCAGCCTGGCGCCTCACTCTCCGACCTGAGAGAGACTGCTCTGTTTGAACGCTTTGGTTCACTTCAACTGAACAGTAGTAAATCGATGCAAGATGATAAGTTGTTTAAGAAACCTTCTTTCTTAACTCCTAAACCATTACCGATAAAGTTCGCTTCCTCCTCTTCATCGACATCATACAATTGCAGCAAAATTCCGTACTCCATCAAGGAAGATGTTGCCACAGACTATGAGGGTGAGTACGCCAGCGAACGACAAAATCAACCAAAGAGCAGAACTGGTATTGCCAAGTCAATATCAAGTCATGAATCGCTAAAGTACTGTGGTCCAGTAAAAAAAGATGGCGAGTACACTGTTCGCAGCAGCTCGATGAGTGCAATAGCGTACAGCAGAACATCCCCAGCAAACAATGTCATCTCCTCAAACAGTGTCACTCGGCAGGCCGATTCACTGGAACACTTTGCTGCCAAAGACAATGCGCAGCACTTTGCCACCGAGGATACACCGGCCGTCTTCTCGCACGCCACTAGTCTTAGTTCGTTGTCAATTGATGGTGACGATGATTTAGAGGCTGACTTTGGCAACAGTGGACAGCAGAAGCAAAAACAGAAACAGAAACAGAAAACATCTGTAGAATCAGACGCTACTAGTCAAACGGGTAGTGAAAATGTCACCTCAAAGTCTAGTCTCAACTCAGCAACCGCAGCAATTCACCAGAAAATTAGTCAACCTGGCAACAACAATAATAGCAGCAATGCTACTACTCAGCAGAAAAACTCGACTTTAGCGCCAGTGCAATTTCAATCGAATCAGTCGCCCCTGCATAAAATGTCATTATCGGTTTCCACTACAACTAGTGCAGCACTAGTGAAGGCCACTCCAGTTGCTGCTGCTAAACGAGCATCTAAAACGGAAACAACTCAGCACATGTCAATGTCGACAATGGGTCGACCTGCTCAACAGCAGTACAGCAGTGAAAAACAACAACAACAACAACACCCATCAATGCTTCCACCAAAAAAGCCTCTTCCTCCGATACCGGCAGGCGAATCCCCTTTACTACCAAAAAGTACTTCTGCACTACAATCGATGACGAAGACGATGACTATGATGATTTCCTATTTAAATGTCGTCAAGTAGTCATGCCTAAGGAAACACAAGTGAAACTTAAAATGCCAGCAAAAATAACTAGCACTGCTAAAGTTACTGCTTCTCAAAACGATGCAAAGCAAAACAGTGCAAATTACAAAAACACGCGTGGGCAACCAATATCATCAGTTCATCAAACAGGAATTTCTAGTCAAATCAACTTAAAACAATCGCCAAACACTCGAAATGCTGGTAAAGTTGATGCAAAAAGCAAAGATAATAGTAGTTCAGGTGTACTGAAAAACACAATACCAAATGCAAAGCAACCAAAACAGCAATCGAGTAAAGCAAGTAACACTATCAAAAATGCCGTTGCAGAACTGAGCGACACTGATGAGGATGACGATCTTCTGCTGAATCAGTGCATGCAAATAGCCATCAACAAACAAAGTCACAGCCACTCTAAGTCATCTTCAAAGAAAGCCAATGTACGGCATTCAAATTCCTCCAATCGAGAGGGCAAGTCTCCCTGGCAAGTAAACAAAAAGAATGCCCCATCGGCAACTGTTTTCCGAAAAAATAAGTCAGCATCACATTGCACAAGAGATAATAAAGTTGCCTCCCAATGAGCCATCACCGGTTGAGCGAGAAAAACACTTCCACGTTGAGGACACACCAGTGCATTTCTCGCAACGTCACTCGCCACTTAGTTTACTCTTAGTCGACTCAGACAATGAAAATGAAAACGGCAAACTGATTGAAGCGGCGGCTCAGTTGGACGCAGCTTCTCAAGAGAAAACCCAAATTTGGGTGCACCACACCTCAAGACAACAGGAAATGTCTGAAACGGAATCAGAGTCGGCGACAGTAACACTAACCAGCAACAATGCAGCCGCAGCAGCAAATTCAACCTCACAATCTTCATCATCTACGCATGTACGCAGCAGTGGTAAGGCAACTCAAGCACGGTCATCATCGTCCACGTCGTCTTTGGAACAGCAACGTCAAATTTTACCAGGTATTACCGGCCAGCGTGGAAACAGCACTAAACAGAACACAAACGTTGCAACGACAACGCCCGTAACCAACAGCGACCGTCGGTTACCAGCCACACCAACAAAAACAGTAGTATTAAGGCAAGGAGGAAAAAAACCGATATTATTGCGGAACAGGCAAACAACCTAACGGGTAGTGGTAGTGGCGGCAGCACTTTTCACCGAACACCGGACACTGGCGACAGCAGCAGCAAACAACAGCAACACTTCTCCTCACTGGAAAATGCCGCTGATGACGACGACGACGACGAACGGACATACACCATTTGCACGCAAAGTAAGTAGTAGTAACGGTAGTGGTTATTGTTTGTCTGTAGCAATTAAATGTGGGAGAAGTAGCTTCTGTTCTTTGGATCATATGACAGACGACTCAAGTGTGTGTGTGTGTGGTATGACTAAAACTCTGGTGAAGCTAGCCTTACCCAGTCATTAGCAAACTGACACTGTGCGGTAATGGCCAACCCTATTTATCAAGCTGAAACTCGATTAATTCTTGACGGCTAAATTGTACAGTTCTCTAATTCAATTGTGCTTTTAGTATGTGCAGTAACCAGCAGTGCTATCAATTGTTTACTTGGTTTTCCTTCTCTTTACCATTGTTCTTCTTTGTATACAGGTTCTCGACACTCGAGTGCGACTTTAACTGCCGCTGCTCTGACCAGCAATCAACCGGCACCTTTGGTCATGTCAACCTACTCCTCCTCCTCCCCCTCTGGATCGGTGACCAACATTGAGGGAGAGAATCCTCCCTCGCTGGTTTACGACCACAATCTGATGTTCAGCAGCACGGAGACAAACATGACTCGCAGTGGACTGAAGTTCATTCCTCTGGCTCAGCCTACAACAACTGCAACATCAGCCCCTCGAGCCACTTCTGCGCGAACCAGACGGACAACAGCATCAGGAGGAGCTTTGGGTCATGAGCTGCAGGTTTCTGCGTATGGCCATCCGCCAAATGTTTCACTTGAGGAACTGGCACACAACTCTGCAGCCAGCCTGTTGGAGAACCAAAAACCGCCCTCTATTATGGAGCACTCCTCCTTCATGTCGCAGAGCACTGCGAGCATCACCTCGGAGATATCGGACATTGCCCTCGACCAGGTGCCCATTCGCCAGGCCTCCACTGACTTGGTGGTAGCTGAGGTGGCCTCAAACTACGCCAAGGAGATCTCCAATTTGGCCGAGCAGGCACTGTGCTTCACTTCACCTGGCACACTGCAGACAATGTCACTGGACGAAACGCCGTTGTCACTGTCGCCGCTGTCGTCACCCACTGCTGACAACAGCAACAGCAAACGACTGGCTGAAATAAAACCTACCAACCCCAATGACCTTCATCATCAGTTTGAACAGCAGCAGTTTAGGTCTGACCGAACATTCGACATGGAGCCGTCGCCAACGCCTCGCACTGCCACTCAGAACTCCTCACATAGAACATCAACAACAAACACGGCACGACAACGGTCACAGTAGGGCGAACATCCTCCAATACTCGCACCTACAATAAAAAGGACCGGACTAAGGGCACCAACAACACCACTGAGCAAACATTGAAATCTTCAGGCAGCAATACCGGTAAAGGAGTGAACGCTGCCAATGCAGACGACTCCGACACTGACATTTCAGAGAATTTGCCGCTTGATGACGTACAGACAAAAGAGCTTAACTTTTACGTTTCTTCTCCGACCACGACTAAAAGTTTTCCATCACAACAGCAGTTTTTGCCCAACAATCCAATAGACTCTTCAAAAGCTAGAAACAAAAAGCCACCGCCAGCCCCTCGTATAAGTCACGCTCAGCAAAACATCAGCATGTTCCCGCCAGCTTTGAGCTGACTGATGATGATGATTCCAGTGATGATGATGATCGTCTGCACTTCGGATACAGTCGATCACTGAACAGCAAACGGGTGACACGTTCATTGCGCAAAAACTCTAAAACCTCTGAACCGGTTGGTTTTCCGCGATTTGAATCCTTTAGCTCGGCGATGCGCCCGGAAAATCAGCAAACGGATCCGTACTCTAACCACCATCAAATGGCGTTTAGCTCTCTTGGTCGACGATCTTACTCATCTAGTAGAACTAAAAAGAAAAAGATTTTGGGGACAAAGATCTTTTTTTTACTGCAAAACACAAAAACACTGTTGCTGAAAATCATGCACAATTTTTTCAGAGTAAATCAAATACACCACAATCAGGTGTCACATCTGCATCAAAGTACTTTGATCGTCATGCAGCTGTCCTAGGCTCAATGGAAAACGAAAACCACTTTCAAATAGAAAATCAAGCGCCAAATGCCATTGAATCAGCAATTCCAACTCTAATACCAACGTCAAAACGGTCAAACAGCAGTGACATTAGAAAACCAAAGGAAAACAACAAAAGCTCAAACAAAGAAAAGAAAAAAGAATCATCAATTTTTTCCAAAATTAGCTCATCATTTTCGTCGCACAACATTGGCTCGCATTCAGTTAATTCCGGCCAATCAACGCCCACAACTCCAACCACGCCAACTTCAACTAAAACGTCATTTAATAAAATAAACTCAAAGTTTGCATTACTTTTTAAACGAAGCAAAAGCTCTCATGACAAACTAGACCAAGAAGCTTTGCCAGCAAACTCAACCAAAAATACAAAAACTTCAAAAACAGACAAAAATCGGTAACTACATAGCAAACTGACTATTTTTACTTTAAATAAAAACTTTTTTTCCATTTTATAACAGATCAGACAATAAAACTGACAAAGTTTCGGACTCCAATCAAAATCAAGCCGGTTTGCCGCGCAGTTCAACCTACGAAAAGTTGCCTGTCAATGAAGAGGAAGCAGCTCAACTGAGCTCTCGTCAACTTAAAAATAACAGCAGCAGCAACAACAACAACACTAACAATACTGATTGCCAATTTGTTGTTCAAGAAAGAGGGTTTGCTGAGAAACACTTTTACCGGTTCACTGTGTCACCAGTGAATAGTCAACTTTCACTCACCGAAAACACTTCACTGTTTGGCAACTCAAGTAAGCAAACGGAAATGAGCCCAACACAACAGCCGCCCAATCAGTTTACCTTTACCACTTTTGTAAAGGCGCCTTCCAGCAAAATTTGCTCATCATCAGGTGAATCGGTTTCTACGCAAGCTTTGGCAGAAAACCAATTGCGCAGGGAAGCTGATCCTGTTTATCAGCACCAGTACAGCCAGCAACCTAAACAACAACAAAAAAATGCCACACTCAACTCTGATATCGTAAGAGTGTCCTCTGATCAAATTGCTGCTGCAGCTTCAGTTGACCCCCTGGCGGAGGCAAACACTTCAACCATTTCCTTGGTGGACTCGTCCTCAAAGCAGCAATCTCGCAAAACATGCCTTGTGACAATTGTTTAAAATGCTGTGAGCAGAGCACTTCAGTACTTTCCGCCTTACTTAGCACCATTTTCTGTGTTTTTCTCTTTCTTCAATGCTCTACATTTGGTGATAACGATGCATTTGTTTCTTATCAAACCTTATCATTGCCTTGTACACGCCCTAATGCCACTTTTATACCATTTTCCATTTGCAAATCAACTTTTTTGTTTACATTGCTGCATTTTTTCTGTGTTGTGTTATCAGCACCTTCCAACGCTCCAAAAGCTACAGCAATACACATACTGTGGTTTTTCAACATTCATTCATTCATTCTTTAGCTTTCAAAAAGATCTAGTTTTTTGTTATTTTATTCCTCCTCTTCCTTCCTACGCAATGTCATGTCTGACGAGATCGTAGCTCGGCGCAAAGCACTTGTAGACGAAGAAGGCCAACATGAGCAGCGTGATGAGGCCCACCGAGGCGAGCATGTGGTAGAGAAAGGAGTTGGTGCTGTTCATGGAGAGCGAGCTGGTGGCCACCAGCGGCCGACTGACCACCGACTGGCGGTCGTCGTGCTCAATGGCATTTGGCGCCAGCTTCACGCACTTGCAGCGTGTGTGATTGACGAAAGGCAGCGACTCGGTCAGCGTGGTGAAGTTCTGCTTGGGCGTCTTCAGGCGAGGCGTCAGTCGGTGGCCGGTCACCCGCTGGCCGTGAATGGTTAGGTGATTCACGAAGAAGACCTTTTCCACGTCGGCCACCGCATCCGGGCGGCAGACTTCGCCGGTGTTCGGGCAGCAGCCGGTCTGGTCGGAGCACCGGTGCAGCAACTGTATAAATGAGGTATACAAAATGTACAATTGGTGCAAATTGTAAAAACACAAAATTAAACAAATTGTAGCTTACAGTGCCTCGAGGGTAGTAGATTTTATTGTTTGTCGCCTGCGGGTAGACAATGACTGGGCGTGGGTCACGGCACATGCCAGCCGTGTTCATCAGGTTGACGTGCAGTATGGCCCGGTCCTGCATCACCATTCGGTGCTCACTGGCCGCATTTTGAGGTGCCTTTGCTCCGTTGACTGTAAAAATAAACAAAAGTAAAATGTCCAGTGATGACCACCAAATGGCCACTGATGGACGAAGTGCTGCTGCTGTCGTCTGCATGCTATGGTATTGCATACGGTATAAAAATAGAAAACAGAGAGAAAACAAATCACGTTGACTGTAACAAAAATAGAGTTGGTTGTCGAGTAAAAATGGTATTGTGGTGATGGATGATATGAATACCAACAAAATTTTTTTGAATTTTTTTGGGTGTTTTATTGAGCTTCAAATCGTCGTTGGCAATTGGCAATTGGAACAAGTAGTTCAGAATGCAGTTGGCTGCTCCACTGAATAGTGCCAAAAGGATACATCATATGGCAAGTGGCTTTTTGCATGCACACCGCTTGATGCCACTGGATATCACTTGTCACTACTTACAGTTTTCACTGCGCTAATGTATGCAGATTGTTCACAGTCTTATTGAGCATTTTCTATTCTTTTTTATGTTACTAGAACTAAAGTTTGCGCCAGCACAAAACTTTGTCATCAACCAAAAAGTAATAACAAAAAATAAAGCAACAGCAGCGTCTGGGCAAAGTGAGCTTTCTGATAAGCTTGCAAAGTGCAACTAAAAGTTGATATGACGTTGATTGATAGACGAAACACAATTTTTCAAAATAATACAAAAAGTAAAATGCATTTTAACCTTATTTTAAGTTTTGAAAAGTGCGTTTGCGTTAATTCAGTTACAAAAAATAAAAAAATTGAAAAAAATTGTTCACATTTGTTTAGTTTTTGTCTGTTGTGCCAACAAAAATAGATAATTGTGATAACTGGAAAAACAATTTATTGTGACAGTGTGTTGTAGTACTGGTGACACTAAAGATGGAACTCGTTAAAATTTGTGCAAACTGAACAAGCAGATTGAGCAGAACAGATCACTAACAAGTTGTTTGACCAGTATTTAAAAACTTACTAAACCTGACCGACAGCCAACACACTGAACTAAAGCTTACTATTACCAATACAAGTGCAAGTTTAATTAATTCAAAATGGCTAAACTAAAATGAAACAAATTAGTTACTATTCAAATAATTGTTTAAAATATTTACCAGTTGAAACAAATTAAATACAAAATAACACATAGTCATCTTGTTCAAAAATTTGGATTAGACTTTAACATTTTCACACAAAATTGAAAAACAGTTATAATTTTTGAAATAAAAAAATGTAAAAAATACTTTTTTTAAACAAAACGATCTGTTAAAAAATCATGATTTTATGAAATGTTTTATTTACTTTATTGTTAGTCAAGAATTGCTTAGTAATTTTTCTTTAAACTAATTTTGTTGCTTAATTAATTTTTTTATTGATTTTAAAACCAATAATAACTGAAATGTGATATCATTTTAGATTTCTTCCTCTTCCATCAGTGTTATCCTTTTTTCAGTACTACTTTTACTAACTTTTTTGCTGCTTTTAAAGTAATTGGCGCACTATGCACTTTTATCAACAAGCTTTTATTGTTATTATTAGTGTTAAGTAACATGAGTTAAATAAAATACATTGATATAGAGCATTCAAAAAAATTATTGCATAAAATCAATCACTGTGTTTTTGTTGAAAAAATTTCATAAATACTGAAAGAATAAACTAAGAAAGTTTTAAACAAAAAAATTTACAAATTTGTTTGACAATTTGGAAACTAATTAGTGTTTATTTGACAATTATTTGTTTTTTAAATAAATCTTTTATAACAATTTGTTCTTTTGCTTTAAAGATAACAAAAAATGAAAATACAGGTACAAGTAAATAAAAACAATTAAATTGAAAGTACATTTTGAATACACACTAAAGCTAATAAGGAAATACTAGCATTTGTTTGGCAAGGTACTAGTAGTCAACGTGCAAATAACCACAAAAAATGCCAAGTGGGGAAAACAAAATACATTAAGTGTGCAGATTAAATCTATTTGTAGGGTTTTCTACTGTTGTTTCTTTACTGGTGCTGGTGCGAGTTGTCTACGTGAAAAAAGCACTTTATTCGAGAGAAGTGCCTTTTCAGCGTCTAATACCCGTTTGAACTTGTGATGCAAATTGGCAATTCGGCGGTAGTTTTGCTACCACAACTTCAATGAAACGTGCTCACTTGAAAGCTGTAGCTGCATAAAAGAATTTGTTTGAAAAATGCAGAAAAAAGAAGGGGTTAAATAAAGTAAAAAAACAAAAAAATTGTCACAAAAAATAAATGAGCAGTAGCAAAAACCAAAGCAACTGCCATGAGCTTATTTGCTGACGCAAAAGTTGGTCAAAAAGAAGCAAGCTAGTCAAGTGGATGTTTACAATAAGTATTTTTA
The DNA here is from genome assembly GCA_024499935.1 of Tyrophagus putrescentiae. Classification (NCBI taxonomy): domain Eukaryota; kingdom Metazoa; phylum Arthropoda; class Arachnida; order Sarcoptiformes; family Acaridae; genus Tyrophagus; species Tyrophagus putrescentiae. Next base: position 9,543,345 of record JAMZRA010000005.1, read on the forward strand.
GAAAATCCGAAAAAAATAAAGTTAGAGACCGGAGGGAGTAACACACGGGCACACAATAAAACATTTGGGACTAATTTAAATTAAAGAGTACATGCTTAAATAAGTAGAAAACACTTGCACAATCATTTGAAGCTCTAAAACGGTGAAAGGGATGAACAAAAAGTTGAGACAAAGAGGAAAAAGGAGAAAAACTGCAAAGAGAAAGTACTGATGAGATTTGGTCACCAATTCACCAAACAAGAGAAAGAAAATGAATGCATATTCTCAGAGAAACATCAAATGGCTGTAAACATTTTGTTTTGTTTGACAAAAAAAGTTGTGAATCAAATTGAAGTTTAGCTGTACTGCTTTTGAAGTGAGTCTTGGGACAATAGAAAAATAAATAAATGCAACCAAATAGAAAAAAGGAAGAAAATGATATAGTGCACAGAGTGCTCAATCAAACTGAGGACGTTTACGTTGAGTGAGTTGGGTGATGCGGTTTTGCGGTAACCAACAACAAATGGAAGAACTGTTGAAATGAAAAGTTATCAGTTGGACATGGGCAGTTTGTACCAGATCAAAAATGTTCAGGCTCGTGTTTCAGTGAAATAAAATTACGTTCGCTTTGCAGTGGTGCACGACTTTGCAGTTGCATGAGAAGGTTTGTTTTGTTTCGGTTGGCAGCAGAAAAGCTTATTTTGAGTAGCCTACTCTACGACCCTAGGTTTTCATTCGACGCACTTGTTGCCCATCAGTAGCCCGACTGACCGGCGTACTGACTGTACTGGCCTGCTTGCTGTTGCTGCTGTTGTTGTTGTAGTTGTTGCTGCTGTTGCTGTCCCATTTGGCCCATCTGGCCCATTTGGCTCATCTGTCCCATCGGATCCATTTGGCCTATTTGTCCTTGCTGTGCCATTCCAGGCTGCTGGTTGATGCCCGGGTAGGTGCCCAGTGGCTGCGGCTGCAGCGTCTTTCGGTGAAACATGGTCTCCTTGTAGACGAACCACATTGAGGAGCCCCAGAGGAAGAGGTTGGCAAAGCCAAAAATCTGTTTGTTAGCAAAAAAGAAAAAAAGAACAAAGTTTTAGACAACAAGCAAACCAAAAAGTACTTTTTTAATTGTTGCAAACCAAAAACCCTTACCAGTGAAATGTACAACGTCGACCACTTTCCCGGACTCTCCGGAAAGCAGTTGTAGGTGAAGTCGGCCACCGTTTTGTTGCAGTTCGCCAGCTGGTCGATCAGGTGGCGCGGCCCGGTGTAGTGCTTAATGTCGGAGACGTTGGTCGCCCAGGCTGAGGCGCCGGCCAGCCAAAAGATGGCGAAGATGCCGGTGACCAGCAGGTCGACCACGGGAAAGAACGGATTCGTCTCGTAGTACTGCGCCTGGGCGACGTACACAAACTCCGAGCCAATGGTGTAGAGGAAGCAGAGGACGCCCGTGGCGACGAAAAACTGCGCCGAGGAGGAGAAGTCAATTGGAAGCTTCTTCGTGGCCACCTCGTCCTCGTCGCAGCCGTTGAGGTACTTTAGCGGCACGTCGGTCATGTCGAAGGGGTACTCCACGGCGTAGGTGGTCGTCTTCGAGTAGGAGGGAATCTCGCCGTTAACATTGGAGCTGCTCTGGTTGAAGCAGGAGATGGTGAAGGAGGTGGTCGTGTCGAAGGAGGCCGTCGTTGAAAAGGCGAGAATGGCGAAAATCTACAGTGTGTGCGTGAGTTTGTTTGAAAGTGAGAGTGAGAAAACGCAAAAAACAATGAGTTGAAGCATTAAAAAGAGAAAAAAAGAACTAATTGTGTGTGAAACAAAAGCTAGCACTAAGTTTGCAAGTGGAAAGAAGATGGCACTTACCAGTTGAATGATGCGAATCATTCCGCGCGGCTCTTTGAGAACTCGAGTGTTCAGGCGTGTGAGATCCATTGTGAAACTTTGTGCAGCTGTGTCTGCCTGGCTGGCTGGCTGGTGAGCTGGTTACCTGAAAAACTGCTAATTTAAAAAAGAAAAAGAGACAAAAAGATAAGCCGATTAGTACAGTTTTGCAGTTTAAAAACAATTTAACACTTTTTAGCAGCAGTGCCGTACACAGGCTAAATTCAGCAGCTTACAGAACTCAACACAAAACTACCCGGCAAATATTTAGGCGTAAGTGCATGTGTAAGCATGCCTGATTACGGGCAAAATTAGTGTGCTGGCTGTGTTGACTGTGTTGGTGTGTGTTTGGAGTGTAAGTGAATGACCGCAAGCAGAAAAAACACTTAAGCACTGTGTGCACTAATCGGCTGCACTAAGTAAGTGGTGGCACTGTGTTCCCAATCCAGACGCAAATACAGACTGACTGACCACAGGGGACTCGCACCGGTGCAAGGTTAGACGTCGGCTGACTGATCTGTCTCAGACTTTTCTCAGCTCAACAGTAGCACTTACTCAACTTACTCACTCACTCACTCAACACTTGCAAACTGTACTTGCCTGGTAATATGCAACGCTTACTGCGGACTCCAAACTGGGTTACTCAAAGAGCGAGAAATCACTGCTGGGAATCAGCACTGTCTGTGTTTGTTTTCAAAAACTGCTGTTTTTGCTGCTGTTGCTGAGAAGAAGAAGCGGTGACAAGGGACTGATGAATAATTTACTCTGCAGATGCTGTGGAAGCGTGAAGTGAGCTGTGAGCACTACTGCAAAACGAGTGCTAGGTCACGAACAGAAGAGGAAGAAGAAGAAGAAGAAGAGAAGGAGGAAGTTGGTGAAAAGATGAGTCTGCTGCTGAAAGGCGGACAGTCACGGAATGCTCAGTTTGCTGTTGGTCGGTCAATTATGGTGATTGGTTAAGGCCACGAGACTGACAGATTGCAGGTTCTGTCTGGTTGTGTGTTTGGGTGTGTGTTTGCAGATAACAGAAAAGGAAGAGGAAAATGAAAAAGAAAATGATTTTTAACAAAGTAGAGTGAGCGCTTTTGAAATCTCAAAGTGTTGCCGTAGACACTACTGTAACCGACAACGGTGCTCTGGGCGCGATATGTGGTGACAGGAGGCAGGCAAAGCAAAGCGCAGCCTTGTACAAAGGAAAGAAAGCAGTGTTGACAAAATGTAATGGAAACGGTGATGCAGCTTTTTAAAAACCGGGATTAGCAAACTAAAAAGATGTGAAAAGATACAATCAGACAGGAAACGATTAACGACGGGAGTTTAAGAAAGGAAAGAGAGAAAGAGAGGAAAAGTGAAAAAGGAGACAGACGAGGAAACGAACCGCACAGCAGTGTTGATTTCAATTGTACGGCAGGACACCACTCTACACACACCGGTGGTGCTGAACTGCAAAAAAGGAAAGAGAGAAAAAGTGACAGCGAAAGGAAAGACGAGAGGATAGAGAGACGGAAAGAGAGTGGGAGCCAGAAAAGAGGGTAAACGAGTACAAAGAGCCTACTAAAAGGAGTAGAGTGGAAATTGAGTGCGTGTGTGTGTGGGAGCAAGCAAAGGAAAGGAATGAAATGAAAGTGGGAACAGAAACAAAGTGACGGTTTCAAGTTTGCAGAGAGTTTTGCAGAGCTTAGTAGTTAGTGTGTGGTTTGCAGATTGAGTAAGCGGCAGCGGCGACGGCGGCGTCGGTTGTCCCGTCGACTGTAGCTAGTAGCGTAAGACTGCACTGATTGGCAAGGTAATTCGATGTTGGGCCGCGCGCGCAAGTCGCACAAGAGCTCTAGCCGAGAATGAACAGAGAGTTAGGGTAGGGTGCTAGGGTGCTAGGAGTGTGGAGGAGAAGAAGGGAAAGCAAAGAGAGTCCGGTGCAAGTTGAGGGGTACAAAGGAAGAGAGAGAGAGAGGGGGAGAGAAGAGGAAAGCATACAGTGTACACAGTGTGCTCCAAGAAGAACTGAAGAGCTCACACGGATAGTCGGCGTTTAGTGCTGCCTCTGCTGCTGGTGATGATGGCAGTGTGCCTTCTCTGCTGGTGAGGGTGCTGGTGGTGGTGATGGTGGTGGTGCTCGCAGGAAGTAGTGGTCTTGCAGTACTGACCGGAGAAGGGTTCTCCAGTGCTGCAGTGTACTGCAGGTCACCGAGGGAGAGCCAAAGAGAGAGAGAGAGAGAGAGTGGTGGTGCTGAGGCGCCTGCTGAAACAGCAGCCAATTGCTGCTGCTGCTGAGGGTAAAAACGGAAAGCGAAAGTGGGAGCCAGTGAATTGCTCCCTAGCTAGCTAGCTAGCTTGCTCGACGTTTTGCTCCCTTTAGCCTTAGTGAGTGATTGTGTGTGTGTGTGTGATGGCGCCAACTCCATTTTGTGCCGCTTCTCCTTCGTCTTCTCCTTCCCACCACCACCACCCTCTGCTCCAGTGTTTCACTGGTTTGTACTGTATCTCTCTTTTTTTGGTTTTTCCTCTTTTTCCTCCTCCTCTTTTGAGGCACCACTGTCAGTTTCAGTTGCCACTGGCCGTTTGAGGCCAGCTTTTGCTGTTGGTTGCTAGTAGCACCAGCACCAGTAGCTGCTGAGGCGAAAAATTGTTACGACAGTCAGTGCAAGTCCAAGTTGCACTGTGCCCCCGTCTTTCATAACCGAACTCTCTATTTTTTCTAGTCTCTCTCTCTCTCTCTCTCTCTCTCTCTCTCTCTCTCTCTCTCTCTCTCTCTCTATTGATGAATTCAATCGAACAGTCTGTGTGTGTGCAATGCTAAAAGTCACAAAAGTAAAACCTGCAAAAGAAGAGTCTTGTAGATTTTTTTCAGTTTCACTATCGCAGCTGAACAAGCCTTACAAAACTTTAAAAACTAATTAAAACAGAAAAGTTACAAACTATGCATTAAAAAAAGTTACAAATTGCGCTAATGGTTAAATCAGATTTGCTGCAAACAGTCGACAAAAAGTTTAATGTTTAAAGAAAGATTCTTTTGTTTAGGTGCTTCTACCACTACCACTTTCACCATTGTAGGTGGCCCTGTCATTGAAGCATCTGCTGGACAATAGATAAATGTGTGTGTGTTCTCCCTGCAACCCAAATGAGAGAACGGTGTTGCCGTTTTGCCAATTCGTACTATGCATTCTGTCATTGCCAATGTCAGCGAGGCCTTTTTTTGCATCCTCTCTTTAGTTTTCTCTTGGACGCTGCCATTCCTCTATCTCTCTCTCTCTCTCTCTCTCTCTCTCTCTCTCTCTCTCTATCATTCTTTTCCTCCCGTCGTCCTTTCCCACCATTATTGCCATTATATTTGGCGCCGTACTGCAACATTGTGCCGACGAGTGCCGATCTCTCTCCTCTCTCGTTTTTTCCACCATTTTCCAACCATAGTCTGCTGTTGTCGTCTTTTCTTTTTTCTGCCGTTGTCCGCAGTTGCCGGCAATTCGCTGACGTGCGTGCCCGAATCGATCAGAGCAAAGAGGTTGCTGGCCTAATGGCTCACTACTAGGGCTCAACACATGCACCACACACACACAGACAGCATTGACATTGTGCAACTTTCAATGTGCACATTGTGGTGCTCCGTGCCACCGATATTGCCCGGCACCACAAAAATATATAGCTCAGAAAGCAGAATCAAAGAGAAACAACACCGCCGAGCAGAGAACCGTTTTTGATCGGTGCCCATTGCGCTCTAAACACACATAAAGCCCATGGCACCCACTGTGGTCTTCTTCTCTTTGCCTTTCTTCCTCTGCCTCCTCTTCTTTTGTTGCTCCTCTTGTTCGCTCTTTCTATTCCCATTTTCCTTTCATTGGCCAATGTCGATTGTAAATTTTTAGCTGAAACTCTGTGGTCGCCTTTGAGACTAACCAAACCAAACCAAACCAGGAGAACGGTCGATGAATTGACAGCACCAAGCAGCCATACTCACAATTTCCAATGAGCAGATGCATTGTATAGTCAATACTGCTTGACTGCTGCTGCTGTTTTTCTAGTAAAAATATTTTTTTTGATTGCGTTGCCTTACTTGACTTGATGACAGCGCTCGCCCATCAGCTATCAATATTTAAAATTTGCAAGTTATGACAACTTTTTTATAACTTTTAAATAAATTAACAAAATTTGCAGACACATTTATAGTGTGAATATTTGCGTAAGGCAGTAGTAGGCGATGAAATGATGGCTGTCTGACTTTTATAATCCCGTAATGTGCTTTCAGTTTTGTCAATAGTGCAAACTAAATGTGTTTGTAGAAGTGCATGAATGTGTGGGCGAAAACCACACATTACTCAAGTACAGACAGAAACACTTTGCAGTTGGCGTGTTTCACAGTGAGCAAACATAAATGATTCACACGGGCATAAATTCAATTCAAAGTAACTCACTTGAAATTTTTACTTGAAAAACTTCAATAAAAATTGTTGAAAAGTTTTAAAAATTTACAAAATTGTTTTAAACTAAAAATTTTAATTTTAATTTTGTTTGATACAAAACTAAAAATTGATGTGAATATATTAGAGCACAAATGAATCAAATTAATTAAACAAAGATTAAATTGTTTTTAATACAACAAGTATTTTTAATAACTGTGGTAATAAAATTGCTAAAGTATAAGAAAACTGCTGGTTTATATCATAAAATAGCTCTTAACAGTTATTTTCTAGAGACTGAAGAAGAAAAGCACAAGTAATGTAGTGAATGCCATCATCCTTGAGTGGCAAACTGGTTGACTGATGTCGTTTAGTGTTAGCTGCATCAGATGCCACTAACTACTTTTTCTGCACTACTGCACTGCTGTTACTACGAAATTTATAGCAAAACATCATTCAATCGTAAAGTGTGCACATTACCAAAACAAATGACTTTATTTCACATTAATTGCTTTATATTGAACATTGTTCAAAACTAATTACATAAACTTGTAGTTGTTTTGGCGTTATTTAATCAAAAGCAATTACTGAATTTGCATTTCGTTGTACGATGTAACGAACAGAAATGGCGTTTTTGTTTTATAATTTACTTTACTATAACTCACAAAATAGAATTAAAAGTTAAATTTATTAGCTGTATTACTTTTTATAAATTGTTTAGCGTGCAAAATATTGTTTTAATATAAAATTTTTTTTACAATATTTAATAAACACTACAATTTTGTTGTAATTTTATGAAGCAGTGAAATACTAATAGCCAACTAGTGTTTAGTATAATTAAGTCATTTTAACCATTAAGTTTAATTTTAATTTTAATTGCTTTTGTCTGCATTTTAGCTAACTTTAATTTAGAATTGCAAAGGAGACTAAATTAGCAACAGTTCCAAAACTTTCATTTGAATTGTTGAAAACAGTTGTTTAAATTGTCATACTGACCATACTTTAAAAAGTGAAAGAAAACAAAAACAATTTTTCAAAATATTTAGCTTAGACAATCAACAAACAAATTTTTTATTGCGACAAAGGGAATGGAAGTGTAGATAAAACACAATTGAGAAAATGAAGGTGGTTGTGAATTAGAGGTGATGGTGAGTGGCGTCGGTAGTTATTTCTGCAGGTGTTCACTACCGCAGTCAAATGCTGACAAATTTAAGTAAACGCATACACTACATTCATGTCAGTTGCCGTGGCTATATTTTGAAGACAAACCGCACAGGGCAAATCATGCTCACGCTTAGGTGTTAATCAGACAGCAGCAAAGTAGTGTAACTGATTTGTGGGGTACTGTTTTAAAAGAATTAGTTATGTACGAGAATGGAAAGGAAGAGTGTTCAGAAGTACAGAAAAGTAGCAGTAGTTGTAGTGTGATCAGACAAATGTGTGTGTATGATTTGTGGTAGTGTGTAGGCGCTGAAGTGGCAATACATGGAGTGTCGGAATAAATGTAATGTGTAGTTTTTTTGCAATGGTAAACTGGTTATCTCTGTGTAGGTGGTGTTTAGTGTTTGTGTGTGTTTGCCTGGGAGAAATGGCTGGTTTTGCACTGTTCTAGGTAGTGTTACGACTAGTACAGTATTGTATCACGGACGCTTTCCAACGGATGGATGTGTACTACAAACATTTTATTATTAGTATATTTAAAGAAAAGAAAAAGAGAGAAAGAGAGAATTGAATGAAAAAGATGTGATTGGGAAGTGTGAAATAAGGAAGGGGGTGGTGGGGCAGTTCATGCGACCAGATAGAAACAAAAACATTTGTTATGTTAGACTGAATCAATGAAATTGAAAAAGTAAAATATGTTACGATTATAAAAAAAACAAAAAATGAAAAAGAAGGAAAGAAGGAAAGCAATGGTCAGGTGGACACACACAACTGAAAGAAAAAAAGGAATGTCAATGGAGAGAAGATGCTCTACTGCAGCAGATATGATGATAATGAAAATTGCTTTTCGGAGAATGAGAGAGAGATCAGCAGGTGATGATGACCATGGTAGGTGTAGTAGTTGTAGTTAGCAGTAGTGGTAGTAGTTGTCACACAAACATGAAGATATTAACGCAAATGTGGGAAAGGGAAAAAGAATGAAGATATATGCAGTATGCAATGAAAGAGTTACATTTCGACGCAGGAGTTAGTTAGTTCGGGGGTGTTACTTTTCGAGTTAACGTAATGTGAAATGCAGTGAGCTGAAGAGCTGGTCCAACGCTGACCGATGCGCATCGAAAACGTTGCGCATCGGTCAGCGCTGGTGATTTGCTTGGCAAAGAGATTGGTTGCAGTAAGAAGGAGAAGGGGGAGATGCAGTGATCAGCGATTAGAAGAAATTGGAAAAGAAACTAGCCGCTCCGGATGCCGCCTGAGAGGCCGCCTGGCTGGCCGCTTGCGCTGCAGACTGTAGTGTCAAGTAAAAGTGAGAAAAGAGGTACAGTGCATTAGAATTAAAGAAACACAAATCATTATGGTGATCAATCAAGGACACACTTACGCTAACGGTGGCCTGCGCCTGAGTGGCCGCCTGTTTGGCCTGCTGCGCTCCGGGTGTTTGCTGCGGATGTGGCTGCTGCTGCTGTTGTTGTTGGGACGGCGGTCCCGGCGGATGTGCCCCCTGCTGCTGCTGCTGTGTAGGCGGTTGTGAAGGCCCCTGCTTCGGTGCTGCCTGTCGCAGCGGCGGTGGCGGCTGGGGCGACCCGTGGCCTGCCGGCGCATTCGGCGGATGGGGCCCGGTGGGCGGTGGCGGCGGTCCGCCCCTGCCACCCTGCTGATCTCCGCCTGGTCCTGGGTGGCGTTGTGCTCCCTGACCAGGGGGTCCTGGTGGTCCGTGTGAGGGCGGTCCATGTGGGGGCGGACCGTGTGGAGGTGGTCCATGTGGTGGCGCTGGCCCATGTGGTGGGGGTCCATGGTGTGATGGAGGTCCTTGTGGTGGGCCATGGCCATGTCCTCCTCCTCCTCCACTAGGACCTGCTTTCATGTGACTGTAAAGAAATTAAAGTTAGCAATAAAGTCTTCTAAAGATTTAGTGCCCTTACCTTTGCAAGTCCTGAATCTGTTTAGTCAAGGCAAATTTCTCGTCCTCTAGCGTGGACATAATCTTCAGCAGTCGCTCCAGTTCGGCCTGAATGGCCTTGCACTCCTCCTTGCTCTTCACCAGATCAAGTGCCAGGGCGGACTTCTCCTTCTCCAGCGCTTCGACGCGCTTTCGAAGCTTTCCACTTCGGCCGTTGCTGCGGTGTTGTTGGCGGCCGATGCCGAGTTGGCCTGCTTCAGGGCGTTTCTGCAGCTGAACCTCCATCTGATCTACCTCGAGCTGTCGCTTCTTCATCGCCGCTTCACGCTCCTTCAGAAGATTGCTCTGCTCGTCTAGCTGCTTTTTCAGCTTCTCAAAGTCGGCCGTGTTCTGCGTGGTGGACTGCTGTTGTTGCGCCTGCTGCTGTTGCAGTTTGGCTTTAGTTGCCGCCGCCTCTTGCTTAAGGGCCTGTAGTTCTTTCTGTAAAGTGTCAGCCCAAAAAAAGTATTTTAGCATACCCGAAAAAAAACTACTACCTCCTGCAAAGCTACTTACCTCCCGGGTGCTCAACTCGCCGACCAGCTTTTCCAGCTGACTCTGGAAGCGTTCCCGCTCCACATCGAAGCCCTTGTTTTCACTCTGCAACCTCTCCAATTGCTTCCTCAGCTGGTCCGCCTCCTGCGTCCACTTTTTATTCTCCGATCGCTGTCGCTCCAGCTCCGCGCGTAATCGGTTTACCTCTTCCGTTAGCTTCGCCTGGCCCTGGTTCTGGCCGGCGGCCACGGCCGTCGCTTGCTGCTGCAGTTGCACTGTGACCTGCTGCAGTTGGGTCAGTTGCGCCTTCAGGGCGCTGTTCTCCTCCGTCAGCTTGCTCACATCAGCTGCAGTGGCTGCTGTTGCAGGGGCAGCAGGAACTGGAGCAGCAGAGGCTGGTGCTGCTGGGCCCTGTGGTGGCCCTGGTTGCTGCTGTTTGTTAGGTGCTGCTGCTTGCTGGGCCTGATTTGCTTGCGGTTGATTTGGCTGGTTCGGTTGATTTGCTTGCTGTTGCTGCTGTTGCTGCTGCTGTTGCTGCAGCTGCTGATTCTGCTGCTGTGTCTCCGTCAGCTGGCTTTGCAGCTTGTTAATGGCCTGCAGCGAGAGCTCCAGCTTCGCTCGCAGCTCCTTATTTTCCGCCTCCGCCGCCTTGATCTGCTTGTCGAACTTGATCAGCTCTGCGCTCAGTTTGGCCACTCGCTGCTCATTGGCCGCCGCTGACTGGGCGTCCGCGCGGTTGGACTGCGCCAGCGCCGCCGACTGCTCCTGCTGCGCCTTCACTACCTTCTCGTACACCTGCGACAGCTCCTCTAGCTCGTAGCGGAGGCGGTCGCGTTCGTCATTTCGCTTCTTCATCTCCTGGTCGGCCAGCTCAATCTTTTTCGCCAGCGACTTGATCTCCTCCGTCAGTTGGCTGATTCGCGCCTGTTGCTGCTCAATCGTCTTCTGCTGTTGTTGCTGGTTAGGGCCTGCAGCGGTGGCAGCCGGAACTGGAACAGGAGCAACCGCAACTGCCGCGGCATTTGGAGCATTTGCGCTGGCATTCGCTGCAGCGGCCGCCGTCGCAGCCGCTGCAGCCTTGTTCGCCGCCGACACCTGCTTGTCCCGCTCCTGAACGGTACTTTGCAGCTTCTCAACGAAGCTCTGCAGCTCCATGCTTTCCTGTTTGAGGCTTTCAATCTCCATCTGCATGCGCTGATTCTCCGAGTGCGTCTTCTGCAGCTCCGTCTCCGCCTTGCTGAGGTGCTGCTTCAGCTTGGCAATCTCGGCAGTGTACTTCTGGGCGAGGGCGGCGGCGTTCTGCTCGGCCTGGGCGACGGCTGCCGCCGCCGCTGCTGCACTGGCAGCACTGGCAGCATTGGCATTGGCAGAAGCAGGCACAGCAGCAGCATTTGGTGCAGCTTGTGCCGAATCACCACCAGCCCCGCCTGCCTTGATGCGCATCGTCAGCTGCTTCACCTCCACCGCCAGCTGGTCCCGCTCCTTGGTGACCTTCTGCAACTCTACGGTGTTTCGCTCCATCTTGTCGCGAATCTTCTCAAACTCAATCATCGCCTTCTCAATCTCCGCCTTCTGCTTCTCCTCAGAGGTTCGGTTGCGCTCCAGTCGCATGCGGCTGGCGTCCAGCTCCCGCTTCAGCGACTCCACATCGAGCTCCTGCTGCTGGCGGCACTCCTGCAGGCGGCCCAGCTCGGTGCGGGCGTTTTCATAGCGTTCTCGGGTCTTCTCCAGCTCCACGTACAGCGTCTTGATCTCATGCGCCTGCGTTTCCAGCTGGGCGGAGGAGAGGCGCTCCAAGCGGCTCCGCTCCAGCTCCGCCTGCAGCCGCTGGGCGTCCTTGTAGTAGCGGTCCTTCTCCACCGACAGCCGCTCCAGCTCCAGCTTCGCCTTCTCATAGCGGTCTTTCACCTTCTCAAAGTCAATGCGGCACCGCTCAAAGTCCAGCTGCGTCTTGTCCGCCGCCCCCTGGTACTTGATCACCTGCGACTGGACGCGCTCCAGCTCCGCCTGCAACGTCTCTTTCTCCATGATGACCCGTTCCTTCTCCGTCTGCGTCTTGCGGAGCTCCGCCAGCGACTTTTCCGACTTCTCGTACATCTTCTCCAGCTCAATGTGCAGCCGCTGCATCTCCTCCTGCGTCTTCTCGTGCGTCGACATCGAGCTGGCCCGCTGCGAGTGAATGCGCTCCAGCTCGTGGGCAATTCGGTCGCAGTCGGTCTGGTACTTGTCCTTCTCCATCTGCAGGCGGCGAATGTCGCTCTGCGCCTTCTCGTACCGCTCCCGCAGCACCTCCACGTCCATCAGCGATTTCTCCAGCTCGGTGCGCATCTTCTCCTCGGAGTCCTTGCACTTGATGAACTTGGAGTTGGTCCGTGCGTAGATGTCCTGCAGCCCTTCAAACTCGTCCTGCGCCCGCTTCTGGTCCTCCTTCGCCTTGCTGGCGATGTTCTGCGCCTTCTCCAGCTCAATCTGCAGCCGTTCCGTCTCCGTCTGGTGTGAGTCCATCTTTGCCTGCACCTTCATGAAGTCCGCCTGCATGCGGTCGATCTTCTCCATCAGCACCTCATTCTCCACGCGGAGCATCTCCTTGTCCTCGTTCAGCTTCGCCGCCTGGTGGGCGGTTTTTTCCATCTTTTCGCGAATGGCGCGCACCTCGCCGTCTCGTGACTCAAACTCGTGCTTCATTTTCTCAATCGTTTTCTGCGCCTTGTCGTAGCGCTCTCGCAGGACGTCGACGTCTGCGTGCAAGTTCTCCTTCTCCTTGTGCATCTTGTTCATTGCCACCTGTTGCGCCTCTAGTCGCTCCTTCTGGTTGGCCACCTCCTGCAGGACGTTTTCCTTCTCCTTTTGAATTGCCCGGGCCTGGGAGGCGCCTCGCTCAATACGTTCCTTCGCCTTCTCCACCTCCATCATCGCCGCCTCGCGCTCCGCCTGCGCACGCGCCACCTGTCCCTGGGCTGCGTTCAGCTGTCCGTTCAGCGCCTCAATCTCCGCCAGGTAGCGCTCCTTCTCCGGCGCCAGTTTGCGCCACTCCGCCTGCAGCTTCTCGTATTTCTCATGGAGGTGGTCAAAGTCCACCTGGACCTTGTCCAGGGCAATTTGCGTCTTCTCATTGGTCATCTGCAGCTTAACCAGCTGCGAGTGCATTCGCTCGCTGTCCTGCTTTGTCTTCTCCACGTCGGCGAGGGCGCTTTCCTTCTCCAGCTGCGCCCGGGTCACCGTCGACTGCACCCGCTCATACTCCTCCTGCAAATTTTCCCGTTCAGTGAGGGCATTCTCCAGCTTCGCCTTCAGGCGGTAGATCTCCCCTTGCGAGCGTTCCAGTTTCTCCTGCAACGCCTCCTGCTCTGCCCTTGCCCGGTCCTGGTCCGCCTGGTTCATGCGCATCTCCGCCTGCGCCCGCCGGAGCTCCTGCTGGCACTTTTCCAGCTTCTCATTCAGCCGGTCGATCTCCTCCTGCGACTTGATGGAGGCGCTGCTGAAGTAGCCACTGGTCTTGGAACCGGCGCCCAGCTCGCGCTCCCGGTCCCACTCGCCGCCGCCCCCGCGGTCCCGCTCCCAGGGCTCACGAGGGCCAACTGTTCCACCGTGTTCGCCTTTGCTTCGGTCCAGCTGCTCCCTCAGGCGGTCATTCTCCAGGATGTAGCGGGCGTTGTCGCTCTTCAGGCGCTCCAGCTCGGTGGGCACGCGCCACGAGTCGGTCTGCAGCTTGTCCAGCTCCGCCTTGTTTTTGCCCAGCTCCGACTGCGAGTTCTCCAGCTTCATCTCCAGGCGGTCCTTCTCCGCGGCCACTTTGTCAAGGCGAATCTAAAAGGTAGTGGGGAAATGAAAGCAAAGAAAAGTTGACAAACCAAATCGATGATTAGGTGATAAGGCTCAGTGGATGCGTGGAAGATAAGCCAAACACCAACAACAGCTTTTACTAGATAGCACAATAACACTTACTCTGAGCTTTTCCATGTCATTCTCCAGCGAGTGCAGCTTCATCTTGTACTCGGCAATCTGCCGCTCGTGAATGTCCCGTTCCTCGTTGCGCTCCTGCTCGGCTCGGTCTCGCTGCTCCCGAATTTGCTGTATCTGCTTGTCCTTGTCGTTGATGGCGTCCTCCAGACTGGTCATGGCGCCCTCTGAGGTGGAGTGGTGCGCCTGGAAGGCGTTCAGTCGGGCGCGCACCACGTCCACCTGGTTGTCCTTTTCCTTCAGCAGCTCCTCGAGGTTGTCGATCTGTTTTTTGTTTGGGGGTCACACAAAAAGTGTGTGTTGTGTTTTGAATGTTAGCACTTTATCAGACACTTGCTCTCCAGTTTCTCTCTTACACTGCAACTTACCTTTCGTTGGAGGACGTTAATCTTTCGATCTTTAATGTCAATGTGATCTCGCAGCTCCTGCATTTCCAGGTTCAGTTTGTTTTTGTCCTGTGAGCTCATCATCGACTGGTGAGTGCGCTTTTCAATTAGCTTGTTTTTCTCCTCTAGTCTAGAGCGCAGCTCTTCAATCTGTGATGTCAACAGTAAGCAAATGGTACAGTATAGTGTGAAAAGTTTAATCCAAAATTCAAAATGCAAGCAATTAAATCTTTTAAAGACAGAAAAAAGAGTGTGTCACTTACGTCTGCCTGGAGCATGTTGTAGTGCTCTTCCTTGGCCACTAGAGACTCTTTCAAAACCGAAATGTGTCGCTGGTAGTCCTGGTGCTGCTCCTCAAGAGTCTTCATCTTGGCGCCCACTGCCAGCAGCTCCTGGTCCCGTTTGTTCAGCTCCATCTTCAGCTCTTCCATCTGCAAGCAGACACACGTGATAGTAATGAGCGCCATTGTGCAATCAGGTATTAATCAAAGCAGGTACTTTAAAAATAGGTTAACACTTACCTTCAACAGCTCTTTCTCCTTAATCTCGAGAATGCTGTCGATGTGTCGCTGGCGTGTCTCTAGTTCGATGTTTCGAGTGCGCATACGTTCGTACTCGATGCGTTCCTCTTCCATCATCTTACTGCCGATGCCCTTGTTCTGCAGCATCTCCATCAGCTTCTTGATGCTGTCATCGCGAGCTGCCAGCGTCTGCTTTTGCGTCTCAATGCGCAACTCTAGTTCCTGTTTTTTGTGTGTGGTAAAAAAAGTAAGTTTCTAACAAACTTCTTAAAAAATTTGGCAAGCACAACAGTTTACCTTGTTAGTTTCACGCAGTAGGTAAATCTCCTTGGACATGTGCTCCTTTTCGGAGTACAGTGAATCAAGGTGCTGCTGCACGTCCTGGTCAGGGTTGCGCATGTTAGTGATGCGCAGCTCCTCCTCTAGCTGCCGAATTAGGGCTGATTGTTTCTATTGAAAATGGGGTAATTGGAATAACAATCAGTTCAAGTAGGGTAAAAAGAACAAAGTTAGACTGTACCTGATTCTCCGAGCGGAGTATCTTTAGCTGGTCATTGATGAGCGCATACTTGGCCGCCTCCTCTTTGCGCAGCGCCCGCTCCTTCTTCAGCTCCGGACTCCAGAAAGTCTTGATGCTGTGCATGCTGGAGCCCAGCTTCTGCGTAGTGGCGTCCAGCTCCCGTTTGACGCTGCTGAACTGGTTTTGCAGGTCGTTCAGGCGCGCTTGCAGCTCCATGACAAAATTGTCATTGACGGCGCCCATGCGACCGCCCATGCCGCCGCCGCCGATGCCGCCAGAGCCGCCGTAGGGCCCGCCACGAGGGTCCCCCACCAGGCCGCCGCCGCCGGGACCGAGGCCCGGACCGGGGCCCATGTGCCGACCGACATGGCCGCCCACCAGCGGGTCACCACGACCGCCGTACGGGCCACCGACGCCCAGCGCCGGGTCGTCGAGGAGGGCGCCATCGCGGTCGCGCAGTGGTCCACCATAACTGCCGTGCATTGGGTCGTCGCGGCTGGCGTAGAGGGCGCGGTCCAGGGAGCGATCTCGCGCCCGGCTCAGGTGGCCGCCGGCAGCGGCGCGCGCATTGAGCGAGTCCATCCGGTCAAAGGAGCGATCTCGGTAGCCGGGCTCCCGCTCGATGGAGTGGTAGCTGCGCAGTGGCGGCCGTCGTCCCATGCGGTGCATCGGTCCCCGCCCTCCGCCCGGTCCCAAGCCGCCGTCCATGGCCGCCATCCCCGGACTGCCCAGGTCGTCGTAGTAGGCGGAGGCGCCGGTGCCGCCGCCGGGGAAGCCGCCGCCGTGTCCGTAGGCGGAGCTGGTGCTCAGCGACGTCGGCAGGTGCTCCATGGGCAGCGTCAGTGGTGAGTTGTTGCTGGAGCGACTGACGCCATAGGCCGTGCCCACGTGCCCACGACCCCCGGGACCGCCCACTCGGTGGGACAGGTGGTGCGGGTGGTGTTGCTGCTGCAGTGGCCGTCCGCTGGTGGGCGAGAGGAGGGGGCCGCCAATGCCTCCGCCGCCTGCTCTCCCAAGTCCAAGTGGGCTGCCACGCGCCGAGGCTGGCTGCGAGAGTGAGTTCAGGTAAGAAGAGGAAGTGGCTGCCTTTGAGGCGGGAGAGCCCCCCGGCCCGTAGGGGCCTGGGGCCATCATCTGCTCGCTACCCATCTGCCGACGCAGTGACCGTGACCGACCGCTACTGCCCACGCCTCCTCCTCCTCCTCCTCCGCCGCCGCTGCTCGCTCCGAAGCCCATGCCCGGCTGCTGGTGGAGGGGGTGGTGGTGCCCTCCGACTCCGCCCATCATCGGGTCACCCATTCCTCCTCCTCCTCTTGCCCCACCACCGATCATGCCGGACATGCTGCCCCCACTGCCCATACCACTACCACCGCCGCCCCCTCCGCCGCCGTACATTGTGTCCCACAATTTTCAGTGAGTACTATGCAGTGGACAGGCAGACAGGTCGGCAGGCAGGCAGGCAGTGATGCCGCAGTGGCACGGACACTCTAATTGGCGAGCCTCAGTAACGAGCGAGAGGGAGAGGGAGAGGGAGAGAGAGGGAGCAAGTCAGCTGTTAGCTAGTTGCTGCTGCTGGCAGTCTAGTCTGCTGGGAGATTGTAGTGTAGTGGGAAATCGTAGCACTAAGGGGGCAAGGTAGGTAAAGACAGTCTTAGTAAGTCGCAGTAAGCTTAGGCAGCATCAGTGCACGGACGAACAGAGAACGGACAGATCAGACAGAGAACGATAGAAAAAAAAGAAAAAAAGAAAGCAGAGAGAAAGCAAACAGAGCGGCGGACAATGGAAGTAAGCAGTGGTAATCTAAATTGCCTCGTTAGCTAATTATCCCCAACAGGATCGATTGCTGCTGCTGTTGCTGCTGTTACTGATGTTGCTGATGTTGCTGTCGCTCTTTTTGTCGTCCATGCAGGCATGTTGCAAAAGTTTCTGCTAGTCAGGCAGAATTAAAGTGAAGATCAGATCGATTGAGATGGGACACCTAGTGCTTTTACTGCTGCTGTTGCTGCTGTTCTGCTAAAGTAAGTGTTTTGTCTAGTGTGCGTATGTTTCAGCCCACTTCAGTGCTTTTAGGTCTACCGAAATGGACCACAGTGGACGACAGTGTGCCCGAGTGGCTGAGTCTTTGTTTTTGTGTTTTTTTGTTTCACTACAACTGCACTGATTTGCAGCACTCTAAATGCGCCGTTATAGAATCGCCAGCAGAATCGGCGCTGCTGCTGTTGCTGTTGCTGCTGCTAATACAACTGTTAAGAAAATGCACTGAAAAATGCATGAACAAAGACGGAATTGTATTTTCACTTGTACAGTAACGGTGCGGCCAAATGGTAATTGTCTGTTTGCGTGATCACTGTGCACTCTTTTTCTTTTTCCCCCAACTCTCCTTTCTTCTTCCTTACTAGTGTTACTGTTGCTATCGGTCTCACTGCTATCTCTGGCGCCCACTAGTTTTTAAGTGGAATGTAACCGCCAATAATGAAACTGCACCACACACAAACACACAGAAAGTGAAGAGTGGCCAATGGCGCAACAGTCACCGAGAAAGAGAGAGAAAAAAAGAAAATGCGGTAGCTACTTAAAACTCGGCGATGCTTTTACCGTTTCCGGCAGTACGAAATCTGCAAGAAAGGCAAAAAAGAAGCCGAAAAAAATTGAATTGAGGTGAGTTTTATTAGGTAAAGCGGACGCCTGGAGATGAAAATTTGAACAGTGAAGCAGGCAAATTGAATCGCTCGCTCTGCCCACTCGGCTCTGATCAGTGCAGTTGACGCACACACAAAGTGCGGCTTTTGCTGATGATGAACAATTTTCTTTTTTCCGCCTTTTCATCACCCAAAATTGTCCCCGCGTGGGCTTACAAACTTTTCACTGTCTTTCTGTCTGTCTGTCGGTCTGTGCGTTGATCAACCCTCGGCAGTCTGTTTGCCGACTATTTATTTGTCAAACAACGTACACTACTGAAAACTTGCTGAACTAAATTAAATTCGTTTTCGACGAAACGACAGCAGTAGCAAGAACAGTAGCGTACTCTTCACTTCAAACCGTTGCGTTTGCATGCCAATATAAACAAGCAAAAAATGATAAATGAAAATGCAACGTTAAAAAAAGACTGTTTTGCCAAAATCAGTTTTTAAGGAATTTCGCCAATGTTTATTGTGCTGCTGAATTAATTCAATTAAAAGAATTTTGGCATTTTAAAAGATCAAACGGCAAACTGGCAAATACTTTGAAAATTGACAGTAATTTTTTTAAAATTGATTAAATGTTTTTTATCGTTTTGTGTAATTTTTAAATTTATAGTTTTTTCTGTTTTTAACTAAAAATTTTAGTTATAAAAAAGGCAAATTTAATTGCGGATATTACAAAATTAACTTTTAATAACAATTCTTATATAACAATCTTGATATTAAATTAATTTAAAAAACTATTAGAGAGAACTAACGGTTATTATCATTTACAACTTAAAAGTAAAATTTTTTAACAACTGTTTTTTGTTATATTTGATATTTTACGCTTGGTTGCTAGGAAATTTTTATACTCACTCTAAATTTAAAATTGTTCATTTAAAAATTAGGTTGTTTTTTAATTTTTATAGCACAACAACCACAACACTATCAAGATAATTTTTCTCTAGTGAAAAAACATTTGTGTCACATAAATTTTAACATAGCGTGTGTTTTTTATTTTGCATTTCTACTCATATGTATGTTTGTTAAATTTAAATAACAATCGGGTGCGGCTAATAGTCACTTAATGCTGCAGTCGGATTGATATCTTTTTCACCGTACTACTAAATTTTTAAAAAGTTTGCTCATTTATTGTAAGATAACTGAGATAGTCAATAAACTGATAAAAACCTATTGACCAGTACATTCTAAAACAATAACAGCATGTATTGCGAACAGTTTAGTTTAACAGTAGTCAGAAAAACCTTTTACTGTAGTTGACAAAAACTGTGCTAGAGTATTGCAGTGCAGAGAAGCCAACTGCTAAAAAAATTCAGAAGTTTAAAGTTTAGTAGTATGAGTATTCTTAGTTAAAATGAGTATTCTTAGTAAAAAAACTACAAACTAAAAAATTTGTATAGTTTAGCCTAAACTGTTTATTTTTTTATTTATCATTGTTATTCAAACAAATGATCATACTGCAGTAAATGATCATTTGCAATCATTAGCGTAGTGTTACTAAGGAAATGTTAACAATATATAGCCTAATGAACTTTTAAAATAAAACTGCAAACCAGACAGATTGCAGTTTTTGAAACTTTTCTACACTAGTAAGTTTATGTCGTGTCAAGAGTTTCAAAGTTGCCAACAAAAAAACGTAACCCGAACAGCCATTTAGTCAAAGAAAGTTTGCATAAAACTCGAATTAGAATGCTCATTTACAAATGCAACAAAATCTTTTCAAATGCCACTTTCCGTTTTTTTGTCAGTAAGTTAACAGCGACACTTTTTGATAGTATTTGAAAGCAATGCAAGATGTAAATACTTTACCCTTTTGCATTTTTAAAGATCTTTTTAATTGTTGCTAAACAATATTAGAACTAGAATAGGTAGGCCACTAAGTGATTTTTATCAATAATAGCAAAGCTGATGCTGATAATGATAGTACTGGTTGTTAGTGGTGCTTTTGTAGGATTCTATTTATTGCACTGAATCTACGGAGAAAAAAGGTGAGTGATTTGTGGTTAGTGCAGACAGACAGAAAGCTGGTGCACGAGTGATCGACTGACACAACTACACAGCCCTGGCGTCAATTATTTAGTATAAGTGATAATGACTACATAATGGTGACTAGCATTAGATAAATAGGCAAAAATGGCTGGTGCAGACAAAACTGCAGTAAGGAAACACAAACTCGAGACACTATACAAGTTTTAAAATTAAGTTGATAGTAAAAATTTAAAAAAATTACTGGGTATGGGAACTGAACCAAATTGTAGTTGTGTTTTGTTTAAGTTGTAAACATTTTAGCATATTTTAATTGAGCAGTAGCAACAACAACATTAAAAACAAATCGATGAGAAACTAATTGATAAAAAAATTAATTTTTTTGTAATCATAGACAACAAATTTAAAATAAAGTAAACGAGTATTTGTTTACAAATGTATGAAAATGTGCAGAAATCATTGTTTGAAAACAATATTTGGATGTAATTTAACTTTAAAAACTTAATTAGCAATACAAAATTAGTTAGGTAGATGTAACTAACTTCTAAAATTAGGTGACTAATAAAATTGTATCACACTGGTCAGCAGCACTGTTTCACACGGTTCGGTCAGTTGCAGAAAGATCTAAATGGTGATAATTGCTTACATGCCCTCGATAGATTGCGTCCTCCAGTTGGGTGGAATGGGTCAAACACAAGCACTGTTTAGGCTACGATGCAGTTCCGATGGGTGTGTTGGTGTTGGTGGTGCTGGTAGATGAGCAATAAGCAGTGATGAAATGTGAATTGCTTGCTAGCAATCGGCAAGCAGACATTGGCACTGACAAACACAACACACACACACACAAACACAGACTCACTTACTTGGCTAAAACCACTGGAAACTGTCACTTGGATGGTCAGATGGCTTCTAAATGCACTGTAATATGACGAAGATATTACACGTCGAAAGTGGAGCACGAGTGGACAGAGATGACCGGATGAAAGAGGTGCTGCTGCTGTGGCTGGTCGTATGGATTGCTATGGTATGGTATGGCATGGAATGGTCCAATGACCGGGTTTCAGCTGCTGGCAGTGTTCGGGCTGGCTGGCTCCCTCTGCGAGTTCGATCACTTGCGAGCGCGCGAATCACTCCCAGCGCCAGTGTCACTTCGCTCACTGACTCACTTTGCAGACTCTGCTGATCGCCACAAATGCTGCTGCTGCTACTGCCTTCACTGTCGCCCTCTCTGTGTTCAGCAGACAGCTCTCTCTCTCTCTCTCACTCTCACTCCCAATGTGCCGTACACATTGGGCGCCACTGCTATCGCTATCGCCGCTTTTCACTGCTAACCGAGAGAGGACTGTTGTCGGCTAGTCTCTCTCTCTCTCTCTCTTTCTCTCTCCCACTCGCCCATCTATCTATTGCCCCTCTCTCTTTCCTTTCTTTTTTTCTTCTTCTTTTCTCTTTCTTTGCCTATCACCTCGACAGAGGGCAAACACGCAGGCCCAGTGGCCTACCAACGACCATCAAGAAAGAAAGAAAGAGAGAGAGAGAAAGAGAGAGAGAAGAGAAGAGAAGAGAGAGAGAGAGAGAGAGAGAGAGAGAGAGAGAGAGAGAGAGAGAGAGAGGGAGAGAGCCCTCGCGACCAGAGCCAAAACATTCATCTAAAGTATTGTGCCCTGTGGTGGTGGCAGTGCTGCTGCTGCTGCTGGTGCTGCTGGCACAATGCCACCAAACTGTATCGGTGAAGGTCTCCCGTTGGACTCCTTTACGAGCTGGGCTACCGATACTGATGTTATATAGGAAAAATACGGCTCATATTGGAATCGTCTTCCTCCTTCTTCCTCTTTCTCTTTTTCCTCTTTTCACCTTCGACACGCCACTCAATTTCATTCAAACAGACACTGCCTAAAGTGAAACTGACCCAAACTATGAGCGTGGCGTTGTTTCAAAAATAAAAAATATTGCGCTCAAGTGTTGGCCGCAAAGCCGAAAACCAATGTCAAAAGTTAAATCGTTTTATTTAAAAAAATTTAAATTGAGAAGAATGTTTTAACTTTAAAACTTTTATGAAGAGAAAATAAAAAAATAAAAAAAACATGTAGAAAAACAAACAATCAAATTTTGAAAACTACAAATTTACACAGTTTTGGGATAGAAAATTAGAAAATGAACAAACTATTGAGTGTGTTTTAAATCGGGAATGTTGTTCTCTAAACAAAAATTTACTTTTTAGTTTTGAAACTATTTTTAATTTTTAAACTAAAAACAAAATTTAAAATGTGTTACTTTTTATTAAAATTGGCTAAATTGTTTGCTGCGTAGTTTAGAAAAAACGTAAAAAATTTTTATTACTGGCGATTGTGACCCTTTAGTGGACAAAATTGGCGTTGACATTAGCAATTTACTAGTTTATTGATGTTTGTAGCCTGTTTTATCAAACAATTTATCATTTTACGTTAAATATAAGTTTTATTTAGTCAAAAAACTACTAAAAACTTTTTATCCGTTATTATTAATTTACTAAATTTTTTATCACTTGTTTCAATACAACTAATAATTTCAATTTTTACAACACATGCAATTTGTTAGAAAGCACCAACAAAAAATAATTAGAAAAAAACGTCAAATCAATTGACTCATCTTTTGTCAAACTTTTTTTACATTTTCATCTGTGCTGGCAACTTTGCCGTCAAGCATATTTTGCAGTGTCTGCAAACTATCAAAATTGTCCGCTGTACGTCGACTGCTCACTAACTACCAACCATTGTGTGTCTGTGTCATTTGAGCCAGCCCTCTGTTCTGGTAGGAGAACAATATATAAAAAATGAAAAGTGGAATTGATTTACTGGCCAATTAAATAGACACAAACAAGGTTTGCCATTTGGCGTTGGTAATGTCGGCGCCCTCCAAACACTGCTCCGGCGCCAATGAACATACACCAACTGACACTAACCGGTGACCGTTTCTTTGTACTTTGCACTGGTTTCGGCTTCTGCCTTCCCTTTCTCTGAACAACTCACTGCCATTGTGTGCTGTTGTGTGAATCTGAGTGTGACTTGTTTGCTGTCGAAGCAAAAAGGTTCAGTTTCTGGTTCTTTGCAAAACATTGCAAAACTATGCCAAAATTCGGTGTGCACACTGCCCTACAAATTCCACAAGCTTTGTAGATTGGCCTCCGCTACCTCGCTCTTATTCAGCGAATAAGCAAATAAAGCATCAATAGAATCATATTCTAAGCGTAAGCTCTTTATTGGAAGTATAAAGCCTGTCTGTCTGCCTGTCTGCCTGCCTTCTGGGCAGCCTGGGCGGCAAGTTTTATTTGAGCATTAACACCGCTCAACCGACAACCGACGCTCAGTTCAGCAGGGCTCACTCACGTCCTTTCAGCTCAAATTGACTGGCCACTGGTGCTTTTACTCTTTGACTAGCACCGCCATTCAATTCCGTTGCTGTTACTGCAGCAGCACTTGACACAGTCAGGCGGCAACAGCAGCAGCAGCAGCCTAAATAATACCGTTTTGACAACAACAACAGCACCAGCAACTTCTTCTGCTTCAGCAAGATTCTCGCTGCTGTATTCAGTAGCGTATTTGAACTGGTTTGTGCGAGGACAAGTGCCATCAAGTAGTAGTGAACGGCAGTAGTAGTCAGATGTAGGGCAGTGGTACCAGAGCAGGCTGATCTTATATAGAGCAAATATCTTTTCCCCATTTTTTCATATAGAAAGCGCCACCTTGCTGAACGCAGCACATTGAAGGCAGCAGCACCCAATGCCTAGCTTTCCATTGGGTCCATGGGCCTGAACACTCAGTTTCTTTTCCTTTCCCCTCCATTTTCAGTTGACTGTCTGCGTGTTGTATTGTCTCTAGGAGTTTATGTGTGTGTGTGTGTGTGTGCGCCTTCAATTTTGGCAGTTTCGATTGCCGTTTTGGACGTCGATTAGAAGGCGCAGGCAGTTGATTTAAAGCAATTGCAAGGCCGTGGAGCGTACTTTCATAGCCATAAGACAATGGGTGGAAAACAAGGAAGAGAAGGGAGTGAGTGAAAGAGTGGTGGTGGTGGTGGTGGTAAGGAAAACCCAAATAAAGTCAGTGATGCCTTGCGATCGGCGCGCGCGGTTAATGCCGCTCAAGTGTAAGCAGTCAGTCAGACCGCACAGCACTTTTCTCTTCAATCTTTTTCCTTTCTTCTTTTTTCCTCTTTTCAATAAGGATCGGCGGTCTAGTCGGTTTAGCAGCGTCGGCAGGCAAGTGTCGGCCAAGCAGGGTTTTCCCTCTCTGCCCTATGTGTTGTCTTTGCGCTGTCTGCACTTTCTGTGTTGTTCTCTTTTCGATTGCTGCTGGTGCTGCCAATAGAATGGCAGACAATCGGATTGGCACTGACAGCAGCCCAAGTGATTGAGTGTCTCTTTTTGGTTCTGCGGCTGCTTCAAAAACGGAGGAAATGCCCACACTAAAGGCTTACTGCCCACCAGTGCTTCAAACTTCTCGGTTGTCTGATTTTCATCAGCAAAAAGAGAGACCTGTGCCGCTGTCGCCGCTGCTTCTGTTGTTGCCTCTTTTATGTGGCATTGCAATAAATTGGTCTCATTACAGCAATTAGTGTCTGATTGCAGGGAGCCAATGATTACAAAGGGGGATAAAGAGGGAAAATACGGAGATCAGCTTAAAGCTCTCTCTCTCTCTTTCTCTCTCTCTCTCTTCTCTCTCTCTCTCTCTTTCTCTCTTTCTCACTCTTTGAGAACTCAAAACTCAGAGAACAGTGGTCGCTTTTTTCTTTTTATTTTTTTTCACTCTTTTTTACTGTCAAACAGCACTGTAGCCTGTAGAATTTTTTCCGGACCGATAATTGTGGTAATTTACTGAGCGAATGGCTGCTGTAGCGACTTTTTCAATGGTGGTGCCTCGTTTCTAGGTGTGCCTGTTTGGTCGTTCAAATGCTTTGTAGAAAGAGAAAAACGGTTCTCATTTTGAGTGCAGTTTGGTGTTAGATGCTTTTTAAAGCAGCAGAAACAGAAAGGTTAATTTTGTCATTTTTTTGCAACAAAAAACAAATTAATTTGCTCTTCAAACTAAAGTATTTTTGATGACTGATGAGGACTACTAGCAATGCGCAAACGTTACACATTTTAATAACGTTGTAGTAATGTCAATATACTTCCCATTTAATGCTTTTTTCTAATTGTCTTTATTTACAGTACTATAACTGTGACTAGTGTCTGTCTGTCTGTTTTATCATTTGTTTTTCATCATTAGTTAGTCCCACATTTAAATAACAAAAAATATGAAAATATTTAAAACGTTCAATAAATTAATAATTAGCAATTTGTAAACATGTTTGAGTAACAATAAATAACTTATTGTGCAAATATTGTCTTTTTATCTGTTTAAAACTAAGTTAATTTAACAACTTTAAAAACAATTAGTTTGCAAACTAACAAACTACTCTTTTGCTTGATTGTCATTTACTTAATGTTTGTGATTGTAAATAAAAACTTTTAAAATATATTTTAGTTTGTTTGTTTCAATTTGACTTTTGTAACTTGGTTTTAGAACTAAAAACACAATTTTTATAAATTAATTTTTTGTTTTTTATTTTTTTAATTTTTTTATATGGTTTTATTGTTTAGCGCAACGATGCGTTAGCAGCAAGTAGGTGTTGCAGTATTTGCGGTCATCATAAATTACCAACTATATCATAGAACTATCAACTGCTGCTTTTAAATGCAAATGTCTCCTTTTATTTTAAAGCCAGTCAGACGTCAACTCGACCAGCCACTACTACTTTGCAATATCTCACTTTTTTTGGCTGGCTGACTGATTGACTGACCTACCGAGAAGGCAGTCTGACGCAGCACTCCAACAAAAAAAACCGTTATTCTTCACTGTCTTAGTAGGCAATGCTTAATCAAATTACCCTTTTTTTGTTTCTATGCAAAATGAAAGATGTTTTTAGTGTATGCAGGCGCATTGTTAGAATGAGTAATAAATCTGTTTTAGCTGCTTGCCTACTCTGCAAATGGTCGCACATTAGGTGCCAGCCGTTTTGTAGTACGGGCAACAGCAGGAGCAGCAGCAGGAGCAACAGCAATGACAAACACTTTCTGGCCACAGTCACACAGTTGCCTACACTGCAACCAAGTGAAAAGAAAGTTGTGCAGCAAAGCACCACCGACACTGCCACTGACTGGCTGGTTTTACCAAAAATGAGGTTCACTTTCTTGCAGGCAGCAATGCACACACACACAGGCATTTACTGTAGGTGCGAGATGAATTGCCAGTTCAACTGGTCATTGATGCGCACAGTCATTGCGTGGCCTCCGCCTCTTGTGCGGCCTTCTAATGATCACCAGAAAGAGTGCAAAGTCTAAGTTTGTCTGAAGACGGGTTATTTGCCGTTGTTGGCCTATCGAGCTCACTGCATCTGCTGCGGTGGTTGCAACTGCTGTTAATGCACTTCCAAATTACTGCACGCACTCAATGCAATTACAAAAAGTAAATCAAATTTATGTATTATGAGTTTTGTGCATTACCATAAAAGTCACCAGACAAAAGGCGAATCTTTTCTGACTTTGTGCTACGGTGTTCTTACAAAGTAGCTCAGAAAATGGCAAAGGTAGTGATGACAATAATTGCAGTAAGAAAGTGCAGTGTCTGGTACATTTGATCACAACTGACAATTGTGGCATTTTTTAGATTGACAAACTACCTATAGGTAAACTTTGCATTTTAAAGTGTTCTTAGTATGTCTTGAATAATGCACAAAAGCATTAGCCAAATGATGAAACATTTTACAGACGACTCGAAGCAATTTGCATAAAATGACGATAACTTTACATTGAAAAAACTTCAGAAAACACTTGTTCTAACAGTTTTTTGTACTTTAGTACACTTTTTTGTTTATTTTTAATGCTGCAAAACTAAATTTTGTTGATTTTTGCAGTTTTCTATTAAAACCATTTTCCACTTGTTTAATTTTGCTTTTGTAATTTGAACATCATTAAACATGGTTTGTTGATTTTTACTACACAACAAATATTATGAGCGCACTTTTTGGATGCTCAAATTAATTTACCAACAAATTAATTTGAATAGCCAATGCAAAATTAAAATAAATTTATACTGAGTATGTGAAGGATTGAAAAACAACATTTTAAAAAGCAACAACCTCAGTAAACTATTCAAAATGCTAAACTTATTCGGTAGGCAAAGCAAACACCAACTGACGCAAACATCAGTAAAAATTTAACAAATGCTTTCAAAAACGACTTGAATGTTAGTTAGTTTGCTTTTTTCACTGATGTTATGTTGTTGTTATATACTTGTTAAAAGAAATTAACACACTGACTGCGTACGAATGCACACAACTAAACAAAATACGACATAACCGCCATGCAGCCAAGTGCAACTGATTCGAAGAGCAAATTGCTAAAAATGCAAAATTTAAAAAATAAAAGATTAAAACAAACAATTTAATTAAATGGCTCATTTAAACAACAAATTTAAAAAAATTGATCAGGATTTTAATTTTTTTGCGTTTTCCAAAATGTAAAACTCTTTATTGAAATAAAATTTTAATGGTTTTTAGAAAACACACTTAATCTTATAATATTAAAAACTTTTTAAAATGCTTTGTTTTATAATTTCATACTTTTTATTTAAATATTTTAGCAAAATAAATTAACTGCATTATAAAAACTGTAATAAAGTTTTTACTTTAAAATTTTTTTAATAACTAATTACAATTTTACAACAAGTTTGTTGACACAAGTTTTATTTTTTTTAACATTTTTAGTTTTGTTTAATTTATAA
Organism: Tyrophagus putrescentiae; assembly: GCA_024499935.1. Lineage (NCBI taxonomy): Eukaryota > Metazoa > Arthropoda > Arachnida > Sarcoptiformes > Acaridae > Tyrophagus > Tyrophagus putrescentiae. The sequence continues at coordinate 9,571,035 of JAMZRA010000005.1, forward strand.
CTAAGTTTTAAATTTTTTATTTTAAAAATGATAAAAATTTACATAAAATCCTAACTTTGTTTTAAATTAAAAATGGCTAGTGTACATAAGAAAATTTTATTAATAAAGGTTTAACATAATTTTAGTATTTTTTTTACATGAAAACAAAAAATTGCATACAATAAAGTTAGTCAGTTTTGCTAGACGTTATTTGATTATGCTCATAAAATTTCTGCATCACTTTTTGTAGTTAGACAATTAGTCTCTGAGGACCATCTTTACCTTATTTTTCAGTTTTTATTGTGAATGCTTTGTATAGGTCAAATAAAAAAGGCATCAAACACGACGTGTTTTGAAAAACGCAAACAAATATCTGCCATTAAGTTAGCTTAGTGAATATACAAACATGCAAAAAAGTCAGACTTGCTAGGTTGAAAAAAACTGTACAATTGAAAAAACTAGTAAAAAGAAAAAATCCCCTGTTTGACACTGCATCAACAATTACGGTTTGTCAGGTGTGGAGGAAAAGAGAAAAAACACCACTGAAAGTCAATGGCAAATGACAGCTTGCCGCCAACGGCACTGTCAATGTAAATTGGCAGTTCTCGGCAGCTGTCGGCCGTTAGAGCATTTCTGTTTTCAGTGACCCACATTTAGATTCTGAATGACTCGTGTTTGCCATCTATGTGTCGGAGGCGCAAATAGACGTCGGTGCCGATGCCCTGCATCGACTCAATGCTCAGCCGCCCATTGAGGTACTCGGCGTAGGCGCGCGAGGTGGGCAGGCCAAAGCCGAAGCCGTGCATCGGAGACGCCCTTGCCTGACTGTCCGTCATGATGTTTTCAAAGAGGCCGCGGTCGAAGCGAGAGTCAGAGGCCGCCCGGCTGGCCGTCGTGAAGTGGTACTGCGTGACCAGGTCCACAAGGTCGTGGGCGATGCCACCGCCGCGGTCGGAGATGCGAATGATGAAGTCGACGTCATTCGTGGAGATGGTCACCATGATGGGCGGCAGCGTCGGCGAGTCGTAGTGGGCCTCCACGGTGGCGCTGCAGTAAACAAAAAATGAACAGAAGGAAAACAAAGAGTTAGTGTGTAAAATACAGTTTTTTTTGGCTCAAAACATGTAAAATTACGTACCGAACGGCATTTTTGAGCAGCTCCGGGAGAATGTAGTCCAGCGGCGTGCGAATGTAGGGAAAAGCGGCATTGACGTGGCCGTTGATTTTCACCGGCGGCGCCCGTCCGTAGTACCGCTCTGACATCTTGCAGACGTAGTCCGTCCAGTAGTCGACGATTTCCTTCGGCTTCATGGTCACATTGATGATGCCCACGTAGTTGGGCCGCTCATTGTTGTCGTTCAGTGCCAGGTGGTGCTCGGCCAGCATGCGAATGCCCAGACGTGAGGTCAGCGTTCGGTCGAGAAACTGCCGAATTAACTCTTCATTCTGTGTGGTTTTTTATATGCAATGCTTTATTAACGTTTTTGTTCTAGCTTTTAGGCCTTCTGATTTGCCTACCTGAATGTGCTTCCTGCACTCCCGAAAACCTTCTGCCAGCATTGTGACTACATTTTTGTGAGCATCGAGCAGTTCACGTAGCAGGGCAGAGTAGCCGGCTTCACTTTCCTTGTCAACAATCTAATTTTGCAAAAAGTACATTAGTTACCTTTGAATTGCAGTCCAGTGACCATTATTTTTTAACACTGACCGGTGGATATTCAGTTAGCATGTAAAACGCTTTAATGTACAGTTCGTGCACGCCAAGAATGGTTGGATTGCAGCCGACGAGAAAGGGCAAGGCACGGAAACCGGCAATTCGGTGTGCAATACGCACTGGAAGCTCTTTTTGCAGTACATGGCGCTTCTCTAGTAAACGACATACACACATAGAACTCAATATCAAATTATGCATTTAAAACAAAAGGTGTTTTCACTTACGAGAAGATGACTTCCATCCAGCTTTTGCCTGAATACAAAATGGTGGCAGGCGTCAAGCGGACAGAAGGCTAGACACACACAAGAAAATTGAGTTGAAAACAAGGTTTTAGGTGATAAACAAAAAAACTCTTACCTTAGCAGCAGCCGTGTCAATGGCTGACTGATTGTAGAACCAGTTAATACTTTTAGACAGCGAAGAAGTCCACAGATGCGACTTTTTGCCACTTTGAGAAGAGGAGGAGGAGGAGGAAGTGGACGTGTATGATTTGTCAGGCGGATCACTAGAGCCGTGATGTGACTCCGAGTCATCGCTGGAGGAGAAGTCATTGTCACTGTCGGCGTAGTGCAGCGACTGCGCCGACGTGGCCGTGCTCATGTTCGCATTGAAGGTGGAGTTCATTGACTGGCGAATGGAGCTGCTGAAGTAGCTGTTGCTGTTGCTGCTGCTGCTGTTTCGATTGCTGCCGTTTTCACCGCCGGGACTGAGGGGCTCCATTTGGTTGCTGTACCGACTGGGCGGCTCACTGGCGGTGGCCGCCTGCAGCTTGCCCGACTCCTTCAGTGACTGCCGTTGCGCCTCGTAGGTGGGCGTGCTGGTGCTGTCCTCGTCGTGGTAGGTGTTGTCCGCCTCAGTGGCCGACCCTGGCTTCACTGTGCCCTGTCGATGGGCGTGCTGCTGCTGCAGGGCATTGTACACGGGGTGGCTGCTGCTGGAGCGATAGCTTTGCAGGGGGATCACATTGGGGACGGCTTTCGGGTGAAGAGGCCTTGACGGCCAGGAAGAACGATGAGCCTGTCTGCTGACTGTTGTTGCTGTTGTTGCTTTTTGAGGGGTGCCTGTGCCTGAACAGGTGTGCAAAAGGCGACGCACTGAAGTCCGCCTCACTAGAGGGTTGCAGTGATGAGACATCATTTTGGTGTGTGTGTGTGTGTGGATGTAAATTAAATAATTGAAAAACTAAATTTAAAGCAAAATCAGCAAGTATAAACACTTGAAATGATGTACTGATTAAGAAGAAGGGAAAACATAACGATGTTTTAGTGCACAGCTGCTTAAAGATCAAGTGGAAATGTATTGATTCGTTTCGGAGAGTTTAGTGAAAGCGTCGAATTACGAGCATTAAGTTGCAACATGCGCCTGAACAGTGTAACTGCTTGATGGCTAATCGGTGATGATGTTGGGTGATGGACGGGTGATGATGACTGGTGCACGTGTTGGCCACTCTAGTAGCTGATGACGACGACAAATCCAATTGCCACCTCAAACAGACAGAGACGACAGTAGTCAGGAAGCTGTGATGAACTTGACTGAATCTTTCGTTTTTGTTGGTTTGATGGCCATTGCTGAAATGCGATCACCCTCTGAGTCGTTTGGGTGATTTATATTTTCTACACACTACTGCCACTGTTGTTCACTCAGTGATTGTGCAGCAATGTGTGATACAGCAGCTGAAAAAGATCAGTTATCGCTGGTAACTGAGTACAGGGTACTTTTGATTAGAGATGATGATGAGCCTGTTGGTGAGTGGTGAAAACACAAAAAGAGACAGCACTGATAAGTAAACGGAGAAGATGGGCTGCTGTGCTGCTGGGCATTGGCTTGATGGGCTTTGCTCTTATCAGAATCACTTAATACAAAACTGAAAGATGTCAATGCAACAGCCTGAAGCTGCTGCTGCTACTAATGGACGCAAAAATGGGATTTGTTCCGTCAAAACAAAAAATGAACAGTTAAAAATAATGTGCCATAAAAACGGAAAATTAAAAAACTAGAAGTTCATTGATTATTTAAATTTTGTGTCGTTAAATAAAAGTTTTTTCCAATTATGCTACTAAAGTATTTAATATGAACTTTATAAAAGTTTTTTAATGAGCGCAGATTACGCACTAATATTTTTTGCAAATGTCAAGTTATTACTTCTACATTTGCTGAAAGTTTTAAATTTGCACATATACAGTGGCATCGATTGCCGGTGACATGCGGTACATTAAAGCACAGCTAAACACTGCCTTTATCAACAACCAATATGACATAAGATTGCAATTCTATGACAAAAAGATATGTTTTTAAAAGAGAACAAAATGACGTTTAAAAAAATCTCGCTAACATGAATTAGAAATGTTTTCCTTCTAACAACAAAAGTTATCAAAACTTTTTTTGTTCAGTAAAAACTGTTCCTAGTAAAATTCCAAAACTTGCAATTTTGTGTAAACAATCATTTGCAGTTTTTTGTTTACAGTTGCAGCAAACTATTGATTTAACAAATAAAACGCACCAAATCACATCAAAAACTCAAAAAAGGTTTAAACTAGAACTTTAAATTTTTAATTTGCAATAGTTTTTAAAACAATTTAGAGTTGAAACCTAACAAATTTTATCAAGATGAGAATAATAATAGACAAAATCTTTGATAAACAGTGTGAGTGTACAGAAAACAGTACAGGGAGAGCAACTGCAATCACTACAACAGTCAACACTAATGGCAATGTGCTTTGGGGGATGCAAGTGACAGCAAACTTTTATCAGCAAAGTATTTTGCCGTACACTTACTTTTTCTGTCGTTGCTGGTTTTGAAAACCGATCCTCTACGGCTACTGTGGTCAAAAAGACGACATTTTAACGACATCAGACATTCAGCAGCTGATACCAATGTCCGCACATGCAACACACCAGAAATAGTATTTGAGGAAATGGATGCAACAGTTACAATACTAAACATCAAAGTTTTTCAATCACTTGAGGTCATGCACACTAATGTAAATTACTGAACAAATATAAAAAAATGCAGTGCACTAATGAATGACTCACTTTTTTAATTTGATAAATAAAAAAATTGAAGGTTGCTTTTTTAACTGCACATTTCAAATTTAAATATTTGCAGTTATTTAAAAACAAAGAAAACATTTGAGTATGCACTGTTCAGGGTATTCAAATGTCACCAACTCAGAAAAACTAGATTAGTGTTGATAGACTGCAGCAATTAAAAAAACTGAAACAGTGTTGTCCGTTCACGTTGTGCTGTTTTACAGTAAGTGCCACTGATCAGCATTATGATGATGATGATGCTGTTGCTGCTGCTAAGCTGCACAAAAGTTGAACGACAGGTGCATGAGTTTTTCTCGTGCCTTCTCTGCTCATTTCTGCCCCAAGCTTCGACTGGCTAAACGGGCTCGCCCAAGCAGTGGCAAGAGAAGATGTGTGAGATTGGATGTACACTTTTTATGTGACCACTTCTAATGCTAACTTTGTCAAGCTAAGTTTAAGCAAAAAAAGATTACTGTTTTAGGGTGCTCCTCGTTAACTGTGCCTAGCTAACCATCGACCATCTACCTATGTTTCCAATGCCACAAATTTTATTAAATTTATCTTTTAATTCATCTGTTAAACCTGATTTTAAGTTGTTTGTTTCATTTTTGTTGTTTTTACTTAGAATAATTTAACAAAAAATATATATTTCAAGTTTCTGAAAATCACATTTAGATAACACTTTCTTTCTAAATATTTAATTTAGTACTTTGAGCAAATTAAGCTAGAAAATGTAGGTTGAAAAAAAGGAAAAAAAAGGTGATAACTAAAGATAACTGTTGCAAAGACATTAACTTTACTACTACCAGGAGAAAGACAGTACTAGCAACTTGTGCTCACTGCCAGTTAGCAAAAACATCAGCGAAGAGTGAGCGGCACTGGCAAAAGCATCTTCAGAACGATAATATTTGTTAGGGAAACACAAAAAAATTGTATTGCTAGCAGTAAACATCACTGTTCATCACTGGGCAGAACAGGTAAAATTGAATGTACGCGATCTCTCTTTTACTCGTTAAGCATCTTTACGCACAGCATGCACTTTATCTTCAGATGTGTTCTCACAAATTTCCTTGCTCTAAGTCGCATCTGAACAGAAAGCAGTCAGTTGGAAGCGGTTTCATATACATAGTACAGCCGAGTCTTCTCCACTGTCTTTCGGTTGTTCGGTGCATCCAAACTGATGAATAGCTGATTGGCGTTTTTTTCGGCGTTCTAGAAACACTTCCCTTTACTACTAAAAAGTACGCTTTGTATGGTAATCAATCAGTCTGGCAGAATTGAAACTGTAGTGTACAGGCAGTTTGCAGACAGAGTGTCTGATTTCCCCAAGTTCACATTACTTTTATAACTTTGCTGCCGAGCCATTATAAAGTGTGCTTATTAAAATAGAAGCCAGCAGATAGTGTTGCTTCAAAGGGCGCTCAATTTAGTTCATATGCTGAACATTTGAACTTAATGTCGAGCTATTAGGTAGTGTTGCTCACTTTCTTTCACTCGCTCTCTCTCTCTCTCGCGTTTTTTTATATTTTTCAAGTCAATGTACGTGTGCTTTTCTGCTTGTTGCTGCCGCTGCTGAGACAATCATTTGCATAGGCGCTACACAAACACAAACAGACACAACGACACACAACGACACACGCTCACACTGACTGCTGGCAAAAAAATGTCATTGTATAGAAAGTGAATTGTACTGATTTACTGATTTGGCGATATGTATTTATAGCCGAATGCTGTCTATTTAAGCAACACGTTCATATCAGCAAGCGTATGCAGCATTGGCCTTTGATGCGACTGCACAGGCTGTCTTTCTGCCTTCTGATCGCCATCAGCTCTTCAGTCGATGCATTGCTTCACTGTCTCTGGTGATCACACAGTGTCACAGCTCAATGCTTTCTTAGCCAATGCATTGTACATCTTTTTTTTTGTTACTGTTCTTTTTAGGTACGAGCTCAAAAGCAGTGTGGCAGTACGTTTTACTGTCCAGAGGAAAGCAGTACACTTGGGTACAAGTGATTCAGTTGGGCGAATGTCTATTGTAGAACTTAACATTAAAAACATACTGAAGGAATTTAAAAAAAGCTATGACGGCACGTTAAAACACATAATAATGATTTTATATGACAAACTTGGTACATGAAAGCATTTGTCATGTATGATTGATATTTGCAAGTTAACATTTGTAACTGTAAGCATATTTTATTTTTGTAATTAGGACTACTGAATACTAGAATGTGTTTTTATTTAAATAGAGTTTTAAAAATTATTTAAATTTTTTACAACAAAAAACATGTGCTCAAATTTTCAAAAAGATTTTAAAATTAAAAACAAACAAAAAATTGTTTCAAATAAATAAATATAAATATTTTTATAAACCATTAGACAAATACTATTGCTAAATGTTTTTTTGTCAGTTAAAGTATTTGTGTGCATAGTTAAGTTTTAACAACTATAAAGAATTGTATAAAACAAGCTATAAATTCAAATTAATAAAACTTCAATTTAATAAAAATATTTGAAAAAATTTATATAATTTATCAAGTTTTAAAAATTCATCCATTTGTTGTGTCGGAAACATTTTTTCCAGCAGTAATTTACATTTCGGTCGGCTATAACATCATAGCTTCTAACGGGGCATGTTTGTGTGCAAATAGTTTATTTCTGCTGTCGTGTTTTGATTTGAACCGCTGCTTTTGGTGCTCTGCTATACGCTGCCGCTGGTTTTCACAGTTCCACTTTTGCGTTTTCAGCTCTCCTCTTGTCTTTGCTCGCCTGTTTATTGATTCTCTGTCGTTGACAACTGCTGAAATTCACTGATTCAGGAAACATCTAGTCAGAAGTTTCTTTAACTTGTGGTTTTGAGGTTTTCAGTTGACACTTAACGTAAACTTTTATCTGTCAGTAAAATTAGTAAAAATGAGGGTATGTAAACTTTGATGTTTTTTATTTGCAAAATACTAATCATTTGCGTCTTACAGGTGACTGCGCTTGAGATTAACGCTCACTTGGAAAACGTGACTAATTTCACCATTGGCCCAGACTTCAAGTTCTTCATGAAGGTAAACAACTTAAGCATAGAAAAATGTTTTGCAGATTTTTTACTTACCAGTTATGACTTCTTAATTCACAGTTCAAGTGTGACAATTGTAATGCTGAATCTGAAAACGACATGGCGTTTCCACTCGAGGCCAACGTTCCCATCTTGAATGGAAAGGCGAACGTCAACCTGTCTTTCAAGTGCAAAGAATGCAAGCGTCCATCTACCGTCAGTAAGTATTCACTTTGGGATCTTTTTTTGAATATGTGCTTTAAACTAAAGTCTCACTTTTGTTTTCTCAAACACGCAGACATCTTGGAGGGCTCTCTGCGCCCGTACACTGCGGACGATGATCTGACCTTTAAGCCGTTCATTGAAATGGACTGCCGTGGCTGCTCGCCCATCTCATTCTCCCCGCTGGCCAACTTCGCTTGCAAAAACGTCGAAAGTGGTCGCCAGTTCACTGAAGTGGACCTGTCCAGTGATGACTGGGCCGACTACGACGAAGCCTCTGGACAAACTGTGGGCGTCTACGAGTTCAAACACCAGTTCAGCAGTTACAAGAAGTAACCACTGTACGATGTTGTTCTGTGTTACTATCAATGTTCTATCAAAAGTGCAAGCCTGAAACAGAGGCACATGATAATTATGATGATACTTTCCAAACATACTTTCATTTCTATCTTCTATTTGTACAATTTCATTTCTTTTTAATTTTGTAGAAAAGCTTGTTAGGTTGCAAATGGTAGTTAACTTTGCAGCCACAACCTTACTGAATAGTGAATACATGTTTGCTTAATACTTTTTGTTTACTTTATGTTTTTTAACGCCTCTATTTTTCACTAAAATTGACACAATTTTGTTACAACTTTTTTAAACTTTTATAAACTTTTCTGGCTCTATCAAAATGACAATTGACATTCTAACTGTTTTAACTTTGTGTAACAAAAACATTTTCAATGTTTTTGAATGCGATTTGCCTAAACTTAATGTTTTGATGTAGATGCTCTTTTTATTGAATGTTGTAGCTATACCGATTTATTCACTTGCACGTTTGTCTTTGTTGCAGTCACTGCCTGTCACCGTCATCAGTGCATAAGCAGGCGCCGCATTGCCAGAGAAACGTTGTCTTTAATTAGGAATTCTTGGCGAGTTGGCCAAAATGCGTGCTCTCTGTTCAGGAAACATAAACGCTCAAAGAGGGAGCAGGTTTGCAGGCAAACTGCAAGAGGCAAAAATTGACTACATACTAAATTCTCAATTTAGCCTACAAACTCAACAAAAAACTAATTGAACATGAAGACATTGACTAAAATGCAAACGTTGACATTGGATAGTTACCTTTTGTGTCCAACTTCAGTATTATTGTAGCTATCAATACTAAACTAGCCATGCACATGATTACTGACAAACTTTACATTTATAGCATCGTTTACTTTATGATGAATACATGAAACATAAATCAATTTTGATTGCTGGCACTTGATTGTTAAGGCACACACTAATGTGAGCCAATTGTTCAGCAGAGCTATTAAGTGAAAATCGGCAAAAGTTGCCTTAAAGTGAGCCTGTATACTTTTACTAAAGTACAACTTTTCACTGCACCAAGCACTTCACCCCAAAAAAAGATGGGATGGGATCCCCTTGCAATGTTTGGGTGATCGATAGGCCAAATTGGCAGTATTAAATGCCGCAATGCTCTGTTTAGCATCTTTCTTTAAAATATCGTTCAAGACAGTATTGCACAAAGCAGCGGATTTGCCACTAACTGACGACATACTCACAGCAGTGCACCCCAGTGTCTGTTTGCCTTTGTCTGCACTTTTCCTCTTTTTTCTGCTTATCCTCTGCAGAATCTTTGCCTTTTTTTGTTCGTCTTCATCACTTTCTCTCTCTCTCTCTCTCTCTCTCTCTCTCTCTCTCTCTCTCTCTCTCTCTCTCTCTGTCAGTAAATCCCCTTTAGTGCTCTTTACTAAATTGGTAAAACACACACACACACACACACCACACACTGCAAGGCGTTCACCGCTGCGGAATGTTCTATTTTCTTTGAACTGAGCTGCTGTTGCCTTTGCAGACAAGCGAGAGAAGGAAAGTGCCATCGACGAGTGCTCCCTTTCCCGTCGACAGTTCTGCACACTGGCATCTTCTGTCTGTCTGTTTGTGTGTCTGTCGGTGTGTGTGTCATTCTCTCAGTGGGAGTAGGTTTGAGTAGGTGTGAACTGAAAAGCTGCTGTGCACACTACTGCACTACTACTATTACAAAAACTGCCGCTGTAGTAGAACTACTGTCCCCTTCACAGAGGCACAGTTGAGCTGTCTGATCCATCCGCCTGTTGAACAGTGGCAAAAAGAAGCAATGAAGAACAAACAGTAGAGCAGCAGAGGTCCCTTTCTCCTTACCCGCACACTCTACTAGTGGCGGTAATTTGCGCCTCTGAGCACCGCTTTTCCATCCCTATTCCTATTCCCATCCTCATCCTGGCGCTCGCTCGCTTGCTCGCTCCTTGTGCGGCACTGGCAGTCGCAGCGCATCTTTGGGCTGGTTGCCACACAGAGCAAAGAGCGACCAAATTACCATCATTGCCAGCTTAAGAGAAGACAGAAGAGAAGAGAAATTTAGAGTCAAACTTGGAAGAACCTGAGTTGGCTTAAGAAAGAGGGTTACTACCCGGTCAACGGTAAGGTCAATTGTGTTGTCAAAAAAAAAAGTTGCAGTTAAATGTATAACTGTTTTGATTTAAATTGTAAATTCAAAAATTGCAAAACTCTACTTTTTTGTGCATTACTTAATGTTGCCTGTTGATTCAATAAAAAAGCTTTTGAAAACTTACAGTAGATGTTGTTTGTAGAATTGTTTTTTATGTTTATCAAACATCTAACTTTTATATATTTTATTTTAGATTGTTTCAACAATCGTTGACTTTGGCTGGCATTGGCGGTAGTTCAGAAGTAATGGCGCCTGGTAGTGAGGCCAGTCGGTCTCTACTTAAAACTGCGCCCCTCTCATCATCACCTTCGTCCTCATTGTGCTCACCTTCATCATCACTGAGTTTATCATCTTCCATCTCATCATTTGTTTCATCACCAACAGCTTCACCTGTTTCATCATCTTATCCGGTGTCATTTCAGTTTGATCAACCCACTAGTTCTTCTTCCTCAAGAGCTTCAGTGCTCAGTGCGCCCTGTGTTTCATCATTGTCCGTCCACTCAGCAGGCAATGCTGTTGCCCAGTTTGTCTCCGTTTTTACCTTTGTTCTGAATCACAAGGTTACTAGCTCAATGAAAAATCGGTTTAGCAGTGACAGTTTTGGCAAATCATCCTGGCGGTCTCTCTACTCGGCCATGTCTTCTTCTTTATTGCTCAGTTTTCTCTTTCTTCTTGTTTTATCATCTCTACTAACACCTATTGAAGCACTGAAAAGACGCTCGCCACTGCATTCAGATGTCATTGAAGAGGTGGAAGCAAAAAGACTGGAAAAACTAATTCAAGAAACCGACTTTATTGCCGTTTTATTTTGTAAGTTGTTATGATTTTGTTATTTTTAAACACTATTAACTTTTGAGAAAAAGTTGCTAAAACAAAATTTTAATAATTCACAATATTATTAAAATAGTTTTATCAACTCAAAAAATGGCTTTTTACTTAATATTTTTAACTTTTGCAAACTAAACTTTATCAACTTTTCTAAAAGCTTATGTTTAAGTTTATCGTTTATCTAAAAATTGCGTCAAAAATTTACATTTTTAAAAAATAAACAGAAAAACTCTAAAATTGATAAATAAAAAATCGTTGCCTTGTTGTTGTTAATAATTAATCAAATCAGTCTAAAGCTATTGCTAAAATGTTTTAAAACAAAACGCGAATGTTCAAAGCAAAGCCTGCAATCAATTTACTAGCCTTTCAGTTTTTTAACATTTTGTAATATTTAGTTTAAAGTGAATGAAAGAGAATTTCCCCTTCTTAGGTGATTTAAAGCACATTCAGGCAGTCATTTCACTTAAGCATACCACTATCAAAGTCGACAGTTGCAGGGACATTTGATAGCAAAAAAACTGTTTGTGTGTTTTGGGTTGAAAAAATGAACTGTCGAGTGTCAGTGCCGCGTCAATCCTTTCATTCCAAAAGTGGGTTTTCAGTAGACAGGCTTCACTGTTTCACCTTCCAGGCAGTGGCAATGTCACACTAATATTCGACTGCTTCTCACACCGGTGTGAGTGAGTGAGTGAGTGAGTATGTCGTTAGAAGAATGAAATTAGCACAACGTTTAAACACTGAAATCTGCACAACTTCGGCGTTCACCGCTTACCGACAAAGAATCTTGCCTCAAAGATAGACACTTTGTGGCAGCGTCTACTGCGGAGGCAACCAAAGAGGCAACTGGTGGCGGAGAAAGTGAGAAAGAAAGTGAGATAGAGAAGGCATCAAGGAAAGCAGCAGCAATATTATATGCGCGGGGTGTATTTCCGCGGGTATTTGCTGCTCACTGTTCATTGTACACGGTGCAAGCTTCTCAGTTCACAGATTTGCACAGATATCTTTGCCGTAAAAGCCCTTCCTCTTTCTACGACATGAACTCGATGAACAGAAAAAAAGAAAAAAGACTCACTGCACTGCTGTGTTTCTAAATTTAAACTGCCAGCGTAGTAATGAAACGAGACACACTGACTTTAACGTGAGAAGTTGCCGAATGTGCCTGTCCCTTGTTGCATTGCAATTGCTGATGCAGTCCAAACAAGTGCAAGAGCAAAAAATGCCAAACTGTTCATTGTAGAGCAGTGTTGTCCTATGTCTGTACACTTCAATAGATGTAAATTTAAATTAAAAAATGTAGTAAAAAACAAAATGCGCACATTAAAATTAGTAATTGTTTAAAAACTGGTGATAATGTAAAATAGAGTAACCGTTTTACAAAAATTTTCATTTTATCACTTTTTACAGATACACGAACATGTGAAAACTGCAAAGACATTCTTGAGGAATTGGAGAAAATTGACGATGATGCCAACAAGTACGGGGTAGAGTTTGTTAAAAACTCTGAACGTGCTGCTTCCAAAAAGTATGGCATCGACAAGTTTCCAACACTGGTTTACTTTCGCCATGGTGATCCGACAACATATGAGGGCAACTTGATGAACGAAGAGGAAGTTCTTGAGTGGCTGACTTCAGTTGAGTCAATGGATTTGCCGGATCGTATTGAAGAAGTGAATGCTAAAATATTGCAAAACTACATCGATGAACATGATTTTGTAGCGGTTCTGTTTTGTAAGTAACTTTCTGTTTTTGTCAGCATTGTTCTTCATTGCAAAACAAACTTTTTGTTAGATAAACAAAATCACAAAAAGAGTGAAAAGGTATTGCAAAAACTGGAAGAAATTGACGATGATGCCGATGAGAAAGATGTTGGTTTTGTCAAAATTTCTGATGAAATTCTGGCCTACGAGTATGGACTTGAAGATTTGCCGTCTTTAGTGTACTACCGCAAAAAGATTCCTATTGTGTACTCAGGTAAAGTTCAAAGGGAAAACTGTTGCCAACTATTTGCTAATTTGTTCAAACAACTCTAGGTGACTTGGAAAATGAAAAGAAAGTTCTCGACTGGCTGCTCGAGTTTCGCGACACTGTCGATGATCCGGATGAGTACGTTGAGGACTCTGATGAAATTGAAGATGTCAGCGCAAGTGTTTTGGCAAAACTAATTGAAGAGACCGACTCACTGGCTGTTCTTTTTTGTAATTAGTTTTTGCAACTTTGTTAAACTTTTAACTTTGATGGCTATTTTTTGCAGATGATGACAAAGATGCCGACAGCATGGAAGTTCTTGCTGAGTTGGGTATGTGATTGACTGCTATTTTGATTGTAATTGTCATAAGTTAATTTGTTTATATTTAGAAAACATTGACGACGAATGCGATCAACATGGCATTGCATTTGTCAAAATTGACGATATTGAGGTGTCAAAACGATTCGGAATTGAGTACGAAGAGCTGCCTACTTTGGTTTACTTTGAAGAAAAAATTCCCAACTTTTATCAAGGTAAACAAAATTTGTTTTCACAAACAATGAGTTTAACTTGAATGCTTTTTAGGTGACTTGATGAAAGAGGAAGACGTTCTTGAATGGCTAATTCACCAAAAGAACACCGATGAAATTGAAGATGTTTCAGACGCTGTTCTGGAGAACATGATCGACTCAACCAACTACCTAGCTGTACTTTTCTGTAATACTGTTTTATTTAAAGTTTATTTTTATGCTAAGATACCTTTTTCAGATGATCGCAACTCAAAACTGTGCCAAGAAACCCTTAAAGAGCTAGAAAACATTGACGACGAATGTGACGATAAAGGCATTGCTTTTGTCAAAATTGACGATCCTGAGCTGGCAAAAACGTACGGCCTTCATGATGAGCTGCCTGCTCTGGTGTACTTTGAGAATCGAATTCCATCAGTTTATCAGGGTGACCTAAAGAATGAAGAACAGGTACTGGAGTGGCTCATTCAGCAAACCACCTCCGATGAAATTGAAGAAGTAAGCCACGAGCTGCTCACTGTTTTGGTGCAGAAGACCAACCAACTTGCAGCGCTCATCTACAAGCCAAAAGACAAACAGAGTGAAAAAGTGCTGAAAGAGCTGGGTAAAAAGTGTTTTTTATGACAAACGTTTTTCAAAACTCATTTTTGTTTTTTTGTAAAATACTAGAACACATCGACGACGAGTGCGACGAGAAGGGCATCGTCTTTGTGAAAACCGATGACCTAGAGGCGGCGGAAAAGTACGGCATTCGGAAGCTACCGGTGCTCCTCTTCTTCAAGTACCAGGTGCCGGTCACCTACTCGGGCGACCTCACCGACGAGGACCGCGTTCTGGAGTGGCTGCTCGGCCAGCAGGAGTCCGACCAGATTGAGCAGGTCAACTCGCGGACACTGCGCGGCCTCATTGAAACCTCGCCCTCGCTGGCCGTGCTCTTCTACGACGACAGCAGCGCCTCGACGAAGGCCCTCAAAGACCTGGAGACGATTGACGACGATGCCGACCGCTACGGAATTCCCTTCGTGAAGATCGAGGACGCCTCAGTGGCAAAGGAGTACGGCCTGGCGGATGAGCTGCCGGTGTTGGTGTACTTTGAGAACCGCCTGCCCACCGTCTACGAGGGCGAGCTGACGGACGAGGATGAGGCGCTGGCCTGGCTGGTCAAGCAGCGCACCGAGGACACCATTGAGGAGGTCACGGAGGAGATCCTCGAGGACCTGCTCAAGGAGCGGGAGTACGTGCTGGTGTACTTTGCCCCGAACGACTGCAAGGAGTGCGAGAACATCCTCCACAACACGCTGGAGCACATCGACGACGACACGGACGAGCACGGCATCCTCTTCGTCACCACCGACGACCTCGCCTTCCTGCAGAAGCAGAAGATCAAGGTGGACAAGTTTCCGGTGTTGATTCTCTTCCGCAACCAGGAACCGATCATCTACAAGGGCAACCTGAAAGACAGCAATCAGATTCTGCACTGGCTCACCGACGACGACACCCTCGACGACCCGGATGAGATTGAGGAGGTGAACGAGCGGATGCTCGACAAAATACTCGACCGGTCGCCGTACGTGGCGGTCCTTTTCACCAAGGAGAAGTGCTCAGAGTGCGACAAGGTCCTGGAGAAGCTGGAGGAGATCGACGATGAGGCGGAGCAGGCGTCGATTGACTTTGTCCGCGTCAAGGACGTTCGTCTCGCCAAGGAGTACAACATTGTCTCCTTTCCGGCGTTGGTCTTCTTCAGAAGGCGCATTCCCGTCTTCTTCGATGACGGCTCGCTGAAAGACGCTGAGAAGGTGCTCAAGTGGCTGATCAGTCAAAAGGACACTCACGAAGACGTCATTGAGGCGGTGGACCGGCACATGCTCAATGTTCTTCTCGATGACGTTGACCATATTGTCGTCTTCTTCTACGATGATGCTGAGTGCGATGCAGAGACAAAACGCCGTCTAAAGCTGAAACAGACAAAGGAAGCAAAGAAGGAGAAGAAGGACGGAAAGGAGAGTGATGCAGCGAAGAAGAAGGACGCTGATGATGATGGCGATGATGATGAGGACATTTGCGACCGGATTCTCCACGAGCTGGAGAAGATTGATGATGAGACGGATCAAGAGGGCATTCACTTTGTGAGTAGCTCAACATTTTTGAGTTTGAAACTGAGAATTAACTTTTTTGTTTTTGTTTTGCTTAGGTTAAAATCGACGACGCCGAGTACGCACACGAGTTGGGCATTTCTCAGCTTCCGGCGCTGGTGTACTTTGAGGAGAAGATGCCCTCACTGTACGACGGCGACCTGCTTGAGGAGGAGGAGGTACTCGACTGGCTGATCAAGCAGAAGAACGAGGACACCATTGAAAATGTCAATCGGGAGATTCTCTTCCGCATGATCGCCGAACGGGAGTACCTGGCCGTCTTCTTCTACAAACCGGACGATGATGAGAGTGCAGAGATCGCCGAGCACCTGGAGAAGATTGACGACGACTGCGGCGACTATGACGTCGGTCTGGTGAAGTGCAGCGACCAGCTGATTGCGAAGAAGTACGGCGTGCGAAACCCGCCCGGGCTGGTGTACTTCCGGCGCGGAAAGCACATCCGCTACGAGGGCAACCTCTTCGATGAGGACGAGGTGCTGGAGTGGCTGACCAGCGGCGAAAACATGGAGATGTCCGACGCCATTGAGAAGGTCAACCGGCGCATGTTTGAGCGCATGCTCGAACGCACCAACTACCTGGCGGTGCTCTTCTACAGTAAGGTGGAGTGCAAGAACTGCGACAAGGTCATGGAAGAGCTGGAGAAGGCAAGTCCATTCAAGTGAATGGGTGGTTTTATACTGCCATTACTACTTTTTGTGTTTTCGCTAACTCACAACCCAACACATTTTCATGTACATAGATTGACGACGAGGCAGACGCGGCGGGAATCAAATTTGTCAAAGTCGAGGACAGCCAACTGGCGAAGGAGTACGGCGTCTTTGCGTTGCCGGCGATGGTCTTCTTCAAGAAGGGCGAAGACATTCCGGTCATCTTTGCTGGTGAGTGGGGATTCGTTTACCTTCGTTCTTCCTCTTCTTCTTCACCCTCCTCCCCACCTCCTCTCTCTGTGCTCGAGTCGACTCAAAGCGTGCGTCATCTGCTCCTCTCAGGTGACTTTAAAAAGTCGGAACGCATCCTCGAGTGGCTGATCAACCAGAAGGACCCGATGCTGGACCGCATCGAGGAAGTGGATGGTGGAACGCTCCGAAAGCTGATCGACACTGCCGACCACCTGGCGGTCTACTTCTGTGAGTACTCTTCCTTTTTGTTGTTGTTGAATGCTCCTCCTCGGTAGTTCCCCACTTTCTGGTCAGACTACTACCACTACTACTTGCACACACTACTAGTCACTACTGTTTTGGTGGCGGAATAGGGCAAACAGTAACTTGAGAGGAGAGAAAAAGATAAAGACTGCCAGTGCCGCCACTCCCAAACCCACTTGACTGCAACCCTTGAGACAGACAATAAGACAAATATTGCATTGCATTGCTAGTATGGCACCATTTGTCAATTTGCCTAGGCCATTGAGAGACACAAGACCTTGGAACTACTGGCTCATTTGGATCACCTCTGTCCTCTGAAGCCCAGCCTGCGCGTTTGCTGTGTCTGCCGCCGCCGCCGCCGCCGCATGTGCTCATTGTCCTCACTTGTTGACTGTGATTCACTACTGCCGTTGCTGAGCTTTGCCTATCATCAACATTACTCACCACACCTCCTACTTTACTACTACGCTTCTGCTTGCCATCTAGTGACTAGTGTTGCCCTGCTTTCTTCCTTTGCCCCACTCATCCCATCTCACTGTGTGACCTCACTCAATCTGACCGACTCTCTCTCTCTCTCTCTTCTTCCTTTTCCACTGCCCTACTGCCCTACTCGCCCCACTCTGTCCGTCACTCTCACTCTCTGATGCATGCCTCCTGACACACGCCCTGCCACCACCACCATCATCAAATCAGATGACTTTCTCAGCAAGTTCACCAAAACTGCCGCTCAAAAGGAGAAAGCCAGCGATGCTGCTAAGCTGCCCGCTCTGCCTCAGAAACACGCGGCTGGCAAACAGGCTCAAAAGGAGTCACCATCGCCTCCACCAAAAGAACCCAAAGAACCTAAAGAATCTAAGGTAAAAGAAGAGAAAAAGAGCAAACTGGCAAGTTCATTGGCAAGTAAGGCAAAACCAGTTGAAAAGGTAGAAAAGGCTGAAAAGGCGGCAAAGGCGGAAAAGGTAGAAAAGGCGGAAAAGCAGGTGAAAGCAGCTAAAGCAAAGCCAAACGAAGAAAAGAGCAAACCAGGTGCCAGTGGAAAGTCAAAAAACAGTGCTGCAGCAAATGAAGCCAAGAAGATTGCCTCTAAACTGCCTCCGCTCAAAAGAAAGTAATGACAAAAAGCCAGTAATTGTTTGTAATCAACAAAGTAATTGAATAACATCTGTTTTTCAAACTGTTAAACTGAATAGGTTTTATATGTTGTTACTGTTGTTAAAGTTTGTGCACTCAGTGTTTGCTTGTTTGTTTCACCGGTTGCAGTCAGTAGTGTGTCTTACATGTGTGTGCTCCACTGGCAACATTATCTTTTTGTTTTACTACCAGTGTGCAAACTGAATCACCTGACCTCAATAAAAAATAAACTCATCCCTTTTGCTAACATATTTGTCCAACTTTTCCATTTGTTCATTTACTGTTCCTTTTGAATGTAATTATTTTCACCAAATGCAGACGTTCCTGACAATGAGGAGTGTAGGCAAACACTGGAAGACTTAGAAAACATTGACTCAGAAACTGACCGTCATGGAATTATTTGTAAGTTTTTTAAATTATTTAAAAAATTTTTGATAACTTATGAGATATTGCAGTTGTCAAGTCAAAAGACCACACTGTGGCTAAAGACTATGGCATCACTGAACTTCCTGCACTGATATACTTTGAAAAACGCATTCCATCCATTTACCAAGAAGACATTTCTGCTGAAGAGGACGTTCTTCAGTGGCTTGTTCAGCAAAAAACTGAAGACACCATTGAGTCGGTCAACAGAGAGCTACTGGAGCAACTCATCAGCAACACTCAGTATTTGGTTGTGTACTTTTGTAAGTAAATATTTTTGTTTTTAGCAATTGATGACAAACAATATTTCTGTTGGTTCAGATAAACCTCACTGCAAAGCATGTGATATAGTTCTTGAAGAGCTGGAAAACATTGATGACGATTGTGAGATCTACGGAATAAACTTTGTCAAAATTCAAGATGTGAATTTAGCCAAACGTTATGGAATTAAGAACTACCCAGCGCTTGTGTATTTTCGCAATGGAAATCCGCTCATTTTTGACGGTGATTTGCGCAATGAAGAACTTGTTTTTGAGTGGCTCATTGAGGACGAGAATCGCGAGTTGGCCGACGAAATTGAAGATGTCAACGGTCGAATGCTTGAAAAACTCATCAACGACAAACCTTTTTTAGCGGTGCTCTTTTATAGTAAAGAATGTGCCGACTGTGAGGAGGCAATTAAGTCGCTTGAGAACATTGATGATGAAGCTGACATTTTTGGCATTGATTTTGTCAAAGGTATGATCTATTTTTAAAATGTTTTTTTAAAATAACTTTTTTACTATGTGCAGTAAATGACATTGCTGCCAACAACAAGTACAACATTCAAAAATTGCCCGTTTTGGCGTTTTTCCGCAAACAACAGCAGTTTATGCTTTATGAAGGTGATCTCAACAATGAAGCCGATGTTCTGCGTTGGCTGACCAGCAATGAAGTGTTCAATATTAAAGATGAAATTGAAGAAGTCAATCGAAAAATGCTCGAGAAAATTCTAGAAGACAATGATTTTGTAGCCGTCTATTTTTGTAAGTACTTTTTGTTGCAGATCATAATACAAAAATTACTAATGATGAGTTTATTTTGTAGATGAAAATGATTGCTATGATTGTGAAACAATACTCAATGAACTGGAGCATATTGACGATGATACAGATGAACTGGAAATAATGTTTGTCAAAATTCGAGATACTAAATACGCTCGAAAATACGGCATAAACGATGTGCCAGCATTGGTATTCTTCAGAAAGAAGTTTCCATCTATTTATCGAGGTATATTATATGGAAAACTTTATATCTTTTAAACATTATTTAACGCTGGTTTCATTAAATTTTTAGGTGATTTGATTCGGGAAGATGAAGTACTCGAATGGCTCAAAAGAAATCGATATCGTCATCCTGAGTTAAACTTTTTTATGTACGCTATTACTGCCACAACAGGTGCATTTGTTCTTTATACACTCTTTTTGATATTTTGCATGAAAAAGAAAAAAGGCGACCTTAAAATTGAATAGATTTTGTTAAATGTTATAAAAACGCATTAGTACTTTTTGTTTGAACAACTGCATTTAAATGAACAAAAATTGTAAATATTTACAAAAAAACTGCAATATGTAAAATTTACATTTAGTTGTTTTAAATTTGTTATAAATTGAGTTTTTTGCTTAATAAAATCCTTTTTTATAAAACTTAAATGTATTATTTTGTTTCAGTTTGCCTAACATGATTTGGAAAAGTGTGAAGAATAGAAAACGACGACAAGTTCACGCTTGGGAAAAACTGATGACACAAGATCTAGGTTGTGTGGAAAAGGAGGTGGATAGAAAAAAGTACTGATAGTTAGGTGATTGAAAGGATAAAGTGGTGTAAAAGAAAATGGAAAAAAGAAAAAAGTGTTTATGTTGTGTGTCTATTATGAGGTTCATGTCTATCCGGAAAGAGAGAAAGTGCAACGTTCTAGTTTGTGGAAAAAAAATCTGAACAAAAGAGAGAGAAAGAGAACGAACAAAAGAGGTGTGTGGATTTGTGGTAAAGTGAGAAAGGGAAAAGAAGAAAAGAGAATGATACTTGAAATGGTGGTTAGATAGGTAGGTAGTTGGTTAGTAGTGTATGGTAGTGGTGTTAGTTATAGTAGTAGTAGTACTTGACACTGGGACACCGGGGCAGTAAATTGGTAGACAGAGATGTGCAGATGCTCGGCTTGCCACAGACAAATTGTCACAACACCGACACAGGGGGCAACAGCTGCGACTGAAACATTAAAAGTGATGGTCAACAAACAGATTTGTAGTGCTCAAGCATCTAATGGATGAAAACTAAAGTGATGCTGGGTTGCTGTCAGTGTGCGTGTACCTGTGTGTGTGTTTAGTGATGATCTCCTCTTCCTCTTTTTGGATGTCCTAGAAACAGGAGCAGCAGCAGCAGCAGCAGCAATCGGAAGGGAAGAAAAAGACTTAGGCCGACTTAGGCGCGCTCTCCGCGAATTCGTCTGGCCAGCTGAATGTCCTTCGGCATCACAACAAATTCAAATTGTATCTCTAGCAAATGATTGGCACCTGTCATGTAAAGTGACCAAAAGGTTGTATGCCCAGTTGTTGCTATCAAATATTGATTTGCTGATTCATTTATTTTGTACATCAGTAACTCTATTTTTTCTCTCAATGAAAATTTTTATTACTTTTCATTGCTTGTGACTCAAATGAAGTAGAAACAGTGTAAATTTTTTCACTGTTTTGACTATACGTACTTTTTGCACGGTTTTCAAAAGCGATTGAATTTTTTTCCAAAGCACACAAACAAATAGCTTACAAAGAAAAAGAAGACTACTTTGTCAATTCACGCACGTTTTTGCATGGTCTGGATCTAGTTTAGTAAGTAAATAAGTACACTGGGATGATGAGCGTTTGATGATATTTTTATTTTCTGTGTTTGTAGCTCATCACAACTACTACTAAGTCAACTTGTGGGTAGGTCTAACAGTTTTTTATTTTCTATTTCTAGGTTGTTTTCACTCAAATGAAAACACCTTCATTAACGTGTTTGCCTGTGGTCGCTTCAACGATGAGTCAACACAAGCAGCTGAAGCCGACTCAGGAAGAAGTCATTGACATCAGTGACACTGAAAGTACAATCATCATTGATTCAGAGGATGAGGGGACGATTGAGATAAACTCGTCAGATGATGATGATGATGTTGATGAAGATTTAGAAAACGCCATGTTAGTGGAAAATGAAGAAAAGAACCGACAAAATGCTTTACTTGATGGAAATCCTAATAGGGAGAACTTTAACAAAAAGTTTCAACAACAACGCGAACCTCCAATTCAGTAGCTTCACAGCCCTGAAACAGGTTAGTGAAGTTCATTTTCGAGTCCGAATCCCTGTACCTTACCATGGCAGCACCCGCTAACACAGTTTGAGTTCTACTTTTGTTCAGATTTAAAAGCCGATCACCACCAGCTGCCAACTGTTGATGATGCGGCCACTGAAGCATCTCCGAATAACATTGGCAGTGGTGGTGGCAATGGTGATCGCCGCCACCCCCGGCAGCAGTGTGGTGACTCAGGCAAAAGTTTCACCTCATCGACCTATCTAACGTATCATTGCCGCATGCACACCGGTCAACTGCCCGTTTGTGATTGGTGCCCGAAAAAATTCGTTAGCAGGCAAGGCTTGAAAAATCACCGTCGCACCCACACCGGTGAACGACCGTACCGGTGTTCGCACTGTCCGGCAGCATTCACCCAAGCCCACTACCTGAAAGAGCACCGTCGCATTCACACGGGTGAGCGGCCCTACGGGTGTGAGCTGTGCGGCTGTCGATTCATCCAATTCTCCACTCTACTGCAGCATCGGGTCAGCATTCACACCGCCGATAAAGGCGATCAACGGAGTACCAGTGTGACCTGTGCGGCAGACGACTTGAGACAGAAAAACTGCTGGACGACCATCTTCAAACCGTCGTCTGTGAGCCGCAGTAGCAGAAGGAACATATTTAAGTTGCACACCTGCAACATGCCACCACTACTACCATTTACCACTGACAACTTTAGTCCCTGAAAAAACTGTGTCCAGTTGTGAAAAACACGTGTAAAACTTGGTGGCACAAAATGCAAGTTAAATCGTTACATTTTTAATCTTCATAACTTAACTGAGCCTGGTGGCGCCGTTTTTGCATCTGTTATCATTATTGTGTAGTTTTGAAAACATTTAAAAATCTTTTTTTGATTTAGTTTTATTGATTTTAAGTAAAAAGCATTCATAAGAAATGTTGCAGAAAATGCTGCTTTCTTTTAGTATTTTGAGTACTTTCAAATGCTGAACTTTTTTGCTGTTTTTTGTTTGTGTAATAATTTGGCACAAAAGATGAATTTTGGTTGAAAAAAAGGCGAAAAAGCTAGTGACAATACTGCAAACAACTATTATCATTAATTCCAGCTGTTTTATATTGTTTATATTAAATCGCCTGATAAGAAGAGGTCACAGGCATTAGCACTCACACCAGTGCAATTTGACCTTGAACTTAAAATGTTGTACAGTTCTGTACCATCTTCCTCTTTTGTAACCAACACCATCATTTTTCGGTGATTCAAGCTGCATTTTTTGGCATCATTTTTAAACATCTTTCGCATTGGCTATATATCCCGACAGGGGGCTTTCGAAGCTTCCGCAGCCATCGGGTGGCTCGCAAGGGTGGTCGGCCCGCAACATGACAACATTTGTCTGCAATATTTGCACAACGACAGCGATTTTAAAAAAGACTGGATGAAATTTTATACTGGAACTGTAGACTGGTTTGGTACGGAAAGAGAACAAATAACAGCTGCGGTGAGCATTAGCAATGACTGTTGTACTTTCAGTCTCGAACAACTGATGATGACGATGCACTCTGATCTACTATCTAATTGCCAATCCTATCTTTGTTTTTAGGTTTGACTAATGCGCATTGTTTCCATTGCACAAACACACCAAAGTAACCGCTCAATTACCGGAAACAGGCAAACACAATTTGTGTGATCAGTTTCTTTTATGGTAGTGGTTTCTGGAAAAAAACGCATCATTTCTCGGCCATTATTTGCCGCAGCGACAGCAGCACGCCAAAAGTGATGATAAGAAGTTTGGGGCAGCAGTGTCGGCAACAACAGCTAAGGTTTGCCCCTCACTGACTGACTGACTGACTGAATAGCCGATTGATCACTACCGAGACTGAGATTACGTGAACTGAGCAGCTGAGCTGACCGGTGAGTGGGTGACAGTGGTGACGACGGTGCTCTCTCTCTCCTCTCTCTCTCTCTCTTCTCTCTCTCCCTGTGATTGCCTCTGTGTCACTCGTAGCGCCAGCAGCAGCATCATCATCATCGGTTTGAGCATCATCGACCAGCTCACTTGAACCTGACTTGGCCGTCGACCTAGGTGGCGATGCAAGCGACGTTGCAGCGTTGCTACGACTGAGACGCCACCGCCACCGCTGTCGCCGTTGAAACTGCCGTCATTTCCCCGCCAACCCCCAAGGCAAACAGTCGTCAGTTTTTGTGCAGCAAAAAACTTTGTCATTTTTTTTCTCGCTGCCTCGCCACTTTCGGACTTAGACGTTTTCCACCGTCACCACCACCAAGGTGGGCTATTGCCACCCACCACCACTACTTCACCCTCTCACCACCCTTCAGCCAACTCTCTTCACCCTCACCACCACTCACTACCCTTCGTCACCTGTCGTCATCACCCCTCCTCCACACCTTCATCGCTACTCACCACCACCACCACTACCGCCACCAAAATGTCCCGGCCACTGAGCCGAGCTCAACTGGAAAACTGGCGCAGGGAAGTTGCCGCCAAGCGCAAGTCAATCAACGACCTTGACCACAAAATACTGCAGCAAGAAATGAGTTTGCAGCAAATGCGAAGCGCCGTCGCCGCCCTTAGGCAAAAGGCGACCGTTGAGGAGGCAAGGTTCGCTGAAGCCGAGGCTCAAGTGCTGGCGGCCGAAGCCAGAGCCAACCAGAACCAGACTGGCCGCCTCCTCTTCAGCTCGGGCGCCTTTCTTTGCAAGTTTCGCCGGGCTGTCATCAAGCGAATGTGAGTGTTGCATTGTTTGCTTCCTTGCTTGCTCTAATTGTTGCTGCTGTTGCTGCGCTACTGATGATGAGGGTGAAGATCACTACGTCCACCACCCCCACCACCAATTCATTTCACCCCAATTCTGTCTCTGTCTTTCCCTTTAGATTTCGCCAAAATAAGGACGCCAAGACCGATGCCTGTCCGATGTCTCTCGCCACCGACTGCCGATCGCTGGTGCTTGCCGACGGGTACTGGCAGTTTGAGTACATCAAGAGATCGCCCTTTATCAGCGAATGGACAATCGACCTGTGCACTGAGTCACTCACCCGCATGCGACTGGTCAACTCGGACGCTGATGAAGCGTCTTTCATCGATGAGGAGGATGACGATGTGCCCACCTTCTCTTGGGACAGCCTCTTCCGGTGCTGTCTGCCGCGCCTCACCGGCCTCACCAGTCTGACGCTGGTCATCAAAGACGAGCTATTGGAGAACATGGTCAAGCTGTCGAGGGCCCTCGCTGGAAGTGTTGCCGCAGTCACCACCACCAGCAGCACTTCTACTTCCACTTCTTCCTCACCGCCGTTGTCCCAGCTGACCACTCTGAGGATGATCTGCCGCCTCGAGAAAGTTAAAGAGAAGAAAGAGGAGGAGAAGAACTTGTTGGCGATTAAGCCGCTGCGTCTGCCGGCACTCACCCACCTCACCCTCAGCCTGCACTGTGCGTATCAAGATTTTTTCGACCTGAAAAAACTGCAGACCGGCAGTGACCTTCTGTCTGTGACCGGCAGCTCTACGGTGAACGCCTTCTGCGTCTTCTTCCGCTCTTCCCTGCTCTCCGAAGTCCTGCCGCAACTCAGCTCACTTCAACTGCACAGCGACCTCTTTGCCGGCAAGGCGATCTGCTCTGTGCGCGACTCCTTATTCCGCGCCTTTATCAGCTGCTGCCGACGCTAGAGATGACCGCCAATCCTCCTGCACTCCAGCTGAGCTTGGCTCAAATTTGGAGAGAGGACGAAGCCAACCTGGTGGAGCTGGCGGAGCAGCTGCTGCCCAATGAGGAGGAGGAGGAAGAAAGGAGGGTGGTGACTATCCGCACTCGGCGGGCACTGGCCTCCATCACTCACTTTAAAATCTACGCCATTCCCGACTGGCCCCTACCCGCTTCCTCTCTGCGCTGATTCACCTGAAGTGGGTATATTTTGCTATATTCTTCACTGACTTCCGCTCCTCTTTCCGCTCTGCCGACTACCTGGCCACGCTGACGGCGCTCTCCTTGCTGCCATACCTGGAGGAGATGGTCCTGGTGTCCGAGTTCAGCAGTGCCTCGCCCCCGCTGCCTCTTTCCCGCCCTTTTCTGTTGCAGCCGCTTCCGGATCTGCCAGTGCTGGCGCCGTCTGCGTCGTCTGACGATCGACTTCTACGCGGGCAGCTGTGCGGAGGACCCGGCGCAGTTCTTTCACCTCAACCACTGCTTTCCCCGCCTGGAAGAGCTGAAGATGAAGGTCTGGATGATGAAGGGTTGCGGCGAGTGCAAGCGTTTTTGCGGCCTGTCCGACTGGACCGGCCAAGCTGCTGAAGAGGAGGAAGCCGCCAAAAGAGCATACTTGACGTGTTTCAGTCGGCTGTTTCATTCGCTGGGGTGTCGGAGGGCCGATCACCAGACGGTCATCGGACAATGGGCAAAGGCGCTGAAGAACTGCTCTCTCTCTCTACATTTTCCTGAAGGTGACATAGAGTGGCACAACTGAGTTCTGTTCAGCCGCAGCAGCAACAACCTCAGCATTTTACTGTTTTTGATTATATTATTCTACTTTAATAATCTCTTTCTCCTCTCTGTCATTTTCCTTCCTTTACTGTACTGTTTCTTACTGTTTCATATTACCAAGGAGAATCAATTTTAGACAATGTCACTGTAATCAGGAACAGTAGTGTTTCAACTTGATGTGGATGAAGATTGTCTGCTGTTTACTCTGTTTGGTCAACAATAAAAACCGTTTTTTGTATCATTTCACTTTTGCATTGGTCAACTCATTTAACAGTAAACACTCACACTGGCAATATTTGCACGACGACGACGATTTTAAAAAAGACTGGATGAGGTTTTATACTAGAACTGTAGACTGGTTTGGTACGGAAAGAAAACAAATAACAGCTGCGGTGAGCATTAGCAATGACTGTTGTACTTTCAGTCTCGAACAACTGATGATGACGATGCACTCTGATCTACTATCTAATTGCCAATCCTATCTTTGTTTTTAGGTTTGACTAATGAGCATTGTTTCTGTTAGGTTTTAGAACCTCAATGATTTTGGAACTTGCAAGCATTGTTCTCCCACTTTATTTAGAGTGGCGTATCTCACTGTAGTGAGTTAGTTATTGCAACTTTTCAGAGAAGCGAACTTTAAAGTGACCGGTGAGCTGCTTAAAGTCGGCCGCAGTGGTCAGCGTCAACCGCTGGACGCTGTCACCCCAGACTTGGGTCAGGCGAATATCACCATCCAGTGAGTGCTGGTCTTCAGCAAAGGTAAACACCTTCAGGTCAAAGTCCATGGCCACCTTGACGCCGGTGGCGCTGTTGGTCAGCAGCACACCAGTGGCCGTCGGGGTTACCTTCATCTCCCTTACCAGCATGTAGTGCAGCTTTTGTGGAACGGAGAAGGAGGTCAGCTCAAAGTTCTCCTCAACGGTCACCGAGTTGCTGCTCTGATCAAAGGTGACTGTTCGCGTCCAGTGTTTGGCGTGAGCTGCCGCTGGATAGGCGCCGGCAATGTCTGCAGTGAAAACCACTCCGCCCTCATTGGGCAGCTGTTTTAGGGAAACGTTTCGGGCAGTGTATGCGCCACCGGCCTTTTGCTGGACGCCGTTGATGGTGGGCGTGTTGTGGTACTGCGACTGCATGTAGAAGATCTCGTAGCGGTGGCCGCCAAAGGTTTTGGCAGTGTAGGTGCCCACACCGACGTCAATCAGCACTGGGTGGCCGTTCTGGAAGAGCACCAGATTGCCCACGTCGTTGTGGTTGTGACTTTCGTCTGCAAAAAAAGAGAAACACAATCAAACAAAATCAGTTTTTTTATAAACAAGAACTGGAACCAACTGCTTACGATTAGTGCCCGCTTTGGCTGCCAAAAAAAATTTTCCATTTCCCGTTGAGGCCGACTTGCTTCGAGTAACCAGCACCTCAATGTCGGGCATCCACACTAGGCCCAGCTCAGGGGCGACTGCTTTCTCTTTAGCAATCTCAGTGTGCCAGTTGACGCCGTTGATGAACTCATTCAGGTCGTTTAGTGTGCTGATAAAGTAGGCAGAGACGCTCTTTTGGGTAGCCAGGTGCCACATGTACGCCGAGTACTGTTTCATGCTTTCATCTACAAAACAAAACAAATCCAATGAGTAAAATTTATAACTTTTTTAAGCAACAAATGGCAAACCCTTACCGTTAAACAACTTTCCGTACATGGCAATGAGCGAGGGCGGATAGGTGAGCATCGGATTAGAGTCGGCAAAGTTAACGAACCAATGGTCCTGGATGTGCATCTTGTAAGAGTACTCGCCAATCAACTTCAGCAGCTTCACACCGCTGAAGTACTGCTTTGCACCAGGAAAAATGTGTTCCAGTGCCTCGAGGTACTCAATCAGTCGGCCGCCGGCATGTCGCCAATAGGCGGGGCCTTCATCGCAGCCCCCATCCTCGCCGTACCCATCCAGGAAGTAGTCGGTCGAGTAGAGGGTCTTATTGAGGACGGCGTCAAAGAGTGTCATGTCTTTGAGGGTCAACAGCGCCGCCTTCAGGATGTTCCCATTGACCCAGATGTTCCAGTTGTTCACTGAGTGGTGGCCGCCCATGCCCTCCCAGCCGTAGTTTGTTTTCAAAAAGCCCTCAAAGATGCGCTGCCTGAGCTCGTGGTCGATGCGACGGTTGATCGCCTTTGAGACGTGGTCAAACTTCTCCGCCATCAACAGCCGCACCCAAGCGACAAACTTGGCGATCTCGCCGGCGCCTAGGTCAATGGCCAGGTGGCCAGGGGCGGCCAGGTGGTCATGGGAGCCTTGCAGTCCGGAGAGGTGTGCCGGCCAGCACCAGGTACTCTCCTCCATCAGGCTCCAAATGCCGTTGACGATTTCGTCCACGTATTTGTTTGAACTGGTGTGATTGGCAGAGTGATCCAGCAGATTGCCCACTACCAAAGTGTTGATGCGTTGCTGGTGGGCGGTGACTTTATTTTCATAGTGTTTGCGGTTTCCGTTTCTGGAAAACTCTAGGTATTCAATGGCCGTCTTCACGGGGTACTTTTCACTAGTGAAAGCCACTTCAGCTGCCTTTACCAACTCAGATTGGACATCGGAGGGCAGTGAACGCAGGCTGTGAATGGCTTTTTCGCGCAACTGCTTTTGAATTGTTTCCAGATGATTCAGCGTAACTGACTTTGTTTTGGAGGCGTACTTTGAAACGAAAATCTTTCTGTCGTGAAATTTGCCGTTTACTAAAAAAATAATAGTAGTTGTCAACACGACCAGAAGTAGCAACAATAAATTGTACTTGATCATCATATTGTCTGACTTGTTCTCAACTTGTTGTAAGAGCAGAGAAAAGAGACATTTGCTATAAAGGTGTTAAAT
The DNA here is from genome assembly GCA_024499935.1 of Tyrophagus putrescentiae. NCBI lineage: Eukaryota > Metazoa > Arthropoda > Arachnida > Sarcoptiformes > Acaridae > Tyrophagus > Tyrophagus putrescentiae. The sequence goes on from JAMZRA010000005.1 coordinate 9,600,343, forward strand.
GCAAGTTTATTTATACTTTTCGTATTTTTTTGTTTTGTTAAAATTTAAAAATTGTATTTATCAGCAAAAGTAAGTTTGGTAGTAAGTAGGAAGTTTACAACAACTAGCTACTGGGTGCACTGTGAGGGAGGTCACTGATTAGTGTAATCAGGACAATAAGCATTTAGTAATTAATCAATCATAAAACTACTGTTAATTAAACAAAAATTGTTGTTGTTAACTTAGACATTAGTATTAAACATAGTTTTGTTTTAATAAAAAAATAATTTGTTTAATTATAAAAAATAAATATCTTTATTTAATCAGGATGTGTTTTCATTATGTAAAATATTAAAGATTAAAGTTTTTGTTTTAAATTAGCAACATTCATTGATAGATTTAATTAATTGATTGTATTATTAAATAATTAAACATTTGTACTTACCGTTAGAAAGTGCTTTTAAAAAACAATTACACAAAAGAACATAAAAGCAACTTAAAACAATAAACAAATTTTGTCAAAATGAACCTTAATAAAAACGCTGCTACTAATGTTTTAAAACTAGATAAATGGACGGAGTAAATCAAGATAAGACAGCTAAAATGTTTTAAGATGAAAAACTTCAAGAAATAAAGGGTTTTTGTTCCACATTTTTAAATCCTCAAATGTTACCGGCGACTTCGAGAATGCTCTCTGTCACGATGTTCTGAAGATCGACGACGAGAAGAGGACGAAGAGGAGGAGTGTGCATTTCTTCGCCTGTCCCTGCTTCTACTTCTGCTTCGACTTTGGTTTTTGCTGCGACTTTGGTTTCGGTTACGGTCTCGACTGTGAAGACGCGGACTACGTTCCCTGCGGTCATTCTCTCGATGTTTGTACCGGTCGCTAGCATCAGAGCTAGTGTGTCGATGACGATGTTCATCTTTACTTTTTGAGTCATTTTTATCTTTGTCTGTTTATATTAAAATAATGTTAGTTGTTGTATCAGTTTTTACAGACGTTCACTCTCTCACCATCTCTACGACTACTATGACCCCTACTTGATTGGCTTGATTTATTTTTTTCTTCCACTTGATTTTTCTTTTGCTGCAATTCTTTGTCTGATTCCTCATCACTAGACGAGCCGTAGTGTCCGCTTAGTTGACCAAGGTAAGTTGAGGCTAAAATAGGCATATTAAAGTTGTAGAGTTATTTATGTTAAAACAGTTTTAAGTTAAACTCATTTTCACTATCTAAACTTAGATGTTGACAACACAATTGTACAAGGTAGTTTCAAGTAAAACACTTTTTAAATTAACACCTTTTCAATTAATCAAACCATATAAAATCACTGGTTTATGAAAACACTTAAAAAAATTTGTACATACCAATGATGTTGGACACAACTGGCACCCCAGACACAGGGGCACTGCTTGTAACTTCTGCTACACGTTGGTGATAGTAGAGAAAAAATGCAATTTTTTGTGAAAAAGGGTATTATGTAAGTTTAAAACAACAAAGAGAGTTGGCTTTCCGAATGTTGTTGCTAATATTGCTAAACGTAAATGGGTGTTTCATTTTATTCACAATTTTTTACTAGCCAAACTACTCATTTTAAATTATTTGTTTTCATTACTCTTTGTTACCTTTTTTAAAACTCTCCTTAGCACTGCTAAAAGAGTTTCCACTATTTCTACTGCCAGACATGGTTTTAGCAACTGATGGTTTGGTGCTAGCAATAAGGGCACCACGACTTGATAAAGATGATGATGATGAAGATGAATGTTTTGGCTCTAATTTTACTTCAGTTTTTTTGGTGATACCAGTTTTGCAGGTATTTTGTATTGTGTCATTGGTTGCAGAGAGTAACAATTCAGTAAGCAGAGTACGAGTGTGCATCATTATCTTTAAAAACCCGATATATTAGATGATTAGTGTCAATATGTCAAAACAACACAAATTCTACACTTACCACTCGATCAAACTGCTTTTGTGTGAGTTTTATTGGTTCACTTTTTAGTCTATCTTTTTCATCAAGTTTTGGTTTTGAATCAATTTCATCGTCATATTCATCATGATCGCTTTTTGGAGAAACATCATTTTGTTTTTTGTTTGTTTTTCCTAACTCTTTAGCGTTTTCTAAACTTTCGCGCAACCAAATGGGGAGCTTTTTTGGCTGTGTCAACTGCTCTTCTTTGGGTTTAACCAACATTTTTGACTGCTGATCGTTTGAGTCGTGCCTGTGCTCTGTTTTAAACTTTGCCCCAAGCTTTTGAGTTTGCTCAATCTCCTTGGCAGGATCATAAAAATCCGGATCATCTGTAGAATGACGGCTTCTATAGGCAACTTTTGAAGAATCCGAACTTATTGAAGAAGTTGCAGTATGAAGAAGAGGGGGAGGAACTGCTTTAGGTGCAGGTGTTTCATCAACATAGGGTGAGGGAACCGGTACTGGAGCTGGTGGTTTTGGAACAGCTTTATGCGCCGGTACATTGCCAAGAGAATGGGAAGATGTTCGTGCCTTGCCCCTTCACTATATGGATGGCTAGGGCGTACTGGAACAGGTTGTGCAAGATGTTGTGGTGGTAGTGGCTGGGAGTTCTGTCCAAAAGACATATCCGCATGAAACTGGTACTGCTGTGGTGGCGCTTGTGGAAGTGTATGATGAATCAATTGCTGATGTGGAGCTAGTGCTGGTGGCCCGTGTTGCTGAACTTGGCTATGGTTACCGTTCAGTGGGGAAGAAAAAGGCAGAAAACTGGACAATGTGGGCGGTAGTGAAAGATTAGTTGCTTGCTGAGAGGGTGTTTGTTGTGGATAAGGATAAAGTTGTTGTTGTTGTTGGGCAGAAACAAAGTTTAGGTGAACATCATTTGGTGGTGGTGGTGGCGGATAGTATTGCGGGTGTTGATGGGGATTGTTGTTCATATGAGGGACGAATTCAGGTTGACCGTGAAACATTTGCGGCGGAAAAGTCGATTGTGGTCCGGGAAAGCCGGCATATTGTGTGCCTGGTGGGCCAGTTCCATTGAAAAAGGGAGGCATTGAAGCTCCATGTGCTGTGTTTCCGTTGTTTGGGGCGTAAAATGTGCATTATTTCCATGTTGAAAATCAGGTGGAAAGTGTTGTCGAAAGTTGCCTCTAAAGGGCATTGTAGTCTGTGAAAAACATGCAAAATAATTAGTTAACATTAAAAAACAACAACAACACCAGCATTTACCAAAAACACATTCAAAGTTTATAGCAGTTAACTACAAAAACAGTAATAAAATGTTCAAGACAAAATTTATTTTTATAAGCAAACGACTCACATTTACATAAAATATTGTATAAAAATGTTTTTTAAAAACAAAAAACTAAACAACTAAAATGAAAATTGTTTTTTGACCAACTGTTTGAAGTGATGGGCACATTGAGATTATAAATACACTGTTATTGCCAGTGTGCTTTACGAAGCAAAATAGACACTCACTGTTTCCACTGAGTGTGCTTACGCTGAGTGAGCAGCTTTTGTTGCTGTTACATTAGCTCACTAGTGTCATCTTTTGAGAGGAACATCACCCAGTAATCGTGAATTAAACCAACTAGGACTTGAAAGTCTTTTACAATAAAATTTAGTTTGGCATTTTTCGAACTTGCATTTTAAAAATGGTCTCAAAGACGTTTTGTAAATCGTTACTGTCATAATTGTTTCGATATTTTTCAGTATCATTGTTTTGTTTCAACAAGAAAATAAGAACGTCAACTTTGAGACGATTTGCAGAAGAAAATGCAAAATAAGCAAAAACGCGACACGTAAATTTTATTTAAAAGACCTTTTCAACTACCAGTCGGTTATCAGCGATTATGGGGGTGTGGTCCCTGTGAAATAATACAGCATTGTGAAGAAATTAAAACCAAAACGCTGAATATTGTTAGAACGTAAAATGTTATTGAGCAATTTTTTCATGCTTAAACGATGTAAAGTGTTTAAGTAGGTTTAAATGTTTTATTTTTTATTCTTGTTTTTCAAAACAAAAGGTGCTATCATAGTCCCGTGAGAAGAAAATTGCAGAATAGAATCAAAGAACAATTAAAACAATGAGTGAAAAATTAAAATTTGTTTTGGGGGGCCAGTTGGTAGGGTAGTGGGTGGTGTGGTTGTGTTGGTGGGTTGTGAAATTGATCAAAGGGGAAAGACAAAAAATAAACAAATAGTCTAGAAACGTTGTTATTTTAATAAGTCTTGTAGCTGTGTTGAAATTAGCATGTTCCCTTTTTGTCTTTATCTTTCTTCAGACGAATCACGTCGCTGGGGACCGGCGGCAGTGGCCGCCCGGCGAAAGGGCATGAGGAGCGATTAACACGTCGTTTAGCCAACTCTGAGCTCCGCACTGGATTCAGCGAAATGGGCACCGGTTTGGTGATGGCGTCAAAGACCAGACTCATGTTGGCTCGTAGCACCTTTGGGTCGACTGGTCGGTGGGTCAGCTCTCGTTTGGGTAGGAGATCACGTCGGCGGACCCAATCGTGGTTCAGAATCTCCGCCGCCTTGTACCGTTTGGTGGGATCCATGTGAAGCATCTTAGTGACGAGATCCTAGTCAATGAATAACAAAATTAGCTAAAAACGTGCTTAACATGATCTAAAAACAAAGCACAAATACCTTAGCCTGGTCTGAAACATTAGCCCAGATGCCTCTGTTCAGGTCTAGCTTTCCTTCGCCAATACGCTGGAGGACCTCATCAGGCGTACAGGTGGCCCCACTGGCAAAGGGTGTTTCACTGTATTGGTAGTACATCAAATAAAATCATTTTGATTAGTTCCGAACATTTTTACAACCATTACACCAGTTACTCCTACCCTGCGAGCATCGTGTAGAGGAGGACGCCCAACGACCAGATATCACAGGCTTCATCGTAGCCCTGGCGACGGAGCACCTCGGGGGCGACAAAGTTGGCGGTGTAGCAGGGCGTCATGAGGAGACCATTCTCCGCGCGCATCTGCTTGGCAAAGCCAAAGTCGCAGATGCGAATGTCCGCTGGCCGGCAGCGGTCATCGGCGTACAGCAGATTGCTGGGCTTCAGGTCGCGGTGGACGACGCCGGCGTCGTGGAGGTAGCGGACGGCGGTGGCCACCACTTCCAGCACCTCACTAGCTTCGGCCTCGGCCAGCGTGCGGCGGGCGAGGAGACGGGAGAGGAGCTCCCCGCCGGCCAGGAGATCAGTGAAGAGGTACACGTAGCGGTCGTCCTCGTAGGCGTCGTAGAAGCTGACAATGTTCGGGTGGGCGGAGTAGCGATGAGGATGGCCACCTCCTCGGAGCAGTCGCGTTTGCTCTTCTCGATCATCTGAAATTGTTTTTGTTGAGTGAGTGGTAATTACAAGTTTGTTCATTTGAAAGTGCTCAAGTACGCCTACCTTAACGGCGTACTGCTTTCCCGTTTGTCGGTGGACGCCTCGAACGCACCGCGAGAAGGTGCCGCGACCTAGCTCCTCGAAAAAGTCAAAATCGGCCAGTGATTTGACGAACCCGGTGGCGTTGACGCCCGAAGAGAGTATCTTTCTCGCCTCTAGGGGAATCGTCGGAGAGCTGATGTGCATTGCCGAGGACGGCGTGGTAGTAGCACTGCCCACACCTCCTCCTCCTGCTGAGGTACTTGCCCCGCCGGAAGTCAGGCGCTTAGGGCCGACGCCGCCACCACCGCCATGACCGACGCCCTCCTTAGACGGCTTCAATGAGATCTCCTCAATCAGCTGAGGGGCAACAAAGCTGAAGCCGCGGAAAAGCTCGTGCGCATTTCCGCTCAGTGGGGCGCCGGGGGAGTCTGAAAGTTTAAGAAAAGAGAAAGTAAAGTACGTGTTCATATTTGTGACCAGACACACAAAAATGTGTGTGTGTGTGTGTTTCAAAATGGTACCTTCGGGCATCTGTGTGCCTTTTGCGAGATCACGAATGTGCTGCAGATCAGTGGGCACGGGCATCAGCGAGGGGACAAAGGGCGGCGTGATGGCCTTGCGTACAACTTCTCAAAGTTGATGCTCAGAAAGAAGGCATGTGACTGCACCTCCTTGCCCTCCTCCGGTCCGCTGCCCAAGCGGTTCGCCGGATTGCGCTTGAAGAGGGCCCGCAGCAGTGACTGTGCCTCCTGGCTCAGGTACTGCGGCATGCACAGTTTGGACCTAATTATGAGAACAAAATGGGTTAAATAGTAGGTTTTTTAAAAAAAAGTGCTTTAAATTTACTTGAGAATCTGCTGCATGGTTTCCTTGCGGGTGGCTCCCTGAAAGGGCAACACACCGGTAAGCATCTCAAACATGAGCACCCCAAAGGACCACCAGTCGACGGCGCTGGTGTGGCCCTTGCGGTTGATGATCTCCGGTGCCATGTACTCGACGGTGCCGCAAAAGCTAAAGCACTTCTCATTGTTTAACGACTCCTTGGAGAGGCCAAAATCGGTGAGGCTGATGTGGCCGCTGGAGTCGAGGAGAATGTTTTCCGGTTTCAGGTCGCGGTAGATGATGCCCAGCGAGTGGAGGTGGTTGAGGGCGAGCGCCAGTTCGGCCAGGTAGAACTTGACGTCCTCCTCGGTGAACATCACCTCATTGTTCAGTCGCGTGAACAGGTCACCGCCGCGCAGGTAGTCCAGCACCAGGTACAGCTTGCCCTGCGTCTGAAAGGCGTAGTTCAGCTTGACGATGAAGGGGTGACGAACGTCGGCTAGAATGTCGCGCTCCATTTTTGAGCGAACTCGATCGCGCACTGATTTTAGGTTGAGGAGATGAAGGATTGGTTAGAAAATAGAAAATTGAATGCTCTTAAATGCTGGCAACACATACCTTTGAGTGTGGCCTTTCGCAGCACCTTCATTGCGTACAGCGTTCCAGCGTCGGGCCCTTCGACCTTGCGCACCAGAAAAACCTTGCCGAATGATCCCTCGCCGAGGACGCGAATAAGTGAAAACTGAGACGAACTGGCCACCGGGAAGCCCTCTCTGGTGATGCTGGTCACCTCGATTTCTCGTTCATTCGTCTCCATTGATGTTTCAGTAGTGTTGTTGCTGATGGCCTAAAGTGGATAGATTGGAAAAAAACAGCGTTGATGTGAATTAGTGAGTTTGAGTTCTAATTTCAATATTTCGGCAAAACTTTTTTGTAATACTTGCACTACTGTACAATAGAAAACGCAATATGTATTCAGTAAAGTGTATCACTATCGACACTGTTGATACTTTTTTACAGAATAAGTCATGCTGAAAAAGATAAAGTTTAATTCTTTCATTTTACCTTATCGTTTTTCTTTTTATCCGGTGATCCGTTACTTCCTTCTAGTCCTCCTCCTCCTTCTCCAGCAGCCATGGCCGTCTTAACAATAGTCGCCCGTTTCACGTTGTTGCTGAAGGCGCAATTGGAAAGCGGCTGAGATTCATTGTTAGTAGAAGCAGTGGCGGCGCCGGAAATTGCCGACTGAACTTTGCCCGATTTGGCTGAGCCGCAGGACATTGGCTGGCTAGCATTATTGCCGGTGGCAGTGGTGCAGGCTCCTGCTGAAGGTGCTAATGATGATGATGATGATGATGGTGATGTAATGGCTGCTTTAGATCTTGCGGGATCATCTCCGCCGGTAATGGACCGAAAGGGACCGACCACTGAGCCGCCGCCATCTGAAGAGTCCGATGCTATCAGCCCCTCCAGCGGTGGTGCATCTTCCGGACTGGGAGTCGCCGAGATGATCTAAATGGCGGTGGTAGAGAATTTGGCAAAGGAAAAAAACCCATTAGTCTTCTGTTTGATAGTAGTGACTCTAAACACTAAAATAGCTCACTGAAAGTGAGGCATTCAAATCAATAACCACAAACGACAAAAAACAGAGAAAAGTACCTTTATGCAGGGGAAAGATAAACAAATGAGGGGTCTATTGAATTAACTTGAGGGGAAAATAATACTCACACACAAACGGAAAAAGCTCAAAGTAGAAAAGCTTCCGTTCTACTTGAATAATCACTAGAGCAGTCTATGTCGCCATTACTAAATCATTGAAATACTATTAAACTGAGAGGCAAACAATTAATAACATCAAGGCAAACACGGGCACAAACAAAAACGCAAACAAAAAATTGACGGCAAGTTAGAAAAACTAAACAAACTAGACAAAAGAGAATAAATGAAAACAAAACGGGAGTAACGAAAACGGCATTGAAATGGAGAACAAACAAACAGGCAAACAATGACATAATCGAAATACACACAAAACAAAACAAAACAAAATCAAGCAAGAAAGCGATGCAAATGCAAATGAGAAATAAAGATGGTGAACAAAAAAAGGAGACAAAAGACAATAACACAGAACAACAAGACCATTGTGCCAAAACAAAAGCAAAGACAAAAAGTTAATAAAATCTGATAAGCAATACTTTCAATGGATATTAATAGCTATTCGATCTATTTGACCAGTGTATGAATGCTCTACACTAGATTTTGGTGAAAAGTTTTGATAAGCTCACCTCAGTCGGCTTGAGATTCCACGGAACGACCAGATTGGCAAGTGGCATTCCGGTGCAAAAATGTTTTCAAATGTGTGAACACTGATGGCGAAAAGTGCAATGACAGTGACAACGGTGAGATCGATGACAAGAACGGCAGTGATGTTGACGACAGATTTATTAATTGAGTTTTCAGTTGACTAATGATGTGCTGATGATTGATTATTAGTGTTGTTGTTTTATTTTTTTTGTTAGTTTTTCAACAAATGATATTTAATAATACATCTGTTTTTTAGCCGGCTGTAAGTTGTAATTGTAAAAAAATTTTGTTTTGAGGCGTGCTATTTTTTAGTTCTAACAAACTCTTGTTTTTACACGTGTTTCTTCTTCAGTCATAATACAGCCTACCAGTGTGGCAATGAAAAGAAAGAGAGTTGTCGTTTTAAAAATAAAAACGGCAAAAGTTAAAACAGAAAGTGTTTCAAGGCAACGCCGCCGACAGAAAACTGTTTGATGGTCACAAAAAAGAGAGAAGATGCTTTATTCCTGATGCAAAAAGAATCAAAAGTGAGAAAGAGAAGGAAAAAATCTTTAAACGCCAGTTCTTAGTTTTGAAAAATTGAGAAAGTAAGTGAAAGACGGATAAAAATGCAAGAATAGATCAAGAAATGAGAGCAGGAGAGAAATCGAAGCAGCGGTGCGACTTAGTGTTTAGTCAGCTAAAGAGGAAAGAAAGAATAAAGAAAGAGAGAGAGAAAAAATGAAATGAAAGTGAGTTAAAGAGAAAGAGTAAGAAGAAAAAAGTAGACAAAAGACAAAACAAATAAAATACATATGAAAATGAACGTCAAATTTAAAGTTTAAATATAGTTAAAAACTTTTTCAATTATCTTTTGTTTGTTAAGGTAGGTTAAATAAAATGCAACAATGTTGTAACTGGCATTTAAAAAGTTATATAAAAACTTTAGAAGAGCAGCAAAAAACAAACACTTTGTGTAACTTTTGCTTAATATATAAATATTGCACAACTAAAACTGACAAAAAGTAGAAAACTAGAAAAACTCAACCCAATAATTTTTATTTTGTTGCGTTGTACACTTAAGACGTCTGCAGTTTTGTGCTCTAAATGCACAGTTGTGTGGACATACGAACAAAAACGAACGTAGAAAGGTTAAATTAAATTTTAAATCCCAAAATTTAAAATGCAGTTTTTTGTAGTTGAAAACTGAGCGTACACAAAATAAAGAAAAAAACAAAAAATTGCTTTTCTCCAGAACAGTTATAAAATGAAATATACGGCAAATAATAAGATTGAGACTGCAGCAGCTTAATTTGCATTGTTTTGGCATTTGCAATGAAAGCTTACACACTGCCAAAAAAGCGGTTTTTATTTCATTTGGCGTGCTCGCTCACTGCTTTTTGTTTAGTTTTGTTAGCGCTAAAGAACAAAGGAAATCAAGAAAAACAAACCAACCGAACGATTGACCAGCCGACACTGTTAGCGTGTGAGCGTTTGGTGCAATTTGATCAGTCGGTTAGTGTTATGTCAATAAGGAAAAATGAAAAAAGAAAAAGAGACAGTGAAAGAGAACTAGAAAGTGGCCTCACCCCCTGCAGCACCAACTGCACTAAATCAGAAACTGTCAACAGTAGTGTGTTGAAACCTTATAGGAAAGTTTCACTGGAACTTTTAGTCGAATTCCATCACTGTCGCCACAATGAGCATCATCATCATCATCATCATCACCACCACCACCACCACCACTACCATCAACTCAATTGAGTCTATGAGCTTTATCAGCTGAATTGCAGAGCATAGTAATGACGATAAAGGCGGAAAAAACTGCGCGTTAATTAAAAACCATGTTGCACCATTAAAAATTTTAATTTAAAATAAACCAATTCCGCCCTTGGCAGTTATGGTTGTGGTAACCGCAACGAATGGCATTGAAAAGAGCACTGGTGAACCGAACCCCAACGCACAAATGTCAAACGCTGAAGAAAATTTGCATTTTCAAGCACGACCCCTTTAAATCTACATTTTCCAGTAGTGCTGTGTAGTGGCAGTGACGGTAATTTATGCTTTTTGCAAAGATCAAGCCTGTTTACCACCAATGTCTTTCTCAAAAACAAACAATTTTGAGCCCTATTTGTCATTGTGTGTCTTTGCAGTGTTTTTACTGGTTCAAAACAAAATAAAACAAAACAAAGTTATGCGACTCATCTTAGACAGTAACTGTTGTTTATGTTATCGTGGTTAGAATGAACATAAAATGTTTTAGCGTTTTCACGACCTACTTTGCTTTTGTTTTAAGTTAACAAAACTAGTTAATGGAACAGATGCTTCATAACGCTGCGTATCGTTTTTGCAAATCATGTTTTTTTTCTAGCGATAGTAGAAATGTCAGCCAAAACTGGGCGTCACATAAACTTGTTGTTGGTTCTGGCAAATAGAAACGGCAAAAGTGCAAGTTTAGCTGCAAACATGTTAGCCATTTGCTTTTGACAAGTTAACACACACACACACACACATATTCACTAAATCACACAGCACAAAAAAGCAAAACTGTGCTTGCCGCCAACAACAACATTGATTTTGAGTGAACACAAAACATCAAAGTTGAGTTGATCAAGTGGCAATTAGCCAATTTTTCCCTTGTTACTCATTTTTTCTAAATCAATGTCGTCAATGATGATGATCTGACAGTGAAAATGTCATTTTACCGCACAATGTTAATTCATTTGCAATTGAAGCAACTGGTTCTTCTAGTTTTGTAAACATTTTTTAACATGTTTTAATCTTTTGTTTTTCTCTATACACAAAAACATCGCCATTCCACTTTGTCACACTCTGTTGGCAATTGTAGTAAAAAAAGAAAAAACGATGAGAACGACCAGCCGACTGTTGGCAACGTGTGCATCAGCCATCAAATCGCCTACTTGACAGTGCAAAATGAGAAAACGAGATGAAAAGGAAAAAAGGAAAAAAGGAAAAAAGGAAAGTGGAGGCTGTGAAAAAAGAAAAATGACGCAAATTGGATGGATGCACAATCGACAGGCAAACACTATGATAGCGCAGACAATATGTGTTTGTTGATGCTGCCGTTGATGTTTGGCGGTTATTAAAGTATTGCCAAGTATAGACTAGTTCTCAAAAGTGGAGCGGCTTTCTGTCAAGCACAAAATGAAAATGTGTATGTGTGTTTATGTCAAAATCGGCTATAATAATTTGATCTAAAAAGAGAAAACGCCGTTCTTTCTATAACCGTCTTTCGTGTCATTGTTGTGTCACTCACTCGACAGTTGAATCATAAAATAGCAAAAATGACACTGCCTAATAACTGTCAGCTGCCTGGCCGTCAACTGTTGTAATAGAAGCTTTTTACTGTTTACTTGTTCACAGCCAGTGGCGCAATCAATCAAGACTGGACACTGGCATTTAATTGAAAAAGTACATTGCACTACAGTGAACTGCAATCACTCGACTAATTAAAATTGAAAGTACAAAGATCAGTGTCCGTTTATCGTCTTAGCCATGCTACTGTGTGTTCATTGTGTGGTAAAGTGAAAGTAGATACAGATTAAGCCGCCCAAACACACACACTGAGTGGGTGAAAGCAACAAAATACCAAACTCTTTCAAAAAGTAATGAAAAGAACACACCATGAACCGCACACTGAACTGGGATGATCAAATATTTGCCCTGCACTTCTTTTTGCCAAAAGCAATGTTTTTGAGTCGAGCAAAATATCATCACTTTGCTAGTTCACAGGGACAACTCGCATACAAAATGGCAGAAAAGAAAAAAAAGAAAGCCGTAAAGAAGATGAGAAAACCGATGATGGTGGCGGTAAGGCAGATCCGAGGCGAAAGCTTCTTTACGACTCTGCCAGATCAGTGATTAATGTGCTCTGTGTGTGCTGTGCAGTGCTGTACTGTGCGGTTGTCCATGTTGTACCCATGTTGTACAACAAAGACGTTTTCAGCAAGGAAACTCAGCAGCGGCGGCGGCGTCAGCGGTGGTGCTAGTTAAAGTTTAATAGACCGCCAGTAATGTCAGCAATGCCAGTGGTGTACTGAAGGACTACTAACGGGCCGTCGTAAACTGGCACGCAACACACATACACACACACACACACACACTTTTACATGCAGACAAACAAGAAAACTGACAGAAAAAGAGACAGGTAGTCAGTCAGCCCCAGTCCCAGCAGCAACAGCAGAATGCCCAATCGATTTAACTGAATCTAAACTATCTAGGTATAGCGCGACGATAAACCTCAAGTTCTCGTTATCATCATCGTTACCTCTCTAAATATTACTTTTTTGCTTTTTTAAACAAAATTTAAAAATTGTGTGGTTTTTTAAATTTTAATGTTTTGCCATCTCAACTGCGTGCTCTCTGTAAGCCAAAAAAAGGCATGTAAAAAGTTAAAAACTAAAAAAGCAAAACATTCTAAGCTAGGACTAAGCCAGCTGAGCAAATGTGAATGATAAAGTGATGCGCACACACTGTCGCACACTATGTCCAATAAGGCTCAAATAATACTAATAGTAAAGTAGAAAAAGTACGGCTGCACTGCACTCATCTTAGCAATCATCTTTTAGTGAATTAAACTTTTATTTTGGTGCACACTACCCTTTCTTCCGTTTTCACCCTTTCTTTTTATTCTATTTTGTTGTAGATTTCAATATTAAACCACCCTCTTTGAGCCGGCGGCTGCTGTCAACCGGCTGCTAAATGTTGCCCTTACTGCTGTTGCTTCAGCTTCTGCTGCTGCATCCTTTTTGTCAGCAGACTTTTTTTTTCAACGTTTCCATTCTTGCAAACTTATTCAGCTTGCTGTTGCTGTCACTGCTGTTGCTGCTGGCAGTGGTGGTAGTGGTGGTGGTGGTGACGATGGCTGCAATGATGCATCACCATCTGCCTAGACATCATCATCATCAACGACGGCGACGACGATGCAAATTGCTTCCACTAAATTCAACACAACATCAACAGCGACAGCAGAGTGTCTAGACGACCAGTCTTAGACTATCAAAAGAAAATGCTGTTGTTGCTGCTGCGGCCGCATCATTTCGCATCAGTGTCGCCGCAGCAGCAGCAGCAGCAGCAAGAGCAGCCCCTCTTCAGATGCAAAGTCAATTCACATTAGCCACTGCCCGTCTGCCTGTCGGTTTTTTCTGCCAGTTTTCTTCTTTTGCCAATTCGTTTTCCCTACATCTTAGCTGCCTGTCCTTAACCATGAAAGTGGGCTGACGCACATTGCCTTTTTCTTCATTTTTTTGTCGTTGGTTCGGTCGGTCGTTTATTACGACAAGTAGAATGCAGCAAGAGGGGTCGCCTACACCGTTGCTTGTTATACACTACCAAAAATGTTTGCACCAAGCTGAGTGATGTCAAGAACTAAAGGGCAGCCACGTCAACAGTGTCTGAAGAAAACTGAATTTTTGAGTTTAAAAAATTGTGAGAAGAATAAAAGGACAAGTGCGCAAAAAAAGAAAGAAACAAAAGCAACCAGTCAAACCACACAAAACTAACACTGTGACAAACGTAGTAGCCAACTTTCTCGGTTTACAAGTGCTGAGCAATGTAGCGGAAGTGCGGACTAAAAGGGAGAGAAGGAAATAAAGAAAAAATGTTTTTCCAGACAAGTCGACACTGAACGTCATTGGTCAACATGAATCCATTAGAATATGTTTAGCAGTAGTAATGTAAATGCTTAAAAGTGCAACATTTTAACAGTAACAGTTTGTCAAGTAAGCTTCTTATAATATGTAGTAGAACACATTCTATTACAAAAATCAAAATGTACAAAACATTTTGATCATTTAGCATTAGATAAAAAACCGGAAACCAATCTGACAATTACTTATAGCGAATGACTTGTACAGACTTGTAAGCCTACGCATTACACGGAAATTGTTGTTTCCAACTTGGCTGTTGCAAATATAGAAAAGAAAGTAATGGATCTAGGAAACCATCTACTAACATGCTCATTTGCTAAGAAAAAACTTTAGTAATTCTTGTTATCTTCATCAGACAACAAGTACTTGTCTTTAACTCAAAAAATATGTTTAAAAGTAAATTAAATTGACTGGAAAAAAGAATGTTTGCAGTAAAAAGCCGTTTTTATTTTTATTCTGTTTAAAATAAATTTTGATTGCCATTAGTTGAGCAGCTAATTAATTGCACTAAAATAAAAAAAAGTTTTGGAAATTAAGAAATTATTGTTTTGTGTGTTTTTTAACATAAATTTAATTTAATTTAACCTAAACTGTTTTTAAATAAACAAAGAAAACATAGCCCAAATTTTTAACAACACAAACTTTTTACTTTAATTTGTTTAAATATTTTAAAACAAAAATGATTAACAATAAAGATAATGTCAAAACAGACACTAGACTCATGTTATATTAAACAAAATTTTTTTAATTTTTTAGTTATTTTTATTTATATTTTTGTATTTATATTAATTACAATCTCACTGAGACAGCAAAATTATGTTTTATTTATGTCAATTTATTTTTAAATTTTGCTAGAAGTTGTTTTGATTATAAATATTATCCTCAAAAATGTATATTTATAAAATGTGCCTACCTATGCATAACTTATTAAATGTAAAACTACACTTAACCTACAACAGTTTTCTATATCAGGTAAATGTTAAAATAAACGCTAGTGTTTTTATAATAATTACAGTACTTAGACAATTATCTTGTAATTTACAATAAGTTGAAATTTTTAATTAGAAACAGTTTTATTTAAATAAAACTAAACCAAATATGCGCGACAATTTTAAAAATCAACATTTGCAAATAGTAGCGGTACGTAGTGCCGCTGGGTGAAGACGACGTCGTGTAACATCATCTGTGAAGGGTTGCCGCGGTGAGAGAGCGGCACGTTCATCTTTGTAAATAAACATCACTTCCATCCCACCTAGCTAAGCACGTGCATCACGTGTGTTATTAAATTTAAAAATAAACATGTTAAAAAGTAAAAACTAGTAAGCAATGACGCACACAAAAAGATTTTAAAATAAAAATAAATAAAAAGTTAATAACCGTTTTTAACCTATCAAACAATTCAGTTTTAACACTCTATTAACTCAAAATAATTTTTTTGTACTAACATTCACAATAACGTTTGTTAAACGCTATTTGGTTTTTTATACTTTTTTCCAGTACAATTGTCAATTTTTTTGCTTGCACAACTTTTATCTAAATACTGTAGAGGATCGATCTTCTACAATATTATCGTTTGCTTGCAATTATGTTAAAAAGAGGTAAAATAAAAATAAAAATTATTACAGTGTTTACAAACAAACATAATTTCAAAAAACATTTTTATTTTTTTCAAAAATTTTATAATTGTGTAAAATAAAAACTAAATATTTTGTTTAAAAAATAAATTTATTTTTTAAATTTAAAATGATGTAGTTGTTAAAGATAAAAATTGAATAAATAAACATATATTATTTGATTAACTTGAAGTTTAACTAATTATTGAAGCGAACATAAACAAAAAAATCAAACGCAACATAATGAAGTGAAAAGTGAAGAGGGCAACGCACAATTGGCCACCATTTGCAAATGCATGCTTAAACGTGTGAATTTTTAACATTGCTTTATAATGTGATCTCAGAAATGTTTTTGTTTTTAAAAAGCACACTGTCTATTTAAAAAAACAATTTGACATTTTTGGCATAGACTAAAAACTAAAGAAACAAAAATGTTTTGCATTTAAAACCACTTGCAAAATTGACATTTGAGTTTGCTTGAATTAAAACACACACTTCTTTTTTATAGTTAGTTAAATTGAGTTAGTAAGCTAAAATTAGAGCAAATGATGTTTTAGCCAAGTGCACCATAATGAGAAAGGGATTTCTACAACGGCTCAGAAAGTCCACTGGGACTAAAACAAAAGTGAAAAGTCAAAAAATGCAATAGAAAAAAACTAACAAATAAATTGAAAACTGATAGTTTTATTTAATCTGCTATACATTTCCAACTGATAACAGCCAAAATACAAAATTTAGTATTTTTTGTAGAAGATTGAAAATATTTAAATTAAATTTTATAATGTAAATTAGGGATGCTGGATCACAAACAAATATAAAAAATGTTAAATTTGCAAGTATGTTTTTGGGTGTAATAAATCGGCGGCAAGGAAACTACTGAGTAAAAAACAAATATTTTTTTAGATTTAAAAAAACTTTTGACTATGTCACTTTGCGGCGAAGGCCGTGCCAGACTAGGAAGGCGCGGCGGGGGCCGCGCCGTTTTAGAGTGGCGGGCTGCGGGGTCAGGTAAACTCAGACGGCCACTGTTTTTTTCAAACCCGCTACTCTATTGCTCATTGATAGAAAACAGCGCAGGCGAGCTGTCGCCGTGTAAACGCGCTAGCTGCGCGTTGCGGCACAGCCTGATTATTTACACGTTGCGCCCGTGCTTTAAAAACTTTGTTTTTTTCATACAGCAAAAACAAATTTAATAGTAAAAGTAATTGTGTTAAAACTGATGCGTATGATTAAAAGAAAACTCGGATAACAGCTATATTAAAATTGCATGCTTCACAACAGCTTATAGTGGTTAATTGTATACGTGAATGAAAAGTGGATTTCTAGTTGTAATTCGTACTGTGCTAAGTAATTAACATGCAAAACAACTATCGTGAGCAGCATAAGTGATGCAGAAATAAAATGAATACTAGCAAAAAAGTGTTCAACGCTGGGCGGCGGCATTCTTGTTTTTTGCATATCCAAAATTGCAAACAAGGTTTTTATCCTTTAGTTTCTAAATTGAAAATGTCAACTAAATGAGAGAACGTGTCAGAACAAAGTGCCAAAGCGGAAAACACGTTCTGAGAATAGAGCAAAAATAGTAATCAAAATGAAGTAGTAGTGCAAGCGGAAATATCAACCAGTTTGAGCCTGTTTACAGTTTAACAATATTAAATAATGTAATCCTCAAACTTTAAAAGTACATACCGTGTATTTAAATTTAGTTTTAATAAAAATATGAATTGATTACAGGTGAACAGTACCATTGTACTGCAAAATTACTCGCTCATTGATGCACAAAAATATGCATCTTGTTAAACAGTTTCCAAAAGTTTAATCAACTATTTTATTAATGCAAAAGCTTACATCATTGGAAATAAGTAAGCATTCAGTAGAGAAGTGATATTCTTTTCTTTACTGGGTAGTAATGCACATTCAGACAAACATTTAATGACTGCCAAACAGTAATGGTATTCATAGAAAGAGAGGTAATAGAACATGTAAGTTAAATTGCAGCAAACTAGTGGTTGCAACCAATAAAGTTTAGCAATTTTGACTGAGGCATCCACAACAGAAGAAAGGCAAAAAAAAGAAATAAAGGGTAAAAACGTCAAATTGGTTTAGAGTAACAGTTAAAAAAATTTGCTTTTTGATGTGTAAGTGTGTGTGCTCATGTAAGCGTGTCTTTGATTTACCATCATTACCAAACACTGTACACAAGGAGGACGACCAACGCTTCCAATGCGTTTTCATAATTGCCAATAATGGCAGTAGTTGTAATAATCATAAAAAGCAGTGATGTATGCAACACTGCAGTGCATACGCACACACATACTAACGACACAGTGCCGGCAAAAATCAAAATGCCAATTAAAAATGTTGACATTAAGAATATTTGCAATTAAGTTAAAAAACTTGTAATTTAATTTTTTTCTGACATTATTACAATCAGCAATATTTTTATAAAAACAGGTTGTTTCACGTTTAACTTTTATAATATTGGTTTTACTAAATTGTTAATGTTAAAACAACAGCAAAATTGCTATATTTTATTGCGGTTTGACCCAATAATGGCACGCCACATTAATATTTTTTATTTAATTAGTTGTTAACCCAACATTTAATATTTGTTTAAACCCAGTTTTAAAAATATTTAAATTAAAACAATTTTGAAAATGCACTAGTTTCCGGTTAGCAAAATAATCTTTTACCGTTTATGAAACATACTTAGTATGCACATTCTCGAGTGGCCTTTTGAGAATAAAAGTAATGAGATCCAGACGTCAATAATTTAATAAACGACCGGTAAACTCAAGTAGGTCTAAGTGGGCAAATCGACAGACAAAACCTTAATACAAAAATTGCTGCATCAGCACATTTTTTTCAAAATATATAAAAATGTAATAACCGGCTTATTAAATATTTGATGTTGTAAGTAAACGCTAGCTTGGCTTGTTTGAATTTTATTTTTAATAATTAAAACACTGAAATTACGTTATATAAAAAACTGCATGAAGTGGAAAATACATGAAAGCGCTGACAAACACAAAAAGCTGTGGGCAGCAATAAAACAACCGGAAAAGATAAAATACGTTGTCACTTTAGACAGTTGACATTTTTCCAGTAAAAAAAGCGCTAAAAGGCAAATCCTAAGCATTTAACTGATCTTGATCATTAGCAACAATTTTGTCAGATACTTTCTGTTAATAGCTAATTACATTAGTCAAGTAAGTTATCGACAATCTGTGGTTTTGCAACAGTTTATACTGTATCAAACATGTGATGATTTTGTTAACCTTTGATTTAAAATAAGTAAAGTGTAAAAACAGTGACTTTGAAAGCAATATTGTCTACTTTAAGGGTTTTTTACAAACAAACACATACACTAAACATTTTCACATTAAAAAAACAAAAAACAGTTACTGAATTGTTGTCAAATTGTTTTGAGCAATTGGAGTGTCTACGGTCATCCCCCCTTAAATTGCAAAAACAAAAAAGCTTTTTTGGCACACTGTATCTTTGCCATTTTTTGCTGCCTACTTGTTCCACTTGCTTTGTGCCATCATCAACAGCACCATCATCATCAACACTAACACTACACAGTGTTGTCATCGTGTGCTAATTGGCATTTACTGCCTGACAATTACCCACTACAAAAACGGAGAGTAGATTGTGTGTGTGTGCGCGCTTAAGAAAAGAAAAGGGAAAAGAAAAACACATTTGCTAATTTAGTTTGATAAAGAAGCGGAATTTGCCAACGCCGCACTCATTGTCGCCGGTTGGCGTGGCGGCAATCTCAATCTAAGTCTGTTCTGGTCTAAATGTGCTCAACCCATCATCATCGAAGAAAAACGGACTGAATGCATTGCATGCATGCATTTTCCTCCTTTTCTTCTTTTTCCGTTTACAAAACAAGCACCACAAACAGCAGAAAGCACTTCAGAAGGCGCCGCATCGTTAGCAACCAAATCTTTCCTGCAGCATCATTTCGGCGCATCAGCAGCCCAATCAGCAAACCTGGCAACTTTATGAAAACATACGCGTTCAGTGCAGTGCAGTTCAGAACAAGGCAGGACAAGACATTTCAAAAAACGACGGTTTCAGTCGGCGGCAGTGTTGCTCTAGGTTGGCCTGCTGCTGTTGCAATTGGGTATGCTAAATAAATTCACTTGTAATGAGCGCCATTAGAGTAAACAGTGCACAGGCACTGGTGTGATGCACTGCCGGTGCAGCTGTCTCATTTTCTCATTTTTTCAACGTGTGTAAGACAATCTTAGCTGGCTGAGCTCTAAAATAGCCACCAACGGAAATAAATTGCAAACGCAGGCCGATCGTTAACTGGACACTATTAGGACAAATGCAAACAGCTGCATGACGAAATTGCCGTGATTCCGGTTTCAAATGACATTTTTAATGTCGCTAATGAGAAGTTTTTTTGTGCTTAGATACACCAAAAAAGCGAAGGTGTGAAAACAAAAAAACACAATTATTTTTGTGCACAAGAAAAACGGGAAAAAGCGGTGCACAGAAGTGGCACGACAGCTGCAGTTAATTTTGCCTCTGTCAATCTCCTTTCGACAACTGTCATTTTTGGTCTTTTTGTGCAACACAAATGCAATTTATTAAATAGAAAAAGTGCAAAAACAAACAGGTGAAAACAATGAAGATTAATTGTCAAAAAAGAACGAGCGTTTTTTGTCAACACTAAAAAGATACATTGAAAAAATCGGCGCTAAAAAGAAGTACATTTACTTTATTTGAACACTCTGAACTGGGACTATTTTAAACATTTTTTTTGGGAATCAAAAATATAAAAGGATTTAAGTACACATCAAGAGCAAATAAAAAAAATAAAAATGAGCACCATTTAGCGATTGGTAATTGGTAAATGTTGACACAGCAGATTAAAGATTAAAAAACCGTTTGTGCACTACTTGCAGTGGCTGTTGCTTGACAGCGTAAAGCAGGAAATTAATAAAAGAAAAAAGTGAAAAATTGCAACTAGAAACGGTAAACTTGTCGCACTACTTGTTAAATACTAAGTGTAAGTGACAAAAAAAAAGAGCGGAAAAGCTGAATTGAAACAAAAAAGTGATGGAGAAAGTAAATGAGAAGGAAAGAGAGAGTGATAGACTTACCGGCCACGTCCGGTTTACTGGCGACTGCAGCAGTGTCCGCCAGTTTGTCAGCGTCACTGCCGGTGAGTGAAGGCTCAGGTGGCCCGTTAGGAAGGTCAGTCGATGCTTGCTCTCCGTCGCCTGGTGCTGCATCAGTAATGGGAAGTCTCTTCTTCAAAACTACTACTGAAGTGGGCCGAAGAAGGGAAGCGAAGGAAAGGGGGTTCAGTTGTCTCTGGTTTTCATTGGCCGCTAGGAAATCGACGCAACTTTTTTGGCATTGATTGGCGGCAGCGGCGGCGGCCGTGGTGGTAGTGGTTGCTGTTGAGATCAAATCTGGCGCCTATTGTGTCAGTTGTTGTAGGAACAACAACAACAACAGCAACAGCCAGGAGAATGGGTCTGTGGGTGAGTGATGGCCGGTGCAAATTGAATGAGATGAAGTGATTTTCTGCTTTTGTTGCCTTCTAATCAGTACCGATGGCGGTAGTAGTTGTTGTGATGGCTCTTTCTCTATCTCTCTCTCTCTCTCTCTTATTTTGTGGAAGTGCTGGTGATCAAATTACCAAAGTTAGTTTTTCTGTTTTTGCAAAAATGCTGACAATTCAATCGACTGGAGCGAGTGGCAGCAAATCAAATCAACATCGAGTTGCCAGCAGCCAAAAAAGAAAAAGATGAAAATGAGGATGAAGAAACGATGGCAGCGGCGGTGATGGCAACAATCGCTCGTGTCTGCAGGGAAATGAAAGAAAGAAAAAATGAGTGTGAGATGAAAAAGTGAAAATGTTAAGCTTCTGGGTACAACAGAAAGATGTTGATAACAAATCAGAGTTTGTATGAAAGTGAGGGCAGTTGCAAGGAGTAGAGGCTGTTAGCTATGATGATAATGATGATGACGAAAAAAGTTGAAAACTCCGTTTTTGCATTTGTGAATGAGTGGCAAAAAGGTGGTTGAAAGGATTGCACTTGGCGCCCCTTTCTTCTAGTAGGGAGTA
Source organism: Tyrophagus putrescentiae (assembly GCA_024499935.1). Lineage (NCBI taxonomy): Eukaryota > Metazoa > Arthropoda > Arachnida > Sarcoptiformes > Acaridae > Tyrophagus > Tyrophagus putrescentiae. Next base: position 9,622,158 of record JAMZRA010000005.1, read on the forward strand.
CCTTCTTACATTAACCACCAGGAAAGAAGTAAGCCAGTTAAAAAATAAAACCACAAACCCAACCAAAAGGAAATTGATGTTAAACAGAAGAAAAAGTTGCCGTCCGTTAAAAGGTGCACAAGAAAATCATAATAAAAGAGTGGTGTGTGTGTGTGTTTGTGCTGTTCCAGTGTGTGTGTGTGTGTTTACGTCCGCCTGCTGTGCCTTGCACTTCCCTTCTGATGGGTTCCACGGTGGATTCTTCTACTTTTATACTCTTCTGGCGGCTCCTCAAGTGAACGCGTGTAGCACACGCTGTGTGTCCACGCAGCCAACACACTTCGGCTCACACTGACTCAATGAGTGACTGAACTCGTCTGATGTGTGAGTGTGAGTGTCTACACCACCGAACCCAAAGCAGCTGATTGCCGATGTCGTCATTAGTATTGTTGCTGTTCTAGCACACTGTCTCAACACACTGCAGTGTTAGTTTCCTTTGCTTTCTTTTATTCTCCCGTGGTGTACACACACACTGAGAATTTCAGTCGGAAAGTGAGTAAAAGATAGATAGAGAAAAGAGCTTTTCTCAGAAGCGCTAGCTTGAATGCTTGCGGTATTCTGCTGTTGCTACTGCTACTACTGTCAACAGTAACAATTGTTTCTTGCTAGTCGTAAATGTTGATTTATTGAATCGGTGATTGCGGTAGAGATAGGCGTGTTAAAAATATATAAAAATGTGTTTGATCAAATACTGAAAATGTTTCTAAATATACAGTTTAGCTAAAATAGTTTGAAACTGTTTGGCTAATAATTGAATCAATCATGTTACAGAGTATCTATTATACAGCAATAAAGTTAAAGGCTATTAATAGCAGATCAAGCAAAAAGTATTTTTCCTGAATAAAAATGTGTTTTAACTTTTTCCAATAATCTAAAACTATCTTCATACACTTCAATAGAACGCATGAATAAATTTAAATTCCGGTAAAGTTAGTTTTTAAACAGTGAGTATTTGAAACCTTGACTAGATTTTTTAGATGTTGCACCAACCTGACCAAACCAAAATGTTTCAATTTCAAATAAAAAAGTTTTTGTCAATTTTTTTTGGCTTTTGACATAACATTTTTATAAAAAGTTAAAAAGTAAAAATTGTTTAAAGTTATAAAAAACTTTTTATTTTTAAGTTTTCTGGTCAGGCTATTGAAAAAAGTTAACATTCTATTTTTAAATGTCAAATGTAACAAAATGTGTCATTCTGTATGTCAACAAGGTTAAGTGCTTTTTTATCTATCGTTCTCTCAATATCTTTCTTACCTTTTGTGCGTCAAATCAATATCCGATTCTCCAGAAGCTACTTTAGTACTCATATTAGTACAGTTCTATTAATGTCGCGTGCACTCATTTATTAAGTGCTAAGTATTAATTTTGTTTAATAAATTAGTATGCCACGTTTATTATTAGTAAGTTCTGTGATCAAAATTTAAATTTTTTGCAATTTGTTGTTTTTGAAAAAATCATTGTTGAAATTTTAATCAGAAAAACTCTTTACTTTTTATAAAACACTTTTTTATTTGTAATTTTTAGTTAAATTGAATTAAAAAAACAGTTAAAAAAACTTAAACATTAATGGAATCTCTATAATCTTCTTAAAATAAATTTCCAATTAAAGTGTTAAACAAAAAAAATTAACAATAAAGCTTACAAAACATTACCAAATTTTTATTTTCACGTTGTTAAACCAAATATACCCGTTGTAGGGAGTTGACTTTATTTTGTGGCCCTGTGTTATTGTCTAATTTAAGTGAAACATTGTATTCCCTTGATTGGTTAATGATACTGTAATGTTTTTAATAAATTATGATTTGCTGATGCTCAATAACAAAATTTTGTTTTGTTGCAAGTACTACAAAAGCCGTTGAAATTGCAAACGTGTTTACTAAGTTAAGATTTGCAATCTTCTCTGCTAACTAAATAAATTTTTTATCTTAATCATGAAAGCATAGTCAACTAAATAAATAAAAACTAGAAAAAAACAAAAATATTTTACACAAATATAATAATAAAAAAATCAAACCGAACAAAATGAAGTACGTCACTAATCAAATAGGTAATTGAAAATTGATGTAAAAATTAATTTTTATTTTTTGTTATTGTAGTCAGTAGTTAACCGTTTCTTAAGTTATTTTTTAAGAAAAGTGTAAAGATTGTTTGCGGTTTTTGTTCATAAAATAATAAAAATAGAAAATTGATATTAGATTTTCTCAGCAAAACGTGTAGTTTCATTTAATTTAACTTTCGTGTTTTTACAGATCAACTTTCCAATTGATTCTGCAAGTTATAGGTAGTAGAAAAAAAAGTGAAACAAAACGAAAATGATTGCAAGTAAAAAAGACAATTGACGGTACACAAACTTTAACTTTTAATTTAAGCAGACACTGGCTAGTAGGGTTGAAAAGTACTGAGCTCACTGATGGGTTCGGTTAATTATATTGCAAAAAACTGATAGGCATCTGGCGGCAGTGTTGACTGTACTAGTGGCCAGTCAGGCAGAAACACCAGTTCAACCAGACACTGTCATTCGGGCCATCAAAAGCTAAAACATTGCTAAAGTCAAACAAAAAATGGTAGAGTTAAAATGTAGTAAAGTTTAAATTTTAATTCATTTGGTTAATAAGCAAATTTTAAAACTTTTTCATCTGTTTATTAAATTCAAAAACACCAGTGTTTACAACAAATCCTATAATTTTGTGATTTACATTTTAAGGGTGATTATGCACAATAACAGTGTTTGGTTAGAAATGCTTAAAATAACAGAAAATCAGTTTATTGTGCAGAAAAGGGATTTCCAGTAAAATGCCGGCAAACAAAAAAGCACATATGTAAAAAACGAATTGAACACAACAGGCATGCAGACATTGTAACAAACACCGGTGGCGGTGGCTTGATCTCTTTTTTCTAGCTAAAATCGCATTGTGCTGTCGTACTTTTTGCGCAACACTTTCTTTTGTTTTTGTTCTTTCTCTTTTTCTGAACTACTGCTACAGTTGGCTGCCTAGCTGATGAGCCAGTTGACCAAATTGATAGAGTTTTAAACATGAAAATGTATTAATGCAAAAAATATAGAGTAAAATAAAATGCTATTGCTTTGCGCGTTTGTTTTAATAACACGTTTGTCATGCAAATCAAATAAGGTAATGATGATTGACTGATCAAAAAACAAAAACAAATGAAAACAAAAGTTTGACAAACCTTGAGTAACTCGGTGATACAGTCAGCAGTTTTAAAAGAGTTTCATGTTCAACTGGTTGAAAAACGAATAATTCTTTTATCAAAGTTTGTACAGTGTGTGTGTGTGTTTTAAGTACTTCAATGTTTGCCACGTTGTAGTGCAGCCGTACAGCTGACTGTCAATCGGTGTTGTCAGTTTTTGATCACACTGACATACACACGCTGCAGTTGTGCGTTACAACAATAACAACAGCAACAGCACTCAGTAAAAGCTCATTTCAATATGCAGTTTTATGATGAAAACAAACACAAACTAGTTAACAAAAATAAAAAAATTAAGCAAAAAACACATCTTAACACATGGTCAGGCAAGCACACACACACTAAAATGATACTACAATAAACTGTTGTAATGTTGAAGTGTATCAGGACAAAAACTTGCAATATGTGGAAAATGCAGCAACACTTTATTAACGTGTTGATTACACGGGGTGAAAACGTGAGCACTACCGACAGCAGCACAGGTCAAACAATAATCGGCTTAGAAGTGAATTCTGCAGAAGACATTGACCGAAAGACAACACACACACACACATTAGCCAATAGTTCAAAATGAAAACATTAGCGCAATTAACGGACAACAATTCGAATGCTGCTGCTGTTGTTAGTGGTGGTGGTGGTTGTGCTCAGTGCACTGTGAATATGAGACAGCAGCAGCAACAACAGCAACAGATGCAGCTGCCGCTTCAGTGCTCTGTGTCAAACTGTGAACCCTGGTCAGCGGAGCCATTCACACACAAGCACTTGTGGTGGTGGTGGTGGTGATGGTAGCGGTGGTATTGGTATGCCTTCCAACTTCAAAGACTAAGCAAAAAGAAGAAAAGCAGACGGCAACTGGCGCAGTGCGGTGTTTGCTCCCAGCGCACTGAGCAAGTGAAAGCAGTGGCAGCGGCGGCAACTGACGACCACAGCAGACAACAGAGGCATTTTCGGCAGGTTTGCCTAGCTAACTAGCTGGCTGACAAGTGCTAGCGAGTGTGTTGACTAGTCGCCTCTCTTTCTGCCTGTCTGTCTGTCTGTTTGAATTGGCTGAAACTGAAAAGAATTTGCCAAACACAACTTTCACAACTGCAGCCCAGGCCGACTGTCTGACTGTCTGACTGTGTGTACTATTCTTTTGCCTTTCTTTCTTCCTCTGTCTTCTATCTTTTTTCCCAGCTTGTTATTTGCTGTTTGCACTTGCACTTAAATACACGCGCGTTCACACACACATCAACAAGCATCAACAAACATCCTACAATTTACGTCAGTCGTAAATAACAAAAGGGATAAATAAACTACCATCGGCAGTGGTGGTGGTGGTGGCTGTTGTAGTTGTTCAATTCACCCATGATAGTTTGGCATTTACTTTTTTATCATTTTGACGTGCTTTAATTTAAAGGGAAAGTGAAAGGATAAAGGACTTGTGATCCAAGAGATTAAAGCATCAGAAACTAGTTATAATTTGACAGTCGATAAAACTCGATTTCTAGTTTTAATTTTTAATCTATTTTTATAACCACAATTAGGAGCTGACTCATTGACAGCAATAATTGGCAAACTTATTTATTTATTAAATAAAACACAACAAAAGTTCAATTTTTGGAATCAAACAGAAAAAACAACAAACAAAATTAATATTTTTAGTCAAATATAATTTAACAACAGCTAAGATTTGTCAGACATAACAAATGGTCAAATGACTTTGTCATGTTTGCATACATGCTAAACCGGTGAGTAAATATACATTCAATTCAGTCTGTCAGTACTCTATTGTGCAGCTGAAAATAATAATCAGGCAAATAGGACGGAAGTTCAAGTAGTTTTTCTAGTGATAAAGTTTTGATAAGAACTCACAAGTGTACTACATTTTAGTTTTGTCAACTGCGAATATTTGCAAGTGACAAGGCAACTAAACAAATTGGTCAATTGATCAGGTTCCACTGATAATCAAATAAGAACGGTGCAAACATTTTTTGCCGTCAATCGTTGCCAAACAATTTCACGGTTGTCAACTGCAGTTATTGGCATTCGGTTTGTCAGTCAGTTTTCTCCTTGATTGCCAAACAAGAAGTCCTAGCTTAAATAAAATGCCGTCGCCCGTGTGTGAACTTGTGCAAAAAAAGGTTATGCGGTTTTCAGGAGAATATTTGATTTTTCTAGCGCTTTCAGCCGTGTTTAGTGACAACTTCAGTACAAATACAAACAATCAATTTACTCACTTGACATTTGCAGGAATGAGCAAAGAGAACCAATTGAGATGCTGTAAACCGATTAGGGTGAAGACTGCTAGTCGAGATTGCTACTGTTGGGACTGACAATTCAGTATGCTTTGAAGGCGGAAAGAATTCACTACCACTATGACCGCACGCACTATGTACATAGAAAGATAGCACTTTATCTTTTTATTTGTCACTTTATCAGTGCAAAGGTTAAATGCAATCAAAACGAGAACTCCAAATACGACAAATGATTTAATCTAAATGATGATGTAATCTACGGTTACTTATCTGTTGCTCAAAGTTTACTCAAAATTATGTTTAAATTAGTAAATTTAAAAAATGTGAAAAGTATTAACCAACAAACTTAAATTAAAACAATGGGATGTTTGAGTATTATTCAACATCAAATTTTCAGTTGGCACAAAATGGCAAATAGTCTAAATTTTGAAAATAATCTGTTTTTAAAGTAAAAACTTTAAATGTTAGAAACTCACGACAAACTTTTGTTTTTTTTGTTTAGTAAGAAAAAAAGACTAAACGAAATTGCTAATGACAGCTTTTAGATTACGCATAAAAACATCCTAAGATTAATTGAAAAAACAAGACAGTAACTGCGGATACGGCTGCACTGCATTTGTACCGTAACTTCACACCAGCAACAATTTTTACCGTTTAAGTTAATTGAAAGTATTTTAACTGCTTAGGTAGGCCGGAAATAAGCTTTAGTTTGCTGCTCATTACTATTTTCATGTCATTAATAAAACTGTCGAACATGGTTAACATCAAATCAAACGCCGTACAGCCAGCTAGTGTCACCTAGTGACAAACTTTGCAAAACTCGCAAAACTCACACACACAGTCTGTGTTGTCAGGTGAAGTGTGAGTGCGCTTGAGCTTGTCTGTCTGTGTGTGTCCTCTCGCATTGCCCACTGAAGCCATCCAGCCAGTGATCACAATCTACTTTCATCCTTTACCTGAAAGTCTTTTCTTTGCTTCTTTATCACCACTTATCATCTCAGGTACGTTCGTTTAATACATTATTTGCACTAGTGAAATGGCTGGCAATGACCTGAATTATGTTACTGTGACTCAACGAGGGTATTTGCGGCAATGACCTTCTAAAAAGGACAAGTTTCTTTTCTCCGTATCACATGTGCTTTGTTATTGTGCACACGCCGGCACACACTCGTCATTGCCCCCACTGTTACTACTGTCGTTATCACCCGTCCATCTAGTTCATTCTATCACCATTCCTTATCAGCCCTCTGCAATCACTGATCTTCAGATCTCTGTCTGCTGCTGCTGCTGATCACGTCAGTGCAGTTGTTTTGTAGCAATTTTCAGCCCATTAACTGACATCAGCCGACACGATCTCTCTTTTTCTTTCTCCTCCCTTTGCAAATACCCACCACACATTACTAACACAGTTATTTGTTCTGCAGGCACACAGTGGTCGTCGCTGTTCACAGTACACTACACTCACATCAGTCAATCCCAATCACCAGCAACAGTCGACGGATTTTTTCCTTTGAAGAGAGCTTGTCATACACAGCAGAAAAAAAGAGCAAACATGTTTCGCCACCCAACCGCCATTGCCTCACACCTTCGTCAGTCGGCAGGCAAGGCAAAATCATCGAAAACGGCAATTATCAGCTCATCACTATCGTCAGCTACCGCTTTCACTACCCAGCATCGACTTTTGCAGTCTGCAACTTCACGACGACAATTTGCGGCCAACCTGCAAACTTTACCTGTTTTTGGATCTTCACTTTATAACCAGCAACAACAACATCGAGCAATGTCATCCTTTCGCGAGGAGAAGGACACCATGGGCGTGGTGAAGGTGCCCGCCGAGCGCCTCTTTGGCGCCCAGACGCAACGTTCTCGGGACAACTTTCGCATTGGCGCCAACCAGAACTGGGACGCCGAGCAGATGCCCAAGCCGGTGATCCATGCCTTTGCCATTCTAAAGAAGGCCTGTGCCCGCGTCAACCAGGCCAATGGCGACCTGGACGGAAAACTGGCCGCCGCCATTGAGCAGGCCTGCGATGACGTACTGGCGGAAAAGCTGGACCTGAAAGCGGAGTTTCCGCTGGTCATCTGGCAGACGGGCAGCGGCACGCAGTCCAACATGAATTGCAACGAGGTGGTGGCCAACCGGGCGGCGGAGATTCTCGGTAAGCCTCTTTTAAAACTTACTGTCTTTTACAAATATAAAAACTAACATTTCCTGTTCCTAGGCGGGAAACGAGGCGACCGCTCGGTCCACCCGAATGACCACGTCAACAAGTCGCAGTCCTCCAATGACACCTACCCCACGGCGATGCACATCGCCGCCGGCGTGGAGGCCGTGAAGGTGCTGCTGCCGGCGCTGGCCAAACTGCAGGCCGCCCTGGAGGCGAAGGAGCGCCAGTTTGCCAGCATCATCAAGATCGGTCGCACTCACCTGCAGGACGCCACGCCGCTCACCCTCGGCCAGGAGTTCTCCGGCTATGCCGCCCAGGTGAAGCTGAGCATTGACCGCGTGCAGGCGGCCCTGGAGCCGCGGCTGTACTGCCTCGCCATCGGCGGCACCGCCGTCGGCACCGGCCTCAACACCAAGGTCGGCTGGGACGAAGCGGTCGCCCGGGAGGTGGCCACCATCACCGGACTGCCCTTCCGCGCCGCCCCAACAAATTTGAGGCGCTGGCCGCCCACGACGCCATGGTCGAGCTGTCGGGCGCTCTCAACACCATCGCCTGCAGCCTCAATAAGATCGCCAATGATGTCCGCCTGTTGGCCAGCGGCCCCCGTTCCGGCATCGGCGAGCTGCTGCTGCCCGAGCTGGAGCCCGGCAGCAGCATCATGCCCGGGAAGGTCAACCCGACGCAGTGCGAGGCCCTGACCATGGTCTGCGCCCAGGTGCAGGGCAACCACGTGGCGGCCACCATTGGCGGCACGCAGGGCCACTTTGAGCTGAACGTCTTCAAGCCGATGATTGCGGCGAATGTGCTGCGCTCTATTCGCCTCCTTGCCGACGCCTCCACTTCCTTCACCGTCAACTGCGTCGAGGGCATTCAGGCGAATGAGGGACGGATTGAGCAGCTGATGCGAGAGTCGTTGATGCTGGTCACCGCGTTGAACACGCACATCGGCTACGACAAGGCGGCGCAGATTGCCAAGACGGCGCACAAGGAGGGCGGCACGCTGAAGGAGACGGCCATCAAGCTGGGCCACCTCACTGCAGAGCAGTTTGACCAGTGGGTTCGACCGGAGAACATGGTCGGCCCAAAGAAGAAGTAAATTTTATAAATTGTGGTTCTTATGTACTACTTTTCTGAAAGTGTGTTTCTTTATGAATAAAGTTTTAGGAATGCAAAGTTTGTTTATTGCAAATTTAATTGGTTAAAAGCAATTTCACTTGCATACACACACTTTATGTTTTTTTCTTTAATAATTTTCTTTATAAATAAAAAAATTACATATTTTTGAAAAAGATTTTTGAGTACAGAAAGTTAAATTTAATTTTTTAAATGTTCTTGCAAGTAGATATGTGGAAAGTTAGTCATGGTTTTCCGTTGTGTTCAAAACTAAGTGCTGGTACAAACGATCCTTCAGGCGTCGAAATGACTGGAAGCTGTTGTTCAGTCAATGGAACGGGTTGTAGCAGGAAAAACGGTCAGATTTATATGTGTTTATTGGGTAAGTGAGTTAGTGGATTTTGTGTAAAAGCGTAAACTGGTCAGAATTAAAAGTGTTGTGCCAGGCTGGATCTAACTGTCAGAAAACGAGTGTGTAGAAGCGGCACCTAGTGAGCCGTAGTTGAGTAGGTTACTGTATGTTTTGTGCTGTGTGAAAATACAATGGGTAAATAGGAATGAATTTAATGGAAATAATAATAAAGGGTACTAGTGATAAGAAACTAGTTTACTGTCAATTTTTAAAATTATGCTACAGTATAATTAAAAAATAAAAATGAAATTAACTGAAAAATCACCTTTTTAAAATGTTAACACATACTTAAAATATAAATTAGGAAAAGCACGACAATGAAAATAAAAAACAAACAACAAAATAGAATTTTTCAAATACTAATAAAAACACAAAATAAAACAAAACAACAACAAACAGAACATTGTTAATATAAATAACAACCTTCTTTAAAATAATTGAAATCTTTAGATTAAACATAATTGAAAGTGATAACTTTTGTTTTACTGTTTTAACTTAAAAACTTATAAAAGTTTTAAAAACTAGCAGTTAGTTTCTGTAAATAAGTTTGCAGAATTAATCCATTTTATACTTTCAATTTTAAAAAAACATCTAATTTTTTTGGAACAAAATTTTAAAAAAACTAAAATTTTTTTATTTTTCAAATTTTTTCTATATACTACAAATAAAATTTTCAATTTTTTTATTTTATACTACAAACAGTACAAAAATCCGTTTGTCCTCCAACAATAAATAAATCCTGAAAAAAGTCATGCTAAATAAAATTTTCAGTTTTTTTATTTTATACTACAAACAGTACAAAAATCCATTTGTCCTCAAACAAATTAATAAATCCAGAAAAAAGTCATGCTAAATAAAATTTTCAATTTTTTTATTTTATACTACAACCAGTACAAAAATCCATTTGTCCTCCAACAAATTAATAAATCCAGAAAAAAGTCATGCTAAATAAAATTTTCAGTTTTTTTATTTTATACTACAAACAGTACAAAAATCCATTTGTCCTTCAACAAATTAATAAATCCAGAAAAAAGTCATGCTAAATAAAATTTTCAGTTTTTTTATTTTTTTGTAGAGACTTTGTAAAATCATTTTTCTGTGATGACCGGTGGTGGTCGCCGGGATGCAAGTGAGTAGGTGCAAGTGTTTGCACTGCGTCCCTTAGCACTGTGTGTTTTTGAACTGCTTAAAGAGTGCTTGAGATGTGAGGGCCTATATAGTAGATGTTGGAGTGCTCGATGTTTCGACGGGTATTAACGTTGGGTAAACGTTCGTCGGGTGATCGCTAGACTGTGCGTTAAGCAAACGTCTTCGAACAGATGATTCATTTGCGGCTCTCGTGTGCTACTTTTCTGAAAGTGTGTGTGTATGAATAAAGTTATAAAAATGCAAAGTGTGTCCATTGCAAGTTTAATTGATTCAAAACAATTTCACTTGTATACCCACACGTTATGTTTTTTCTCTTTATTAAATTTTTTTAAAAATAAAAAAATTACATATTTTTAAAATGAAATTTGTAAGTTACAATAAATTAAATTTTATTTTGTAAATGTTTTGCAAGTAGTTATGTAAAATGTTAGTCTTGGTTTTTGCTAGGTCCGTTGTGTCCAAAACTGAGTGTATTTTGTTAACGATTTATCAGGCGTCAAAATGGCTGGAAGCTGTTGGTCGGTCAATGGAGTGGGTTTGATCAGGAAAAACGGCAAAATTTAGATGTGTTTCTTGGGTTAGTAAGTTAGTGGGTTTTGTGTAAAAGCGTAAACTGGTCAGAGTGAAAAGTGTTGTGTCAGGCTGGATCTAACTGGCAAAAAAATGTTAGTGTTACGAGTGTGTAGAAACGGCGCCTAGTGAACCGTAGTAAAAAAGGTTACTGTGTGTTGTGTGCTGTGTGTGAATACAATGGGTAAATAGGAATGAATTTATTGGAAATAATAATAAAGGGTACTAGTGATAAGAAACTAGTTTACTGTCAATTTTTAAAATTATGCTACAGTATAATTAAAAAATAAAAAATAAGGTTTACAAAAAAGACATTTTTAAAATGTCAACACACACTAAAAATATTAATTAGTACAATCACGACAGTGAAAATAAAAAAACAACAAAATAAAATTTTCCAAACACTAATAAAAACAAAAAATAATACAAAACAACAACAAACAGAACATTGTTAATACAAATAACAACCATTTTAAAAATAATTGAAATCATTAGATAAAACATAATTGAAAACAATAGCTTTTGTTTTACTGTTTCAACTTAAAAACTTATAAATGTGTTAAAGACTAACAATTTGTTTTTGCAAAATTGTTTGCAAAATTATTCCATTTTATATTTGCAATTTTAAAAAACATCTAAATTTTTTTACACCAAATTTTAAAAAATTATAAAAATTTTATATTTTTTTACTTTTTATATTTTGATTTTTTAAATTTTATACTATACAGGGTGAGCCAAAAGTTTTGTCACTTCTTTTTATAATAGCGAAATCTCTATGAAAATACAAGTTTTTACTAAAACTAAAAATACTATCAGTTAGAACAACTTTTTTTCTTGATAGACAATTTTAGATCAACGATTTTGGACAAGTAGTCACTGAAATATCATCAAAAGTTTGGAGCGTTCCAAAACTCGCTATATAAAAAAACAATGCTTTTCAATGAGAGCAGCAAAATGCATTAGAATCAATGAAACAAAATTTTTATTTTTTATTTTTCTGCGCGAATTCCAGTTTTTGTTTTTATCGACTCTTATTCGTTTTTCTGGCTCTATTGAATTGCATGGTTTCCTCATAAAGCGAGTTTTGAAACGCTCCAAATTTTTGATCAGATCTCAGTGACTACTTGTCCAAAATCGCTGATCTAAATTTGTTTATCAAAAAGGTGAGTTGCCCTAACTGATAATATTTTTAGTTTTAGTAAACACTTGTATTTTCATAAAGATATCGCTACTTTAAAAAATAGTAACAGAACTTTTGGCCCACCCTGTATGCTTTCTGGCGACGGTGGGGCACTTTGGGTGATTAGACGACGCGAGGGGTTGCCCTGCTCACGTTCACATCGTCCGATTGCTCACGGGCGAGGTGCTGAAACAGCACTTCTGAGCAGCAGCCAGCCGCCGCTCCTCGCGCTGGAACTTTCTCGAGCGGTTTCGTCCGAAGCCATCAACTTAAGGAAAGGAGGTTACAAAAACAAGACATTTTTCAAACTTGAAATCAGAGCTTGAAATTTTGCATGTAGATTCAGCTCGTCAAGCTGAGCAAAAAGTTAAAAAACACAAAGAGTTCAAGTTTTTTCAAGGGTTACAAAATGGCGTCCAAAAGTGATAAAAAATGCACTGAAATGTGTTACGCAGGCAAACACAGCGCCGTTCATTGCCAGCAACAGAAATGTGCAAGATGCCGGTAGGGGCGCTGTTCTCGCTCGCGTAACACTTTTCAGTGCATTTTCGGTCACTTTAAGACGCCATTTTGGAACCCTTGGAAAAGCTTGAACACTTAGTGTTTTTTAACATTTTTGCTCAGCTTAACAAGCTGAATCTACATGCAAAGTTTTAAGTTCTAATTTTAAGTTTAAAAAATTTTGTGTTTTTTTGTTGCCTCTTTTTTAAAAAATGTAGTAAAAAACCTCTTTTTTCCAGAAATTTTTTGTGTGCAGTTAAAAATTAAAAAAATTACAAAGGTGTGAGTGTCGTTTTGCAACACGGACTTTCAATTCTATTCTTAAAAAAATTTTGCTCAACGTTTATTTTGTTTATCAGGTTTTTAAGCACTGACTGGTGTCATTTGGTTGATCGGCATCGATCGACGGCTCGGGACACAACTCTCAAACTCGTGCCCCAAACCGTCGGTGCCAATTAACCAAATGACACCAGATTTCAACATTTTGGGTTTATTTGGCTGATTAATTTGTGAAATATTTGTAAAAAGTTTTGTTCAGTGTCACTTGTAAAAGCTTTCATAAAAAATACCTTTAGTAGTCCAGTCAACTCAAACTTAACATTAATAGATAAGTGCTTTTTAGCGTTGTTTTGTACTAAACCGCGTCCTAATATCATGAAAAATGTAATTTATTAAATCATGAATGTAAACGCAAAAAAATTATATAGAACTTAAATAGGGATTTGCACAAAAATTTCAAGAATTTTTAATATATATTTTTGTTGATCAAATCAACCTAAGTTTAAAACGTATTGATGGATGACATTAAACATTGCTTTTAAATAAAACAATGTTTAAATATCATAAAAGATGTACTTTATAGAATCATAAATGTATTGCAGAAAATTAGAAAAAAATAATAAAAAAATTTATGAAATTTTTAAGGCGAGAGTGAGTCAAATTTTCTTTTTTATGAACTCTCTTATAATTCCTATAAAGATTTTCAGTTTTCTTTAAAATCTTATAACTCAACTTCTAGAATACCTAAAATTCAGGTTAAAGTCTCAAATTAAAGTTAAAAAACTGGTCTACAATCCTATTAAGATTTTTAATTTTATTTGCTTTTGTTTAGTTTTTATGAAAATTTAAAGCTGAAAAAATCACAAAATAGCAGTTTTACCAACTTTAAACGTTCATAAAAACTAAACTAATGCAAATAAAATTAAAAACCCCAATATTACTCTGGAGCAACTTTTTAACTTTAATTTGAAACTTAAACCTAAATTTTAAGTACTCTAGAAGTTGAGTTATAAGATTTTAAAGGAAACTGAAAATCTCTATAGGAATTATACGAGAGCCAAAAAATAGAATATTTGACTCACTCTCACCTTAACTGGTCACAATAATTATTTTTTTTATCAAATTAACCCAACTAAATATTATAAAATAGACACTACTTTCCATTGCTTTCAAGCAAAACTAAATTTTTAAATCTTAAACAATGTAATTTATAGAATCATAAATGTAAACACAAAAATCATATAGAATGAATAAAAAAAATTTTCAACTGTTCTAAATAAATACTTTCAAAAATCGAATTTTTTTAGTTTAACGCCAGTGAGTAGATATTTATTAGTTTTGTATTCAGTCAAAAACCGCAACTCGATAACTCTTACAGTGTATTTTTTAAAATCAAAACAAATCGTATAAAACTTATTCAAAAAATTCGAATTTATGATTTTAAAAATGCCCCGGTGTTTAAAAATTTTAAATTCAGTACCATTTTAAAAAAGCCATTTAGCTTAATTCTTGAATAAAAACAATTTTGCAATATTTTACACGATGTAATTTATAGAGACAAAAAAGTGCGTTAAGAGGGAGAAACATCATTTTATTTAGTAAATCTAGATGGATAGATTTTTATTTGTAATTTACTGCGTTCATTCAAAAATTTTTAAATTTTTTTGTCAGCATTTTACTGCTGTTTTAACAAAAAATTAAACAACTAAAAAATTGGTAAAAAATTAGCTTTTTTATTTTAACAAAATTGCATGTGTGTTTGTGCAAATTTACGTTATTGTATGCCAAAAATATAAAATTGTGACAAAATTGTTTTTTAAGTAAAGCAAAGAAGTTTAGAAAAAATGTGTTTTTCATTGTAAAACTTGTTTTTGGAATGGACACAGAGTGATGGCGTTGATGTTGAAGAAAGTAGATAGATAGTATAATATTATCAAGTGTGGGTAAATTTAAAAAAGTGATACAGAAGTTTAGAAAAGTAAAAAGTAATATAATGCTCGTAAAAATGTTGATATAAGTTGTTAATAAGTAAAAAGTACAAAATAAACTTTTTGTTAAAAATATGAAATTGCTTGCAGTATTTTAAAAAAGAAAATAACTTAAAAAAATAAAAACAGATCACAAAAATAAGCATTGATAACTTAAAAAATAAAGTGAAAGTTCTTTCTGCTTGATCAAGTAGTAAACGCAACCTTAAATCAAAATAGAGTAGAACTGAACACATTCGGGAGTGTGTTTGTGAACACATTTAACTTAAAATTAAAAAACTTAATCTGAAACTAAAATGCTTAAAGTATGTCATTATGCAAGCTTTTTATAAAAGCAGTTTTGCAAAAAAAGTATTTGTTCAAAAATTCATTTGCTTACTGAATAGAGTGTGATCACAAGATTGTTTAAAAATCTAAAAAGATCATTCCAGTGTGTTTTTCATCGATAAAATAATTACTTTGTGGTAAATGTGAATAAACTAAACTTAAAATTTACTATTTGATTAGTTAAATAAAATGAACATATTTGTTGTAGTAATTGTATAAACACACAGAGACCAATCAGAAAATGTGTTGAGAAATCTGCGAAAAGTTATCAGAGATATGCCAACTAATCAATTAAACAGTAAATCTGACAGAAAGTACAATGAATGGAAGAAAGTGAAAAGATTGACAGTAGAGAAAGATGTGTCAATGCATAAAATAGAAACATAAGTATTGGTAATTGCAAAAATAGCCACAGTATAAACGATGGTTACCAGAATTGTTATTGAAAGTGGAAGCAATCTAGAGTAAACAAAATGAAACAAGTTGAGAGTTAGTTAAGAAAAAAATGTACTAATTACCTAAGCAAAACACTTACAGTTGGTAACACGCACATTAGCGATGTGTAGCAGTTTTTTGTTGAGACTTACGAAGATTACAGTTGCCAGTTAAGCACCTCGGGGAAGAACTCTTCGACTAGCTCGTCAAAGAGGTCGCTGAGCTCGTGCACCGCCGCGGCCCTCGCCCGCTGCTTCTTGCCGCGGACGGAGATGATGATCGCCCGAATCATCATGACCATGTCGTAGTAGAGCATGCCAATGGAGCGGTAGTGGCGGCTCTGGTGGCGTCGGCAGACCACCTCCCAGGTGGGCACACAGCGGAAGCGGTCGTAGATGCGGTCCGCCAGGTGGATCTGCTCCTGGTAGTCCTCGGTGAGGACGGACAGTCGGTCCACGCCCTCGGCGCTGGCCAGCTGGCTGTACTTCTTGAGGAAGGCGTTCATGGCGTACCAGTCGGCGTCGCTCACCGGCGGCAGGTCGGCAAATTGGCGTCGTCGGCGGAGCAGTTCCTGCTTGAAGGCCGTTCGACGAAGTTTCTCCGCCGCTCGACGGCTCATGCCAGTGGTGTCGACGGCGGCGACGGCCGCCTCCGCCGCCTCCATCATCTCCTTCTCGGTGGGGTCGTCCAGGCGGGCGAGCTCATTTTCGAAGAGCATCGGATACACGGGCAGCGTCTCCGCCTCCTCGATGATGCACTCGAGGAGGACGGCGGCAGTGCAGTCACAGAGTTCGCCCTCGTACAGCTCCTCCGGTACGGTGATCTCGTCGGTGAAGTTGCACTTGACAAAGAACTGGTGGTTGTCCTTGTCGCCCATCACCAGCAGCTTGGGAATGCCCCGGTCGAGGCAGTACCGCTTGACGATGTTCAGCATCGCCCGGCCGAAGCCCTTGCCCTGCATCTGCCGCGACGTGGTGCAGTAGACGATCTCGCAGTAGCCCGCCTCGGGGTGCGGCTTGAAGACGGTGCAGCAGAAGACGCGCTTCTGGCGGATCATCACCAGGGTCTTCGTGCCCTCGGCGAACATGTACTGGTTGACGAACTCCGGCAGCATGTTAGGCAGGCAGACGCGCACCACCTCCTGCACCTCCATGAAGAGTAGCTGCTTCCGCTTGACGTACTCCGAGCGAATGGACTTGCCCATGCCGAAGGTGTACCACGGCTTGGGGTCCTTGCGGCTGCTGTTCGGGGCCATCACCAGCGGAAAGTGGTCTCGGTGGATGTAGCAGGCGGTGACGCCGTCCAGGTAGTCCCAGGGCTTTCGCTTCGGCGGACTGCCGTCATCGACCTCCTCCTCGATGTACACGTCCTCCTCCTCGTCGTCGTCATCTGAGTCGTCGCTGCTGCTGACGTAGCCCTCCTGGTCGCGGCGGCGGCGCTCGCGGAGGATGGCATTTCGAATGCGCGCCGACTTGCGCAGCACCCGACCGAAACCGATCGAGTCGTCGCTGTCCTGGCTCTCCTCATCAGAAGAGGAAGAAGAGGCGGAAGAAGAGGAGCGGCAATCGTCGGAGGAGCCCTCCCCCGATGTGGACCGCATAGAGGCGGTGGATCGTCTTGAGCGGGACAGGGCAGAAGTGGAGGAAGAAGAGGATGTTCCGGGCAGCTGGTAGCGACGTGGTCGTCGTGAGCGGAAAGAAGTGGGGGCTGAAGAGGAGTTGGGCACAGCGGCGGCAACAGCGGATGTGCTTGCCTTTCGTCGCTTCAGTGTCAAGCGAACGGCCTTTCGTCGGCGCCGCTTTTTGGGCGCCACAGTTTTCATCGACTTGGAAGTGGGCACTGATCGCTTTCGGCGCGATTTGCTGGGCCCAGCCTTGCTCAGCTCACTGGCGCTTGTGGTGGCGGTGGTGTTGCCACCGCTGCTGTTGCTGCTGTTGCTGCGTTCTAGCTCCGTTTGCGTGTCAGTGCCTGCAGATGATGATGAGGAAGAGCTGCTTTCTTCACCCTCCTCATTGCCAGTCAGCGACTCAGATCGTTTCAACTTCTTCGGACGGCCGCCGCCTCGGCGTCCACGTTCCTGCTCCTTGCGGGTAGCCTTTTTGGCGCCTGTCTCAGCTTTGCTGGCAGCCTTGGTGGGCGTCACGGTTCGTTTGCCTTTGGACGGAGCGGGTGAGCTGCTGCAGCTGGCGTTGCCGCTAGAGTGGACACCACTCTCCAGAGAGCGCTTCTTTGGCCGACCACGCCCAGGAGAAGAAGATGCTTTGCCCTTCTTTTGCGCCTTCTTTTCCAGAGAAGGTGAAACACCTGCTGAAGAGCTGGAAGCGGCTGCTTGAGCCGCAGCCGCCGCCGCCTGTTCCGCCGCCTGCGCCTGGGCAATGTCGGCCATTAGACGATCGATCTCGGCCACCTCCGCCTCATCGGCCCTCTCCCGAATGGAAAGGAGGCTGTAGTGTGAGTAGTGCGGCAGGCCCAGGTACTGGCCCAGTCGGGGCTCATCGCTGACCGCCGGTCGGCCGTGCAGCTCCAGCGCCCGAATGATGGCATGACAGCGCCGACTGAGCGTGTCGTAGAAGAGGCTCTTGATGGCGACGTCCGCCGGGCCGCTGATGAACGGCTGAAAAGGGCCGTCGAAGAAGACAAAATCGGCCACGTCCTCCACCAGCTCCAGGTTGACGTCGTCGCAGTGGCTGACCACCAGCTGCATGTACGTGATGATGCGGCGGATGAGGAAGGTGAAGAAGCCCTTCGCCTCGACCAGGGCGTTGTAGCCCATCGGGTGGTCGATGTCCGCCAGGTTCGGCTCTCGTTTGTCGGTGCTGGTGCGCAGGCCCAGAACGTAGGAGATGTGCGGACAGCGCTGTAGGGCGCTCAGGTGAAAGGAAGCGAGCGGGAGCTCAGGACGTTTTGCAACGGCGGTAGAAGAAGTGGAAGCTTCTAAAACTGAGCCGCCGCCGGTTTGTTCGACGCCGCTGTCTGCGCCACTTTCAGCACTTTCCTCGCCACTGCTGATGCTGCTTTTGTTGTTGTCCTTCTTTTCACTCTTCTTTTCTTGTCCTGAAGGCGGCACACCTCGCGGCGGTCGCTTGCAGTACTCGGCAAAGCCGCCCGGCTCCAACAGCGGCTTCAGCAGGTGCGACTCCAGACTGGTCACCAGCTGTTTTGTCTCCACCACCAGATCAAGAATCTGCGAGAAGTGACAGTAGCAGAGGGTGGGACTGTCCAGGCTGACGAAGGACACCACGTTCTTCAGGCGGCCCTCACTTCGCACCACCAGGTCGTCGTCCTCCGACTCGGTGAAGGCCACCTCCGAGCTGGACACGGTGATCACAACGGTGGTGTTCGTCTGTAGGGGCGGATTTTTGTGCGTCGCCAGGCCGTCCAGCTGAAAGGGACTGGCGGCATCGAGCTGGGCGCTCTTCATTGACGTGTACGCGGAGATCTTCTGCGAGACTCGCCGCGCCTGCCGAACCAACAGGTCGCTGATGACGCCCATGTGGTCGGCGGCGCCGGCGGCCAGCTGCCCGATTGACCGACAGGCGGAGAAGGTGGCCGAGGTGCTGGTCAGCACCGAGTGGCCGGTCACGGCTGATGAAGTGGAGGAGGAAGCAATAGTAGAAGATTGCGATGGCGAGGAACAGGCGGAGACAGAGGCGGAGGGCGCCGGAGAGAGGCCGGAAACGGAGGCGGAAACGGTGCGCTGCTCGAGCATGTGCTGGTGCAGCTGCGCCGCCGTCAGACAGCGATGCGGCTCATTTAGTCGTGAGCGGTTGAAGGCGGGCAGCAGTGAGCCCTCCAACATTAGGCTGGCGAGAATGGGCGAATGGGAGGCGCCACCAGCACCATTGACACCGCCATTTTGAATAGCGATGGCGGTGGCAGCTGAAGCAGCCGTGGCTCCAATCAGCGTTCCATTTGTGGCCAGCAGTGTGCTGATCGTCGATGAAGTTGCTGATGCTGCTGTTGTTGTCGTGGTTGTTGTCGTCTGCTGGCCATCGATGTTTTGACCATCCCCGATGCTTTCTCCGCCGTTTACGGCAGCGCCATTAACCGAGTCATTCACGACGTCACAGATGAGCTGGCGAAAGACGTTTTCTGACTGTTCGATCGCCGAAGAGTTGTTGCCGATGATAGCCTCCATGGTCAGAGCTGATTGTGCGGATTTTTCAGCAGTAGCAGCAACAGCAACCGCAGAACCGTTAACCATTGTGGGCGTCTGGCTGCCTTGTGACTGTTCCACGTTTCTAAAGTTGACATTACTGGCTTCTGAAAGTGAGCTCAACCGCGAGCTCAGCTCTGAGCTGATTCGGGAGCTTCTTGGAGAGCTTTCCACTTTTTCTGGCTCCCAAAAGATATCGTCAAAAAGGCCCTGCATTCGACAGAAACTGTCCTTGGAGCCACGGAAGGTGGGCACAAAACGCTGCTTTCGCTCCTGGGTAAAGTTCACCTCTAAGGTGACGCTGCCCTCCTTGTCAGCAGCGTTCACCACTACTAGCGGACTGTTGCTGCTCATAATGGAGCCTTTGATCAGGCGCAGGTACGTCGGTCTGATGTAGTTCTGGCGGGTGGCCTCGAGGTGATCGTAGAAGAGCGAGTCGACGGCCACGTCGAAGAAGTGACAGTAGTTGGTGGAGAGGACGCTGCAGGCGGTGGCGCTCATCACCGGCACCATCGTCTGGTCGCCCTCCACGATGACCGTCTTCTCGAAAAACTGCAGCACGGCGTCCCACAGGAGAGTCAAAAAGCGGATGCCAAAGATGGTCGTTAGGCGGTGCTGCTTGAAACTGTTTAGTAAAGAAAACAAATGAACGTCGTGTTCTACTTTTTTTCAGCACAGCTCAACACTTACGTTCCAGTGACCCTGGGCAAGTGACAGTAGACGAGCCAGTGTTCGTAGAAGGACTCGTAGAGACGCCGCTCTCCGTAGGTCATCGCCTGGGTGTACACTGACTCAGGACGGGGCAGTTCGAGTTTGTTCAGAAAGGTGATCACCCGACGGACGATGCGAAATGCGTCAGTGAACGGGGCGAATTCACAGCTGTGGCGACTGATCATGTTGAAGAGTAACTGAGGAAAGAATGTGTCAAAGTTAGTATAAAGTTCTTGTAATTTACAGTTTTGTTTGCTTCAAAGCCAACTTACATATTCAATTGACGGCGTCTCAAAAGGGGGAGGCGCGTATTGGCCATTTAGCGACAGAGGCATGGTGATGACAATCTGCGAGTTGTTGTGGTTGATCAGCGATTCGAGAACCTCCTTCAGACGGGTAAAAACTCTTTTGGCGGCTGATGGCACGGGTTCGGCAGCTTCATAGTTCTTCAGCAGTTTGATGTCTTTGAGAAAAAGAAAGGTGATTAGCAGCTCCTCCTGGTCGAGCACGTTCTTGACCAGTGTTAGGTGGTCCTCTGAAAAAGAGTTGAAAGGTAAAAGTGTTAAAGGTTTTTGTTTCAAAAAAGTGGTTATACTGCAAAGTGCGTGCAAGTACAAGTACTCACCGGCAGTGTGGTGACACTTCAAGCACTTTTGCTTCTTCAGCCTCATTAAATCGGCGTTGATGTTGGCGTCACTGTGTCGTACGGTACGTTCGGGCATGAGGTTGGCCGCCTCCGCCAGCCAGGTGCTCGAGGGCAGCGGATCGCTGGACTCCACCTGCAGGCTGATCACCTCGGAGATGGTCGGGCTGGTTGACTCGCGCTTGATGCTCATTTCACTGCCATTTGATGGTATAACTGCATCTGCTGCCGCCGATGACTCCTCATCAGCCTGCTGAGCTTCCTTCAGTTGATCTCGGGTGAGGCAGAGGCAGTCACATGGGCATTTGGCTTGGCCGCCTTCAATTTGGGCTGAGCACTGGTGAGGATGTAGTAGCGTTTCAGTGCGCTGAAAGGCAGTAAGAGCGTCCCAATTGAGCGTCTTCTTTGCTCGATCTATCAGCTTGGTGAAGTCGTCCATCTTTGTTTGAGCTGTCATTTGAGCTGTTGACGAGGGTGAAAAAGAGGATGATGATGATGATGAGAAGGTAAGCTGAGGTGGCACTGAAGTGTCACGCAATTGTTAAAAATGTTGTGGAAAACTGTCAATGTGAGTTAGCGTTGACAATGAACTGGACGGGTGAAGAACAGGAAAGAAGAAGAAGAAGTAGAAAAAGATGAACTGTGAAAAGTGTTACGACATACAGCTTCGCTGTTGACTAATGTGAAAAGTGAACACAGTTTAGAGAGTGTTTGGCAGAAACTCTTTTGGCAATGGGTAAGGCTGTGATGTGGAGCAGAACACTAATGATGATGATGAAGACAGAACAAAGTTTAGACAAGTTAGGCAAGGTGACATCAAGGTGTTGTTGTGGTGATGTTAATGATGTTAATGGTGTTGATGGTGATCAATAACAACTAACTGGTAACGACAGTAGTAGTACTAGTTATCAAAATGTAGAGTAAAGTAGAGCTGATGGCTTCACTGGTATCTATTTGCCTGCTGCTTGCGGCTAACTGTGTTGATTGAACAGAAACAGACAGACAGACAGGCGAGTGAACGAGCGAGACAGGCAAAGTACGTCTACACTGTCGCGCTGCCAGCGATAAGCGGGCAATGCAAACAAAACAGTGCAGACAAGGTACATGCACGCGTTTAAAGAGGCTAATGAACAGAGTGAATCTATGGTAATCGTAAAGTTAGTTTGGCTGGCTGGCTGGTAATAGAGGTATTTGGTGGTGAAAAGTTTAAAGTGATTAAAAGAACTGAAGAAGATGGGTTTTAACTTTTCAAAAAGTGTTTTTGGCTGACCACCAGCAGCCAGATGGCCACTGGTGGTGAACCCTCTGTTCTTAGCCGCTCATTTGTTTTGTGTGTTTTGTGATGACAGAAGAAAAGAAGAAAGAAGAAAGGAAATGATCGAGAAAATAACACAAATAAACAAAGAAAACAAAACTGCAGAATGAAAGAAAAGTGAAAGGAAAGTGTCAGGGGTTGTTATGGTGATGTTAGTAGGAGCTACTGTCGATTAGTGTCAAATTACCTGTTTTTCCGGGTAATTGAGAACACAGTGCAGTAGCGTCACACTTCGGCGGCAGCTAGGCAACCACTTGTCGCCAGCTACTGCAGCGTGTCACTGACCGTATCCAGGAGGAGCAGCGCTCGGCAACGGCGTCTTCAAAGTTCTTAGTTCTTCGGGCCTGGTTGGATGGTAACACGGCAACAACAACAACAAAGCCCGGTCTCCCAGCGATAGAGCAGTTGCTGAGAGCTCAGTTCACTGAGCGTGAACGCTGTGGATGAGAGTGGATGGATGGAGGGATGAGCGAGTGAGCTAGCGAGAGAGAAGGGAGAGAGAGAGAGAGAGAGCGCGGATGAGTGTGCGTGTGTGTTGTTGTGAGTGAGAGCGCTCAGCGCTGCAAAAGATGGCGAGCGCGCGGCAGTTTGGCAAACGATCCACTAGATGGCGACACGCGCACTGCACTGTCTCTCGCTGTGGCTATATTTTGACAGCGGCAGAGCCCCTCTTTCTCTCTTTTTTTTGTTTCACTTTTTTGTGTGCCTCTCTATCACTGCAGAAGTCACAGACGGACAGACTGACTTCTTGTCTGGCTGTTATTGATTGAGTAGAATGTAAAGCCGTTTAGGGTAAATGTAAGGTACCGAAGTAGAAATCGGGACCCGGTGTGCTGTCTCCTGGTTCAGCAGCCGAATCGAGTAACTAATTGAATCAGTCTCACTTTCCTTTCGATCTCTCTATATCGTCAGTCTGGGCGCAGTCATATATTGCCTGTGTTGCCAAGCGCTCTGCTCAACGATGGCATCATCAATGGCTAATCAAATACGGAGCAATAACAGCATATAACGTGTTTATTTAAAGGGCTGTTTTGCCTGGCTAAAATTACCATAAAACTGTCATTTATATGCAAAATTTTGTTTTGATAATTAAAACTACTTAAAGTCAAACATATTTAGAGCATTTACTAACACAAAATATAAAAGTTTTAACAACATTATTTTATTCAAAATTGACAAAATTGTAGTGAATATTGATATATTACATGTGTTACATCAGTAAAACAACTAAAACTTGGTTAACTAAAACTAAAAACAAAAAGTAATCTTATCACTTACCAGACAATTGTGTAACTTGATAAGGGCCACTTGATTTCAGCCAAAGAAATAGTTTGAATTGACACTTTTTGAGACAGATCAGGTACAATTACTGAACTACCAATAAATGATGCTGCCTGGCAACGTACAGTCAGTGAATTGATAGCCAAGAAGATGTCTTGAAGAAAGCCACACAGACAGACAAACACTTGAATAAATGTCCACTTTCACTACAGACGGATAAACAGTGAGAGAGAACAAGTTGAGTATGGCTTTGTGTGTGAGAAAAGATACTGCTGATGATGATGATTGAATAATGGCCAGTGGCAGTAGCATCGGCAGCTTCAACAGCCAGACACAGCACCCGTACACTGGGCGATAGCCTGTACACTCTGGACAAAACGAGACAAGGCAGCCAGACTTGCTTGCCAGAAGAGAACGAGCGAGAGAGAGAGATGAGAAGCAAGGAAAAGCACAATGTTCAGCCGACAGACAGACAGAAAGAGAGAAAAGCAGAAGCAGAAGCAATAAGTTTGAGATGCTCGCTTGGGAACGAGAATCACTGCCTAACGCGAGAAAAAGAAAAGTCGGCGGCAGCCTCGGCAACCGAAACAACTGCAGCTAAGGGCAAAAGGCAGCAGAGGGTGGACAGTGGCAGCAGAGGAGGAGGCAGCAGTAGCATTGGCCCTTTGCTCTCTGCCACCACCACCACCACCGCCACCACCACCGCCACCACTGTGCTTAATGGACAAGCTAGCAGCATACTGCTGGCACTAAAACCTTAGGAGTGCACTTTGGCACCGCCGAGGCACTGCTGTAGTAGTGCACTTCGCTGGGATTAGCCACACAACGACCCAACCAACCACGGCGACAGCGATTCAGTGGTGCACTCTCCTACGGGCACTCTCCATGCAAACGATGGGGATCGATGCGCTGGTAGTAGAGAATCGAAAGGAGCTAGAGCAAAGGAAGGAAGGAAAGGAGAGAAGATCGAAAATGGAAAGGGAGACACTCGAACTCTGGAGAATGCAGATGGGAATGCACACACACACAGGCAGGCAAACTGTGTCTGTGGCCTGAGGGGGAAGAAAAGCAGTGGTGCACGGAACCTTCGTCTTTCATTCTTTCTTCCTTTCCCCTTTCTGTTCACTGCTCGGTCGGCAGTTGGTCGCAGGCAAGCAAGCAGGCGAGTACTTGGCCAGATAGCACTGGTGAGCACCGTGTGCACATAAACCATTGGCACTGCTGCTGCTGTTGCTGTTTAATGGTCGCTGTCGCACACTGCTTCAGCAGTATCGTTTTCTCATTCTCTTCTTCTTCTTCTGCTCACCACTGGTGAACCATCATTGGAAGCTTTGCGTTCGGGCGGTGTCGCGCGCGCTCTGTCGTTCAGATCGAAGATCCTATTTGAGTGAGTGAGGAGAGAGAGAGAGAGAGAGAGAGAGAGAGAGAGAGAGAGAGAGAGAGAGAGAGAGAACATGCAAGCACAGGCAAGGACGGTGAGCAAGTATTAAGCTGCAGAGCTGCTAAGCGAAGCGAGCAGCGAGGAGCAAAGCTCTTGATTAAGATGACACCAATGCCATGATATATATAAATTACACTTGACTGGTGCTGATGATGATGCTTATGATGCTGATTGGACAGCAACAGCCCCTGATTGACTATATACAGTACAGGAAAAAAGGTGAGTTGAACGTGAAATGCTGGCGAGTTTTATGAAAAAATATAAAAGGAGACCACTTTGCCGTAAGCAGTCTGCTGCAACTCTATCTGGTGGAGTAAAGGTGCAATGTCTGTCTGTTTGTCTGCCTGACCAATGTTTTCAAGGACTACCAGGCTATTAAAATGCCATAATTTATTTTATTTTACAGTAACCAGTAACTTAGGAGAAGTCAGCAAATGATCGAAATTGCAGTTTTTCAATCACTATGCAAAGTTTAAAATAAAAACAAAAACGCTGAAAACATTTTTTTAAAAATTTAACTTGCTTTTCATAAAGATGTGAACAGTGATTGCACAGCGTAAAATTGTCAAATATTTAAAATTGAAAAGTATTAATAGTTTTTCAAAGTACACTTGTTGCCTCACACATCTAACTCATTCAATAAAACGGTAGCCAAAATGATTTTTTTAATTTAGCAAATTTTTAATGTTTAGACGGGGTTTTCACCACAATCTGCACTTTTTTACCGGATTCATCCTTGAACCAGATGGACAGTTGAAAGCCTGTGAAAACTGCTCCAGATTACTGAGGGGAACGTTGATGCGGTACTCTCCGGGCATGTGCGTCCATTGTTCCTGCATTGTCTTCTTCAGCTTCGGCCGGTGTTGATCACACCACACTTGCGCAAAGGAGAGAAAGAAAAGCTGCTTAGGGGTGAAGTGTTCCATTTGCGGCAGTTTCTGCACTTTTTCCCTTTTCAGCCTGCCCTCCATGGTTAGAAACGCCTGCCTGACGCCGTTGTTGTCAGAGAGGTTCTCTCCCAGTGACCGTTTTCCGTTCAACCTAACTCCGGTTTGTTGGTCGACAATGGACTCGTACTGGTCGACAAAGCAGCTGGTCATTTGGGTGAACTTACTCTTGGTCGCAGCGGACCACCAGTTGACCAGGTTGCCGCCGGCGTCAAACTGAGCGCCTTTGTCGTCAAAGAGGTGTGTCAGCTCGTGACCAATGACCGTGCCGATGGCGCCGTAATTTAAATAAGAAGGCAAAGTGGGGTCAAAAAAGGTGGCTGGAGAAGGGCAGCGGTGATGGCTTTAAAAAAAGAATTAAAGTAAAAAATCTCAATTATATTTTGAGAAAAGAACACTTACTGAGAGAGTTTTTCTCCTGTGTGACGCGTGCATTAATTGTAGACGGAGAAAGGGAAAAACCTAAGTCGTTATCTGTTTTTAACGGCTCATGCAGATTCCGTAATGGAATAGCAGACATCCGTTTGACCATCTCCAGTTGACCTTCAAAGTAGTGACCACTTTTTACCTTAACAAAGTCCTCTTTGGTAAAGCCGTATTTGTTCAGGTCGAGAGCGGTGTCGTTTAGCAGCCAATCGGGATATGCGACGTATTGGCGGATTTTGGCTGCTTTTTCTAAAGCTTTATTTTTTGTAGCCGTGTCAAGCCAGTCAACCTTCTGTCTGAGTACTTCAGTGAAAACCTTACGCAGATCATTGACCATCTCCGAGGCTTGATCTTTTGTTTGTGGTTTTTGTACAAAACGGTCGACAAACAGTCGAGATGTCGCCCAGCCGTCCACTGCAATCAGACAGGTTTTCCACTGAAGCGGCGGCACTTTAACTCCCGTTCTCTGACTGCGGTACTTAAAACGAAACTCCCGTTCCACCTGGTCAGTATGCTTGGCCCAGGTCCAGGCCAGTTTGTAGCCCAGGTAGTTGTACAGCGTTAACGAAGGAGTTTGAACAAGAATCTCTGACAGTTTTCGGTAGTAGCCAACATCTTTGACCGCTACTTGGTCTGTTGAGTTAAAGCGGTAAGGGAGTTTGTACAGCTCTGCAAGCTCGTTTAGAAAAGCGGTGTAGTTGAAAAAGTTTTCCGATTGAGAAGCGAACTCTTCCAAAGTCATTTTGTTGTAGTGGGCAGTAGGGTTTTGCCAGCTACTTTCAGGCAAAGTGGCCAGTGCAAGGGACTTTTCAAATTCGAGTATCTCTTCAATGCGAGAGTCGAGCAGTTTTTTTAAGTTTTCTGAATGCAGTTCTGAAGATTGGTAAATTAGACCGGCAAACTCTCGATTTTGCTGCCGGTAAATGTCTATCTCTGCATCAAAACTGCCGTTGACGTTGGCAAACGACTTTTGTGGCAAACCAAATATTGGAGAAGAAAACTAAACCAAAAATTAAAAAAAGTTTGTTACGTTTTTAAAATAAAAGTTTATCAGTCGTGTTAGGAACTTACAGCAACAATATTCTTACTTTCAGTGCTGTTGGCGTCTTTGTCTGCTTTAAAAGCAATTAGCGGACTTACGTTAAGTTCCCCCAAACGAGCCAATGTTTTTAAAAAGCTATCTTTTTGAACTTTTGCATTAAGGTTTTCCTTTGTCAAAGTTGCCTCCTTCACTATTGGCCACTCTGAACTGCCCATAATTTCCTTTAATAACTCTCTCAACGGATCTAGTCCTCGAAGATTTCTGGCAGTGTCGTTCATGCTCTCCCGGTACAGGTCGAGCACCATGCGAACAGAGTTAGCCTTGAAAGAGTCAATACCCTGCTTTTCAAAAACCGTTTTCATTGCTTGGATCGTCTGATCGGAAAGCCAATCAAAAGTCGTCAGGCTGGCCAGGTCGTCAGGAATCGGGTGCGAGCTGATCCATCCACCGCATGAGTACTCGGAAAAGTTTTCACATGGGTCAGCGGAGGTGTTCAGTGAGGCAGTCAACCGACGCCCGGCCTCCAGGCAGCTCTGGCTGGTGCACATGTCAGAGGAGTTGCCAACGACAAGCATTCCAATGGTGGCGCCAAAAAGAAGGGCTCCGATGACCACCAGGACGACGTAGACCGTAGTGAGCCATTCTTTTCTTGGCTGATTTGAAGTTGATGGATTTGTGGTGCTGGGCACATCTTTTGATGATTCCATGGTTGTGAATGAAAAACCATTAATAGAAAGGTTTCTGTTGCCGTACAGAAACTGTTCAGTGCTTTACTGAACTGTAGTTGTGGCAAAACCTGTTTATTATTTTTGTGACAAAAGTGTCTTCCGAATTTCTGATTAGAAAACATTAGCAGAAAGAAAACTGAAAGATTTATCTTTTTTCTCTTTTCAAGGTTATTTCACCTTTTTACCACTGACAACATTATCCTCTTCTGTTGTACATGTTTGTTTTTTTTGTGTTGAAAATAGTGTGATAAAGGCAAAATTGCAAAGTTAACTTGAAGAAAATAGTACAATCCAAATTTAGAAACATACTGTTTGATTTTTAATTAAATGTAAAAAAGTGCCAGCTTTATTTTGCTTTTAAATTAAATTGTTTTTTATGAATTTCAAATTGTTGCACTGAACTGAGATAACATGTAATTAATTTGTATTTAAAAACATTTTTTATTTTGGACACTAGATGGAGACAAAGGTCATTTTGTGTTAGTGTGTTTGTTTTGCTTTCACTTGGGTACGTTTGTTTAAGCTAGTCTTTGCCTGTTTGTAATTGTTAACCACAAGAAAAGGTGACAAGTTGAGGAAAAGTGACAGTAAAACACCAAAATACACACACACTTACCGAGCGCAACACAAGACAAGTTGTTTGTAACTTTATATTAAGAAAATCTCATTTACATGCAAACACTTTCCTCAAACCTTGTTCCTGTTTGACGCGTTTTTGTTATCGGTTTAAAAAAGGCACCGAACAAAAGTTTTGAAAAGGGTTTTTCCAGCTAAAACAACAACAAAATGCTGGGTCACCTTGGTCGACAGCTGCTGTCTCATTCCCTGAAAAGAAATGAAGTTTTTTACCACCACTTTCTGAAACCTACTTCTTGGAAAAGCCTAAATTGGACAAACGCCGGACAATGTCAACTGCTGTCAATGTCAACTTCAGCTTCTGATGAACTGAAAAACTCATCTAAAGCTGATGACTCATCATCATCATCATCACCTTCTTCCTCTTCTACATCAACTGAAGCTGTTAACATTAGCCGACTTCGCCGAGCTTTGCTGTATGTGCCCGGCAATGACCAGCGCAAGGTTGACAAGGTGAAGACTATCGTCAACTCAGTAGACTCTATTGTTCTGGACTGCGAGGATGGCGTGGCAGTTAACATGAAGGTACTACCGAACAGTTTGTGTACTGGTGTACTTCAATTGCTTAACTAATATTTTATTTTATCTATTTTTGACGTTTATTTTAGGAAGAAGCTCGTCAGAGGATTCTCAGCACTTTATCCTCATTGACCACTGATGGCTCTGATGATGTCCTCCTGGACCGCCTTTCAGTGCGCGTCAACTCGGTGGACTCCGGTTTGGCAGCCGACGATTTGAGGGTTGTTCTCTCAGGACCTGTTCTACCAAAGACACTTCTCCTTCCAAAAGTAGACCGAAAAACTGACATTGACAGTGTAAGTTGAGGAACACTTCCTGACAATATCCGTTCACTAATTGCTCTAATTTTTTTGTGTTTCCACTTAAAACTTTTCAGTTTTTAGAGAGTTTTCAAAATGCACTACAAAATCGCCCGCCGCCGCTGCCACCATCGTCAAAAGCAACCAATGACGAAGGAGCCGGCAGTAGTAAAAAGCAATCAAAGAAAGCCGCACAGGAGCAACTGCAATCACTGGAACCAATTGAGCTGATCATCTACGTGGAGTCGGCTCGAGGGTTGCTCGACCTGAAAGACATTTGTGAGCACTTCCTCGAGATGGCTGAGTTCACAAAGTGCCGTCTCGCGGGCATTGTCTTTGGTTCCGATGACTTTTGTGCCAACATCGGTGAGTTTCCTTTGATGTTGTTGATGGTAGTCTGAACAATCACTGGTTTTATTGTCGGCAATGATGACCGGTAATAGAATGATCGTAGTGATCGCCAAGTGATCATAAAGCACAATTATCGTAATTGGTAACCTTGTTTTTGTCTCTCTGTTCCGCCCCACAGGCGCCACTCGTTCGGACAACTGCCAGGAGGTGCTGCTCGCCCGTCAGCAGGTGGTCCTGGTGGCAAAGGCCTTGAGCTGCAGGCCATCGACGCCGTGTACATCAACTACCGCGACCTGGAGGGACTGCAGCGACAGGCGAGTGAGGGCGCGGCGATGGGCTTCACCGGAAAGCAGGCCATCCACCCCAGTCAGCCGGGCATCATCCAGGCGGCCTTCGCCCCCTCCGATGAGCGCATCAAGTGGGCCGTCGGACTGGTGGCCGCCTTCGAGGCGGCCCAGGCGGCGGGCAAGGGCGCCTTCGTCTACGGCGGTCAGATGATCGACATGCCGCTGCTCAGACAGGCGTACAATGTCCTGCGCACTGCCAGGCAGATTGGAAAGGCTTGAGAGTGATTAAGAGGGGGCAGAGGTGCTTGCTGATGCACTGCTGGTTAATGCTCAAAATGTTTTAATGAGAAAGAAAGAGTTGAAAAATTGTTGATAATTGTGTTGTAATTCAAATCATTTTCAAAAACATTAAACGTGCTAGTACTAGTACTGGCTAGGTCACAAAAAGCAAACACACTTTTGTATTTGCTCTGTTTTACATATTTTATTTGTCTGTTTTACTAATCATTTTCCTACGTATTAGTAGACAATAAATAAAATTGAGTAATATGCAACGTTTAAAGCAAAGCAAACTGAATTTCCTTTAAAATAAGCAAACAATAGCCAATAAATTGATATGTGGCATTTACGATGGAAGTGGAGCATCTTTGACTGAAAACTAAAAGTAAATTTCCTCAATTTTTTACCTTTGTAATGAGAGCCACTGTTAAGCGTACTTAAGAAGGTAAAACGATAATTGCTTGTAATTATGGTCGGACTGGCATCGGTAGGGTCATAAATAAAACAATCGTTCTAAATCAACGCATTCTTGTTAACTTTATGTGTACAACATCACTTTTTTCTATTGTCTGAATACAGCATGACTAAAAATAATTTGAGTGATTTTTTAAAACTTTTGCATGTTGAACAACTGAACTTTGATCCCATTATTTTTCTATTAGCACAGTTTTTTTATGTTTAAGCTTTTTTTCAGTTTATAACATTGAATTAACATCAAACTTGTATTCAGTTCTTACTGAATTTTAAATGAAAAAACTTGTGCATTTTGCTTGATTTTTTGAAAATTTTTTTTAAATTTATGCAAATTTTTTACTGTTTGTTTAACAAAAATTTTGTTTTATTATTTTTATTTTTGTGTTAAACCGTGTTATTTTAACACCAATTTTAATTTTTTACAAATACCTAAAAAATGTTTTTAAAAATGACTCTACAAAAAGAAATTGATTTTGATTATAAGGTTAATTTTACTGGGTAAGTAACAAACAAAAATTTATTGATTGATCAAGTTTTCATGTGCAGAAACAACGTAAAAATTTATAAAATTTATATTATTTTTGCACAATTTTAGTTTTACTTACATGCCAGTGCCAACTATTAATCAAATATTACCTGGAACTGATATTCAATTTGGACTCAACTTTTTTTCAGGGTAAAACTATTATAATAATTCTAAATAATTAAATGAGTTTAATATGTTTTTTAGAGCAACCATCTTTTTAAACAAAAACAATGTTTATGTTGATGAAACAACATTGATTAATAACAATAGTGTTAAAATATGTTACCCTGATATCCCCAGCAAATTGTGTCAACAAATAAAAAACTTTTCTTCAATTAAGTTTAAGAAAAGTTCTAATACAACGTTGATGCATCTTGAAAATAAACCCATCCACATTTCAATGCTTGTACCCAGTTTATGCGACAAAATAAAAGTGCCTGATTTTGGATTAACATCAGTTGAACTCAAAAGAGAAACTCAACAAGTAAAAACAACAATTGCTAAAGTAAAACATGTTACTTTAAAACGATCACGCACTATTATTAAGTTGAACGAAAATAACACCCAAAATGTCACTACTCTCAACACCAATATCAACAACTCAATGACAATCACGTCAGATCAATACCG
This sequence comes from Tyrophagus putrescentiae, assembly GCA_024499935.1. Classification (NCBI taxonomy): domain Eukaryota; kingdom Metazoa; phylum Arthropoda; class Arachnida; order Sarcoptiformes; family Acaridae; genus Tyrophagus; species Tyrophagus putrescentiae. Next base: position 9,654,457 of record JAMZRA010000005.1, read on the forward strand.
TACAATTATTTCTGTAGGTGAAGTTTTAAAACCAAAAACTCTAAATAAAACAACACAAACTTTTTGGATGCAAAACAGTTCTACGTGTGACAAAGCAACTCAAACAAAAGTTTCCAGTTTGATAAACATTAAAAGCCTTTGCAGTATTCAGTTGGCAAAATTGCCTAATTTAAATAGAGCAATCGTGAATAATAAACTTTCAACTACAAACACTGCTGTTCAACCTCGCTGTGTTGTTAACAAGTTTTGCACGTTTTGCAAAAAAGTGAATCTAGAATCACCATATGGCAACATTTTAGGTAACTATAAAAATAATTTTATACAATTACTAATATATCGATTTTTATATTCTTGATTAAGAACAATTTAAAAGCAAGTTTCAACATTGTGAAGTAAATGCAAAATGTTTTGGAAGTTTTTCAAGTCAATTTATGCTGTTTCGTGTAAGAAAATATTTTTTATTTTAAAAAACAAAAAATTTTTGTTTAATTATTTAATAATTATTTTCTGTTTCAGTTTAAAATGATGCATTTACGCAAATGTTTACCGCCAATATCTGAAATACCAACATCATTGCAAAAAACCAACAAAACTAAAAAACATTTGAATAATATCATTGCTGATGATTTTGAAAACATCAGTTTCAGTTTGATGGTATTTACAAACCCTAATTATGTATTTTGTTAAACTATTAGCTAATTGTTTTTTGTTGCAGGAAAATGATTTCCCAAAAAAGGATGAGCCCACCGACGACGATTCTTCTACTTTAAAAGGCAGCTCCGAAAACAGCTGTTTTGACAACTTCAAAGACAGTTGCTCAGTCAGCAGTCTCGATGCTCTCAGCTTCTCTGACGAGGATAATTCTGCCGGTGGTGTTGGTAGTGAACTGACCGGTAGACCTTTTGACAGTGACAGTCACTCTGACTCGCCAATTGGCACACTTGATCGTCCTGAAACACCCTAAAAAACTTGTAAACCTTTGATTTTAAGTGAGTACTTTTAATGCAAATAAATGTTTAACAATACATTGCTAAAAACAGTAATTGATTGACTGCAGTTCATTTAATGTCAAAGCAATTTGGAAAACACAGTTAGATTGAAAACGAAATAAGGGACACATGGTAGGTAATCAAAAGAAACTTTCATGAAGATAGCACATGCACATTTTTACTTCTATACTCTATGTTCAGTCGCATGGCGCCAGAAACCTTTGCTCGTCAAGCGACTAATCGTTTGATTAGGTGATAAAAAATTGATATCTGTTGATTTACTCTATTTTGCATCTTCTAGTTAGGCATAGCGTTTTCGTTTGCAAAACAGTTCATAACTCATCACTAAGTTAAATAATTAGCTCAACCGCAAATCAACTTTTAACGCCGATTTGGCTTTTGCATATGCCCTTTTTGTTTCCAGTTAACTGAAATTAAAACACTCAAAATGAAAAAAACAAAATTTAAAAAAGAAAACCATATATCAGTGGCAGAAAGACTGATAAACGAACTGCCATTGTTCACCTTCCTGATCGTTTCTACAGAACTGGCTGTTTTCATCTATCACAAATATTTCACTGATTTGCCACTGGTGGAGGCCGTGTCCTTGAGTGTCCTTGCCTACAATCCCTGCCACAGAGGACAGTTGTGGCGTTTTCTTAGCCACAGTTTTATTCACACTGGCGTGTTGCATTTAGCATTCAATGTCATTGGTCAACTGTTCTTTGGAATTGCCCTTGAAAGAGCTCACGGATGGCGGCGTGTGGCAGAAATCTTTGCAACTGGCACTTTAGTTGGTTCCCTTACCCAGTCCATTTATATGCCTCAGTACAGTTTTGGTGGCTCTAGTGGCGCTAACTTAGCGTTAGTTGCAGCTTATCTCATTCATTACTTTACTGTAAGTAAATTTCAGCTTAAAAAAATTAAAATTTATATGATCTTTTTATTGCTTTTTAGAACGTTCTGAAAACAGTTTACAATTTGATTTTTGTAGCAGTTTTTCTTTTGCTTTTTATTGGTGATTGTGTTTTTTCTGTTGTAAAAATGCAAGAAATAGAAGATGCCATGCATGTAAAAATTGGTTTTGGTGGTAAGCAAAAATGTCATTTTGAAATCAATTGAGCTTGAACTAATTTAGTTTTTTATAGAACATTTTTTCGGTTTTTTGTCGGGAATCATCATTGGGCTGGGAATTCTTCCAAAACGCAAAATAGTCACTTGGTGTAGAACAATAATTCCTTGTTCAATGTTCATTTCTATCTGTATTTTGTTTATATGTGGCGCCAGTTTGTTTCACATTTTACATCAAGAGTACTTTAATGTCGTGGTCCTTGAAGAAGAATTTGGAGTAGAGTATTGCGTTCCAAAATAAAAGATTGTAAATTTTATGTTTTGCTTTTTACTTTTGTTTAAATTATTTGCTTTATTTACATTTTAAAATATTTAAATAATGTTTACATATTTATCACATTATACAAAACTAGAAAAATTGACAAATTTCCTAGATTATCAGAGTTGAGTCGAGGAGCTGAATTGACATTTTTGAAAAAGTACTATTTAAAAAGTACAGTTCAAAAGGTGCGTAAATTCACCTGACTCATCTTGATGTAAAACTGCTGACAAAAATTTACTAAGTTAATATCCTTTTAAATGTTCAAGCTTTAAAAACTTACATTGACAAAAAACATTGTTTTTGCTATTAAATTGTTATTAGTTTGTCATTTTTCCTTAACAGCAACCTTGTTGACGTCTACAGCAGCTGTCGCAGTTTTCTGTTCTGCTGTAAACTGCTCCAGCAACCGCATCGTCGGCTCATAGACAACCTTTCCGGCGTTGACGTTCATAATGAAGTCCAGGTGATTCCAGACACTTCGACGCACCTTCATGTCAATCAGGTGCGGCAGACGAGGTCGGAGAATGTCCACCAGGCGGTCAGTGTCCCGGTCGGTGGTCATGGTGTCCGTGGCAGCACGCATCAAGACCAGCCTCGTTTCGGGCGGAATGCGCTCCAGCGGGTACTCCGGCGGACTGGCCACCCCGTAGGCGGCCATATTCTCCCGACTGCTGCCGTAGTCGAATTTGGTAAAACGACCGGAGAGGACCCACTGCAGGTGGTGGACGAACTGCCAGGTGGAGCCGGAGGAGGGAAAGAGGTGCAGCCAGACGGGCAGTCGAGTGTGCGCCCAGTAGTTGGTGCGGCCCATGGTCGAGCGGAAGAGAATGGCCGTCACCCACTGGACGATCGGCGTCGGCCGGAAGGTCCGTCCGAGGAGGCTAGTGAAACGGAACAGTGGGTACTGTCCGCCCAGCCAACGGAACAGGGGCGCCCACCGGGCGACACCTCGAATGGGCGAGTCCATGGAGCCGAAAAAGACGGCCGGCGCCCAGGCGATGAAGGGGCTAATTCGACGGGCGTACTCAGGTCGCTCGGAGAGCAGTGCAAACATCAGCAGATTGCCCTGGCTGAAGCCGACAAAACTGATCGACTGATGATCGGTCTGCTCCCGTACGTAGTCCACCGCTAGGGGCAGGTCTTCTGCGGCGAGCTGATCAATGCTGAACTTCCAGTACTGGGGATCGCTGGGCTTCAGTTTGAGGTGGCCCTTGCTGAAGCAGTTGGCGCGGTGGTTCAGCAGCCAGACGTCGTGTTGGCCACTCTCCAGCAGGTAGGCTACAAAGGACTCACTGCGTTTTCCGTTGATGGTGCTGCACGTGTAGAGGAAGTCGATGGAGGAGCAGAAGAGGCCGTGGGCGATGAGAATGGGCCGTCGAGTGCTGTTGTACGCCCTGTTGTTCGGTTTCAGGTGGTTGTTGTTGTTTTCATCCTTTTTCCCGTCAGCCACGTTATCATAGTCTTTGGTGACGATTCGATGCAGCGTGAGAATGTAGCCGTCAGCGGTGGTGATGTGATGCACCTGCAACCGGTAGCCTCGACGCTCGACGATGCTGCGAAGGAGGTCCGTTTTGCTCCACCGTTTGGCACGAAGTAGAATGGCACCGACTAGCAGGATGGCCACTACAGTGGCCAGCACTGTGAAAATCATAGCTTGCCCCTGTTTCTTCTTCTTCTTCTTGTCCTTCTTGACTATGATGAAAATAAAAACGGAAATGAAGAAAAATGGCGAAAAAGTCCTCTTCACAGCTCAGCCACTAGTGGCCAACACATTCTCTGACACAAACACATGCACACACACACACTCGGACACACATCTGCACTCAAGAATGGCTGAAATGAGAATGAATTGAATCGTTGATCCAGTGGATCATGTTTAGTTCACTGACTACCATAACAGTAAAAGGAGGAGAAGAAGAAGAAGAAACAGCCACTGCAAACAGCTGCTGCTGCTGTGAGAAAGATGTGGCAATGGTTTCTATTTGTACGTGCATGAACTATCATCTCCGACAGTGTCCATTGCCGTTATTAGCCCGTCCGAGCAAGGTTACTCACAGGCTAGCTGGCATTGCTGCAAATTGGCTGCCTCTGCTTCTCTCTCATTCACTCCATTTCACTCTTGCTTGCTCTCTCACTTGACGCCCGTTTTCGCGCTCTTACACGCAACAGCATTTCAAATGGCTACAACGGCCAAAACGGCAACAGTCTTTTAACTCTTCCTTTTTTGCGCACATGTTGCCGCCTGGTAAACACGATGAAGCAATGTGTCAATAAAAACAAAAATAGAATTTTTAGAATATTCTTTCTTTCATTCGTTGATGCATGAATGTATGTCACGTAACGTTGAAAGCTAAAGTAATAAAATTTTGGTCTTAAAATGACAAAAGCTAAAAAATTAATTGTGTAAGTTTACATCATGTGTTAGAAATGTTTTGGTTTTCCATTTATCATTTACAAGTTTTATCTGTTAACATAGCGTCCAATGCATTAGTTAAAAAATGAGAAAAACTTTACCTAAAACAATAGAACATAAAACATCTGATTGTTAAAATTAAACTGTTGTACAGCTAACAAATTGGCAGTAGAGCTGCCAAGAGCACTTTACATTTTTGCCTTGAAACTTACTCACTGCTTTGCGTAACTTTGATTGCTGATTAGCCGACTAGCTCATTAGTATGCGCGATGCTCGTTTTAACAGCGGTGACTTACGCCGGCAATGCACTCTCTTTTTCAGGCAGTCAAAGATAGTAACGGAGATGCAAAGAAAGGTTGCATAACAGAGTTTGTGTAGACTAAAATGGTAGCACAGTTATTTTAAAATATCAGTTTCACAATTAGAATTTAAAGTTTAATATACGAAACTTGCAAATCAATCAAAATCTACTTTACATTAAAACCAATTTCGCCAAACGCATTCGCAGTTTCAATTTCAGTCCAGGTAGCCATCACAGTGCTTGTACTTGCACTTGAACTCAACGCTCGTATAACAAAACAAGTCCTTTCACTTTTGCCTTTTTCTCTCTTTCTCGCTTTTTTTTCTCCAAAGGCGCTATTGTTAGGCAATGTTTGGAATGAGCACTGATTAGAGGCAGCTGAATACAACAGGTGAAAAAGTTGGTGGATTGCCAATTAATGGACTGTCAAGGGTGAAAGAACAATTCTGATTAGGCAACTAACGTGGACACATCAACTGGACAAGTAGTATCACCGACAAGTGCCTACACTGCTGCATCAGTGTCAATGAGAGGCAATCAAAACAAAAAGGTACTTTTAATAAACGACATCGACGAGGCAATAACAACAACAAAAATGAAAACGACGATGCTCTTAGCATTATTTGTCAAAGTGCAAATATTTTTGCTCATTTTTTGCACTGTCACATTTTCTCTATGTCAAGTTCAGGCACAACTGTTGTTGTTGTTGTTGTTTTTTTTGTTTTTCAAAAACGTTTTTTTTCAGCTAACAATCACACTGAGAGTGTCTCATTGGCAGCTATCAACTGCATCAATCCGTTTGCTGTCAGGCAGTCAGCTAGAAGAAACTTAATATTGCGAAAGTAGCAGCGCTATAATTTAAATAACACACGTTTCTTTTTCTCTCACACACACAAGCAATCACAGGTGAACTAATCTTCACCTTGCCAAAATTAGCGATCTTTATTTATTGCTCTACTACATTCACACAAGGCTACACACAACGCAAGTTATTGAACACTGTCTACTGCCAAAATTTTTTTATTTTGCTGCGACTGATATATCTATTGCTTTTATTTACTTTCAGCTTAACGCCAGTCTGTTAAGCAATTGAATGGTCAGTGATAAGCATAACACTTTGACATTCGTTTTTTGTTTTACAAGTAGCAACAACAAAAATTGCTGGCCACTACAAAACAAAGCTGTTGATTGATGCAGCCGTCGCGTGTTCAGGTAGACAGACGCAAACGGTCTGTTTCAGCAGCAGACATGGATGCTAATTAGAGAAAGTGCAGTGTGGAAACAAGAAAATAGAAAGAGAGAGAGAGAGAGAGAGAGAGAGAGAGAGAGAGAACAAAATAAAAAAAGTAAAAGTGATCGTTCTCTTTTTCCACTTACATCTCTTTCTTACTTGTAGATAAAAAAGAAAAAAATAAAAGAAAGCAAATGCCAACAGGCGGGCAATTGGACTAGACAAAGGCAATAGAGAGCAAGGCAATACTCGATGGGTCGAGGTTGAGGTTGCTTCAAGACTCTGCCTACTTTTACAGCTACAACTCCTAAATTTCCATTGCAAGAATATGATTGAACACTAACGAGCTGCCGATGCAGACGACAAAAGTCGACAATGATGACGATAATGTTGTTGATGTTGCTGCTGTTGTTGTTGCTGATGATGATGATGACGATAGTGACTGTTGCAACAATAGCCCAAAACGTTGTGGACTAAATGTCGCAACAGATTAGAGTAATGGGAGTTTATTTGTACAATAAAAATAAAAAATAAGAAAAAAGTAAACGATGCAACAAACATCATAATTTTTACAAAGTTCGTTTGTTATTTTTAATTTATTTTGCTTTTTGTGAGTGTTGTCAATTGAGCAGTGTGGTTGTTAAAATACAATCAAAAGTTTGCAGGCAAAGTGAATCAAAAAAATGTTTCACGCACAAATTTTTTCATAAATAGGCGGTGAAAGGTCATAAGTGTTGCATTAGGTGTTTTGTGATAACAACGTTTTGAATGAATAAGTAAAATTATTAAAATGTTTAAAAATAAAACAAACAATTCATAAAACAAAAAGCAGTGAATTAGTGAATAGCAGAATATATAAGAATAGTAAAACAATATTGTGTTTTTTTGGTGTCAGTGTTTTTGTTTGCAATTTCATATTACAATATTTGTTGTTCCATCATTAAAAACATTTTAAAATTTAAAATAAAATATAAAGTTAAGTTTGTAGAAAATAAGTGTTATAATAATGTGAATAATGATAATATTTTTATGTCTGGCTTTAAGGAACACGCCCTTCTTCCTCAAACACCAGAAAAAATAAATAGCATTAGTATTAGCAGAAATTAGTAGCAACATGCAAATATACAAGTAATTTAGAAATAATTAAACACAAACATCAATGTAAATTTTGTTATTTTTGCCACCATTTTAAAATAATATTAACAAAACGCAAGAATCTTAACCAAACTTGTAACAAAAAATATTGGAAACGCCAAGCAAATTCAAAAACATTTATGTTTGGTTTTCAAGATAGAAAACGTTTGTGATGGATAAGCTCAAACGAAAGGAAAATATATCAAAAACAGTTGAAACAGTGAAATTTTTTAACAACAAGACAACAAGAGATTGAAAAACACAGTGAGTTGGCGGACTATTTGGAATTGAAGGAAAAATATTGAAAGGAATTGTATCACTAAGTGAAATAAAATTATGGCGTCGGTTTGTACTAAAGGAAAGTAAGTTATCACTACGGGGAAAGTCACACTGAATATCACATCAAATTGAAGTTGTTGAGAGTTTCAAGTTTAAAAAGTGGAGAAAAGGTAATAATAGTGGTAGTGAAAAGGGGCAAACCTAATCTGATTTGAAAAGTAAATTGCTTCCTGTGCAAAAAGAAAAACTGAAAACTAAACACACTTTTTTGGTGTGCAGATTTGGTGTTGTGTGAAAAAATAAACATTTGGTATGCCATTGCTTTGTTTGGAATTGTAGCAAAAGAAAGTTTGTGAATCTGAGTGGAAATTGAAACAAACTTTTGAGATAATAAACCTTTCGGTCATCTGCGACGGCGGTGAAAATGCTAAATGTTAGCTGGTCCCAGTGTTTAGTGTTTAGTGAAAAAGTGATGTTGTGCTGTGTGTGTGTGTTTGCGTGATTCGTTGCTAGTTAAGATGTTTGATCTATTTAAAGTTTTGCATAGTCGAATAATTGTGGTAAACACCACCTGCTTGTTTAGAAATGTGCATTGTGTCTGCTACAATAAATCTTGATTTTGTTTCTACTACTATTACTACCTACTATTGTTTTCTTTTCTGGTGCTCGTGAACGAAGGGCACGCCTCTTAGGTGCCGGCATCGAGCAGCAGCAGCAACTGCAGCCACTCTGCCGCTGCCGCTCTAAACCGGACCCGACGCCAGAGCCACCAGAACTTCCTTAGGCTTCAGCTAATGCCCTCGAGGACGTAGCGAGCATAGACAATGTCAGAGTGCTTGTAGTGGGCCAACTGCAGATCGGCGCGACGGAACTCACTGAAACGGGCCTCCAGCAGGTCCTCGTACACCATCAGCCCGTGAATGGTGGCCATCTCAGGAGTGCTATCGCCACTGTCCTCCTTGCCATCATTGCCGTCCTCACCCACCGACGATCCACTGTCGCCCACTTTGGCGCCCTTGTTAATGTCCGGAACGGTCATGCTGCTGAGCAGACGGGCCTTGGACCTGGCAGACACCTGGCGCAGGTCAGGCGCCGTAATGTTGAGCATAAACTTGGCCGGCTTGAAGGTGGCGAGCACCTGGCGAATGAAGGCCGGGTAGTGTGTCTGCGGGACGTCCATCTCCAGGGAGACGTAGGAGAAGTCCGTCTCAGGGGTGATGTGAATGGTCATGTAGTGTTTCTGTGGGTGGGGGGCAGGAAAAAAGTAGGGATCAGGTGTTTAGTTGTGTCGTTCAGACAAAAGTGTTCTTAAAACTACTAACCCCCATTAGCCCGTTCATTGAGTATCCACAGGGCGTGAAGAGAAAGTCGTCAATGAGCATTCCGGGAATCAGTTTGTCAATGCCCGCCTTGCGGGTGATCTCTGCACCGGTCAGCTTCTCATTGATCACTCCGTTGTGTGAAGGTCGCACAAAGAGGTCCATCACCTTCTCGTCAAGCTCCTCCATTATCATCTCAAACTTGAAGTGCTCATTGACATTGTCCAAAGAGTAGTTGTTGTCCAGTGTGTACAGATAGAAGCGATCTGAGTTGACGTGCCCAAAAAGGTGAGAAAGTCCTGTTTGGGTTGAGTCAAAAGGTAGACAAATAATTAATCCGATATTTTCTAAACAGATTAACCAGTGTTACCGTTGAACGCTTTGTCGAGAAACTCGCTCTCTTTCAGAAAAGAGTGATGCGGATGCATTTGCAGTGAAGGCACCAAAAGGTTTTTGTGCGAGTAGAAAACATCCTATAGACAAGATTGTACAATAGTTGTTAGTCTGCAAATAGATTAATTACAACATAAAAATAACATTACCTCTACTGTTTCAAAACCAGCCTTCTTAACAATCTCTAAAATCTGCTCCAAACAGTGCAACAAAGTTGTTGAGCCGCAAGTTTTCACAATAATGCGGTTTTTGGAAACAAACATTGAGCTTTCACTTGAATGTGTTAATAAAAATATAATTAAAAGTTTTCAATTTAAATTAAAATTTAAACAAAATTCATTTACCTGAGCAAGTACGCAACTTGATGTTCATTAGAAATTACATTCAAAATTCGGCAATTGACAACGTTGAGCATCATTTCCCAAAGTTCACTATTAAAATGTTTATAAACCTCAATTTTAGTTGAATATAAAATTAAGTTACAAAATGATATGTTAAAATATAATTACTGGCAAATAAATTGACATCAACAACCACACATTTAACAAAAATAAAAACACTAATTAGTTTTTGTATTTAAAAAAATTGACATTTAAAAACAAACAAAAACTTTTATTTTTTAAAATTGCACTCAATACTGTCATGCTGTTATTTACCGCTTTTAATTTTGACAACGAAAAACAAAATTAAAACAAATTTAAAGTTTATTTGTTTTTGCAAACAAAAAACGCATTAGCTCTTGGTAATATTTTAGTGCAACTAATTCAACAAAATGTCATCCTAAAAATCCGGGTGTTCCGGACCAAAATTTGGATAATTTATAAGTTTTGCTAGAAATAACAAATCAGTTTTTTTACTTTAATTACTCAATAAAATATTTTTACACTTAACCCAATTGAATAACAAACTTTTAGCAAAAACAACGCAAAAAAAGAAAAAAATTTTATAAATTAAACACAATTTTCAGTTATTTTTAAACTAATTTATTTAAAAACAGTTTGTTTTATAACAAAAAACAAAACATTTTTACAAGTTTGCTTGGTAATTTTCTCGGTTATTTGTTTTGTAAAGTGCCAATTTTTAATGAAAATAAAACATGCAACTAAAACGGTAGTAAATTATTTACAGTGTAATTCCATTTATAAAGTCTACAATTAAAAGAAGTTTGTTTTATTTTTGCAACAAAAATTATATTTTTTTTTGTAAAATAATTTTACAGAGTTTGCCGCGTCAAAGTTAACTTTATTGAATAGCACCGCCGCACATTTCAACTAAACTGGACCAAATTGCTGATTACTGTTGCAAAATAAATTAACAAATTAAAAACTGAATTCACTTTTTTATTTTTTAGTAATTTTTTTAAATAAAAAACAAACAATTCATAACTATTAGTCCAGCACCATTGAATATTTTTATTCACGAGTTCACTGATTCGCCGACGGAGGGCGCTACAAACAAGCTCTAAAAAATCTGTGGTGAGAGGAAAACAGTCTACGTTTCAGTTGCTTTTGTACTGCAATAACTGTAAGCTTTTTTAGTGCAAAAACGACAAAAAAAGCGGATGAACTTCACGTTTTTTAATCACACTTTCACGTTCATTGCACTGCCCGGCATTGCATGAGAAAAAATGCCCGACACTTATTCTCGTTGATAAACATTTTAACGCGTAAAAGTGTACTGCGAAAAATTCAAGCATTAAAAACAAAACAACCTTGCACTGTTTAAGAAGCTAACTAGGAAATTACAATTAGTATGACCATTTTTACTGTTTTTCTTTTTGGCAGCAAGCATCCATTTGGTGCCAATTGACGGCATTTGATTTTGAAAAGATTTATTGGCCATTGAGAATAAACAGAAAAAACGCGAAGTTCATCCAGTTTTTGTCGTTTTTACGCTAAGAAAGCTTACAGTTATGACAGTATAAAAGCAACTGAAACGACTGTTTTCCTCTCACCACAATTTTTTAAAGCTTGTTTGTAGCGCCCTCTGTCGGCGAATCAGTGAACCCGTGAAAAAAAATATTTTAAAAATATTCAATGGTGCTGGACTAATATATTCTAAATAATAAGTTTCTACATTAGTAGCATTAAAAACAAAACAACCTTGCACTGTTTAAGAAGCTAACTAGGAAATTACAATTAGTATGACCATTTTTACTGTTTTTCTTTTTGGCAGCAAGCATCCATTTGGTGCCAATTGACGGCATTTGATTTTGAAAAGATTTATTGGCCATTGAGAATAAACAGAAAAAACGCGAAGTTCATCCAGTTTTTGTCGTTTTTACGCTAAGAAAGCTTACAGTTATGACAGTATAAAAGCAACTGAAACGACTGTTTTCCTCTCACCACAGATTTTTTAAAGCTTGTTTGTAGCGCCCTCCGTCGGCGAATCAGTGAACCCGTGAAAAAAAATATTTTAAAAATATTCAATGGTGCTGGACTAATAATATTCTAAATAATAAGTTTCTACATTAGTATTTTAATTTTTTAGAGTTGATATACTTTATTTTGTTAGTTGCGTCACAAAGTAGTGTTACAATTTGACAAACGTGAAAAATAGAACATCACATTTTTTAAAAGTACCAGTGTCAAAATGTTTATTATTTTTAGCTCATTTTCTGTACAACATGAAAGTACGGGTATTGTACAGTTATTTGGCACAATTCATTTTACAACAACTACAATTTGACAATGACTTTGTTTGCTTTCTGATTTTGCAGTATCAATAAATAGAATATAAAAAACTTAAATTAAATAAAAATGCAAATGTTAGTGCTGTGTTGTTGGCAATTTTGTGTGTGTGTGTTGAGTTATCAAAGTAAAACATTTATTTTTTATTTTTATCAATTTTCAAACTGTTTAAAAATTTTTAACGTATTTTTAACTTTGTATAATTATAATTTGTTTTCTTTTTAATAGTTTTAACTGACTTTATTTAATATGATAATAATTTTAATATTTGAAAAAATGCACAATCTTTTTTGTCATTGTGAAACGGCTGATCTGTCAACAAAGGCTTGGCAATTGACAATCACCGATCATTTCAAGTGAACGTTAAACGGATATAAAAAAGGATCCTTTTGTTGAATCACATAAACACAAAAACCCACATACACACTTCGAAAGACAATTAAGTGAGGCAGTGAGTTTGTGGGTTTGTGTGACTGTCAGTTCTGGAAATCATCGTCAAATATATAGCGCCCAGACCATTGAAGGCCGTCGGTGATAATAACGGCGTTGGCCACGGCCAAAACAAGGCCACGGACATTTTGCTGATTCTCATTGTCACAGAGAGAATGCACACAGTTTACTACACTGCAGTCAGGGAAACAAACAGTACCAGTTTTACTACAATCTGGTGCAGCCAAAATGTTTGTCTCATTTTATTGTTTTTTTTCCTCTCATTGAATTACTAAATTTCCTAAACTTTATGAACATTTGGGCAGTTTTCAGCTGCCATCGCACTACTGTTTTATTGGCAAACGTGATCTGACCAACTGATCAGTCGCCATTCAGGCCTAAAGTGTACCTGTGTATTTGTTTGTGTAGCCGGCAAACTGCTGAATGGCGCCAGTAAAAAAGGAAGCTCTATTAGATTTAGCTAGTGACGGCGGCAGTGAAAGTGCTTTGGTGCACAGCTTAATTGAGTGACAGTCTGGTTGTCGGTGACAACCCAAAGGAGTACTTGGGTGCAGTGCAAAACAGGGCAATTGGTGATTAACAGCAAAGACCGCCTGCAATAATCGGCGGCGCTTGCTTTGCAATTAGAGAAGTAAAAAACAAGTACAAATGTGTGTGTGTGTGTTTGGGCTGAAATAAGAAACAGCTGCTGAAGGCCGTTTTGCCACCAAATAAGCTTAAGTGATAACTGAAGGAAGGAAAAATAGCAACTGAAGTGTTCGATCGATTGAAGAGGGCGACTGTTGATTGGCCGATTTTTTTTGTCCGCCTGATTGGCTAGGTACTAAGTGCAACAACTTTTTCACCCAGCAGTAGTATTGCTAGTGTGAGTGCTAAATGTGGTTTTGCGGTTGGCTAATCTAATCATAGACAGAGCTGGTGCAGCAAGAAAACCTTGCTCCAGTGGAGTGCATTTATTTGCCTTCACTGATGCTCGAAACAGCAAGTAATGGTAACTTCTCCTGGTTAGCACTGGTCAATCACTGCGATCACTGGTGCTGCTGGTGGCAATAACGTAACTCAATCAATTGATTGAACAGATTGAACAGACTGAATGAGCGACGATAAGAAGGTTTTCACAGCTATTTCAAGTAGACTAAGGCTACTTGCTCAAGTGTAAACTTGCAAACTTTGTCTTGCAAATGAGGCAGTGGAAATGTGAAACCATCATTTCACAACCGCTATGGCTACTAGCAAAAATTGAGTGTCATTAGACGATTAGATAGAGTCCTGAAGAACTGAACATACTTCATGAGGATGTCTACTAACTAAAAAGAGAGAGGCAAAACTGTTAAGCTAGAACGGTCAAAAAGAGGCCGAGAGAAGTGTCAGCCTACGAAATGTTAGACAATGTTGTGCAAAACCCACGAAAGAACGGCATGTTTTGCTGTGATTTGATAAAGCCCAATGAGTGTGGGGGTGAGTTTGTGCGTACATTGTATCACAAAATGACAACTCAATAAATCAGCAAGTCATTTTTGGAGAAGCGGAAAAAAGTTACAAACTCAGTTTTTGTCAACTGCAAAGACAACAGCAGCAATGACTGAATAAAAATGACAGTTTGACTGATCAGATGGGAGCAGATACAAAAGCTATTGATCAACGAACTGCTTAGTGCAAAATGACTTGCCGGAACTTCTGCCAGTGTCACTTCTGCGGCTGTTTCTAAAACTGCATGGTTTGGCTACTAAATAATAATAACTGTATACATTATCTTTGCACTTTGACGCCACTGAAAAGAGGACACACAGGCAAACAAGAAAAGCAGACCAACTGATGATTGGCAATAATCAATTAGCAAAGTTTGATTGATTCAGAAAAAACAGAAACATATACTTGCAAAAAAAGAGGGTAAAACCCCAGTAAAAATGTTGACTAGCAGATTAAGAGAATGAATGGAAAGGACACTTACCGGGGAATAGTTCGCAGATCAGGTCCTGATTCAGAGTAAAGTGCCATGTCCTTGTCCTTGTCCATTGGTAGTCCGTGCTTAGTTTGCTGCTTTAGGGTCACTGATTCGCCGGCACTGAGAGCCATCTCGGAAGCGGTCACCGCCGCTCCAACCACCGCCGTAGTTTTTAGCTGCTGTTTTTGGTTTGTGTTGCCATTACCACTGTTGCTGCTGCCATTGTCCTTCTTTTCACTTCCTGTAAGGTAGAGCACGAGTCGCTTCTCGGCGCCCTCAAAGAAGTGCATTCCTCCCTGGGAGGAGGATGAGGATGAGGAGGCAGTGCTGCTGTCATCTCCCGAGCTGTCCGTGTCCGAGCTGTTGGAGCTGCCGTCGAAAATGGAGGCAGCCGGGGACTGCTGCGACTGGGACATCATACGGTGGTAGGTGTCCTGGTCGAGCAAACACTGCTGCTCCTCACCAGCACCACCTCCTGACATCAGCAAACTATTGCCATTGCCACTGCCCAGAGCATGGCAGCTCTTGTTGGAGACCGTTTCCAGAAGCATTGTTACACTCATTTGTGTTTGCTAGCGGCGAGTTTTGAGGACGAAGAAGAAGAAGGTCAAAAACTTCAGTTCTGAAAGAATCAAATTGCACAGATATTCGGTTTAGTGTGAGTGAGTAAGTGCTACAAAAGCAGGTGAAAAGGGCAATTCAAGACGATAGAAGGCAAGTTGTGCAAAGTGGTGCTGCTGCTGCTTCTTGATTATTTTGGCCGATGTTTAAATTTAGTACGGCTGTTGATGAAAAAAATTATACAAAATGTTAGCAACTTGGCAACAATATTTAACTTTGATTTTATTCAGTTTTTTACTGTCGAATCATGCTAAACAATAAATACCGAAACAAAATTACTAAGCTTAAAAAATGTTTTTGTTTATAAAATGAAACGACAACTAATGCTGCAGTAGTTGCTATCTTTGAACAGCACATCTTAAATAGGAATTATTTGGCATTCATCTCATAGCGGAAACAAAACAAAAACAAAAACAGCGTATAGACATCACCCAAATTGGGGCAATTTCATAAAAACAAAAACTGCACAAACATACTGAATAAAATCGACAAACCGTTTTTTCTGACTGACCAATAAAACGTGATAGAGAAAAGGAAAGTATTAAGGAAATATTGAAATGCAAGTGAGGCTAGATGTTCACTGTTCCAAATGGAATTGCTGATAAAAATTGCAGTAATTGAAAAATAGCAGTAACTGGGGATGTGAAAACCAGAGGGAATGGGCAAATGGGGACACTGTCAGAGTTGCCAGTGGTAGTTGGGCAGTGTACAAAACAGTAGACCAATAACTATTCAAATTGGTTTGCTAAAGCTATTAGCTGAAAAACGGCAAGCTCACATTGCGGTGCCCACAACTTTTTGGCCCCTTGACGACAACCAAGACGACCACCATTACCGCCATTGACAATAAGAATAAAAATAAAAAAATTTAGAAAAAAAACTTTGCAAAAAGCATCTAAATTGAGTCTAATCAATTCAAAGAGTGAAAACAAATGCTCACAGTCAATCGCCCAAAATTTTTGGCATACTCAAAAATTATTGAATTGCATATTTCTGGAAAGCTAAAATTGCCCTGATTACAAATATGTAAGTATCAAAGTGGAGCCCCAGATAGTTCCCGAGAAAACCGGGTCCGAACTGTACCTTTGGCTATGCTTTACCTACTGCTCCTTGTGCCATCTAGCGGAGTAAACACGTTTGCTGTTGTTAAACTGCACATTTTGGTCAACTTTGGACCCAGTTTTCTCGGGAACTATCTGGGGCTCCACTTTGATACTTACATATTTGTAATCAGAGCAATTTTAGCTTTCCAGCAATATGCAATTCAATAATTTTTGAATATGCCAAAAATTTTGGGCGGTTTTGTTTTCACTCTTTTAGAAAAACAACTAACATTTGATTTTTCTCATATTTTGTGTTTTCACTCTAAAAGTAAAAAAAGTTGGTAAAAACAAATGCATTTTCACTGTTTATTAGTGTATAAAAAACAAACTAAAACCATTGACTAAGTGATGGATGGATCATAGCGTTTGTTCTTAAAGTGTTTTTTTGGTTTGATTTTTTAATGGCTTTTCTAAAACGCTTTGATTGATATGCAGAATATTATCTAAAATCAAATAACTTTATTACAACTTTAGATGTAAATTTTTTTATTAAAAAAGTAAAAATAATGAAGTCAAGCGCAAAATTAAATCTAACATTTTATCTGCTTATTAAATTCTGAACAAAAGCGCAAACATGAAAATCAAATTGTTGAAAACTGTGGTATTCAGCATGAATAGTATAATAATAATTGTTAAAAATTCATGCAAACATAATCATTTAAAGTGAATTTAAAAACAAAATTGCTTACAAACCTAAATATTTTGCAAATCACACAAAAACTTTGCGTTATTGGGCAAAATAAAAAGAGAACTGATGAAAAAACTCAGGCAACAATAATTGAAAATATTTGGCAACAGGGTTTGGGGTGGCAAGTGTTCAGAAGTTAAAAGCTAAGCTCAAAAGGTTGGAGTAGGTTGAATTTTTGGAAAAAAAAGTGCAGAATTGGCGGGGTAGGTGAAGAAGGCGGAAGAAGAAGTGGTGATGAGGCGGTCGCTTCACAAAGATGGCTGGCTCAGGTGGCCGATTGCGAGTTCAGTATGGCACAGACAAGCTGCTGTCTTCGCCGCTCAAGATGACGGAAAAGACAAACTTAACGGCCCACTGGCGGCCTGCTTTTATACACCTGCCTCAGTTAAACTGAACTGCTCAAGTGTCCACTTATCAACAACAGTTCCTCCTCCTCTTTTTTCCTCTCGGAAAACTAATGGTGGTTCCTGCAGTGGTTTAGCAAAGGACACCACCAAAGGACACCCGCTAAGCAGAAGGGTGGCAGAAGTGAGAGGGGCAGTGAGGGGACAGGGAACCGGCAATCAGGGCAACTGTTGCTACAATCGGTGGCTGATAAAGTGCACGCTGAAATGAGTGCTGATTTTGGGTGGTGATAAGAACAAATAGGAAAAGGGAGAGAGGGTGGATAAAACACAGGCACAAGCACAGGCACAGACTTGAACTATGTTTGTCTGTTTTTTGCTATTAATGCTGCTTCTTCTTCTTTAGCCGCTGATAACCCCCGAAACAATTAGCAGGCAACTGATACTGATCAAGCGACTGACACTGGTGGTGTGGCACTGCTGTGCAAGTTTACCCACTTTTGCGACAGGCAAATTAAAACATGTTTAATTAATGCTAATGATTGTCAACACCTCAGCAACGAAAACAGCGGGAGACAGCGGGCAGCCATCAACATCCTCCAAACTATTACTACCACTACTTGGTTTGCATTTGCCAATGTAATCATATTTAAATTATCGCAGTTTTCAAAAAAAGCTTCAGCAAAGCTGAACTTATGATTTAAAACAGTACATTAGTACTATAGCAGACACACGCAAGTTCGTTTGACAAACACAAAACATGACAACGCAGAATAAACATAGCAAAGGAAATTTTT
Source organism: Tyrophagus putrescentiae (assembly GCA_024499935.1). Lineage (NCBI taxonomy): Eukaryota > Metazoa > Arthropoda > Arachnida > Sarcoptiformes > Acaridae > Tyrophagus > Tyrophagus putrescentiae. Next base: position 9,672,547 of record JAMZRA010000005.1, read on the forward strand.
CGCTAACTAGATTTCTCTAGAGGGTTAAAGAGAAAGATTTTTGAAAATAGATAAAAAAATTGTTTTGTTATTGTTGCCGTTGTTGCTGTCAACTGCACACATCAACTTAGTGTGCACGCAAACAGTGCAGAATGTAAGGTAATCGTGTTTGATCACTGGAACGGGATGCTGATTCAACACTGGACCACTGCTGCTCTCGACAGACACTCCAGACGGATAGGATTGCCAATTCCATTGCCCAATTGAATCTTTGTATCTTTTCTAGACTGTGTTTACTTTTTTTGCTTTTAACATTTTCAGTCTGTCTGTTTGTTCAATCACTAGAGCCTGCAGAGTGGTTCGTTTTTATGTTTACAGCTACTGTCGTCAAGCGTTTTCAGCTTTCATCTTTTGATACTTTTTACTGCTAGCATGTTTTTTACTGTCAATGTATGTGTGACAGTTTTTTTTCTCTTTTCCTAATCAAACACACACGCACAATTTGACAAAACAAATTTTTGAGCAAGCAAAGAATAAAGATAAAATGTGTTTGATTTTGCTTTTTTCCCTTTTAAATCCATTTTATTGGTGATACTTTATCAAATAACTAAAGAAAAAGCAAAGTCTTGGGCAAAAAGTTGCAGTAAAAGTTTAGCAATCATAAATAAACAAACTATTTGTTATCGTCTAAAGTATAAAAAACTGTCACCTATCAAAAGTTTTCAGCTAGTGAAACTTGAAAAACAAACTTTACAAGTAGTGTACTAATTAAAACTCAACAACAACAACATCCTAATTTTTACTTAGTAAAGTGGTACTTGAAGAAGTAAGAACCCTCTTAAAAGGAGAGCACTTTTCACTTACCAGTGCGCACTACAGCGAGCGGCCTTCGAGACGATTCGACGGCGCAGTGACGGAGCCGTGGTGAAAATGATGATGAAGAAGAAGAGGCTGCTGACTGGGAACGGCAAAAACCAAAAGGGAGCTGGTGTTTCAAGTGCTGTTTGTTTTGCTTGAGAAGATCTCTGAGAACAAGTGCAAGTCAAGTGGGGGCTAGTAAGGATTCGGTTACTTCAAATCATCAAAGCATCAGCTGTGCTTGAGCTCGTGAACAGCCGGTGCAGTGGTGGTGAGCGTGTCAGAGGCCGTCGCCGGGCGCTTCCGTCTACTGTTCGGCGATCGACGAAGCTGCGTGTGCCGAAGTGGAGGGCCGACAGCAAATGGTCCTGAAGATGTTGCTGCTGCTGCTGCTGCTGATGCAGAGGCCGTGGCGCCAACTTTTGCTCCTGCTACTGCGAACTGCCTGGCAAAGGTCCGCGGGGACATGCAGGGACTCGGAAAATGCAAGGATGATGACTAAGACTGATGGAGTTGAAACTGACAGAAAGGAAAAAACAACAACGACGGCTTGGGAAAGTGATGTTGCCTCGGTTGTTGCCTGTTTGACAATGAGCCACCCACGCAGGTTGATTGAATCTGCCTGTTTTGATTTATTCTGTTGTTGTTATTTTGCTCTTCGGCTGTTCTCTTCTGCTCTGCACTTCTGTTCAGTCAGTCAAAAAGGAGAAAAAGGAGAAGGAGCTTGAGAAGAGGTGAACTTGAACGAGAAGAAAATAGAAAGGGAGATAGAGAGGAAAAGCTGTCGGTCGACCTGGTAAGCTAAAAGTAAATACCGCTAGTCATATAAAAAGATGCAAGTGCACGCTGACAAAACAAAAAGACGAAGAAGTGGTAAAGAAGAATGCAAACGCCTGTTTCTGTTGCTGCCGCCTCCGTTTCTGCTTTTCTGTTGTTCTGCACCCAAACCCGAACGCACTGACGATTGCGGTTGCTGCATTACTGGCGGAAGGCTTCCACTGAGAAGGAACTTTTATTGTAAAGCGAAGCACGAGGGCGACCAGGGCTGCAGACGTCGACTGCTCTTGCTGCCTCACTGTCAGCTTGTGTGTGTCTGTTGTACAGTACCGCATAATGTACACACACACACTTACACTCACTGGCAGATTCTGTAAGTCAGTGGCAGTGGCAATCGCTTTTGTTGGCAGTGTCAGTGCCAGTGCAGTACTACAACACAGAACACGCACACTGTGTCAGTAGGTTCTGTCTGGCTGTCTTTTCCTTCTTCTCTAACACACACAGACGCATTTCTTTTCTTATCTCAATTCTCTAAGCTAAATTTGTCTGGCCGCTGGCCATTGCTGAGTAGTGCAGCCGTTTAGTGCAGTGTAGGCCAAGACGCTGAGGTAGATTGAAACAACAGACAGTATAAAGTAAGAGAAAAAACAAAATGAAAATGAAACAATCTGGCAAAGAGCAGTATTTAAGGAAACGTTTTTTGTTTTTTTTCTGTACAATGGCACACTGCCACTCTGCTTTTAATGTTTCGTTTCACCTATTCTTTATGCTTTTTCTGGTATGTGATTTGGCTAATTAGCATTTTGCGGGTAGCTAAGTGCCTGCACAAACTGCAGCAGGAAGAAGTCTGGAATATTCTTTTTTATTTTGTTTGCTTTTTTACTGTTACAGCTACCGTTTTTGCTGTTGGTGCTGCTTTCTTTTCTGGTAATTTTTATTTACGTCATCAGGCAAAACACTTTAAGTCTGTTGCAGTCAGTTATTGGGTTTACTACACTAACACAACCAACAACTAAATATGACTGAAAGTGCGTCAGTCATGTTAGACAAGTTTTTTAATCAAAAAATTTTTTGTTTTTTATTTTGTTCGACTTTTTTAACTATTGCTGTTTTACTTAAGCAAACAAAACATTCAGTTACAGTTTGTTGCCTCAGGTGATGCTACATTTAGAATAATTTTTTAACATTTGCATATTTAATAAGTTTGCAAAAAAATGCAAAAACTGAATAAATGTGTCAACTTTTTTAACCGATTTAAAAGCGCCGACAACATGCGATCGATGCACAATTTTGTGAATAGTGGTTCTCAGCAAATTCTACCATTCTTTTTTTGTTTTTGTTGTACTTCTTGGAATGCATTTAATAAAACAGGAAAGTACCAATTGAGTTTATGAACACACAAGCACAAACGAACTGTTTATTGCCAACTTTGCAACAATGTACAAAAAATTCAGTTTAACCGATCAATGTAATAATCGACTGAAAATTGGGCAAAAGTACAATTCAGTTGTTACTTCATTAATGATATTAAAACAAAGTACTTAATTAATGATAAAAATTTTTTGTGTATGTGTTTGCAACCTTTACGTAAATTGAATTTTGTTCATATTTAAATACAAAAAACCATCTTAAAAAAAGTTAGCAACGTCACCTATTAGTCACTCAAGAAACATCTAAAGAATAATTTTAGTTTATTTTTTTAATTTATAATAAATTATTTTTATCGTTTTAATAACGTTTTATAAAATCAATACAAATTCAAAGATTTTATACATAATTTAAATTTTTTTTGAAAAATTTATTGAGTAATTGCTATAAATAATTATTTGGTTAAACATTGAAGATCATATTGTGGCTGTTTTGAAAAAATAATGCAAAACGGAAACAATTTAAATGTTTTCTAACAATAAAGTTATGTGAAGTTGCGTGATAAAAAGAAACTAACAATATAATAAATTAAAAACAATTTTAAATTGAAGTTTTAAATAAAAACTTATTAAAAAAAGTATTTTAGGGGAATTTTACTATTTAAACTAATTTGTCAATTGAATGTTTAAAATTGAATAAATGAGATATTAGTATTAAGCAATGTAAGGGGCATAATGAAAAAATGAAAATCAACAATGGTTGGAAATCTGAGTTCAACAACTTGACAGCTGTTTAAGTTTGTGAGATCTTTTGTGTGGGTTTAAGTTGATGTGTTCATTGTAACTGATGTTGGTACTGAGTAAAATGACTTTTAGTAAATTTAAATTAAAACAATTACAATAAAAATATTAGTAATCCTTGTACGTTTCTAGTTATGAAATGGCAAATAAAGTTAGTAAAAATAAAACAAAAAGTGGTTAAACTAAAACAATACAAATAGAATGACAAAAAAGTACAAGTAAATTTTAAATAAAAAAAGTAAGTTTTTAGTGCTAGTGTTTTGTTGTCTGATGATTTGTTGGTACTTGTTTTGGTAGTATTTTCAAAATTCATATTTTGTTTAAATTTAAATTAGTATCTAGTTTAAAATAGAACAACAAATAAGTGTTTTGTTAGTTGAGTTATCAAGATTAAAAACTTGATAAAAGCATGGAAACAGCACTAATACCTACCGGTAATAGTTGGGCTTGAAGGGACCAGCCTTGCTAAGGCCCATGTACTTCTCCTGTTCTTCATTTAGCACAGTAAGCTTGGCATCAAAGCAGGGCAAATGGAGCGTTGCAACGTACTCGTCTGAAAGTTCAATAGTAGAGCATTTAAAAAAGATGTTTCCATTTGAGCCTGTCTACCTCATCACTTACCCATCTTCTTTGGCAACAGGTACACATCTGATTTGTAGCGCCCTTGCGGCGCATTGAACAGCTCAATGAGAGCCATAATCTGCGTGGCCGAGGTGATGGACGCCACAAATGAGGGTATGTGCGAGCAGGCCAGATTGACGATGCGGCCCTCACTGAGCAGCACCAGTCGTTTCTTGTCCGGCCAGATGATGTGGTCCACCTGAGAGCGCACCTTCTCCCACTCGAGGTCCTCAGTGCGCAGGCTGTTCTGTAAAGCGCAAAAACAAACAAAGCAAATTAATAAGTAATCAAAAAGTAGTTTGCTATTGAAACTCTAAACATACGACGTCAATCTCAGTGTTGGAATGTCCCATGTTGCAGAGGACGGCGGCATTCTTCATGACGTTCATGTGCGACCGACGGATGACGTTTTTGTTGCCAGTAGCAGTGATGACAATGTCCACCTTCTCAATGACGTCCTCCACAGTGACCACTCGAAAGCCGTCCATGCTGAGCGAATTGAACAAAAAGTTAATAAAAGGAGTTGCATTTGGTTTGAGCAGTTTTACCATGCTTGAATTGCGCAGATGGGATCAATTTCGGCAATGTAGACGATGGTTCCGACGCCTTTCAGTGCCGACGCGCAGCCCTTTCCCACCTCTCCGTAGCCACAAATTAGAGCGTAATGACCGCCAAGCAGAATGTCGCAGGTGCGTTTTAACCTAACAAATTGTATGACAAGTTTACAAATTAATTAAAGTTAAGGTTTTTGGTTCAGTCACACTCACACATCAAGAATGGTTTCTCGTGGACTGTACAAATTGTCAAACTTGGTCTTAATGACGGAATCGTTGACGTTGATTGCCGGTACAGTCAGCTTTCCGTTCTTGGACAGCTGATAAAGTCGATGGACGCCGGTCAGGCTCTCCTCAACGATGCCTTTCAGCATTTTAAAGGCGACCGGGTACTTCTTTAGCATTAAGTGAGTAGCATCACCGCCGTCGTCGAGAATCTAGTGAAGAGTTTGAAGTTAATAATAAATCATTAAAATACTTTAAACAAAAAAGAGGTGATACTAACCATATTGGGCTGCCAGTTGTCGGCGAGGAGGCAGCGATCAATGCACCACCAAAAATCTTCCTCAGACTGGCGATTCCAGGCGAAGATGGGCACACCGACGTTGGCCAGCGCAGCGGCCACAGTGTTCTGCGTCGAGTAGATGTTGCAGGTGGCCCAGCGGACGTGGGCGCCCAGCGCCATCAGCGTCTCGATCAGCACGGCCGTCTGGGCGTTGATGTGAGTGCAGCCGATGATTCGGGCACTGACAAAATAGGTAGTGAAAAGTTAAAAATGAGACACAAAACAAAAAACATTAACTTCAACCTACCCCCTCAGCGGTTGATCGCTCTTTGCCGTATTGCGCAGTGACATAATGCCCGCCATGCCTGAAGTGGAAGAAGAGGAAAGTACTAATGTGTTTAAATACAATAATAATATGTCAAAACAGAGTATAAAAGGGGGAAAAGGTTGATGAATAGAGAGGCCAGTCCAACACATGCCAGCAGAAATTGAACAAACAAGAGCAAAGTAGAGCAGAGCAGAGCAGAATATAGAAAGAGAGATAAGCAAGTTTCAGCACACAGTTTTTGCCGACTTTACACGGTTTTCCTCTGTACAAACCTTGTTCGGCGTACTCAATTTCCCTGCGGCCGTACTCCGCCAGTTTGATGTCCCGTACGGCAAAGTCGGTGAAGCCCTTGGCGGCTCGCTGGGCAGTCAGTCGGGGCGACTTTCGGTAGCACTCGTCGTCCTCGTCCTCTGAGCTGGAGCCAGTGTAGGAGGAAGAGTGCTCTGAGGCCGATGAGTAGGAGCCTCGACGCTCTCGACCCTGTCCACCGCCCGAACCAGCGGTGTTGGCGCCCTTTCCGGCAACAGCATTCTCCTCAGCATTTTCTTTGTCTCCAGTGGTGGTGGTGGTCGACGATGAGGAGGAGGCTTTGCCAGCAGTGGTCGCCTTCCCTGAACTTTTCTCTCCATTCTCCTTCTCCTCCTTGATGGTTCGCTGCGGAGATCGAGAGGGCGACTTGCCGCCGCCGCCCCCTGATTCAGGTTTGCCCAGGGTCAGCTTTCCAATGCCAGCAGCAATTCCGGCGTTCGTTGTTGGAGATGAGGCAGTTCCGCCGCCGCTGCCTGAAGAGGCGGCGGCGGCAGCGGCAGCCGCGGCCAGCAATGGCGACTCGCCCAGCAGCGATGCCGCCGGTCCGGCCGCACGACCCGACACTGGCAGGCTCATTCTGCGACGATGACGTTCCTTGAAGGTGGTGCCAGTCTCCTCTTCAGAGGACTGCTGAACCTAGGGAAGGTAACATGTGAAAGAAGAGAAAGTTAAAGTCAAGTTTTCAAAGAATATCTATGTGTCAAGATAAAATATCAAAATGTGAAAAAGTATGTCCGTCTGAACGGTAAGCCGCTCAGACAACGACTGAACGACGACGATGATGTGTTTTGCAAACACATTACACACACACTCCAAGGCGCACACAAACACTAAGAAAGCATTACACACACACACACACGCAGGCTGAATATTCTTACAAGCAGTTGGAACACCACAAAGTGTTGCTGCAACAGCAGTATCAGCTGCAGCAGCAGCAGCAACAGCGGCGGCGGCGGCACTCAACTCAACACATGAAGTCACTTTTTGATTTCTTTGCATGCACAAACACTCTCACACACTTACTAATTCTCTCACTGATTGGTGTTCAGATGTTCAAAAGTGTTTAGTAGTGATGGCGTTGCTGATTATGGTTATGGCTTTTTTGAATTGATGAAAAAGAAGAAGGGAAAGAGAGAAGAGAGGAAAAAGATATAGAGCGCAAATTACATTGCCTCCCTTTGGCTCTAAACGATGCTTTCTCGGAACGAAAAATGGCATGTGATTAGGGAATGCCTAAAAAGAGGAGGAAAGAGAATTGCGCCTCGTGTGGCCGTGCAAATGCAATGATTCTCTAAAGAAGTCAGCTTGTGTGTGTGTTTAAGGAAGTGTGGCCATGTTTGCTGTTTGGCCTTTTCCTTTTAAACCATCTGGTGCGGCATGGTTAGCGGTTGATTGCTAATGAAGAAGTGCAATGTTCTAATAGACAAACAGATGAGAGAAAGCTAACATGAAGAAAAGAGCAATTATTGCCCGTTTGATGAAAATGTGATGCTGTTGCTGCTGCAGCTGCAAATGATGAGGTAGTAGCTGGTGATGGCAATGTCAGTCAGTCCGGTCTAGTCGATCAGCAGCTGGTCGTTGATGATGAGCTCAGTTAATCACACGCCGTTTTCATCAACACTGGCTCGAGCTGTTTAGGGGATGCTGATGCTACTGCTGATGCTGTTCTTGGGAATGATCAACCAAAGGACGACAAGTGTGTGAAAGAGAGAGAGAGAGAGAGAGAGAGAGAGAGAGAGAGAGAGAGAGAGAAAGAACTTGCGCTGCAAAAAAACACACACACTCACAAAGAATACGGCATTTGCGTCGCCACTGTCGCCAGACAGTGTGGTCGCCGACTGACGGCGCTTGACTGACTGACAAAGCCGACAGCGGAAATGAACAGAAGCTCAAAAGGAATGAGAAAAAAAGAGAGAGGGAAAGATAGAATGAAGTACACACATTAACGCGTGAGATACAAACTTTCACAAAGTCCAATCTGCTTGCTAATCCGAGGAAATGATCGGAAAATACATGACAAGATAGCTTTTAGGTGCATTTACGTTTGTGTGAAACGGCAGAACCGGCCAAAATTAGACACTGCCGCCAGCAAAATCTAACTAACTAAATTTGGTTTGAAATAAAAACACAAAGCAAAAAGTGGTCTCAACAAGCACCAAATAGCTGTGTGTGTCCAGTGTAAAACTGGTGGTACCCCCAGGGAAACACTTTGCTACTCAGACACAGCCGTAATGAAATTGTCTTTCAGTTTTGTCAGAGATATAAATAAACACAATAAATAAATATATTCACCGTTAAACAGACACAAAAAAATAGAAACGAAAAAAATTGAAACAGAATGAAAAATGAATGGGGGCAAAATGGCGAATAAAAATGCATGTATATGGTGCATGTCCGGTGGCCGGTGCTAAAATGTTTGTGTTTTATTTAAAAACAAAAACATCAAGTGCAAATTGGCAAACAAAATTAAACAAAAAAATATTTTAAAAACATAAAAACCTGCTAAAACTAGTCTAAAATTAAAGTTTATAAATTTTAAAAATGATTAAATTAAAAAATTAGTTATTGTCAATTCAGAAATTTTTACTTAAAACTAAATTGTGTTTTTTGCAAGTTTTTTTTAAAAATAATATTAAACTAAACAAAAATACTTAAGTTAACATAAAAACTAAATATTTAAAATCATTAAAAAGAGTGTTTAAACTTATAAACAAAATTTTAGATTTTGTGTGAGTAATAAAAATAAAAATAAAAACAATTTTTTAAAATTCATTTTTGCATTTTATCATTTTAAACAACTCAACAATTGTACCTGCATTAAAAAGGTTATTTCTTTAGATTCACTAGGCAATCGTCTAAATTGCACTTGACTGTTTGACTGACCAAACTTTCGTTTAAACAAAAAATAACGTGTTAACTTTTTAAATCGAATCCACTTTTTCTTCCAGTTATTCATTGTTAGATTAAAAACATAATATAATCGAAAATATTTAAAACACAACAAAAAAATGCGTTTAAAATTTCATTTTAAAAACTATTTTAAAAACACAAACAACAATTTAAATGGATATTATTGTGTCACAAATCTAAACAAATTATAACTATTTTATTAAAAACAAAAAGCAATAAATACACAAAATAACAAACAGGGTGCTAATTAATTAAATTTAGTATTGATTTATTGTTTTATTGCTGACTCACCTTTATATGCTTTTTTGCAAACGTAATTACGTTATATTTTTAGTTGATAATTAAAAGTAGGTGAATTTTATTAAAAATGTTAAAAAAGTTTATTTTGTTTATTCAAAAACTTAGTTTATTTGCAATTTTTTAAAATATTTTAATGTTTAATGTTTGTAAGCTAAAGCAATAATTTATTAATAAAAACTTTTTTCTAATTACTGGCGTTGCCTATTAACAAGAAAAATAACTTAAAAACGGTTGTCAAACAGAAAACGTAACAACAAACAAACAAAAAAGCTTTTTTTGCTGTAAAGAAGCTTACTCCATCTACTGTTAACGTAATCAGATTTGGGCAAACCATTAATGGGCTGATAAAGTATTTAACTGGTGATTAACAATTAATCTCTGAGTAAACCTTTTATAAATTTAGACTAACATTTTCCCATTTTTACTAGTACTGAAAAAATGTATGAAAAACTGTCAACGCACATTAAATAAACGGACCGAAAAAACCAAAAGTATGCTTTACTATTTTTTATTTAAAAAGTTGACATTGCATTAGCACCATTCAAACAAAATAACCTTTTTTATCCGTTGCCAACTTAGCGTGACAGCAAGTGCAAAGTGGTCCATTTTATTTAAAAACCGGGATGAAACCAAATGAAAATGTAGAACTGAGCAGTAGTGTCCTGCGTGCTAATCAAATTGCCATTAGTGAGTGCATTTTACCAGTGATAGTAACCAGGATGGTAGCGACAGTCGCAGCAGCACTAACAGTTTTACTAACTCAAATGTAATTCAGGCAGACATAACTGTTTTCCATTTACCCCTTACTTTTCCATCACTCTCATTCATTTGGACAGATCGTGATGTGCACCGGCACACTGTTTTGCTACTTTGCTGTTTTATTTTTATAGTTCACCTAGTTACTCTGTTTGTCGACATTTTTATTACATTTTTTGTTACTTAAGCAATGAAGTAGCAAAAAACAAAACTGCAGCAAGAGAAACGGCAGCAAAAACAGCGGCAAAATAAAGTATAACAGTGAAAACTGACATCAAAAATAGAAACATGTTTTTGTGTTTTGTGTAACGCCTTCATTATATTTAGTTTAAAACAACACAAATAAAAGCAATTAATTTAACAATCTTTAAAAACAAGCATATTTTAGACAATATACATATTTGTTGTTGTATATTTAACTTAATGCTGCTGGTAATTGTATAAAAAATGAAATTAAGACGACGTTTTTAGCGCTATTTGTAGGTGCCGTTTTTTGCAGTAATATGATCAGTCAGAACTGCACTGCATTACACAGGGAAAAAAAGTTTTAGGTTTCTCAATCATTCAAGCCTAAATTTAATATACTCGGTCACTTTTCTTACAATGTAGGTGTTTTACTAAAAAAACATTACTGCTGTGTTGTTGGTAAATATTATCTATCAAAGTTGTGACAGTGCAACGGCGATCAAAAGTAGTTGAAAGCACATGATTTGCTACATTTTTGTCAAAAACGGAAAAACGCTAAACGACAGGAATTTAAATGATTTTAAAATACGAAACAACATTTGATTGATAGCAAACAAAACATGTTTTAACATTAGAAAATTTTGTTTTATATTATTTGATAAATGACACTTGTAAGTGTTAATGGTTAAATAATGTATTTGTGCCTTTTGAAAAACTTTAGTAAATAAAAGCAATATCGATAATATTATTCTGCTAATAAGAAATAAATAAAACAAAACAAAGCATAAACTTTAGCAAACCTGAAAATTTGAACGTGTTGAAACTTGCGGCTCTTCCATTGTCTTTTTGATTGTCGTTAGTACGTTTGGTTTTGTTTGAGCAAAAAAGTTTTCAAAAAGCAAGTATGCTAGCAAGTCAGCAGTGCTGAGCTGTGTCAAAAATGGTGTGTTCTGGTGCTGTTAATTGAGTAACAACAAACCGATTAAGTGTCGTGCAAGAGGTAATTAGGCAGCTTTGACGAACACCTAAAGAAAGTTGATTTCTTTCTCTTCGGTAACTGACTTCAAATGTGTGACACTTTTTGACGTCAACACTTACACACCACTTTTGGTGAGAGGTATTGCCCTGTGATTAATATTGATATTGAATATTAATGCTTTTAAAGGGGCCGCAATATAACTTGTAATCCTCAGTAATGAGCAATTTTGAAGAGGAGAAAAAGTAGAGGAAAAATGATATATTGAAAAATCAAAGTGCCACAAAACACCACTTGGAAATTGGAGACGGTAATGAGGTGAAGTTTAGTCTGACTGACTGACGGCCAATTAGATCTGGTTAGGACAGATGCAAATGTGTGCGAGGAGGATGTGTTGGTTGTAGTGTGTTTTGCAGGATTGCCTGTAATTCAAATGCTGTACAGTCTGTTTGGGCAAAACACAAACAGACAAACAGAAAAAAACAGACAGACTGGTGGCTAATTGCTTATCAACGACAGTTGACAGCTGCAGCTGCTGGCTTAGTTGGTTAGTTCTTTGATTGGCCAGAATACAGATGGGCAAATGTCGTGTACAGAGAAAAAGAGGAAAGAGGAAAAGAGTAAACGATCAAATGAATAAACTGCTGCTGCTGCTATTGTTGTAAATGATGATGAAAACGAATGTGCCTTAAAATATGGAGCAAATTATGCTGTTTGTCGGAGTAGAGTTTGTAAAGCAGCAGAAAAAAGATGAAAACACTGTAAACAGACAGACGTTCAGTGAAGCAGCAGGCTAAAATTGTCTGTCGAACAACGACAGCTTAAGCGTGTTTGTGTGTGTGAGTGAGTGTGTGTGTAATGTAAACGACTACCACGATTTTCTTTTGGTTGCTGTTGCCGTCGTTGCGGTTCTTATTGTTGGTGTGCTAGCGGTACTGCCGCTGCTGCTGCCGCATAGAAAAGCGGTATGAGCCGTTCTGTGCAAGTAACGTTTAGTTTTTTAGCTTTCTCACAAAAAGAAGAAGTGACACAAGTTTGAAATTTTAATTTTTAATTTTCAAAACGAGTACCATTAAAGGTCGATTAAGAAATAAACTGCAGTGTTTAAAGGTGATAGCGTAGAGGCAAGCGTTTTTTATTCTTCCACTTTTTATTGGCAATAGTCAGTTTGCGGGTCGGTTTTTCGGTTTTCAACTGCTTAAAGTGTTCGCTCTTTTTGAACCTTCTCCTCCGTTTACACTACACGTTTAGTGTACGTCAACTCCGTTTTTCCCGTTGAACTTTTGCTGTCTGGCTGAAGCAGTGCTACTAAAAGTTGGTCTCCGGCTGAGTTGAGTCGGGTCGGGTCGGGTCTAGTTAAGCGGTGGCAAACTCACTTTTTCATTTGCTTTGCTGGTTAGAGTCGCTGCTATTGGCCGTGTCTGCAGAACCGCTGTTACCAGACGGTTTTTCCTCTGCTGACACTATTTCCTCTTTATTCCTCTTGTTCTTGTTATTATTCTTTTGCTTTTTCTTTCCGACTTCTTCTTTGTCTTCTGCAGGCGCAGTCAGTCGCCGGCAGTCGTTGGTGGTCGTTTGCCTAACACTCCGATTGCCTGATTTTAGATATAGCCTTCATAGGGCACACTGGGGCACTCTGACTGCAACAAAACTGTTCTCAAAGTAGTAATAGCAGCAGTAGTAGTAGTCTACTGGTTTGCACTCTGACAGCCTAACTGGCTAATCAAATGTGATTGTCTGTTGTGTTCAGTGCACAGTGTTTGCTGTACACTGTACAAACGAACCAGTCAGCGCTTGAATTGCCGGCACTAAATTACAAAGAATGAACCAGCGGAGAAAAGGTGTTTAGCGGCAGGGCAGTTACAAAAAAGCAACATTGCAGGTTTCTGACAAATTAAGGTGTTTTCTAAGTAAAACAACGAAACTGACATTTAAATGAAGACATTTGAAATTGCATAAATTTAAAAAATAGAGCAGTTTTTGTTTAATATTCAAAAACCGTTTCAAACTTTTTTATTGTTTTCATTTCCACGTCACCATTTAAAAAAATTCCAATAAATATTTAACGAGTACCGGCAACCAATGACAAATTCCAGCCAATAAACAGCATACAGTGGCCTAAACGGCGTGAATAATTCTATACGTTTTCTATTCAAACTGTGCACCTAAACTTGCTAAACTGATTGTCGTGGAAAATTGAAGAAAAGGAGAGAAACAGGCCAAAGATTGCGCTCGATTGTCAAGGACGTACAGAGAGCGAACAGGCCTGTTTTCTCTCCCTCTTTTCCACATTTTCTATTCTCATCACCGGACGTCTGTCGGCTGGCCGATAACTCAGAAGCTGTTTTGGCAAAACTCAACACCAGCAACAGCAGCAGCAGAAGCAGTAGAAGTTGCATAGGCAAAAAGCCATAATATATAGCTAGTCGTCAAAGAAGTTTGTTAGAACCAGATACCGTCGATTGGTGCACGCACACACCACACACACAAACGAACGAAAGCTAAAGTACATCAAGTGCTTGCATGTGTTTGCAAAAAAGCAGAACCAATATTGTGCCAACAAAGTAGTAAAAGGCAATGAAACTTAATGAAAAGTAATAAAAGGGGAATCTTTTGAGGCAAATTAATAAAATTTTAATCAACAGCAAAAGAAAACTGTAAACAGTGCAGATGTTGCTGTGTAATTTTGACTACCGTTAGTAGGTTATAATAATACATTGAACGGTCAAAATAAAAGGGCATTTCTCACATTAAAACTAATGTACCACGCAGATAACTGATAAGGCAGCAGCAGCAGCATTAACAACAGAATTAACGACTTTCGCAAGGCGACAATAACAACAACAACCATAGTGTGCTGAACAATCAAAAGAAGAATCGCCTTTCCCATTCTGTCTTCATTCAGCCCACCTGGCTTTTGCAAGGGTTAAAATTAGACGCTGGTAAGAATCAAATGACGATTCGAATACAACTTGCTCATCATCATCGTCAGTTCATGTTGTTTCTGTTGCCGAGAATCTCTGCTGCTACCACCACCACTGCCACCATAGTCGTCGTCGTCGTCTTAGCTGATCGACCTAATGTGCTGGTGGCAAGTTGGCGGCAGGCAGAGGGACACACTCAAGTTTGCCTTCACTACTTTGTCTTCTTTTTCAATGTAATTAGTAGTGATTCTTTCTTGTTCATCTCGTCGTTTTATATTTATCCTTTTTTCTGCCCAGCTCTGAACACGTTGGCAAACGAGAGAACTCACTCATTTACTCAGACTTACGCTTGGATACGCACGCACCAGTCAAACACACTCTCAATCACACAAACACAACTAAAAAAATGCGGTTCAAGATGGTAAGCAAAGAATGAAAATGACTAAAGTAAATGGATCATTCTTTTCAAGCCTTCGAGGAAATGCCATTATGTGTGGTAATAAGAGAGAAAAGTAAAAAGGAAAAGTAGCATGTGTAAATAAGTGCAAGTAGTGCTCACTTCTTTGTTTCTTTTTTCTTTTTTTTGCTCGACATTAATTTTAGTTTGCAGCCAGACAGTCAGAGTGGCACTGGCACTGACACTGGCACGCAATGTTCGGGTAAAGTTAGACCGAAGCAGTTTGCATGAGAAAACATTGACAAAACTGCTCATCGTCGAGGGCAATTTGACAAATTGGCGATTCAAGTGCATCCTGAAGCTGTTGAGAAGCCGACATTCCGTGACCATGAGTTTACTGGCAATGGTAGTCGTACTTTCTGTGAGTCATTTGTCTGGTACCAGCAGACAAATATAGACATCCTTTGGGTTTGATGCGAAAACCACCGAACAAGTACTAATCATTGAGCAAAAACTAAGAAAACAACTGCAGAAGCAATAATTGAGCGGATGTGCAAATTAAACGGGTTGTTGCGGTAACAAGACAGCTCACAGAAGACAAGTCGATTAATTGCTTGCACTTACCACTAATTAGTCGGAAGGCAAACAAGAGAAAGAGAGAAATAAGTAGTCAAGTAGAGCGCTGTTGCTGTGCTGTGGGCTTTTTTATTGCCGTAATTGTGTTGCTTGTCTTCTTTGGCAGTGAATTTGTGTTGGGACAATTAATTAAAATCGTCAGTTTGTCTGTGGTTCCTAAGTAAAAGTGTGCACTTGCTTAAAAAACGGAGCAATCGGTTCTAACATTAGACGGAATTGACCTTCTTGCGTTTAAAAAACTTTTTTTTGTTTTTAAATTCAGTAGTTAGTAATTTTTCAGATAACTAAATAAAATTTAAAGCAGGCTAATGATATTGGCAACGTGAGTTAGGAAAAAATCATAAAAAATACAAATAGTAGTCATTAGAGTAGTATAATTATTAATTAAACAACATTTGCTTTGACATGGCACGCCTCTAAAATGCAAAATAAAAATTCTAGAAATTAAATCTAATAACTCATATTAGCTTACTTTAAATAAATAAAAATTTTATAAACAAAATTTTGTTTGCAATTCAGTCAATTTAAAAAATCATAAACTTTTAGAAAAAAATTGTTACAAACTTGACTGAATAAAGTTGTCAAAAAACGTCAGCAATGGCAAATTTACAGCTATTGCCAATCAATGCAAAGATTGTCTACTGTTGTACAATGATAAATAAAAAAGCGGAAGATGGTTCAAATGAGTGAGAATTTAGCAGTAAAATAGCTTGACTAAGTAAACTGTGTGCACTGAAAGCAGGCAACAAAAAAAATCAAAGCTGCTTAAAAGTAGATGGGAAAGTTAATGACAAAAGGAAGAGATAAACTACACAATACAGAAAGAAATTGAAGAAAGAAGAAGAAGAAAAGAAGTGACCGTTACGGTTGAGCGGTGCCGCCATGTTGCGTGAATACCACTTTACTGGGCGACAATCAGGCACACTGAGGCAAATGAGGCCTCAGCCACAAGGTACTACTGCTGCTGCCATCACTGTTGGCACGCTTGTTGCACGCCGTGCAAAAGGGGGCAAAGAGGAGGAGGAAATTGCCAGCTGACTACTACTTACCAGTCGGTACACCGTCGGCACAACAACACTTGGGGAACAGTAGTACAACAGCAGTTGGTGTGAAAGTGCTGATTATTGGTTAGATAAGCTGCTCAGACATGTGCTTTTTGTGGAGAAAGCAGTAACAGCAATCAGTAGAAGCAATCGGTCAACGGCCAGTCAATAGGGCATTCTTTTCTGGTGACTGTTTTTTGATGTTGCAAACTGATCAGCAATTTTGTTTGCCCACAATCAGTGTGATGACCAGTGGCAAATGATGAGCAATAGGCAAAATGTGTGCTGATTATACAGCAGTGATGAAAGGTTTGTGATATGAAACAGTAGTATTAGCGATAAACCGTGATTGTGTCACTTGAGCACTACCAAATGGCCAACAGCATCAATTTCGCTTGTTGAGAGAATGAAATCTTCATCTGCCGCAGACGCACGTGCTCGGTAAGAAATCTGTCCTCACTATGCCGTCTCCTGTTCCTACTCTTTGGTTTGTTCATTCCTTTTCCCTCTTTCTCTCTCATTCCCCTTCTCCCACTCATTCTCTTGTTGCAGCCCTCTTCAATGCTTTTCTTTCTTGCCTCTGGCGCAACCGAGAACCGCGGCAAAATGCAACCGTTGCTGCTTCTGCTGCAGTCGCTGCCGCCGTTTTTCTTCTGTTTCTGTTTCTGCTGTTGTTGTTGCCGCCACCACAAGCTAACAACGTGCAAGCGCCTAAATCGACTTTCGCCGCACATTTTTCAGTGTCAATGTTTTGGTTGTCGTTTTGAGCCTCTTTTTCTTGTCTCCAATTAAACTGAAAGGTGAAAGGAGAAAAAGTAAGTTAGCCAGCGGTGCACTGTTTTCAAACACACAGTAACAAAGAAGCAGTCAACAATAATGTTTGTTCACAGAGAGGATTTGGCGCCGTTTTACTTGTGCTCTGATTGATCATGTCCACCTCATGCTCTCTTCTGTCATCGATGACTGCTGCTGATTAGCGTGATCCGCAACCGTGCTGCCACAACTGAGGTTTATCTTTCTTTTCTTTCTACACACATTTGCCGACAATAACTTAATCTCTTCTCGTTCTTGTCTCCCTTTACTTTCTCTCACCGTTTATCTGGCGCACTCGTTCTCACAACCACAAAGCTATACTACTTCTGTCGGAAGCCATCAACAACGGTGACAATGGCAGCAGCAGCAACAGCAGCAGCTTGCACTTGACCGAGCAGTCACGAGTCGGCTTCTGTATGTGAGTCAGTCTGCTGGAACAGCAGCTCTCTTTCTGTGTACTGTAAGTTTGCATGTGTGCTGTGCTGTGCTGTGTCTGAGTAATACATCAAACACGTCGCCAGGTGACCGTTTGCCGCCAGTCAGCGCTAAAGACAACAACAACAGTAACGACAACACAGCAGCAGCAGCAACAGCAGCATCAGCAGGAAAAAAGAAACAATCACTGAAGTAAGCATGATCAATCGCCATAAGGTTGCCTGTCCTTTTCCCTGCACACTCTCTCTTTTTTCTCTTGTCTTCTCGTGTTCTCACCACTCAGACTGACCAATCAGTCGACACTCTCACCACCACCACTATCACCACCTTTCTTCCTTTACCTCTTTTCTCCTTCTTTTTTTCCTCTTCTCCCCTGTTTTCCCTGCTTTCTTAACTTTCCTCAGCAGTGGTTCACTGTCAAACTCGTTGAGACCAGGCGTTCTGCTGAGCAACACGAGCTCCACAGTTTGCGCCAGTATGTGAATACGCTGAACGCGTGTAAGTGAGCGATTGAATGAGTGTGTGTGTATGCAGTGCACGCGCCGCTGCCCTTTGCCTGTCGGCGCTACAAAGCATACATACAAACACACACACACACTCACTACGAGGCGATGATGATGTGAATTAAGCGATAATATTGCCGCCACTGCCGTTGCTGCCACTCACTCACTCTCACTCTCAGTCCGACACTCTGCAGACTGCTCACTCTCAATCTCAATCTGACTTTTTGCTTTTCTCTCTCCCTTTTCCTGTCTGTCTGCGCCAGTGGCGATCATCGGCGGTCGTGCTCGTGCTCGTGTCAATGAGATGGTGATGATGGTGATCTCCTCTTGCAAGGCAAACCAGTGACTAGGCAGTGACTAGAAAGAAACGGTAATGCCTCTGGCTACTTGCACTTGAATATTTGCACTCCATCTTTTCCATCGATTCATCTTGTCATCCTCTCATTTTATTTGCTGCTAATGCTCCTTGCTGTTGTCTATTTCAATATCCCGTTTGTTTCTGGTTAAAACCTCTCTCAACATTTGCTTAATTATCACCAGGCATCATCCCGCTACAAAACCATCACTGACTAAGTACTGTCAAGCAGACAGAAGAGCTCTGTGCTAGCACTGTGCACGCGCACTGCCTTCACTGCTGCAGAAAAAACGGGCAAACACAAACAAATAAACAGTAAACATCCGCAGCATTTGCAGCATCGGCAGCACTTGTTTCGCTTTTCCTCTTCTTTCCCCCCACACTTTTTCTCCTTTTCAATTGGCTCTGCCTGTCGTTTGATGGCCAGTCACTAACAAACACTGGCACGCAAACTACCAACAAACAGACAGACAGACAAGCAAACAATTTCAACATCAGCAGCTGCCATCGTTGTTACCCAGTGTGTGTGTGTGTGTGTGTGTGCTGTACAGCATCAATCGAGAAAGCCAGCAAACCAGCAACCACACCTAACCAGCTGAGGACCAATACGACAACGACGACAATAATGATGATGATGGTGATGGTGACGGCTAGCACTACCTTACTGTGACACCCGATTCACCCACAAAGCATCCTTCGTTCATACCTTTTGCATTTATCATCATCATCACGCAATCACCAGTTTTCGCACTGCTCGTACAGTATTGAACGCCTGAATTCTGTGCGTCTCTTGTTTCTCAAAGCTCAGAACATCTGCCAAAAAGTACTACTACCACTAGGAAGTGCCATAAACCTAACGTTTCAACGCTGTTTCTGTGTCTACATTTGTATCGTCACTACCATCGTCTCATCAGTCAGCAGCAATCTACTTGCCCTGCATCATGTTGCCGGGCATTGCCATCTTCGGCAGCGACCCCCTGGTCAGCCTACTCGTCCGGTACTTCCGCAATGGCGGCTTCACCGTGGTGGCCCTCTGGTCGCCCACCGCCGAACAGGCGGCCACACTCGCTAATGAGTAAGTAAACTGGTGATCTGATCTACACTACTACTTCCACCTGTAACTTTTCCACTTAAACTTCCAATCCATCTGCCAGAAACCAGATCAAAATTCACTCAAACAACGTGGACCGCATCCTGCTGCTGGGCAGCGTGCAGTTGATCGTCGTGGCCGCCAGTCCGCACTTTCACAGTCAGATCGCCTCGAAGGCGTGCGGCATCGGCAAGCACGTCGTCGTCGCCAACTGGCCACCCGCCTACTCGCTGGCGGAGATGCAGTCGATGCAGGCCGCCGCCGCCAACTACCCCTCCCTCATTGCCCTTCTCTTCACCGCACTAAGACATGTGCCCGCACTGCAGCTGATGCACAAGCTAATCGTCGAGGACCGACTCATTGGGGCCGTCAAGACGGTCCAGGCGGCCGTCCTCTGCGATGTTGTCTCAAGTAAGTGACGGACGTAGGGTGACAAATGATGTGTGTGTGTGTTGTGCAATGATGATGGTAGAGATTGCGCGCACTTATCAGCACCAGACGACGACTGCAGTGCTGGCAGTGCTGGCAGTGTCTTATCACCCTAGGAAGTGACACTGTCACTGTCAAGTCTGTGATTTCACTTGATTTCAGGCAGACACTTCTCAAGTCATGCCGCTGGCAGTGACAATGTGCTGTCACTGACGACGACGACAACTGTCACATTCTTATCTTAGTGCTGACAAGTAGTGTTGTTTGTGTGCTTGCACTTGCGCTTTCAGCTTTATTTGTTTTGTTTATTGTTTTACCTTAGAAATGCTTGCGCAACTGTGCACGTTTTAATTTAAGTTTCAAACTATTTTTATTATTTGTTGCAGTTTACGAGGAAAAATCCGTCATTTGGGACAAGTTTATGGGCGGTGGCCTACTGTCACTGTACGGCAGCAACCTCATCGACGTCATCAGCTTCACCACGGGCTTGCGAGCACGCAAGGTGCACGGAATGATTCGCACCTTTAACCACCTTCTGTCAAATCACCGTGAGTTTGCAGCCGTTAGTTGGAGTGAAAGGGCGATCAGTTGACTGATCATTGCTACCTTTTTTCCACTTCTAACCCTCACCTTAATATCATATTTACTGATTTGCATACAATGTCCACCCACACAGATATCTTGCGCAACAACGCCGACGATTTTGTCACATTTCAAATGGAGATGTACGGCGGCGGTGGTGGTGGTGGTGATGACGGTAATGTTGAGGGTGGTGAACTGGAAAACGGTGAAACTCAGCCAATTCATCACTCGGAGAAGTTTCACCCGGAGATACATGAGCACAACTGGGCCATTGCCACTGTGACCTTGAACGGCCTGCACTACAATCACCTGCCTGAGCACGAGCTGATCGTCTACGGCAACGGTGGCTACCTTGCCTATCGCAACGGAAATCTCTACGGAAAGTTGAAACAGGTGACGCCGCCGTCGACTGTGATGGGAACAACGATCACGACGGCGACGACAACCTCGTCGACCATGGCTTCACATGGCGAAAATGGTGGAAACACTGGAAACAACAACGGCAATGGCAATGGCAACAGCAGTGGCTTTCTCAACTCACTGGGCAACCACAGCTGCAGCAGCAGCAGCGGCCACGAGAGCGGCGCCTCCTCCTTTTCCAAGGAGAGCATCTTCTACCTGGACGACTTTGACGCCGCATACCATCAGCAGCCACTTGAGTTGAGCTCACTGGGAACGTCTGCCACTACCGGTGCTGTTGCTGCTACCGTTTCCGGTGTCAGCAGTGGCAATGGCAGTTTGATTAGCACCGGCAGCAACAGTGGCCATCCCCCTCATCTCAGCCATCACCACCTTTATCACCACTCCCAGCACCACCACCCGCCCACCATTGGCCACCTGCCCCCTCAGCTGCTGCCGCACACCACGGCCAAGTGGCACGTCTGGCCGGAGCTGTACCAGCGTGCCCTCTTTCACCTCGTGGCCACTCTCCGGGAGGCCTTCTTTGGCGGTGACACAGCCGCAGTGCACGAACTGAGTAATGGCACTAACAAGGAGGGTGACCACTCGGTCCACTCAATGTTCTGTCCGCCGCTGCTGACGGTTACATCGAACGGCTCATCGGAAGATCTGACAGCGACGACAACCACTTCAACGGTGAACATTCCAGGCAGTGCTTCGGAACAGCTTTTAGAGCAAATTCACTGGATCAAGGATCCGCTGGCCGGTGCGGCCAGCTTTGAGGATGGCATTTACATTCAAATGGTAATTGAAGCAATCAAGCAAAGCAATGAGGAGCATCGGTGGATTCGCATTTTCGAAAATACGGAATCGCTTTGAAAAAATCAAGTATAATATGAATTCAGTATTCAGTAACTTTTGTTTCAATTTGATGATCACACACAAACACTTCACTTTAATAGGAGCTTGACTTTGTTGTCACAAACTCAGTAATTTTTGCATGTTTTTGAAAATGATAATTTTTTTGCAGTACTCATGCATTTTACTATTATTTCTGCACATTTTGCCAATTATTTTTTTTATTCTGAATATTTTTCACAAGTGAATTCTTCTATTTTTGCCATATTTTAATGCATTTATGTTATAAATGTTTTCACAATTTGTAATGTTGATCACAAGCACACAAACATTTTTCAAATCATTTTCATTTGCCATTTTTCTAGTCATAAGTGATTCATTTATAAAACAAAAACGTTTCTAACTGCTAATTTTTGGTTTTTTCACTGTGAAATCCAATTTAAATTTGCATTTTCCGTTCTAATGTACATGCATTTACTCAATTTGTTTATTTAAATTGTTTGTTTTTATTTTTTTAATTTAAATAGACCATCATTGTATTGGAAAATAAAATTTCAATATATATTGAAAGAGAATTGCACATTATGTAGTCAGTAATAAGAATAGTTATTTAAAGAAGAATCAACTGACAATAGAAATAGTGATTCTCTGTGTGTTGTGTTAGGTGTGTATGTGTGTGAGAAAGAGAAAGTGACTGAAAGAGCGAGTTTGATAATACCCAAAATAAAAAAGTAAAATTAAAGGAAAAGACAATCAGAAAAAAGTTAAATGGTTTCTCACAGTGGTTTTTGCCCGCACAAAATATTCAAATTTTGTGCCAACTTGTTACTTTTCAATAAGCTGAAACCGTTTATCCCTTTTTTCAATTCCATATCAATTGAGAAAGGGGCTATGCAAAGGCCGGAGAGAAGTGGGCACTCGTTCAAAGGCACGCCGGAATGATTCGCCTGAACCGAAGTGCCCTTCCTTCGTCGTCCTTGTTGCCAGTATTGTCGCCATAGCAGCAGGTCACTTCTCGGTGTGTCTTCTCGGTTGAAGTGTGTGTGTGTGTGTGTGTGTGTGTCAAAAAACAATAAAAGTAGTAAAGGAAAAATAAAAGTAGTATAGAGGTGAATGATAGTAGAGAGAGAGAGAAAAGGTAATAAATAAAGTGGCGTATACAATAAATAAAAGACTCATTGTCTTTACATCATAGCTTTGTCCGTAGATTGCTAGTTGCTGCTTCCACCACTCGCCCCGTTGATGTTCAGCGCCGAGGCGGCAAATGCAGTGGTGTCGGCAATGGAGGTGGACAGCGTCGAGTTGGAGCCGGTCAGCAGGTGAAATGGCGTTTTGGAGGAGACCAAATGGCCGCCGGAAATGTTCTTATCACCGTTTCCTCCGCTCCCTCCTCCTCCGCCACCGTTTCCTGGCTCGTGCAGGTAGTGCATGGCACTGGCCAGGTGGGCGTGCGAGTCGAGCAGCTCCCGAGCCGAGGCCTTCTCAATGTCCATCGAGGTTGAGCCGGTGGAGCCAGAGTCATCGTTGGAGGAGTCGCCGCTGGCGTCCGGCCACAGTCCGGCTATTATGCGCTGTAAAAGTGTATTGAAAATGATTAGTTAAATTTTGGTTTGTTTTACCAGCGTCTCAACGTACCTCTTTCAACGTCAAACTCTGGTCAGCTTGAAGAAGAGATAGTAGGGAACGTAGAGCGGAATGCAGATAATAGAGGCGGAGGCGATCATCCAGCCGACCAGTTGACCGTACCAGGGAAACTGCTTGCCCGCGTAGTCTGGTGGAGTGTACTGCACAATGGAGAAGATGAGAATTGCCTAAAAGGAGGTGATAAAGGATTTTGTAATGACAAATAAGTTGACTGTGTAGTGCGCCAAGGGCAAAAAAATAACTTTTTTGATTGCACTTACCAAAAGACAGGCCGGCGAGATGTACACCCAGACGTAGTAGAGGAAAATGTTAGGCTTGAAACCGAGCATTTTGCACATGTTGCTGTAGATATTTTTGCCGCCTGTTATAAAAAAAAGTAGTAAAGTAAAAATTTATAATGGGTATTATGACTTTAAATTCAAATGACTCTGTCTCTATCTTATTCTCTTTCTCAACTCCGTACCATAAATCCAGCAGAAACCGACAATCTCGAGGAGGACGACAATGAGCAGTGAGATGCCACTGGCGGAGAAGTTGTCCATCAGCTGGAAGACCCACATGCCGCCCTCAGTGATCATCGTCAAGCCGAGAAGGAAGTGCACCAGAACGACAAAGGCCGTGAAGAGCTGTCGACGAGGCCGGAGGAAACGAGGCCACTCGTCGACGATGCCCGTCACAAATGACTCCACCGTGCAGAACTGACTGTCAATGCCCAGCACGAGGAGCATGATGAAGAAGAGCACGGCCCAGACGTTGGGCGCCGGCAAACGGGTCACCGCTTCGGGGTAGACGATGAAGGCTAGGCCCGGCCCAGAACGGGCCACCTCCTCCACGGTGCTGTTCAGGCCTTCCGCCAGGTGGCCCAGCACGGAGAAGATGACAAAACCGGAGAAGAGGCTGGTGGCAGAGCTGAGCAAACAGGCGATCAACGAGTCGCTGTATGACAAAAAAAGCGTTGTTTAGTAATCAAAAGATGAGGGAAGTCAATAAGTGTTTTTACCGAAAGAAGTTGTGGTGAAAGGTGTTGTAGCTGCCAAGGGCAATGTTAGTGCCAATGCCAATGCCGTAGGTGAAAAGCAGCTGCGTGCCTGCTGCCACCCAAATCTGCAAAAAGGGGGACAAAGTTAAAGTTTGTGATTTCAAAAACCTTTTTCTAGCTTTTACCTTTGCCTCCTTTAGCATGTGCCACTTTGGCGTTAGGTAGAACAAAATGCCCTCTTTGGCGCCCGACAGTGAAATTCCGTAGCCAAAGAGGATGACTAGAATGACGTAGGGGAAGATGGCCGTGAACCAGATGATCTTTCCACTCTGGTGGATGCCTCGGTAGATGACCAGGTAGACGAGAATCCAGGCGGCAATCAGCGTCGCAAAGAGGTGCCACTGAATTTCACCCACATCAGAGATGTCATCGGTGATGTGCAGTACTTTTTGACTGAATTACAAAAAAAAATATTAAGTATTTTGATAATTAAAAATGATTACAAACACCTACTTCCAAAACTCCATTGAAGGCGGCGCCGAGCCGTTGTGAGTGGCGTCCTGCTGGTGACACTCGGGCGTATTCCAGGGATTGCCGCAATGGCTCCAGGGCAGCGGCGACTTGAAGCTGCTCACCAGGTAGTACAGCGTCCAGGCGATGATCACAATGTAGTAGGTGTTACAAAGGCCTATCATCACCATGGAGGCAAAGCCGATGCCCTTGAGAATTGGAATGCGGTTCCAAATGGCCACTCCGCCTGACTGCAGGAACTGTCCCAGACTGACCTCCATCAGAAAGAGCGGCACGCCGAGGATGAAGACGCAGATGAGGTACGGCACAAGAAAGGCACCTAAAGTTGTATAACGCATGAGAAGACAGATTAATTAGCATTTAAACCAGAAAAGGCAAAAAAGCTAATTCTACAACCTTTTTGTCATTTTTAAATAAAAAAACTTTCATTGACATTAACAAATTGACTGCACTTGAACTATTTACTGCTAATAATAATTGAATGAAACCAGCTATGTGTAAGTTAAAAAGTATTGACTGACAGTTGGCAACACTTTTTGACATTTATTTGCAATGATGTTGAACTAAAATTGATACCATTGCTAAGTAGTGCCGTCAGCTACCACTACAAACTGCCATTTGTCAATGAGAGTGAAAGCTAAGTGCTTTGACTCCATATTTGTGCACACTTTCTTGTACTTTTTTCAGTTGACATAGACAAAAATGATAGGTGTGTGATTCTCCCAAAGATGCTTTTTTCGTTGCTCCTGCTGACGTACACCCAACGGCGCAATGTACAAATTCTGTCGTCAGAATTATCATCATCACCGACAGCATCACTGCCATCACTATTCTCCATTATTCGGTGATCTCATCCACTTCCAACTCACCTTGTTGGGTTAAAAATAGCAAAAAAGTGGAAGAGTGGCAGTAGCATCGCCAGTAGTAGCACCGGCTACGTGCACAATCGCTAAAACACACACACACACACATGCTGGAAACTGAGATCTAAAACAAACAGCTACACACACATTTGTGCACGTAGTAGAGGATTCTTTAAAGGCACACTAATACACTCACAAAGTCACATAGGCACTGGTGACGCACTCAAGCTGCCTGCCTATGTGCCATAGTTTTTCCGCTCTTGGCTAATTAATCGACTTGTCAGTGAAACAAAACTAAAAGGAAAGAGATCAAGTTCGGTCAACAGTTTAGAGCTGCCAGACAAAAGCAGTTTGCTATTGTTGAAAATTCCGGTGCATTCTGCTAATCATCATCAACAAACTTGACAAATGACTGATAAATTGGTGCTATTGTTTGTTTGTCTAAATTTGATAAGTCGCTGATGTCTGTCATTATTGAAAAGTACTGTTCCTTTTGTTACAACGCAATTTAGTTTTTAGTTTTAATTACAAAACATGTACAGTCGTAACAATTTACAGCTTTCTGCACTGAAAATTGGCAATAAAGAAAACTGCATGATGAAATCAATTGGTAAT
The DNA here is from genome assembly GCA_024499935.1 of Tyrophagus putrescentiae. Classification (NCBI taxonomy): domain Eukaryota; kingdom Metazoa; phylum Arthropoda; class Arachnida; order Sarcoptiformes; family Acaridae; genus Tyrophagus; species Tyrophagus putrescentiae. The sequence goes on from JAMZRA010000005.1 coordinate 9,698,870, forward strand.
TTATGATGTTTTTTGTTTTTACTATGACGTTCTAAAAACGATGTTTTTGCAGTATTTAAAGTTAGAGAAGTGAGAAAGTTGTAAAAAAATGGTGCACGTAGTTCAATTGGCTTTACCAAAATAGAACATCGAGACAACTTTTCCTCTTTTTGAAAAGAATTCTGGCGGCACTACCGCCAGACAGCACCGGTACGACTAGTACTGCCGGTGTCTTTTCCCACCAACCTCACTGTTCATATAATCTAAATATAACCTTGCTCATCTCTACTAAAAATTATTATTAAAGAAAGCATCTAAGCTGGTGCTCATCGGAAGCCAACTGACAGCCATTCTATTTCTCTCTTTCTTTTTTCTCCCCTTGATCCACCTCAACTGTTGTCTATGTCGTTCTGCATCGCCAAAACAGATCTCGACCTCAAATGCTCTCGACACTATTCTCTTCTTTCATTCCGTCTGCTCACTGTTTAGGTCATTTACACATGAATGAAAGGAGTTGTGTAAGAGAACGTGAAAATAGATGCTACAAATATGAAATTTGTCAAAAAAGGCAGACACGCAAACTGCAAAGGCATTGACCGAAAATTGTTTTTGAGCGTTTTGCTGTACAAAAAGATAGAGCCGTACAATATAAAAAGAGGCAATAGTTTGTAATAAAGTATGACGTGATAATTTGATACTAACTTTGCGTTTTTACTACTTTATTTTGTAACATTAACTGGAAATCAAAACAATTAATGTTGGTGAAATACGATAAGAAATAATTCAAAAACAATTTTTCGTTTTTAATTTTGTATCATTTTCGTTTTGGGCAGTTTTCCAACATGTGTCTCGTGGCATTGCCAAACGATCAGCCGAGCAAGCACGAAAATGATTGAGAATGATAAAGAAAAAAAGACAGTTTAATTACAGTACTGTTTGTAAAAGTATGTTCATATTAATGAAACTTTTGATAAGCAATGGTTTAGCAACTGTCAAAATATAGTTTATCAGGAGACGGAAAGAACCCAGCATGGTGTAAAGGTGCAGAAAGAGGGTGCATTCAATCACTGAATTAAAGCGTCATATCACACGACGATGTGTATTTCACGATCATTGAGCAAGGTTAACAAGCAACCAACGAAATGACTGTGAAATGCATCCACATCAGATGCTGATAAATACTTGAGTTTATCCATTATTTAGCTTTTATCTTTTTAAAAAGTTTATTCGACTACTAATCTCTTGTTGTGCATCTCTGTTGCACTATTGCATTTTGTTTTGATAAAGTTTATCGATCTGATAGAATAAAAGATTTTAAGTATCAACACACAAGGACACAATTGGTAGACACAGGAAAACAACCTGAAACATGCGTGCCAGTAAGTTTTTTTAAAAGCAGTAAAAGTTTTCTGTGTTTTCCGTTGAAAGCTAATGAAAAACCAAAAATTTTGAGCATTATCACTAACTTATCAGTAAAATAAAGTTATTGCACACTTTTTGGTTATTTGTAAAATTTAAACATTCATTTGTTTTTACACTAATCAAATTAGTACTTTTTGTTTTTGAAAAAACAGGATCCAATAGTAAGATACTGCAAATAAAGATGACATTTTTGTTGACAACTGACGACTAACTGACAAAAATGTAGCAGTAGCTTTTTGCAGTAAACTTTGCTCTCTTTTCATCAAAAACTAACTAGCTAATGGACATTAACAAAAGTCAATGTAATTGTAAAAACAAGTCGATAAAAGAAAAACATCAGCCCAACAATGCTCTGAATTATTGAACAATGCATTTAGATAATTGAAAAATGAAAGGGAAGAGCAGCTACAATGTTTTGCGTAGTTAATTTTCTTTGTGTTTTCAGTTAACAGTTTTTGATTGGAAAATAACCAAAATTTGTGCCAACAAATTAGATCTAACTGGCTGGTACTAACTGTTTTCTGAGAAAAAATCATTCAACTATTATTTTTGTCTAGCGCTACTATTATGGTGTCAGTTATCATCTCATCAATAAACACTCCGAGTGATTGATTTCTTTTTTACTATTTAGAGTATAAGTATTTCACTTTTTTTCATCAGTAGAAAAACGACATCTGATCAGGCAGTGTCATTTAGGTCGTTTCAATCGAATTGAATTTCATCACTAGTATGACAATATAGAAAAAGAAAACAACAGTCTGTTTGTTGCAAAGTTAAAAAGATGAAGTAAAGTTTCATAAAATCTAATAAAATGATAAAAAACAGTCAATTGTTCAGTAGTTTATCAGTTTGGCTGCTCACTTTATTTGTAATTGATGTGACGCAAATGCATTTAAAAGTTTTAAAAACTAATAAAAGTGAATTTTAATAACTAGTTTAACAAATAAAAATGTTTAAAATTTAAAAAAATAAAATTAGTTCTGAATTTAAACAAAAATAAAAAATGTAAAAAATGTCTTTTCTCAACAAAAAAATTTAACTACAAACGTTTTTACTGTTTTTAAGTAAAAATCATTTTACAAATGTCAATTGAACCCAATTGGTAATTGATTGAGAATGGCAAAATTGGATATACCCAACGCCGTCAAAACTTTATACTTAATAACTTGCTAAGTGACTGCTAATTTAATTTGGCACTGAACTTGAATTTAGACTGTCAAATAACTAAATGGCATTGTCAAAGTTAATTACGTTTTTAGCTATCAACTAATTTTTACTTACTACAAATTTTTAAAAAATGACTATTTAGAAAAGAAATTGTAACTTACCGCCTCCATTTTCATAGCATAAGCTAAAGAGTTAATTGAAAAAAGTTTTTTAGTATTTTCACTTGCAAAAAAGAAACTTTGGTAACAGAAAAAACACTTACTAGGGAAATCGCCAGACATTGCCCAGTCCGACGGCGTAGGAAATGCAACTGAAGATAAAGTCGAGCTTTCCAGACCACTGGCCACGCTCTGGCATGGCATCCTCATCGTCGTCGTCATCATCCGGCGAGCACAACGTTCCATCTGCCATCAGCTTGGGGTGGTGGGCGAGGTCGACTGCGCTGACCATGCCCAGGTCCTCGGTTTCCTTCAACTCTAGTCGACTGCCCGCAGGGTCACTGGCAAATGACTCACTGACGAGTGGACGTTGTGAGGAGTTGCGAATGCGATAGCGCTCAATGAACTCCATTGGCCCGACGGGGTTCATGGCGCCAATAGAGCCCTTCTTGGTCGTCTTCCTCTTACCCTCATCATCGTCATCATCATCCATCATCATCATCAGCTCCGGCGGCTCGGGGCTGCTCTCCAGCGAGGGCTCAAAACTGCGCGGCTCCTGCTCCTCTTCGTGGCTCATAATCGGCGTGGCGTCCGAGCTGGTGCTCAGGTTGTCGTTGTGGAGAAAGTTAGTGTTGATGTTGCCGCCGCCGTTGTTGCTGTTGCTGCTGTTGTAAAGATGGCCAAGTTGCAGTGATCGATTGACCAGATCATTGACGAAGGATTTTGAATTACTGAGGCTAGATCGGCCGTGTTGATCGTTCATATGCTGGTGGTAATCTTTGCCTGCCGGTGGTGGTGGTGGTGGTGGCGGCGATGGTGAAGGCGTCGAAGAGGGCGACTCGCCGATTATCAGCAGACGATCGATCTGATTGGCCGGCATGAGGACGTCTTCGTCAGCGGCGCATCCATCAATTAGAGTCAGGCGAACATCTTCTAGACTGCTGCCGTTGCCAGTGTCGACTGTTGCTGTACCTCCTCCGCCATTGGAGGCGTGATTTGCATGCAGCTTCGCCTTCGGTGGAACAATGTCTGATGCATTGATCAGCGCACTTGCACCGGTGGAAAGTTTCACCGGTGCAAGAGGACATGTACTGACGTGCACCAGAGTGGAGCCACCTTTACCACCAAGTGAAATGCAGGAGCATCGACGTTGTTGCTGTTGCTGATGAAACTGTCCATTGCCTGAAGAACGACGGCGATGTGGTTGCTGTTGTTGCTGATGGCAACTTTCCATTATACTTTCTCTACTATTTGTTTAGTGCAAGATTAAAAGTACTGCGACCTTTCTCTTTTTGATCTTTTTTGTTAGCAGTTTCACTAATGTTTTTAGCGCCTGTTAATGTTAGTGTGTTTGCTAGTGTCTTTGTCTTTTGTTTGGAAAAAGTCTTTCTGTGTTAAAAGCACGTGTGCTGCGACCTTTGTGATTTTTTATCACTAAAAAAAGTTAGGAAGTGAGAATCAGGTGATGCAGATGCCAAAGTAGGTCAACGGTGATAGCAGTTAACGGTGCTGTATGTCAACGGGTCAAGTGTATAGGGAGAGAGAGAGAGAAACTGATAGTGAATGTGTCTTTGTGGGGGTAAGAGTAACTGGGGTGACCTGTGTGCCTGACTTGGCTTGGCTTGGATTGGATCTCGTGATGATGATGTGGCTGATAAAGGCCTCACCCTTCTTAGTGACAACAGTCACACTGACACTGGCTGCACTTGACTGAATTGTGGCAGGTTGATTGGCAGCACTGTTGCCGTCTTTGCTGATGCAGTGATAAGCGAGCTGCAACAGTTTTCGTGCTTTCACAGCTAACTAGAGAGCTTTTCGTTTTCTTATCACTTCTTCGCAGTGCTCTTGCTGTCTTTTTCGTTCTTTTTCTCTTCCTACTTTTTTCCCTTTTTGATCAGGCAAACAGCTGTCGTCGGTAAGCGCTCAATCAAACAGAAATCGGTCAATTTCGTTTCACTTTTGTGCACTTTGTCTGCTTTTGTTTGCTTTTTCTTGATTTCAACTGACGATCACTGGGTAGACAAGTTGTTGCAATGACGTTGCAATCACGCAGTACAAAACGTATGCAAGTTCACTTTTCTTCAATTTTGCTTTTTAAAAACGATGCCTCCGTTTAGCAAGGTTATCTTTTTGTTTAAACGATTTTCAGCGTTTTCTTCAATGAGCTGTTTTGCTTATCACCACCAATTAGGCCAAATTAGCAAGATAAAAAATATCTCAGTGATTAACTAATTTCCTTTTGATGAGCTTTGCGTATTTGTGTGTAAGTGTTAACAAAATAGACAAAATGCAAATAATAATTGATAGAAACTTATAAAACGTGCGTGGCTGTTTGTTTGTGTTTGCAAAAATAAAAACAAAAATATTTTTTTTTGAAAAAAATATTGTCTCGAGATTTGTGATTGATTGTCGTAAAAAAAATATTTGCAAAACAGAAAGACAAAAATATTGTGACAAAAATAAACTTTTTCCTTTTCTTCTTGATCAATCTGCCATCATCACAATTTCACACAGTGAAAGTCAATTGAATTGTCGGTTTTCAGATTCACTTAAAAAACCAAATCTAATGTCAATTGGGACGGAAACATTTGATGCTGCATTTTTGCTGGGCATAGAAGAAGAGTTGAGTGAAGAAAGTTTTTGTTTTGGGGGTGATTCAGGAGGTGGGAAGGTGGGTCAGTCTACGGGACATTAGAGGACTAGAAAGGGGAACCGGGAAACTTGGTGATTAAGGTGTATTTACTTTTTTATGAAGTAGTAGTAGTCAAAGTAGAAGTAGTCCATGACAAAGAAGTCCGTGCTAGGGTACTGACTAGTGGAGATGGCCTCCTGAAAGCGGCTTATGGTGCTGTCATCAGACTGGTAGTGGAAGAAGCAGTAGAAGAGGCCCAGAAGAAGGGAACGAACGGGCGAGGACGAGAAGATGATGGTGCTGGTGGTGGTAGACGACTCTATTAAAGGGGCGGTGGTGGAGAACGTGGACAGAGAAGGTGGGGCCGGGCAGCAGCAGCTGAGCAGAAGGGACGAGAGAAGAAGGGCGGTGGCGAAAATGTTTGGACTGTTCTCAGAGTGGGAGTGAGACACTGTTGAAAAGGAGGAGGAAGAAGTGGCGAGAGATGAGGAGGAAACAGAAACAAATTGGCGATACTGTGGCTCAATTGTGTTCATCATAGTTTTCATCAGCTGGTAGGCGGTGGCGCTGAAGAGGGTGGTAAACGTGGTGGTAGGATTGGAGAGGTAGAATGGAGAGGAAAACGGTATAAAATAAAAGCGCACTGCGGTAATATCGAGGCGCCGCAAAAGAAGGACCGCTAGACACGTGGTGTAGCTAAACTGACCGCTTGAGCAATCGACATTGGGACGGTGGTGTGAAGAGGAGAAAAGAGTAAGAGACGGCGGAAAAGAATGACCTCAGGACTGTGTTTTTGTACTGTTCTGTCTGCTGATCACCAGACTACTTGGTAAATGTTTGAATTTTTTTCGTCGAAAGTTTCTCTCCACAAGGGTCATAGAAAAATAGACTCTGTGAAACAGGGGTAGTAGAAGGTGCAACTGGACGCTGACTTGGTTTTCACGCTTTTAAGCTAACAGTGGTATCATTACTGCAACCGAAACTGGCTCTTTCTGATTACATGTAACTCTGTTTTACTGTTTGACTCAAAAGGACTTTCTGGGGGCTACCGTTCCTGACTTTACTGATTTAACTGCTGTTTGTCAGTTTGGTTTTCGGTTTTTTCAAAGTCGGCAAAGTAGCGGCTTTTAAGGACTGCTGAGCGGCAACGGCGGCAACGGGTAGAACGGCAACGGCGGAAACGGAGGAGCAACGGGAGCAACGAGAGCAGCGCGTGGCGGGCAAAGAGGCGAATGAGAGAATGGCGCTCTTTGACGGCACTTGAAATACCGTTCTGTGATTCAGTGTCTGAACGAGGTTCTGCCTGTGTGTCGATTCTGCCTGTGCGGGAAAGAAGAGAAGAGAAAGGAAGGGAATGTAGATGTAGTTGTCGAGTAAAGTAGTGGCAGTGCCGTACGACAAGCACTGCCACAAAACAGACTCAGGCATAGGCTGTACAGAGGAAGAGAGAGAAAGAGTGCCAATGTAAGATAGCACGGCGGTGTCGTCACTCAGTTAGTGCGGGTAATCTCCTCTCTCTCTCTTCTCTCTCTCTCTCTCTCTCTCTCTCTCTCTCTCTACTCCCATTCTTTGTTTTCCTCTGACTACGCGTACACACTTAACACTGCCTGGAAGCAAGAATCTTTTCTCTACTGATCGCTCCAGTGTTTGCTTCACTGCTTGGACTGCCGTTGCTGAGACTGAGGATGAACAGAGAAAGGGGAGCAATCAACGATTGGGCTAGTTGCTGCTGCTGCTAAACCTAAGCGCATATAGAGTGAGAGAGACTGGAATTAACAGGAAAATGGGCTCCAAAGAGACCCTGCTGACACTGCCACTACTGCCCCTGGCACTGGCTAAATAGATCAGAACAAAGAGATAAGTTCAAGTGCAGTGTGTACGCGTACGCGACAGTCGATCTTTTGTGATCGTCAGAAGAAGTGAAAATGAAATTAATGAATGATCAAGTGAAAATGGAAAAAGAAAAAGAAGAAAGGAGAGCAGATGAAGATAAATAGAGCAAAGAACGCTAAATGACAATTAGAAATGCGGCGATTGTGTTCACGCAGACAAAGTGATCAACAAACAAACTGGCAGACAGTGCAATCATCAATTAAAGATAAATTAAAGCAAAAAGCAAAAAAATGTTCACTGTCATTGACAATGACATTGAGCGCAGTTCTACTTTTCTTTTTTTCTTTTTTGCTTGTTTTTATTTGTGCCATATTCTACCCAATAAAGAAAACTTTCGATGATGGCATCGATTTTTCATTCTCTTTTTTCATCTTTTTTTACTAAACTTACAAATTCACGTAGGCACATACGCACAGACAGACAAACAGACAGACGCACACTTGACATTGTCGCCTTCTTTCTCTGCTAAGGTTAACCGCTACATGTCTGTCGGCAGGGGAAATAAAAAAAGCAAAAGTTGAAGAAGCAATAATGGCAAAAGCTAATGAACAGAACAGTGTGCAGGAGAAAAAAGTGTCAAGTGTAGATGCGTGTGTGAAATAAAGAAAAAGAGAAAACCGTTTTTTCTGAAAAATTGCTTCAAAAGCTGCGGCAATCACAAGCGGCAGCCAGTAACTGGACCACCAGTAAACGCATGTAATGAGAAAAGTATTGAAGTGAAGCAAAAACTGAATGGAGTTGTGTGTGAGTATGTATGGGTATGCAGAATCTTGACGTCAATAGTCAAAATCGAAGTTTAATGGAAAATGAACTGTAAAGAAAAAAAGAGGAAAGTGGCTGTCATACTATTGCCAAATGTGCTCAAAACTTTTACAATCAGTAAATTTATTGTGCACGTACTCCAATTGCTTTTAGATTAGCTATCTTTTTCTTTTCATAACTTTGTTTGCTATACCGTTATTTTAGCATAAAATATAGATTTGTACAAAAAAATGGGTTTGCCTCTAAAGGGGCACACTAACATGCCGCAACAAAAATAATCAATATAAATTGTCCTATTCTGGTTAAACAGATAAAACAAATAAATTTTGGTCGAATTGATGGCAGTCGGACGTGAAACAAAGAGAAAAAAAGACACACTGCCGACAACGACGTTAAGTGCACAACCCTGCTAAAAATACTACTGCTGCTGCCTTAAATTTCTAAAGGCTGATTTTCGACTAATTCAAGTTTAAAAAGTAGCGGTATTTGCGAGTAAAAAACAAATGTGACTCTTTGTCGACAAAACAATGTCGATTAATCATCAGATCAGAGTCGGAGAAGAAGAAAAAAAACAAACAAGGAGAAACAAAGGTGCCTGCCATAGCTATGGCAGCTTAAAATGCTCCGTCAAATGCCACGTCGAATGCATCACGCGAATCGTCAGTGGCACCCGATTGCTTTCTAAACGAGCGTTTTTTTGGTAAATAGTTGCAAACAAACACACTCCCGCTCACACAACTACACACACAGCACTGTGTGTACGACATGGAAATTCTTTAGTGGCAGTAGTTTTTTTTGTAGCGCATACAAAAGAGCATCATCATCAACAACAACAACGACTACAAAATTCATTGAAAAAAGACAGGCAGGAAATATCATGAAAAAGTATCTGATGCTGAACAAATCAACAAAAGTTTTTTCAAATGACAATAGCATTGAAATTCAACATAAACCATCTAAACGTATCAATAAAACATTTGCGGTACTGCACTGCACAGCTTGTCAATGGTGCAATTTACAAATCGATTGGCAAAATATGACGATTTTGTTGCTACTAGGAAAAAACTCGGTGCACAAAAAACATTTTAGCAGATCAAAGACAGCAAATTGTTGTTTGTCTATGCTTAACTAATTTTAAAAACTTTTTTGGAATCGTTATCTAGTTTTGGGTTTAAGCCTCTCATAATAAAAGTAATTAAAAATGACGCGATGATAATGCTAGTCATAAAAACAGTAATAATGCAATAAGAGACAAATTCAATGTCAACCAATCATTACGTATTTGTTTTGAGCATTTTAATTTAACAATTACAATTTTTTAGCAAACAAACAATTTTTGTTTTATTAAAATGTGTTTAAATGGAACAATTATGCTGTTTATTTAAAACAAATCTTTTTATGTTTGTTAAATGTTTTCAGTTTTTATTTATTTAGCTACTTAACGAGCATTCAGATATAAAAAATTTGAATTTGACAGTGACTATCATGCGACTACAAACATCATTATTATCTTTTTCTAAAACTAACATAAGCTGAATTTTTCGCCTAAACTGATGAAAACCTATTTTTAGGAAAGCCTTCAAAGAAACTAAAAAAAGAAGATTTTGTCATGTGTAGATAAAAAGAAAACGACTAGGATTTACTAAAAATACTGTTCACTTAACCAGTAAATGAAGAATAAGAAGGAAAGTAAAAAGACCGTATCGAAAGCGCCGGTTGTGGAATGTCACTGCCGAGGAAAAAGCCTTTTCTCAGGCAAGCGTTTGGCAAACCTCATCAACTGCAACAGTTTAAGATGCGCTTTAAAACTTTTTAAGCAATTTGCAATCTACATCGGCACCACCAAGCAAAACATCAATGAGAAGGCCAAAGACACTAAAGTAACTGAAAATTGTTGACTGGTTGTCACTAGAAGTCAGGGGAAGACAGTCAGTTGCCCCAGCGGCAACTGCTGGCTCAGTGTTGCACCCGATGGTTGGCAATTAGGCGACAGACAATGCTGGCAATTAATTGCCGACAAACATCGGTTTGACTGTAAAACGTGAAACTTGCAAAAAACTAACAAATGATAATGACGAAAGCTAAGCTGACTGAAAAAGGTCATAGTACTGACTAAAACAAAACTGACACAAAAGAATATATTTGCAAAAGCAAGGAAGAAAAAGAAACAAAGGAGAAAAGACTCACTCAATCGACAGAGATGAAATTTATGGTGACAATGATACTGACAACGGCGGTTTTAGCTTCGGCGGCGGCGACTGTAGAGCAATGAAAGGCAAATGCGGCAAATGGTTTTTATATGTATGCCTGGTGTGACTTGATGTGACTACCCGTGGCCGCCAATTATCAGCACATCAGCCACCTTCATTACCATCATTTCCATCATTACCATCATTACCACCCGTACATGGACATGACTGGACAAAAGGTGGAAAGGCTGGTGAAAGCAGTGCAGATGAGCTAGTTGGCATTTGTGATACTTACTCTCACTACAACAGCACTTTGGTATTTGGCCTTTTCTCTATCTCCTCTTTTTCTCTTTTTCTTTTCAACAACTAAAAAAAGTGCTAATTAATGGTCCGCTAATGAGGCTACTGTCATCATATAACATTTGCACAGCGTCCTTTTCTCCTTTTTGTTCTCTAAAGCAGATGCTTACTTTTGCAACGCCAATGGACTTTACCAATGAATATTTGCCGGAAAAAATGTCAATTTTTTTAATAAAGTTTATTTGTTTTATGTTTGATAAAAAAAGCTAAAATCAACTGATATTATTTTTATTTATCCTAAAAACCTTTTTAGTTTGTTTATTTGATAAATTTCAGAATAAAAAATAAAAATGTTAAGACAGCCAATATTGACCGTTTGCATTAACGACAGCATTACGCGTAGTTACATGTTTGAGCACGATTCTTTAGTGCCCAACCATGATTGACGTCAATTTTTTTTGTTGAAAAAATCTACAAATCTAAATCATTTCTGACAAACGCACAAACTGCTGGACTTTGCTAATACATGAACAAATAATAGTAAAAAAACTTTAATTTGCAAAAAGACAGTTTAAATAAAAACCACTGGGCAGCATTGTAAAGCTTAATGTAGAGCACTTCCGTCGACTAGAGCATTAGTTGTAGTGTGGCCAATACTGCTGCCCGTTTACACAGACAGATTGCAAAAACGCACGTACTAGAAATGTACAGCATCGAAGTTTATGGCTAGTGGCAGTTGTACAACAATCCAGTTTATCCACTTTTCATCTTTAAGTCCTACCTTTTCTGTGTTTAGCCGTGACCAAATCTTGAACGTCATTTTAAATGATATGTTACATGTTCGGCTATAAAAACATGCACACGTAAAGGTTGATATCAGTGGTGTGCTGTCGGTAAAGTCTGGTACAAGTCAGTGTTTGATGTTTGTAGAAAGAGAAACTTGGCCGACTTTTCTTGCCCTACCTTTAGTTTTTCATTTTTTTCATTAACGTTAAGTAGACAATTTTGAAATTGAAAGTAAAACCACAGAGTGTTGGGGTTTGATAAAATAAGTCGACTGCAACAAAGGCAGTGGATTGACAAAATAAAGATTACACCTAAAACTACCTACTGCGCAACTACATAAAATCTAAGTTAAATGTTAAAAATAACTAAAAAATTGTTTTTTGGTTTAGTAATACTATCATTGTGATTATAAATTGGTTTTTTAAATAATTGGCTCAAACAACAATTGTTATAATGAGTGTTGAGTTAAAATAAAAAAGAATTTAAAAATATGTGTAGACTTTAGAGCACTTACCGTAAAGTTTCCATTATTTTTTGTTTTGTGTATGCAGCTTGATTTGTTTGCAAGTGCATGTGACATTTATAAAAATTAACACATAAACGAAATGCCTAAAATTAACTGAAAATAAAAAACGTGAAGTTGTAAATTGAAAATTTTGTAATTGCATGAATACAACTGCAGTAGTGACATCTTTATTTAGAATACCAAATTTAAAAATTGTTTTGAAATACACGCTGTTTTGTTGTTGTCAATCACTAATAGTTTGTAAAACATCAATATTTTAATCAAAACATCAATTTTGGTGGGGTTTTTACTAAACACAAACACGCAACATTTATTTTATGGCATAGTGTAATTTACAAACAAAAGTGTGCAAACAATAATAACTTTTAAGTATTCTGAAACTCATCTTTGCACTTGAGTCCGTCTTGAGAAGACCATTTTGAGGCCGTTAAGTGAGCGAAGAATCATTTCCCCAACAATGACCAGTTGATCGCGTGGCTGCACCGATTGAAGATGATAGTGACGGAGGATTTTTGCAATTACCATTTTCATCTCCATCATTGCAAATTTCTGCCCAATGCAATTCTGGAACAAATGACAATTTTGGTTTTGATCATTTGATATGGGTAAAAAATTAAATCAAAAAGTAAAAATGGTTACCCTCGGGCCGGCCGAGAACGGAATGAATGAGTAGGGATGACGGCCGTTGACGTTTTCTGGTAAAAAGCGTTCCGGCAGAAAACGCTCCGGTTGAGGATAGGCAATTGGGTCTCGGTGCAGAACGTACGTGAAGATGCCCACAGTGGTGCCCTTCGGTACAAGGTAGTTGTCTGGTCGATTAAACAGTGTAAAGTTGTTTCATAACATTAATGACATTAAAAAACATTTTTTTGTGCGTTACACCGCAACACTTACTAATTTTGGTGTCTTCGCTGAGTTCGCGCCCAATAAAGGGCGCCGTCGGGTAGATTCGCTGCACTTCTTTGAGCACGCACTCAAGGTACTTTAGTGATTTAAGGTTTTCCACTGTCAGATCACTAATGTCGGCGCCTTCCATCTCGACGAGGTGGTCCACCTCTTCGGCCGCCTTGGCCTGAACTTCCGGATACAGGCCCAGCATGTACAACGTCCAACTGATGGCGTGCGATGTGGTGTCGTGACCCTGAAAAAAAGTGACAGAAAAAAAGAAGTTTCATTAAGCTATCATTATCTTCTTAACATTATTTCTGTTTTCACATTACCGCAAACATAAAAGTGTCCACCTCTTCTCGTAAGTCCTCCAGACTGAGCTTTTTTGTCACCAGATGATGCTGGAGAAGGAGGTCAAGGAAGGCAAGTCTAGTGGAGCTTGATGAGCCAGTTCCAGCTCCTTTTTTCTTTGCAAAAAACGTCGAACTTTTGATGGCATCCAGATTGTCGACGTTACCTGACATGTTGCCAGGTTGACCATTGACGTCCTCCTCCAGACATTGCACCCATTCATCACGACGCTCCTTGATGACCTTCATTGTAAAGTCTTTTGTATTTTGAACAGATCTAAAAACAAGTTTGTTACTTTATTAGAGCGCAAAATCTGTAACAAAATTCTATTTACCGATTGAAAATTCGCCCGTGCTCACTTAGATTAAAGGTAATGGTTGGCCACAGCCAAGGGCGCATCAGGCGGATGAGGAAGATGCGGCTGATGTTGTACAGTGACTCGACGTACTCGTGATTAGAGTTGGCCTGCAGATTCAACTTGACGCCCATCGCCGTCTCGCAGATGATGTCTAACATGCAGAGGGTGATCACAGGCACGACGTCAAATGGAGCAGATGAGGTAGTGGTGGTGGTAGATTCGCCGATTGATGGTGGTGACTGATCGCCGTTTTGATCACACTGGTCGCCTAGTTTTGCCACCAGCACATTTGACTGCTCGTTGATGATCGGCAGAAAGTCCTCGAGAATGCGAAAGTGAAAGGCAGGCGTGAGGATCTTACGGCGAAGGCGCCATTTAGCTCGAGAGCTAGTCACCAGGCCTTCGCCTAGCCAGTTGTCTAAAAAATGGTACTCGACAGACTTTTGCGTCAGTGTACTGCTGCTGAGAATGACCTTGATGGTGTGGTAAAATGAGTGTCAATAATTGGTGGTTAATTTGCTGACAATTTATCTAAAAGTTTTACAAAAAAATTAGTGTTGTTTGTTTTCATTTTTACCTCAACGTCGTCTGGTCTGTAGAGCATCACCAGCGGCTTCATGCCGATCCACATCTTGCAGATGCCTTCACCTTTGTAGATCTTATTGACTGAGGTGAGCATTTGATAAATTACTTCAACAAAAAAACAAAACAGAATTATAAAAAGTGAAATCCGTAGTTGGCAGCATAATTTTTTCCCCTGTTTGACTTACAGGCATACGTGCCATGCTCAAACTTGCACCGGTCAAACTCGAGCACCAGCGTGGCATGACCAAGCCAGGGGAACCAGGGGTCCACCGGAGGACCGGGTATTTGGTCGATCAACTCCACCACCCGGGCCCGTTGACGGAGCAGACGGTAGACGATGGCCGCCAGAACGGTGCCCACCACCAGGTAGCGAAGGGCAAAGGTGGCAGAGGTGAAGTTGCGGATGCCGCCACCACCTTCTCCAGCGATGACTTGTGCTCCAGCAAGGCCGGCGGTGTCACTGCCACTGAGTGGAAAAACAGGCCAAAGACTGGTCACGAGGTGATTAAAAATTGGCGGCCAGTTGCTGCTAATGCTGCTGCCGCTGCTGCTGATGCTGTTGTTGGTGTTATCAGCATTGTTGTGGCCGGCAGTAGCACTGCTGTAGCCCGCTATGGGCACGTGAAGAAGCTGACTGAAGCTCTCAAGAAGCACCATAGTGGCGTAGGTTCATTTGGGTAACAACGGCTACTGCCGCAACCGATGGTCGGTGGAACAAGGCAACCAGTGTGGTAAAAGAAATAAAATGCAAAAAAAATTTGCCAAAAACACACAGATTTTTAACTATTTAAAATGAAGGTAGTGTGAATACCAGTGATCAGTGATCATCGACTGGACATCATTAGCTGGCTGACTTGAATGCCGCCGCCGTTGTCGCCGCAAGGAAGTTGTATTTGGAAAGTTGTAGCTTTTTCATTGGACAAGGTATCACAAAAGGTAATATAACAGCTATTTATCCACTTCACACTTGATGGAACGGCACAATGAAGTTGGCGACACTCACACACACAGGCACAATTTGTTGAGCACAAGAAAAATCAAATTATAAACGGAAATCTTTGTCGCTGATCATCAGTGCACCATTCAAATGACCGCTTCGCAAGGAGTAACTGTCCACTTTTATATTACCAACAGTTGACTACACTGCAAAAAGACTTTCTATTTGTCTGTTCCACGGCAGCCATTTGTGCCATTTCACTTTCATCTTTTTTTCTTTTTTACACTGTGGTTTACCGCCACTGACCATTCAAATGTTAAACAAAATTAGTTGTCGATAATGTTGTGCCTACAAAAAGTGAGAGAGAGAGAAAGAGGAGGAGAAGCAGAAGAGCAAAGACAAGGAGAAAAGAAAGGAGGAGATAAAATGGGAGAGAGAGAAAAAGAGAATGGTAAAGAGCAGAAGCAGGTAAAAGATTTTAAAGATTTAAAAGAGAAAGTGTGTGTGCGGGAGAAGGCCAGTAGCGGCAATTTTGCTGGTCAACGGCAAATCGAACTTGTCTACGCTAATCGTCTGTCAATAGAGTTTCACTGAGGGAGAAAAAACAGCAAAGAAAGATAACAAAGTTTTTCTCTTTGGCTTCCACTCTCTCTCTCTCTCTCTCTCTCTCTCTCTCTCTCTCTCTCTTCTCTCTCTCTTTCTCTCTCTCTTCTTCTCTCTCTCTTTCACTCTTCTCCAGTGACCGGTCGCGCACAATAGGATTCACTTTTTTTCTTCTTTATTTTCTGTACACTCACACTGAAGCACTCACACAGTCGACAGTGACTTCAGTGTTCAGTGAACCAGAAAGAGGCAGCAGTGAGGGGAAGGGCAGGAGACCTTGAGATCGTAATATCGCTAATTTCTGGAGATCGAAGTCGCCGTCGCTTTTTAAGCATAGCCAAAGTGGGAGTCCTTTCAAGCTAAGCCAAGTTCGAATGATGACGCGGCCGATTAGACTTTTTTTGCTGTTGTTGGCACCAACAGTGGAGGACAATAGCCAGGAAAGGGAAGAGAAAGAAAGAAGAGACTTTTGCTGAGCTCATGATGGCGATCTTGACTTGGATTTGAAGACCAGAAGGCAAAAAGTTGAGTAGCACAAAGTTAAACTGCAGGAAGAAAGTAGATCATGATACAGTACAGATAAGAAAAGAATGTAGGTTGCACTGTTTTTTATTGACAAAGTGGTAGCGTGTTTGTGGGCATTTATGTGTGTGTTGCATGCAGAATAGCAAACACTAAAAGCACCCAAGTAGGAATTTACCCAAAAAACCCAAATTTATTTTCCAGCTAATGGCACAGTAAATTGTACCTTTTTACCAATAAGTATGAATAAGTGCCTTTTTACAATAATTCACTTATTTTGAAGTTGTAGTTACTGAGCAGGAGACAAAAAAGTGAGCGTAGTTCTCGAGGTCAAGTGTGCTAGGGGCAAATCCAAGCTCAAATTCAAGTAGTGGTCGTCGCCTAAAATGGTCGTCCAAAAAAGGGCAAAAAATGACAAGGGGAAGCTAAAGATGAAGAAAAACGGCAGAGGGGACGTCAATGATTATATTGAGTGAACTGCACCTGTGTGACCAGACAGGCAGGCAAATGTGAAGTGTACGGCAAGACCACAGACCGGCAGTGTGCACTATTACTACTACTAGTGCTACTGTTGAGGTAAAAGGAAAGAATGATTACGTGACTTTGAAAAATAAGTGAAGAGCTAACACGCGCGCGAGCGCGCGTCTTTGCCGCTTGAAAAGCTAAAGTGTACTCAAAAGTTTTTTTATAAGAAGGACAATTGAACTGAAAGGGAAAATGCTGGTGACGGCGGCGGTGGTGGTGCTGGGCAATTGTGCAGTCGAAAATTGTCTTTTTGGCTTTCCCTCTCCAGTTGTTAAGGTTAAGTGGTCCAGTAGCTGGCTGGCTGAATGCCAGTTCACTCAACAACAGCAAAAAATAAAAAAAGTTGAAAAAAGAAAAGGCAGATGAGTGCACCTCATTTGTACACTTGTTGTTCTTTCACCTTCTTGCATCAGTACTTTTGCTGCTGTCTGCCTTCGGTTTCCAATCGATCTGGATCACTGGATCTTGCCTGTTTGGCTCACGCAGGAGATGATGACTCACCAGCACTGACTGACTTCAGCACTGTTAAGCCTTTACTTTGTGCACTGCAGAGCTGAGGACAAGTTCAAGAGTGACTGATTGGCGCCCAGCGGAGAGACGAGACTAATCAATGGCGGCAAAAACAGCGGCGGCGGCGGCTTTACCGGACGCAGCACTGTTGCTTCAAACTCAATTGGCCAAATGTCAATGGCAATGTTGGCAACTGTTTTTAAAAGTCCTCCTCCTCCTTCTTCTTTCTTTTCTTCCCCTCTCGGTGTGCCTCCTCGTCCCAAAGTTGGCAACCAGGAAGTGTGCGCCCCTGCTGCCTACTGCTGGCTACCTTGGCGGTTACCTCGATTCATCATCTGTGGTCACTGTTGCACACTGACTGACTGTCTGTCTGTTGACTCTCTTTCTGTGTCGGATTCTCCCTCCCTCTCTCTCTCTCACTCTCTCTCTCTCTCTCTCTCTGTGTCCGAGCAACGGCTGATGACCGACAGACCAAACTGACAAACCACCACCACCACGCAGTGTTTAGCGCAGTGTGTACAAATCATGTGTGTGTTGACTTTTACACGGCAGACGCTTTGTTTAAAGAAAGGGGAGAGAAAGAAAGAGAAAGAGAGCGATCTGATTGATGGTCATCACACTTACTGTTCAAAGCTGGTACTGTTTTGCTTTTTATCGAGTCTCCCTCTCTCTCTCTCTCCATCTGTGATGTACTCGAACTTGCTCTGACAAACAATAGGAAGCTCTGGCTGACCGCTATTACTTGAAAGTAGTTTAGGCTCTCTCTCTCCCACTCTGATTACACTTTTTATCCATTTGGTCATCACTAACGGCAGTGCTACTGCTGTTGTTTCCATTGACAGTGACCGCCAATTTCATCACTACCATTGATCAGTTGTTCATAAATAAAACTTTTTTGTTTTAAAAAATGTATTTTTATTAGTTTTTACTAACCCCAAGTTTTAGAATATCTTTTTTATTTTTTTTAACATACAGGTAAAATTGCCTAGTCATTGCATCAGTAGCGGCAGTACCAACTTTGAGACGACAGTAACGAAGGGGGCAACCAATGGCAATGCGTCCAATCAAAAAAACGGACAGCACTTGTCTTTTACGCGTCAGTCCGTCAGTGCCTGGAAACAATTAGTTGGCGCTAATTAGGCGGACAAATGTTGAAGAGACAGAAGGGGGAAAAGAAATGGCAAAAAAAGTTTTTAGTCAATCTTGACCTCCGAACATCTTCAGTACATCAGCACCACCACCTCTTTTTCACACACACACACACACACACACCACACTTAAACTCATCTCTGTCGCCCAGCGACATTTGACTACCACATCCAAAAGTGCTAATCGGCTCTCAGCTTACTCTCGCACAATTTTCCCTTTCTCTCTCTCCCTATCTTTCTTGTTTAGTATCGTCTTTTTGGTAGTGGTCTGTTCAATCAATTCAAATAGCCTGAAAAGAGGGGGCTGGCGACAACGAAATGAGCAAGTGGTTTGTGTGCGAATAAAAAATGTTTTAACAAAAGTGTGCGTTGGGTGCTAAAGAAACAATACGAAAAAGAAAAAGAAAAAGAAGAAGAAAAGGAGAAAAAAATAAAAACAAAGTTGGCAATTGGCGTTCAACCATCGTTTCCCCATGATTGACTGCTCACTGTCTGCTGGCTTGTTAACAGCAGCAGCAGAAAGGGATAATTGGGAGTGAATAAAAAGCGAGAGAGAGAGACATCAACTGATGCACTTGAACTTAAAACGCTAACAAGCGAGTAACAGCAGCGTCAGCAAATCGATCGAATTATGCCGCCTGCTTTGAAGTGAAAGTGCTTTGCCGCGGCTGATGTCTGCCAAAGATGTGCTTTTGCTTTCCTTTCACTTGTGCCTGTGTCTGTGCCCGGGTGCCCACTGCCAAAACAATAAGCCAGCCACAGTGAGTCGGTGAGTCAGTGAGTGACAAACACAATGAGTAAAAGTGGTGGTCGATGAGATGAAAGACATTTCGCACTTGACACTGACAAATGGCACAACTAGTTAGGCAAAGGAATGGCCATAATCAACGAAGACAGATAAGAAAGTGCTGTTCACCACTGGTCGTCGCCTTTAATCTTGCAGTACACTCTTTTTTGCTTTCGACTTTTTGATTCACCTACTGCTGAGGAGACTGTTGTTGTTTTGTTTTGCTTTTTGTTGTTGAAAAAAAGTCAGTGCAACATCTTTTGAGACTGTAGACAACCAGAAGTTGATAATTGTAGAAAGTGGTAGTTGATGTTTTCTAGAAACAGGTTTTTTGTTTGCAAATTTAATAAGTTAAAATGAACAATGAATTGACAATAAACAATCATGTTTGCAATTACAATTTGTATTTTAATAGTTGTTTTTTGTGACCATTTTTTAAGAAAAAACAGAATGAAAGTTAGCAAACAAGCTATTTTTATGTTGCCATCGAGCTGTCAATCGAAAGGCTAACGAGGAAACTGCTGTTTTTGCTGTCATCGCGAGACGATTGAAGAGGAAAAAGTAGTAAAAATTAGAAAAATAAAAAATGTAAAACAGTGTACGTTTATGTTTACTTGCCTAGCAAACTGTTGCAGACAATTTTACCTTGTTTTTCTTCTTCAGTGTCTATGTCAATGTCTAGTCTAAACGCAGACTTTTTGATTCTTAACAATTTTAAGCAAAAATTGTTTTGATTGAAAGTGAAAACATAACTTAAGTCAAATTTTTCAAGGACTCTTAAGGTCAGATAAAAATTTTTAAATTGAAATTAAACATTTTGCAAGTTAAAGTTTTAGTTTGATCAAAATGAAATTAAATTCTTTAAAAGTCTACTCATTGTTTAAAACTGTAGAATTTTAAATCATTTTATTTTGTTTTGTACAAAAAAACATGCGCTAAATACATGCATAGACTATTGTTATTTGGCAAACTTTTTAAAAATTTTAAAAATAGATTGATTTTTTAAAAGAACAAATACACCACACACACAGCTAATTTGATTTTAAGCTTTTTGTTGAAAACTACTCAAAGAAACTACTGTTTCTTTTTTTGACCACCTGTCATTGAGTTTTGAATGATCGATTATGTGAGGGGAAAAGGTTTGCATAAGAAGAAGACAACATCGACAAATTAGCAGCAACGGCTAAACAGCATATGATTTACCTCAAAACGGCTGTTGACCATTTCTCTAAAGTTTGAAGTAGTTTTGGAGCAAAATGAAGTGAAGAGGAGTGTTGTTTGATCGGCCAGTGCAGCCATTACCGTTTCCCCCACCCTACTTTCTTCAAACTGCTCACTCAATGCAAAGTGTGGACACTGCAGATACGCTGAGTTTGCACACACAACCACACACACAAGTTGACCAGACAACAAAGTTTACCTAGTCTTGGTCAAATATTTGTCCATTTTTGTTCCTCGTCTTTACCATCAGCAACATCATCATCATCACTTGTGCGTATGCAATATTTGTCCATGTACTTTATATGTTCTTTTTCACTTTTTTTTCTAACGCCTTCTAACCATTAAACTATAAATTATGACCAATTATTGGGTCAAAATTTTTTAGTTTATTGAAAACACCCCAAAGAAAAGAGAGGGAGAGAGAGCGTTTGTTTAAGTTGTCAAAATTGGTCAACTCGTAAAATTGGTCACAATTGGCTGCAATAGTCAACAACAAAAATATTAGTAATTTTCAAAAATCACATGAACTCACACAATTTTGTGCTTAATGTATTAACATATAAAAAATTGAAGTTTATCCCTTAACATAAAAAACAACTTAAAATTTTGTTTTTAAAACTAAAAACACAGTTTATCTGTTTTTTGCTAGGTAAAAATTGTTATCTAATTCACAATAAAAATAATACTATTGTCTTGTTGATCTTTTATTATTTTTTTGCCCACTTGTTAAATAACCGTTTTTCTTGTAATCTCAAGTTTTACGTCATTGTTTTCAATTAGGCTTATCCTTAGGTTGTCCAAAAATATACCCTCAATCTGCCGCCTTCGTCAAATGTACTCGGCTAGTTTCTGACGTACTCTTTACTCTCTTTCTCTTGCCTTTTCATATCGATTGTCCGCCCGCAAAAGTGTCATTGCCAATGTCAGCTCCTTATGCCTCCATCGATCATTACTATCAAAACTAATCATCATCATCATCACCACTGCTTTCCACTGCTTCCACTACTACCATTGTAACCACCACCTTCCTACTTGTTCTCTTTTTGACATCTGTTGTTTTCTAAGTAGCCAGACAGAAAAAATTAGCAAAAAACTTTGACCTGAAAAAGACCAGATACCTAATTGTTGTTTTTTGGTTTGTGATACTGTTTGCCCATCGATTAGTCTAATTAGGTGCAACTTCTTTTTTTCGTATTTAAGAAAGCGATCCATTTCTCACTGAGACAAAAACATGTTTCAAAGCACTACTGAAATTGTTCATTCTTGTGTAAAAGATAGCCAAATAAAAAAGTTTTTCTAAACATAATCTAATTAAAAAATCATATAACTGTGAATTGTTTTCACTACTACAAAATAAAAGTCGTTATCTTATCTAATTTGTCTGCTACCTACCGCAGCCACCGCTGCCAGTACTACTTTCAGTTCATTTTGGTGAACATCTTGCATCCTTTAAAATAAACCGTCTAAGCTACTAACATTAACAACAGCAAACCCAACAACAATTTTGTTTGTGCTAAAAAAACATATAAAACACTTAACGTTTTGCCTATTAAAACTTAATTTAATTTGTCTGTAATTAACTAAAATAAACCTAATCAAAATGGCGCCGTGCAATCTAAGCGAAAGTGAAAAAGAGTTTGTGCGGACGTACACACGGAAGCTGCTGGTAATGTCCACCCTAGCGACGGCGGTCTTTCTGGGCATCCTCGTGCCCGCCTACACCGGCCAGCTCGACCTTGGCCTGTCGATGGTTCCCCTGGGCACCACCCAGGAGCGACTGGTCTTCACTCTCAAGCACCTCGCTCTGCAACTGGCCTGGATCATCATCTCCATGTACTACGTCATCTACCACCGACTGGGCACCCCGGCGCTGGACCCCACCAAGGGCTACGAGTCTCTGGTGCAGAACGCCAAGAACATCCTCACGAACAGCGTCGAGCACGGCCTGGTCTTCACCTTCTCCCTGTTGATTGCCGCCACTGACCTCACCCCTGAGCTGTGCCGTCGACTGGTGCCCACGCTGAATCTGCTGTACATTCTCGGCCGGCTGCTCTACCTAATTGGCTACCCGTGCAATCGCAGTTTCGGCTTCACCATCCTCAACTTCACCATCATCACCACGGTGTCCTACAATCTCTACCAGCTGGCGTGTTTGTACGTTTAACCAGTAGTAGTACTGCATGCACTTTGTTGCCTTTTTCCTCCCTTATTACCACTAATCCGCTATATGATCATTTTCAAAGACCAGTATAGTGGGGGCTACAAGTAGTGGTGGGTGCAGTCTGAAGAACCTGAACACAACTTGCAGTGTACTCATTTTACAACAAAAATATTTTTAAGATGCTTGAAAATTTCATTTTTATCACAAAAACACATTCATTTGTTCAAAAAACACACCATCATTTTGTAATCAAACAAGCAACTTGTAACTCATTATATTTGTTAAAGTAATTAAAATTTTTTACAGATAATAACGATTACGTTTTATTTTTTTCTGAAAATGTTTTGCTGTTTCAAGTAATTTTTGTTTTTAAATTGCACGCAGCATTAAAATAAAACTTTGATTAAATAACCAAAAATGTGCAATATTTCAAGTCTATTCAGATAACTAAAGTTTTAATCTAATTAAACTTTGTCTATGCATGCATTTAGTTGTTGAACCAATTTGCAAAAATTTGAAAGAAATGTAGGTTAACGAATTGTCTACTTTCACTGTTGTTGAAAAATGTAAAAAGGTATTTGACCATAGGTGAACAAATTCAGCAAAACCAAATGTATAAAATGACGTAGATTTAGTTTTGCCAAGAGGCAACGGTTTATTTTTTGGACCATTTAAATGAGCTACAAAGTTGCTGAGAGTGGCGCATAGATATAGCACCCAAGAAGGCTAAGAGAGAGAGAGAGAGAGAGAGAGAGAGAGAGAGAGAGGAGAGAGAGAGAAGAGAAGAGAGAGAGAGAAAAAAAGAGGAAAAGAGGATTCTTATTCGATGACTGGCAATTGCATTGCTTGTAGCTTTTATTGCTTCCTCTCCCTCTTTTTCCCCTCTCCCATTCTTTCTCTTTCTCCTCTCTTCCTTCTCACTCTCGGCTCACTGGGGCCTTGTGTACCCTGCCAGCTCATAAACAGCTGCCGCTGCCGCATTTGTTGTGCCGCACCGTCGATGGAAAGTGGCCGCGTCAGCAGTGTGCAAGTGTGCAGCGCTTACGACCGTTTTCCCACTGCCGAATCGGCAATTAACTGCGGCTAAATTTGGTTCACCTGCTCCGTTTCCTTGTAGCATTTGATCTGTTTTTTTGTGCACATATTTTGAAGCGACGGTGAAATATTTCCACTTCTCTTCTAGTCATTCCCTAGTCCTAAACACTGTACTTCAACAGTGGTTTGTTTGTTTGTTTGTTTTGGGCATGGTCACCAGCGGAAAAATCCATCACCAACAAAGCAAACAGCAAAATGGAGCGTTTGCTTGCGGAGATTTGTCAAGAAGCGACAAAAGAAAGCGAAATTCAAGCCCAATGCACGGCTTTGCTCGGTAAGTTGTGCTGTGATAGAATGAATGCTGCTGTTTATTTCCTTGCTTTGGTAAATCATCCCAACCATCATAAACTCTCTAGACCACCTGGCCACTGATGATGGAAAGCAGGACTGCTACAATCAGAGTGCCAATTTGCACTCTATTCTGTCCATCTTTCGGCTGTGTGTTCGCAACGACACTAGTCACAAACTGAATGCTCTCAGCATTGATCTCGTTCGAGTGTACCTTCGCAAGGTGAACGAGTTCGCTACTGATGAGGTCAAAGGTTAGTTGTTTCATTTGTTTACTTTTTGCCTCTGTTTAAACTGAATACTAAATCTTAACCAAATGCTAACGCAGTGGAAACAATAGCCATCATTCTGAAAACTTCTCGTGATATGCTCACTGAAACTTCAGTGGCCACCACACTGGAGCTGCTGACTATCATTGTCGAGCTGGTGGCCACCTTCAGCGTTCACCTGACTACCAATCACGTGGTGGAGATCATTGAGATGTGCCACGGACAGATCAAGTCCTACGTTATGACGCAGTCTCGAGGTGGTGCTGGTGGTGGACCTTCAAGTGGCGGAGCAGCCTTGCGAATGAAGAACGCCCTCTTTCAAAATGTTTCCTCCAGCTTCTCGGCCACCTTCTCCTCGTCGACGCCCAAAGTGTCCATTGAAGATAAAGTCCTCTCGGCAATCTACCTCACCGCCAGTCAGGTGTGTCACCACTTTACCAAACACCGAATAGTGGCGGGAAGTGTCGGTGGTGGTGGTGGTGGTGGTGGAAGGAGTCGTCGCTCAACAACAACGACGACGGCCACAACCACAACCTCAGTGTCCTCATCGAGTGGCGTGGCCATGACCACCCAGTCAGAGTCGACCACCGGTCGTGTCACCACCGATCTCATCTACCTGCTGCTGTACCTCAGCAAAAAGCTAGAATGCAAACTAGGGTTCTTCAGAGATTTCCGGCACTACCAAGAGGAAAGCACAGTGCACAGCGGTGGCGCCCATCAGCACCATAAACACACCTCTTCAAACTCTTCAGATGAACAACAACAGCAGCAACAGCAAACTAAAGGAGAACTGCTCTTGCTGATGAAGATCTACAACTGCTTTTATCTCAAGTGTTTGCAGTACACACTGCTAACGGTACCCGACGCATGGCGGTACATGACCACGCACATTATGGAAGTTGTTTGGTAGGTGATCTTGTAATGCCAGAATGTTTTTTCAAGTAGTTTTGATAACTTTTAAATTTTTGAAACGCACTAGCAAACACTTGGTTCCAACTTTGGTAGACATTTTGACGCCCCTATCTACTATTATAGTCAGTGGATTAGCAAACGGCATCAACAGTAAAGGTGGCAACAATTTTTCACTCCGGCAAGTTTTTCCTGGCGGATCTCGTAACGCAGGATCGTGTTTGCCGCCTGATCTTGCAACAGGATTCGGCCGAGGTTGCGAAAAACTTCACTTTGGTTCACCGGCCAGTACTAACAAGGACTTTCTCTACAACACACTCAACTATCAAGAACGACAGTACATTTACAAGTAAGTTGCATTGGAACTATAAACCGTGTAAACAACTTTAAAACTGTTTTGCAACAGAATTTCGCTTGAACTGCTGCGTCTATTTGGCTTGGAAAACTCAATGCGCCCACTGTTGGAAGCACTTTTTCACCGAATTTTTCTTTTGTCTCCGCTTGATCAACGGTTGGATTCATTGATCTACATGCAGGAGGTAATTTATAAGCATGTGACTGGAATTTTGCTATAAATATTTATTTTTTAACAGATACTTAAAAATCCACTGTTGGTACTTATCCTCAGCTCGAATCCACTCTGTCTTTTTGGTGCCTCTTCTTCTCATTCACAAAATTTAGACCTATTTAAAATGTAAGAACTCCAAGGTATCATAATACTTTTTCACTACAATCTTTTGTTTGCATCTTTAACACAGCTTCTTTGACGCCATCAAGGAGTCCAGCCAGTCTGAGGACACCGTCATGGTGCAGCTAAGCTCACTGTGTCTGGTGACGCTTCTCAACACTTTGGAATCCCTCTCGGCAGGTGGAGCAGTGGTGGCTGGTGAAAGTAGTGGTGGTGGCATTACTGGTAGTAATACCGGAAACACTGAACAACCCGAGACCAACACCATTTTCTCCGAAAGCAGCAAAAACAGCTGTCCACCAAACTCGACCATTTGGCGGTCTCCAACGGTGAAGATGATCCTCGCGTATGCAGCCAACCACCGATCTCTGTATGAGAGCAGCGCCCCATCGCAGCCTCCCCTTCGCTGTCCACCCAAGCCGTACAGTGGCAGTCACTCGGCACGACCGGTCATCGGCAATCCTGCCAGTCACCTGTACCGCCAGACAGCAGCAGCCAGGCAGCAAAACTCGACCATAAACAATCTCAAATCGCGCATTTGTGGCTACGATGCAAAGACCTTTGAGAATCGCAGTACAGGGCAGCACTTAACTGAGAGCAGCGAGCCGCCAACAACTGAAACCAATGTTGCTACAAAAGTGTCGCAAGAGTCGCAAGAGCTGTTAGAGTCGCCGCCAAAAAGTCCTCTCAAAACAGCTGAGTCAACTGAAGCACCCTCTAAAACGGCTGATTCAGAGTCTGGGTCTGGCGAAAGCAGTAACCCCGAACCAAATCCCAAATATCTGCAAGAAAACTTTAACTACCAAGACCGTTTGAAAGCGCTGATAAAACACAAACAAAACAGCACCAATACTAGTGCTAAAGTGTCCTCTACGACTACTGAAAGTCAAAAGTCAACTGAAGGGAAACCAATTTATAAAAATCAAAAAGCTAAGGTTGAAGACTTTGAGTTAAGTACTCAGGCCATTGCTACTAGACACAGTACATCTCGAATCAGTCGCGTTCCTTCCAAATCAGTAAAATTATCCAGCAACATCGATCAAACCTCAAACAAAAATCGCTCTCAATCACTGCACCTTTCATTGGAGCACATTTCTCGTTTGTTCTCCACCAACCAAGAGATGATCACACTGGCAAGTCTAAAAACTACTAACAGCGATAGTCGTCTTGCTCTGACCAAAGAGCCAATGTTGTTGCAAACGTTTGTAGAGCGACAACAGAACAACCAGCAGCAGCTTTCACTCGACATTGATGACTCGGTTTTTGAAGACGTGGTAGACGTTAGTGGCGGCAATGAGGGGAAAAGCTCATTTTTCACTCCAAGTGAAGATGATGACTACTTGTCCAGCGATTTGGTGATTGCCACCGATGAAGAGGAGGAGGAAGTGGACACAACAACAGACGATATTGGCAGTCCATCCTCTACCAAGTATCGCCACCACCGTGTCTTCCCCGGATCTCGGTCCACTCGTTTCCAGAACTCAATGTTTGGCCGACTTCACAGTGGCTCAGTTGAGGCCGACTCAGATGCCACTTTGCGTCACTTTGAGCGGGCGTGGCGCACATTTTCCTTCGAAAGCTTCGAGCACTGCTGCCTGAACTGGTCGGCTGCCGTAATCTGATGCTCGTCGACGAGCGTATTCAAGCTTTTGCCTCTGGCTACTGTAAGGACCTCTTTCGCAACCTAAAGCTGCTGAACCAGGCCCGGGCTGATTCAGGTTCAGCTCAAAGCGTCAGCAATATTGAGCATCTAGTAGTGGCACTGGGTGATCTCCTTCAGCCGGAGATTGACATTCTCCGGCGGTACGCCCATCTGGTGGACTGTCTATTCATTAACGCCGACGGCATCTACCTGGCCACCTACTCGGCGCTGCTGCTGACGATGAAGTTGATCTACTTGGGCTACTACAGTCAGGCACAAAATATGCACGACAATGAACAAGTGCGAAATCTAGTAGATAAGGAAAACACTGGAACGACTTCAACTGCAACAGCTCGATTGGCGGATGAAATGGCGCTGCCACTGACTGAAGCGCAGTTCATTGATGAAATTTTCAACTACAACACCACCATTTACCTGTCACCGCACTTTCTGGCTGAAATCTACCAAAGTATTCTTGTGGAAAACTTTTTCTCTTTTTTGATGGTGAAAAATGAAGGTGTCGCAAACACTTCAATTGGATCTGTAAATATTTCAGCTACTACTACCACCACTTCAATTATGACATTGTCATTTGAAAAAATACCATTAGTTAAACTTCTCCACGGTAAATTTTTAAATAAGCATTTTTAAAATGTTTTATAGTTTACAAATTTCAATTCTTACAGACATTGACGTTCTTGATCCGAGCAAACCAAATGCCTTCAAACTTTCTGATTACGCTCGTCTTGAACAGATGGTTTGTCGCAGTGGAAATGATGGAAACACCGATGGCAGCACTCTAAAAGTCGGAGGCAATGCACTACTCAAAGACCGTGCTCCAGTGAACATTATAATTCGTCGTCTTTTGCTTCATTTTTGGGACACTTTTTCGAGTTGTCTCCGACTTGGCTTGAAAGTTCGTTTCACCTACCAGGCAGTGGTGCAGATGCTTGAGCCAGTGAATGGTGGCTTCATCAGTTCAGTCGCCACACTGCTCGGATGTGAGGGAGGCAATGCCAGTGGAAACGGCGCAAATGCTATTTCGGCCAAATCGGGCACACTCAGTTTGCTAAAAAGTGTAAGTGTTTTCTCATCCTATTCTACTACAATCAAACACAACAGCTAACACTCATTTTTACTTAAACTAGAACGTCGCCTACCTGAAGATGATGATCATGCTACTGAACACCTCAGTCACAGTGAGCGCCTTCACCCGACTGGACGACCTGTACGGGCTGTTTGTGGAGCACATCACTCTCTTTGCCTATCAACCGGAAAAGGGAGGTCGAAAGGGGTCGCAGTATCCTCGTTACCAGCAACAGCAGGACATCAAAATGGGACGGGGCATGATGCGAAAGTCCATCACCACGCCTGACCTGGCCAGTGACAGCGTTGTCTCGACGACAACAGCAACAGCCACTTCAACACTTGGATCAGGCAACACATCGGCGTCTAACCTGGAGCGCACCACCTTGGTGCTTTCCATCGGTCAGATAATGGCAATGAAGACGCTGCTCAACCGGAGCAGTCAGATCGCCAACCACTGTCCTCGCGTGTGGCGACACGTCTTTGACCTGTGTCGTTTCGTCAACGAACTGGAGAACACCATCTTCCGTTCGACGCACTCCAGCCTGCTCAGTCGAGCGCGCATCTCCATTGGCACCATTCTCCGCTCCAACTCTATTCACATGCAGCTGGGCAGCTCTAGTTCGGTTGCTGCAGGAACGCTTCCCAGCTCAGCATCTTCAACCACTATCAACTACCAGCACAACCATGATCTATCGCAGCTTGATCACTACCAGAGCAGTCTGTACCACTATCACGGTTCCTCCTCTTCTTCCTCCCTTTCCGCATCTTCCCAGCTCATTTCCTCCTTCAGCACCTTACCGGGAATTTGCGAGGTGGAGAGCAGCAACGTCGAGTCGGCTTTTGATGCCCTGCTCGAGGCTCTGAAGAGTAAGCCGCCGCCCTCCTCCGCTGGATCGACCAACACCGGCCTGGACACTGAACTGAAGAGCCGCGAGCTGGAGCAGGTGATGGAGTACCTCAGTTGGTTTGTCGGCCAGATCTTCGAGTCGGTCGCCCTCAAATTCAACCTCTCACTGTTGACCGCCTTTGTGCGCGCCTTATGCGAGTACAGCAAAGTGCAGCTGAGCGGCATCAAGATCAAGGGTCAACAGCATTCACAACAACAACCTGGTTCGGTCAGCGAACAACAACGACCTCTGTCGTTGAGCACCTCAACGCTTGAAACTCCCGGCGACCTAAAGTCGCTGATGCTCTCTCGCCTAGTCGAGGTGATGCTTCGATTCGTCAGAAACGGCCGTCCACTGCTGCACTTTATGCGCATCTGGCCCATAGCAGCTGGTCATTTAGTGGAGGCGAGCATGCACCACGAGCTGGCCATCAGCAAGAAGGCCATCACCTCGATGCACGACATCATCAACGCCGTCCTTTCCGCCTACAGCGAGCCGAACTTCTTCAACTGCAACGAGTCGCTCTTCAAGTGCTATGAGCGGCTGCTGCTGGGGGAACTGGTCGACTCTGACTGTCAGCAAGAGCTGCTGCTCAACTCTATTTGCGAGTTTGTAGAGGGCGCCGGTGGGGAGATTCGTAGTGGATGGCGGTCAATTTTCAAGGCGCTCAGGGGCTCTAAGATTGAACTGGTGACGGTGGTTCAAAGTAGTGGTGGTGGTCACAAAATTGGTCACTGTCAGACCACCACGACGTTGACTGCAGCCGCCGCCCACCAGGTGCAGATACTGATCGACACTTTTGAGGCGTTCCTGCGCACGGAGAACATGCACGTCTTTGCCTACGCCTCAGTCGACTTTATCCTCTGCATCTTTCACTTGACGAGGCGCGTGTCAATGCTGCCCGTGGGCATCGCAGCTTCCGGTTCTTCCTCCGGCGGCGGTGGCAGACTGTCACCCCAGTCGTCCACCACCACTAGCACCAGTCTGGAGGAGACCTTCATTGTCTTTCTGAAGTACGTGCAGAAGTTCTGCAAGATTCTGCGCAGCATCGCCGCAGAAAGTGGCCACAGCGGCAGCAGCGCCTTCATCATCGCCCCCTACGTTCGGGCAAAGAAGCTGAAGCTGATCGAGGTAGACGTCATTCAGCAGGCGGTGAAGAAGGTGGTCGCCACGAATGGCGCCGCCTTCATCGACCCGAAGGTCATCGCTGGTCATTATCAGTCGTTGTCGGCGAAGACCACCACCACCACCACCAGTAGCAGTAAACAGTGCCTCTTCACCAACAACCTCCAAAGTGTCCTCGAGGAGACGGCCAACAAGGCGGCTATCGCTTCATCTCTCCAGCCTCACCAGCAGTCAGCCCTGCTGCAGCTGTGGTCGCTGGTCTTTGACGAGTTTGCCGCCACCATCTACGTGGGCAGTCTGCAGTATCGGCCCATGCTGCTGGAGGTGTACTTCACACTGCTGCACACTGCCGCCTCCGATCTGTCGCCCAATGGGTCGCTCGATTTTGTGCTCGCCATTCTGAATCACACCGTTCTGCCGCTGATGCAGAATCTGCTTCGAGAGACGCTGCTGGAGAGCTCGGTGGCACCGGGAAAAGGTGATGGTGGTGATGATGGTGAGGAGGATGAAAAAGTGGGCAAAAGGAGAGCTGAAAGAGCCTCATCCTTAGGAGCAGCTTCAAAGGAGGACATCGAGGAGCAGTACATGTTTCTCAAAAGTTGGCTTGAGGTCTTCAACAGTCACATTATCCGGTACACGCTGGCGCACTTTGATAGACTGTCCGCTATGGAGGCAGATGATGAGCAGGCGTCAGAAAGGGGCGTCAAGAGTGGCACTGGTGCAGAGTACACTGAAAAGCAGGCAACCAAGTGGAGCTCCCTAGGACTGCTGCTGCGACAGACCATGCTCGTGTACATTGAGTGCATCAGTGGCCCGTACCACGATCTGATCTCTATTCTGGGGTTGTCACTCTTAAGGTAAACTAAAACATGTGCTTACTAATCACTTAAAAGTTAACCAACTTTTTACCCATTCACCAGACAAGTACTGCTTCACTGAACCGCCTTCTGAACACCTACTTCTGGGACATTGTGCGAGACTGCTTTCAGATTGGCCACCAGTTGACGCTGGCGCCGCTGCATCAGCTGATTGGCGCCTTTCACGGCCTGTCCACGGCCGACGATTTGGGCCGCATCAAGGTGATGACTACGCGCAACGCCCACAGCTCTTCAGAGTACATTCGCAAACGAGCACGACAGGTGTTCTTCGTCTCGCCTGAAGGTGGTGGTGGTGGCTTGACAGTGTCCTCCTCTGTTCACTTTAACAATGCCCGAGATGTGAAAGTTTGCTCTGACGGACAGTTTGCAGCGGATAATCGCGACTACACTATCATCATTGAAACAGCTGCGGGCATTAAAAAAAGGTAGAACTGTTTTTTCCGTTTAAAAATGTCAAAGTTATATAACTGACCTTTTTTGCACCTAGTCTTTCCTACAACCAGCTTATTTCCCAACTGCACAATCACCTTGTTCTAGTGCAGATACTCGCCTCGGTGTTGACTTTTAACCTCAAACCGAAACTGTCCAGCTTAATGGGCGCCTGTTTTATGCACGAAGATTTTGCTGAGATGGTCACCGCCGACGGCAGTTTGACCACATTTAGACCCGTTCTCCAGTTGACCCTGCCTCAGTATCGCGACATCTCTGCTGCTTTAAAACTGACCTTTTGGTAAAGTTTACAAAAACAAACTCTACTTTAAAAGAGTTAAAAAAGCTTCGATGTAAACTCTCACTAGCGTCGCATGGAGTTTACCGACTTGGAGTCTGAACGTTTGGCAGCACATCTCCAACACGGAACTGAACCGCCAATCTGGACACGTCAGGGGCCCTCCATGGCTTCTTTGTCGTGGACTTACCTCAACAACAGTGCCAAATTAAAGACAGTATGCTATTTCGATTTCAAAGCTTTTAGATTAAACTGGTTAAAGGGTAAACCCTAACACAAAGTCCTACGGGACATGAGAAAGATTGAACAGTGGAGGTCGCAAGTAGCAGTCACAAACCACAGTCCACCTCAGAGAGTGTCTCACGAAGCTTTGGCGTCCTCCTCAAACGCCTTTCAGTCGCAACCGAAGGCAAAGCATTCAACACTACACACTTTCCTGCAAGCTCACATACGAGAGAGCGGCAGCTAAGGCATCCTTTGACGAGGAACCGTGGTAAAGCTGATACAAGCCAGCCACATTTCAGCCTACTGCATCGCTCTCTTTGTCATTCTGAATGTTTGAGTTCAATCTGCCTCAATGGGTTCCCGTACATCTTCCCGCCTCCGCGACTCGCCGACGTGATGGCGTCACACCATTGGCGAGGACCAGCAGTCCGAGCCGGTGACTGACTCAACGACTCGCGCGCCTGCTGCCAATCGGCCCCTTGCAGCTCGTGCGGTACATTGAGAACCCTAATACTCAAACTAGAGGTTTTACGACGTGCAATGCAATACGAAGACATGTGATCGATCGGCTTTAGTAACGTCGACATACAATGGTTGAACACCGTGCTGGCGCGAACCCTTTTCAAACCCTTAATGCGCCATCGCTGTTCGCATGTTTCATTTGCAGTTTTAGTCAACTCGCTCTTAAACAAAGTGTAATTTATTTTGTAATTACGCTACGCTGTCGACAACTAAGACCATTCAACACCGTGCTGAGGGGTTTATTAATGTCAAAATGGTGCGCCATTCAGGGGGCCACTGAAAACAACTTTTATTTTTTCGACATGCATCTAATTGCAACTCAAGTTTATGTAAATCAAGACAGTTCAAATGCAATACGCTTACAACCAATGTGATTCAGGATGCTGACTTTTATTTTTTAACTCTGACATTTTTTACAATTTATTTGGTTTTTAAACCTAACCTTTGCTGTGCTTGAAACTTTTCAAACCAATCTTAATGGCAATCAATTAAGTTGATTGACAATGTTTAATAATGTTTAGCTTTTAGCAACTACCTCAAATCAATTAATAAACAAAAGTGTAAAATTCATTTTTATAATTACGATAAACGGTGCAAAAACAAAAGCATTCAAACACAGTGAGTTTATTAATTTCAAAAAATGGTGATCGTCATCAATGCCGCAAAAACAACTTTTTATTCTAGCATTTTTGTGTACGCACTAGTGCATTTTTAATTTTCACACATCCACTTTTTATTTATCAATAAAGCTATAAAATCATTGTTAACCTGTCTTTTTGCACTTGTTAAAAACCATTGCCTTTTTGTTTTTTTTATTGTGGCTAATGATGACCAGCGGAAAATGGTCAATATAAATAGTGGCAATTGGATGAAATCAAATGCTCATCGACTAGGCTGGCAGTCAATCATCATCGTTATTGCATTATAGAAACTGCACTGACTCAGTGACAATCAATAAAAGAGAAGCAAACCGAAACAACAAAAGCGGTTATTGCCTCAAGATTGACTGCAGGGAGGCAGAGCAGACGGCAAGAAGAGAAAGAGATAGTGATAGTGACCGGCAGGCAACCAACAACAACCAAAGATGACCACACCTAATTCTGGCTAGTCATGCTCTTTCTTTCGCTTTATACTTTTTGTTTTTCTTTACGTGAACAAACTGGCAATTTTCCGCCATCATTGATCGATTGGCGCCGGTGCTTGCATTGCCGCCGATTGCCGACAACTGCCGAAAGGGGTGCACTGTCTACTGAGACCAATTAACAAGGAGAGAGAGAGAGAGAAAAGGAGAGAGAACGAGAAAAAAGTAGCAAAATATAGAGCAAGTTTATAGCTTAACAAATCTATCCACTGTTATACAGTGCTAGTAAAGTTACCTGCTACCGGTGCAATTAGGTTCCCGTAGCCAGTTCAAGGATTGCTTGATTAGAAAAGTCGCAAATGAGTGCAATAGTTGGCTGATAGAAAAGCTAATTATTAGTGACATCAATTTGTGTGTTACGTGAATATCCGTATTTGTGCTTTAACCTGTTAGTACAAAAGCATAAACACAAACTCTTTTTATTGATTTTATATATTGCCCTTGAATGCAATCTTATCAGCTGTCAAAAAACTAACTTGTTGTTTTTGTTAAATTCTGTTGCTAATGATAAGAATCAATAAGATAAAAAGTACATCTACAACTGCAAGTTTTTATAGCTAAAAGGGGCTAAACAGAAAGAAAAAGTGTTCAGTTGTTGTACTGTGCAGGCTAGTAGAGAGCTGCTGTTAGCTAGCAGTCAACATTAGCAATTCGTGTTATTATTATTCAGCAGTCAGCAACGGACGTTTTCTGAGAATTAGCAAACTCACATACACACACTGCATTTTCTCCCCTTCAACTTGCTGATAAACCAGTTTCAGCTGTTGGCTGTGATTAGTGAAGAAGGGAATAGGGGGGAGGCAAGTTATAATAACCAAGTAGCACTAGCAACAACAATTGATGATGGTCCTGTCGTGGACTTTGTCGTGTGTGTACAAACACACAGAGTACTCATCTTCTCTAAAAGGGTTGCTGTCAAACAAGTGAACAAGTGGTAGTGATAATAAGTGCTGGGGGCAACTAAACAGACATTTTTTCTTCCCTTGTGCAAAGTTAAAGGTGCAGACGCAAATACGCACATGTGTGTGTATGTGTGCATCTTTGACCTTGGATACTACTGGTTTACTGTAGTGACGGCAAAAACAAAACGAAAAAAAGTGAAATGGATCCTCTTTTCCTCCTCCCCTTCAATTTCTCAACGCATGAACGACATGCTCAAAAGAAAAAACAGTCAGTCAGCCATTACAAGTGTACCTGAACTGCAACCTTTGATATTTTTGCAAAATTTTTCTGTACTTTATTCTGCATATTTTTTTTATTTTTCATTCTTTGCTTTTACCTCCTGTCCATTTAGCAATGCGGTCAGTGGAGATGGAAGTGCAAAGCAAGTGCACGACACACGCAAGCACACTGAGTGCTGATGTGAATAGATGTGAACACACCGATACCAGGGTACATTAGAAACACTTGTCAACGAGCAAAAGTGCAATCGAAGGGCGCTATTAAAAAATGCCAGACAGCCGAAGTGGAAAGTGGAAAAATGAACACCGTTTGTACGAATGGCTGAAGATTAATGAGCCAGCAATTGGGTATATGGTGCCTGGTGCTGATGATGATGCTGTTGTTGATGTTTATGTTGATGGTGCTGTTCTTGATGATGCATTCACACACTGGAATGTCTCAGCAACGCACTGCACATAGGATCTACATGTACACTGACGCTAAAGTTGTTGTCGCTTTTGTTGTCCTGTTTTGCATTGCTGTGCCCATTAATAGAATCAGATCACTTGATCTGTGTTTGACATTTTTTAGTTAATGAAACTGCTACACACTAAATCGAGTGCCCTTGTGATTGCTGTTATTATTATGTTGTTTGTAGATGTCATGTTTAGTCTGAAAGCTATTTTTGGGCAGTTTAGCATAGTGGTGTATCAATGACCGTGCAGCGAACTGAGTTATTGGTATAGCTCAATCGCTTTAATTTTAATTAAATGAAAGTAACAAGTTATCATCTGATCGTTAATAAAAAAATTTAAAAATATTATACTTACTAGTTCAGAATAAAATTTTTTACACTACCTTACCCTTAACCTTGATAAAGGTAATGGTAATTATTAGTACAGCTTTCAATGAAGCGTGATAACATTAATTATGAAACGTATTATTGAATGTTTGTTAAAATTATTGAAAACCATTTTAACAAACAAAGAAACTTATAATTATTTGTTACAGTTAAAATTGCATTTTTAGCTTTAAACAATGTATTGTTTTTTCAAATAATCAAAAATAAAACTTTTTAAAACTTATTATTTTTAATACAAACAAAAAAGAAAATTCTTACTAATTTTAAACAAACTAGGTTAAGTGCTTAAGCCTAGTTGTCAAGTTACAAATTTAATTAAATCATATAATTCATAAAGAGTTCAACTAGAAAAGCCTTTTATTATAAAGTGTTTTTAAAACTTTATTATATAAACAAAACTAGAGCAGTTTAACTTTTAAATGTTTGTTAAAACATTCATTAAAAATTTTAAAATTGCATTAATTAGTAGTAAAAACGATAAATTAAGTAAATATCTACATTAGGGTTTCATTCAACGTCACCGAAAGTAATAAATTTTTATAGCTAAACTTTTAATTTGATGACCAATAAAGACCGCTAAGCCAGATTAATTTGAGAATTATTCAACCACAAAAAGTAAACAAATAGTATACGACAACAATGAAAGTTCAAAGAAGAGGAAAACGGGGGCAACTTCTGGTACACTAATTAAAACAGCATTCTCTGTTATTCACCGAGGCCAATCAGCAGCTGTGATCTAACTTGATCGACATTGCCGTCTGGCACTGCAACCACTGAAGAGGTGGTGGACTGGAGAGTAGTTCAGAGAAAGAAAGAAAGAAAGAAAGCACACTCGGGTACAATGAGAGGATGAGAAGAGGAGACACTTCCCATTTTGTGGTCCTCCTCTTCAGCACTCATCATCATCGGCATCGTCATCATCCCTTTCCCTCCCCTTTGACACCTGCCAGCACAGCTTCTGTACAGTGGTGGTGGTGGTTGACAGCTGAAAAGTGGGTACACACTCACTGCAATGTACTATTTGCCATTACAGACTACTACTTGGCAGGCAGTCCACTTGACTACTCGCTTTCAGTTTTTTCACTTCTGGCTTAGTAGTAGCACTTCATCCAGCACTACCTTCAACAAATACTGCTGATGCTGCTGCTGTTGCTAATGCTAGTGAATACCGGGTAATTGAACAGAGCTGAATATCACTGCCAGACTGCCTGCCTACTACTGCCTACTACACTGAAGGTATTAGCGCTCTCCCCCTTTCTCTCTCTCTCGCTCTCTCTCCTCGTTAGTTTAAATAACTGTGGCCGGCTAAGCGGTGGCTTCACTCTGCGCCCATTCACCGTTTAGACAAGTGCGCCTTCTGTGTGCCACTGGCCGCTCAACTGTTCCAGACAGAGGAAGATCGAACAAGAAGCGTTCGAACGTCAACGAAGAAAGTGATAAAGAGTGCGAGAGACACCACTTGCTTGCCTGCCACTTGCTTCTCTGTTTGTCTGTTTGTTTGTCCGTCTGTCTGTCTGTTCCGTCATTGCCTACTGAAGGGAGAAAAAAGCATCTGCAAGCTGCTGCTGATGTTTTCACTAGAAGACACTTGAAAATACTTTTCCCCGCCTCTTTTTAATCATCATTACTTTTGAACTGCAACTGCTATCAAGAATCAGCTGAATCACCGCGACCCATTTGTGCACTTACAACTGGTAAGTAAAAAACAATCTTTTTCATTTAGATTGATTTGCTATCTTTTTATGTAAATCTGATGAACGCAGTGATGACGTTATAGATGATGTTGTAAAAGTGAATCATTGAATTTGGATTGTCATGATGCTAGTTTTTGATAAATATTAGCAATACATAAACTACTTAAATGTCATGTAAAAAAATAAATGATTTCATTTTTAATTGACATTAACACTGTCAAACTGTGAACTAATAAACAATAAAAAGGATAAAAAGAAGAAAATATCATAAAAAACATTAACAAAAATTGCTGCATATGATGAACAGCTAATAAAAGTGATTGCATGAATGATTCACTCTGCAACTATTCATGTTGTGCAAAAAATGCAACAATCGCTGATGTCAAGGCGGAACAACATGTCAATTTTCTACCACATTTTTGTTATTACATTTCTATTGTTGAAGTCTACTAGTTTCTTAGTACACGGGTAATCAATACCAGAATATTTTTTAGAAAATTAATACACGGTAATACTTTATTGTTAAAAATGCTTGAAATTCACACAAGCAATGTGTCAATCATGGTTTTAATTAAATAGTGCTAGTTGTTATTACTTGCAATAGCAAACAGACTAGTGTACAGCACAAATTGCACAGCAGTTGTACTAGTGTATCTTTAAACAACACTTTGCCTTAAGGCAATAAAAAACAAAACAAAATGTGGTGGCCATTTTCCGTCAGTTTTCCCCACAATATATTTTTTGCTCATTAATCGATTAGATATAACATTCCCAACTGTTAAAAGCTTTTATTTTTACAGTTTAACGTTTTGTCTAAACAATTTTATTAAGAACTAAATCTTGATTTTCAATTTGATTGCAGGAAAACAGAACTTTTTAACTTCAGACAAAATAATACGCAAATTTTTTTGATGAATTAATTAGTATAACTTATTGAATTGCTACGCAATAAAAGTACCGAATTTGCTCACAAAAGTACCTAATACCAATGGCATGAGATTTGTTTACTTTATGTAACAAGTTAACCTATTCATTGAATACAAATTTCAGTATGTAAAAATGCGCTTCAGGCGGAAACAGAAAAGCGTTGAGGGTATTGGCGGTAGAGGCAGTGTTCATGTTCATTAAAATCTGTACAATGACAGTCTGAAGTGTTTAATGACAGTGTTTAGCGATAATGTAGTGTCACAAGTTGCAATAGTACTACAATTATGCATATTAAGTAAACGGAGTCTTTACATACTAACCGACAATTACGTTCAACAATTAGTAAGCAACAACTTACTTTTATTTTTTTACATTTTTAAGTGCATTTTAAGCAAAGTGTTTTCAAGTTGCATTTGGAAACATGAACTTTTGCGCATTTTCTCTTAGCAAACAAAAATAGCGTAACGGATTTAAAATTTTATATTGAACAAAAAATTTGATTTTGTAATTGACATTTAATATTATGACATTTATACATTCACAGTAATTGTCTCTGCCAAAAGAAGAGCCATCATTGCTCATTGCTGTTAACTACACATTTATTCCGCTCTACCAATAACGTGCCCTTTACGATGAATGAAAACGACGAGCTGATAGGAAAATCGCAAGAGTCTCAAGCGATGGACGACGATCCCCACGACGGACACACCAGTTCTAGCAACTTCAGTGCTGGAAGTAGTAGTAGTGGCGGTAGTGGCCGCAGACGAAACACCAGCGGCTGCCGAAACAGTGTCCCGAGCAGCACCAGCAGCAACTCCTCGCTAGACAAGGTCTCCATTTTGCCGCCGTACAAGCAACAAAAGGATCGAGAAGAAGTGGAGGAAGACGAGGAGGAAGAAGACGACTGCTTTGGGAAGATGGGCTTTGGGGCGACCTCTGCCCAGACGACCATCACCAGTGTGGACTCGAACACCCGACGGCTGCTGTCGATGACCTGCCGAAACGCCAAGACGGCCCTGCTCAACTCGAAGGGCCCCACCTCGAACCAGTTCACCATTAGCAGCAGCTGCTCCAGCTGCACCTGTGAGGTGTGCCAGGCGAAGAGAGAGCTGGACAGTCAGTCGCGCACCTTCACCGTCAGCCGGCCCACCTACAACATGGCCGAATTCGACTCGACCTTTCGCAGCCCCGAGGACGCCCTCATTCGTCGCGCCCGAGCCGTCCGCCGTCGAAACTGGTGCCAGATGCCGCGATCACCGGCGCCCAACGCCCTCCTCGCCTTCTTCTACCGCTACATTCCCCTACTCGACTGGATTCGCAGCTACGACGTGAAGGGCGGCGAGCTGAATGCCGACCTGATGGCCGGCCTCACTATTGCCGTCTTTCAGATTCCACAGTGTAAGTGTGAACCAGTTGTACTGTTTTTATGCATATTCAACTTTCTTTCTACCCACCACTGAACAGGCATGGGCTACAGCCTGCTGGCCGGCGTTCCTCCCATTTACGGCCTGTACACCTCCTTCCTGACGCCGCTCATCTACGCCTTCCTGGGCACCTCGAAGCACGCCTCCATCGGCACCTTCGCCATCATCTCGCTGATGACCGGCTCGGTGATTGCCGACATGAAAGCGGCGGCCGCTGTTTCCGGCTCCTCCTTCATTGAGGGCGTCACTGAGATTGAGATTGCCACGACGCTGGCGCTGCTCATCGGCCTCTACCACCTGCTGTGCTTCTTCCTGCGCCTCGGCTACCTGGCGCAGTTCATGTCGGAGCAGCTGACCAGCGGCTTCATCTGCGCCTCGGCGGTGTACGTGCTCAGCTCCCAGCTGGGCTACATCACCGGCGTCAAGCACCTGCAGTCCTCCGGCACCGGCCCCTTCGGCCTGGTTCGCTTCTACGCCGATCTGACCAGCCAGGTGGTGGCCGGCGAGGCGAACCTCGCCTCTGTCGCCATCAGCGTCTTCTGCATCGGCCTCCTCATCGGCTGGAAGTTCTTCCTGTCGCCAGCGGTCGGTCGATCGCCCCACCGGGCAGTGGCCATGCTGCAAAACCTGCCCTTTGAGCTGCTGCTCGTCGCCGCCTTCATCACCGCCTCCTGGTACTTCCAGCTGGAGGAGCGATTCCACCTGTCCGTCCTGGGGCCGATTCCGCAGGGGCTGCCCGCCTTCGCGACGCCCCTGCCGCTAGAGCGCATCTACGGTGAAGGCCTCTGGCGGACGGCCATTCCGCTGGCCATCGTCGCCTTTGCCGTCACCTACTCTACGGG
The DNA here is from genome assembly GCA_024499935.1 of Tyrophagus putrescentiae. Classification (NCBI taxonomy): domain Eukaryota; kingdom Metazoa; phylum Arthropoda; class Arachnida; order Sarcoptiformes; family Acaridae; genus Tyrophagus; species Tyrophagus putrescentiae. The sequence continues at coordinate 9,739,675 of JAMZRA010000005.1, forward strand.
CGTCACCTTCGGCGCGAAGCACGGCTACGAGGTGTCGGCCAATCAGGAGCTGCTGGCGCTGGGCGCCACCAACAGCCTGTGCGCCTTCTTCCAGTGCATGCCATCGGCGGCCAGCCTCTCTCGCAGTGCTCTCGCAGAGACGGTCGGCACGCGCTCGCAAATCGCCGGCCTAGTCAACTCGGTCGTCATTCTCGTGGTGCTGCTCTTTCTCAGTCCCCTACTCTGTTTCCTTCCAAAGGTAAGCCCCCTTTTTTAACCTTAAAGTTTAGTTATTTAATATTCAATTGCTAACTGTTTGCTCCCTGCAGTGCGTCCTTGCGTCCATCATTTGCGTCGCATTGAAAAGTCTATTCCTGAAAGTGGTTGACTTGAAGAAGTACATAAAACTGGATAAGATTGACGGAGTAAGCTACTTGTTACATTTTAGATAAACAAATTCTCATTTGTATCTTTTTAATTTTCAAACTCAAGTCTATTTGGATCGTGTCCTTCTTTGCGGTGATCATCTTCAACGTCGATCTTGGCCTCTACATTGGACTTGCCTACTCGTTGGGCACTCTCATTGCAAAGTCGCAACGGTAATAAACGGTCTTTTTTGTTATCAACAGCAGTAAACTGACCAACATATTTTACCCATCTTTTGTAGACCAAAAACCTACATGTTGGGCGCTGTCGGGGGAACAAATGTCTACGTGCCGCTAAAACACTACCGATCAGCAAATGACCTCGGACACATCAAAGTGTTTCAATTCTGTGGACCACTGCATTTTGCCAATGTCAACTACTTCAAGAGCAAACTGGCGGAGAAAGCAGGTCTAAAGCAGCGAGAAAAGTAAAGACGAAACCTTTAAATGCTTACGATTTGCTCATTCTTCTTTTGTCGTTTCTCCAGAAACAAGAACTACAACTCTGCCCACTTCCAGCTGCCCTTTGCCATTGTCATTGACTGTTCAATGTTTAGCTACATTGACGCCACCGGCATTACCGCTCTGCGAACTGTGGTCAAGTTTTATGAAATGCGCGGCGTCAGAGTGATGCTTGCCGACGTGGCCGCCCATGTGCGCTCCATGATGGCCGCCGACAGTGACTTCCACCTGGACGTGCCCACCTGGAAGCTGTACATCACCACCCACGACGCCGTACACCGGGCGCAGGAAGAGGTCAAGCTGATGATGATGGCCGAGGAGGAGGTTGAGCTGGAGAACATGACAGTAACAATTGGAACAGCGGAGGAAACTGGACGCTCAAGTACGAGCACTGAAGGTGAAAGTGTTGCCGGTGGTGGTGGCTGTGACGCCTTCCTCACCATGACCGGAAATGTGCCAGGTGGTGGAGGAGGAGGTGATAGCGGTGGAGGCGGTGGCATTGGAAACAAGGTCAAGAAAAAGTCACCCATCAGCAGTCTGGCGCTGGTGTCAGTGGGCAATGGCTTTGAGGCGGTCAGTTCGCGGTTTACGCGTCAGTCAGGCAGTGAGGTGCTCCTTTCAATGGACAACACCGATGAGCAGGACATTGAAGAAGAGGATGTCGCAAAGAAGGAAGCCAAAAGCGACTCTGACTTCACTCGGATGATGATGCAGTCACAGTTTACCGATGCCAACTGCAATGGACCTCAAAGTACAGTTTAACAGTTTATTATTGCTTACAGAAAAAAGCAGTTTTACTATATACGATTTGAAAATTGTCAGTTTTATTCTTTTACACAAATTCTTTTACCACTACTGCTTTTTCATACTTGGAAACACTTTTATATCTTAAGTTGTTTACTTTTTTTGTTCAGTTTACAAAATGAAACATTTGTTACAGATTTGAGCGTCAATTTACAATATTCGCACTTGCTTAAATGCCAAAAGTAAAGATTTTAAAAATCAAGAGGCATTGCACTCAAGTTTCAGTAGAACAAAGTAGTTTTAGTGGCCTAATGCGACGACTTATTTACAGAGAAAACGTTCGGTAGAAGTGTTTGTGTGGTTTCACCCACACGAGATTCACTATTGTACATTTCAACTGTTGAGTAACGCTACTCCGTTGGCTCCACCCAGTTCTGGTGACCGGGCAGAAAGGCCATCCGGAGCATGGTCTGCAGCGATGGCATCGTCAGCGGCACTCGATACCCGAAGACCTCTCCGCCGGTGACCTGCTGCGCCGAGCTGTGGACCGCCTGCTGCTGCCGCTGCTCTCGGTACACCGTCCACAGCGTCTGCTCACTTCCGCAGACGGCCATCTTCGGCAGGGGGCGGGGCAGGCGAAGGAGGTTGCTGCTGTTGATGCTGTCAGTGCTGCTGCTGCTGCTGTGGCAAGTCCACATCAGCGTCGGCAGATCAATGGACCACAGTTCATTTCTCACCACCTGCGTCTCGCTTCGATCACCATTCAGTTGTTGATCAGCACGTTGAAGAGAGAGGGCGTTTGTGACCCGGGCACAGACAGCGTACACTTTGGCGCCCACTTGAGTGAACTTGAAGCGTGTCTGTCGTTTCATGCGCTGTTCCATTTTAGCTGGTTCAGTGTCCATCAGTTGCACCTTGCAGGTGGTCAGGTTCACTTTCAACTGGTGGGGAAATAAAAGAGAAAAAATGAGAATTAGTTAGCAAAAAAGGGAAAAGATGTAATGATCATCAAACTAATGTTAATTTTTTTATTGTTAAACACTCACCAAGTACTGACACGTAAACAAGCGTTTTCCTCGCGGGATTTCACTTTCATTTTCCGAATATTTAAGAAAGAGGTAGAGGTGGTCGTTCCAGTAAGCCATAAAAGAGATCTTTTTTAAACTGTTTGCCAGGTGGTCTGCTTTTAGGGGTTCTTGAGCAATTAGATGCAGGCGTTGCCATTTAAAAGAGACTCCCTTTTTAGCAATCAGTTGAGTTGTGTTATGACTACTAGTATTGCTGAAGTTTTCAATGTGTTTTGCGGAAACACTTTCAAAGTTATCACAAACATTTGTAGCAGTATTATCAATTTTGTCGATGTTTGAGGTATGACTGTTGTCGATGTTTGCGTTATTATCACTTTTCTTAATATTTTCCTGGGAGTAGATTTTGCAGCTTTTAACCGATTCATTGCCGTTTTCCGTGTTCCAGGTCAGACAGTAAAGCTCTCTCTGGTCGAAAATGTTGTGAAGGTTGTTGTTGACATTGCCAAGCAAAAAGATTCGATGTGTTGATGGGTCAGAGGTTGAGCAGTGCCAAGAAATGTTTGTCAAACTGATTGCATTTTCCAAGTAGGCCGCTTCGTCGTGCTCGTCGCCTGGTTCCATATCTTCCGGTCGATGCAAGGGGGCAACACTGGGAAGAATCGGCTGACTGTGCGTCTCCAAAGTGTTCAGGTTTATCTCCATCAGCTCATCAGAGAGAAAGATGAAAACAGTCTGATTAGATTGCTTTTCTTTGCTGCCCAGGTGTTGCTGCCATTCTCTTTGGACATCAGTTTGCATGTGTTGCCAATCAAAGTTTTGGCAGTGTCCAGTGTTCACACTTTGAATCTGATTTGCTCGACAATTCCAAAAGACCACTTGATAACGATAACTAGGGTAAAACCCCTTGATTGGCACTTTTTCCCAGGTGTGAGTTTCAGCACAAAGGCGAGCCAGTTTAGTCAGACTGCGGTCATTGTCGTCTTTGTAGAAAGTGTACAGGTAACTGTCAGTGGCAAAGACATGCTGAAACTTGTGATGGTAGTTTGTATTGTTGAAGATTATGGGAGCTGAGTGTGAAACAAGAAACCGGTGGTTAGCTTTTGACAATCATCAAAATAGTTATGAACACAAACCTTTGGTAGTAAAGAAGTTAAAGTTCAACAAAGTATATTGCCCATGTGTTTGTTCCAATGTTGATTGCAGTTTTTCTTCTTTACTTCGCTTTCGCTTTTTTCCTCTTTTGTCCTCAAACATTTTGATTGTTGTGTTATGAATAATTTTGCACAATGCAGTCAACGGTTGTTAAAATTTCAAAAGACAGAAACAAAAAAGTAAACGTTCAAGCAAACAAAAAATTAACAAAATTAAAGACACACTGTGTGTTTAGTGGTGTTTGGCGTTTCATTTGCAGTCTCTATTTGTTGATGACAGTGACAAATTGCTCAAGCAAAGTACCAGTAGTTCTTATGCTGTCATGATACTTTTCCGGTGCTGATCTTGTGTTGTCAGTATGATGGTGAGAGAGGAGACCAAAGAATTGAGCTCCCCTGCGAAGGGTGTCTGAAGGTGAGTGTGAGGACCAGCCTAGGCAATGTGTGCGGCAGTGTGTTCCCTCAGTGAGGACACGCTGCTGCCCGAAGTGAGAAGTGCTGTCCTGTGCGCCTGTGCAGGCCAAAGAGCAGTTGGAGGCAGTTGCGGTGGTGCCACACTGGTGCCATGCACACAGTCATCCGGCAGAAGACGGTACTGTCGAGACAGACAGTCCAAAGAAAAAGGCAGGCTCAAATTTCGTTTCACTGGCACTTTATTGCGCGCTCTCTAGTGTCTCTCACTTGACCACTTTTTGGGCCGTTATTTGAAATTTTTTCTACCTAAATGCACTTACCTTCTTTGCTAATAAAATTATCTAAAAAGCCAAATTCAAATGAAATTAGATTGATTTTATCTTGAGCATTAAGGCTATACTCGATTTACTGAAAAGTGAGTTTCCCTGCGCCGTCCACAAAACAGCTGTTTCCATGTGTTTGAATGGGTTTGTTATGATTCTCTTGGTACATTTATCTCAAAAACTACACATCAGATTAAGGTGATGTAAAAAACAAAAATGAAGTTAAAGATTTAATCTAACTTTTTTCGGTTAAATATTTTGATAAAATGTGATAAAGATATACGAAAAAGGTGTTGAAATGTTAGTTTTATTATTTTAATGACTTAAACCAATTTTAACTGAAATATTTAATTAAAGTTGCGGCCCATAGGCCGCTAGTGACGTGGTTTTAAGAAGTTCGAAGTTACGTCGCCTGTTTGTATATAAGCAGCTACTCTTTGCCATTAAAGTCAGTCTGGACTACGTATGTTTGTGTTCACTCTCACTCAGCGCTTCTTTAACGAAAATTAGATTAAGTCTTACACTTCATTTTTGCTTTTTACATCATTTTAATCTGATGTGTAGTTTTTGAGATAAATGTACCAAGAAAATTATAACAAGCCCCATTCAAACACATGCTTTTTGGACGGCGCAGGAAAACTCACTTTTCAGTAAATCGAGTATGGCCTTAACAGGACCAATTATTGGTAATAAGGCAATTTATAAAACATTAGTTATTGAACAATTGTTAAATAAAAAACATTTTTGTCAAAATTTAGTTTTTAAACTACTGAGATTAGATTGAGCAATGTCTAAAAACTTTAAAATAAATTCATTTGCTTATCAAATTAAAAAACGGCATTAAAACTAAAGAGTTTTTAAAGTTTTTTTTATTAAAAATTGAAATGGCAACAATAGTAAATATAAAGAAATTTGTGTTTTTCAAATCTTTAATAAAAACAAAATTAGTCAACTTAACAACGTAAATGTGTTTTAAAAATGCAAATTTTAAATTGCAAATTCAAAGTGAGTTTTAAAACAACAGGACAAAAATGATGTGTTTGTGTTTTGAGTGAAACAACGAGTGTGCAAATAAGTGTTCTTGTATTAAGAAAAATAATTAAATGGGCAAAAATATAGAAGGAGGGGATGGTTATGATAATAATGATGTTGATGATGATGAGTGAGTAAGTGGAAAGTTAAAATGATATTTTGGTTGCCAAGTTTGGCAACGGTGGACTTGGTCTTAAAAAATGAATTGAAAGGATACTGGCAATTGAGTTTAGTAACTGAAAAGGTGAAATCTTCAAGTTAATAATGCAACGATAAAACAATTTAGCTGTCATGTAATCGTATAAGAGATTTAGTGAGATTTAGTGGTGAATGAGGTTGTGATCATTGGGAATGGAAAACAAACAAAGTAACGAATAATAATAAAATGAACACAAAGTTAAAATATGCAAAGTTAAATGCTTGATTGCTAAGAAAAACAACAAAACAAAATGCAACATAAAATTTAAAATGTTTTGAGAGTATATTGTGTTGTAAGAGAAATGATGATTAATGCAAAAATACTTTTCAGTTTGCCGATTTTCGAGTTGTTGTTAAAATTTAATTGACTAAAATCGACTTTTCTTGATATCAATTCTGTTGTCGTCTTTTTCAAGTCGCCTTTTGCTGTTGTTGTTTCTGTTGTCTTCAGTATAACCGCTACGGCTACTTTTATTTTCATATTTGTCTTTAATGTCATTTCTTTTGTCGGTTTTAGGTTGTTTGTAGACACTTGAAGAGTAGTTCTTTTTCTGGTCATTTTGCAAAGTTGACCCACTTGCAATGAAATAGTTTTTGTCAGTTTTTTCAAAACTATGCTTGTTTTGGTCGTATTTTTCACTTTTGTGAGATTTTTCTTTTTCCTTAATATCTTTCTTAAAAGATGTAGAAGATTTGCTCAAATTTTCACCATTTCGATCCTTTTCATTTTCATGACTTGTTTTAAGATGTTTTACATAAAAAGAAGATGAAACAGCAGGTAGTTTAGAAGACTGTAGTTTTGATTTTTCTGAGAAAAACTTTTCATTTCTGTTTTTGCTTTCACTAGATGATACATTTTTTCGTTGATTAAAATTTGGAGATTTTGAAAATTTTTGCGACAACTGGGTGGTTGATGACTCTTGTTTTGAAGACGAATGACAGATTAGTTCTTTTTTAACAGTTTTAAATGTAGTTTTAGAATTTGTTTGATCAGTTTTTAAAGATGATTTTGCAAGACGAAGATCTTTACTATCTACTTTTGGTAAAATTGTTGATAACTTTGGTTCAACACTTTTATTTTTTGAAGAAACATTAGCGGTTTTTGAATTTTTACTTTTTTTCGTATCTCGATCTTTTGCTTTATTTTTGTCCTGGCTTTTTGACGTTTTTAAACCGCCAGACAAGGCAGTTAAGGATGATTTAGACGAAGACTGTTTCAACGATTCGACTCGAGATTTCTCAATTTTTGGACTTTTCTCCTGCTGTTTCTTTTGCCTTTCCTCATCTTCTTTTATTCGCTTTTCCATTTCCTCCCTCTTTTTTTTCAGTAAAGTCCACTTTTGCGCCAGTTCATTCAGTTTTTCAGGGCTTTCATCACTGTCCTCACTGTTGAAGTAATCATTGTCTTCGTCATCGTCATCGCTGTCAGACAGTTCATTGTTGATGTGACGCAGCTTCCGCATCTTATCAATGACCTCCATTGGAATTTCATCGTCAAACGCTTCATTCTCCACCTCTTCTTTGACCATGAATCTCGCCATGATTTGTTCTCTCCGCAGACGATCTGCCTCAGTGTCTGTACTTTCGTCGTGAGTGCTGTTTTCACGTTTTAAAATCTGATAATCAATGTGCATTTTGACGAGATTTTGCCCCACTTTGCCCATGCAGTGGCTCACTTCATGATCGTCTAAGTAGTCATATTCTGAAATCACATAAAATAAAAGTTGAAAAACTAAACACATTTATTTAATATAAAATATCTTACCAAAAAGACGACACAATCGTTTTGTGAAACGGATGTGTTCTCTGTTGTTTCGTTTCTGTAAAACAAAAACAAATTCAAAAAAGAATTAGTAATGTCAAAAAGTATTCAAACAAGATAACATATAAAATAACACTTACAAATCGAAGTTCATTTTCTTGAATGTACTGCCAAAAGATCTTGCACAGTCTGTTGATAGAAATCTAGTAACAATAAAATTATGTTAATAGTATCTCAAGCCATTTATTTGCTTATTTTTCAATAATGTTTACAAATGCTTAAAATATTTACCTTTTCTCCTTCTTTTAGTAATGGTTTAAAAAACCAGACAAATTTAGGGCAAGTGTCATATGGCGTCGTCATGAGAAATCCTTTTGTTTTAATTTTGCTTGACAAACCACCAATGACTTTCTTTCGCTTCTTGGGCTTTTTTGTCTTTCCACGTGATTGAGTTTCAGACTCACTTTCATTGTTGCTGGAATCACTGTCACTGCTTTGGGAAGATCTCGCATTTGTCTGCTTAGAAGTGGAAGGTTGAGGAGACTCACTTCTTGTTTTGCTGCTTTTTTTATTTTTAGATTGACGATTGGCCACTGAGATGTTGCGAGTAGTATCAGAATCGTCAGAATCGCTGTTGTTGCTGCTGTCACTGCTGTCACTGCTGCTGCTGTTGCTATCGTCATCATCATCGTCATCACTTTTCATTTTTCGTTGATTGGAAAGCTTTTGAACTTGAGAACTCTTTCCAGATTTATTATTGATCATGATGGTTTTTCCAGATACTTTTGAGGGCGATGACGATGAGGAGTGTGAAGGAGGAGGCGGAGGTGCTGGCATTGAAGTGGACAGTGAAGACTGTTGTCTAGATGACTTGTGGCCGCCATCTTTTGAAGATGAATAAGAGTTGGAGGAATCAGAGTCATCATCGTCTGAGGACTGCTTATGACGGCTTTGAACGCTGTTTTTGCATGATGATTTGCCTTTACTCGGTGGGTGCTGCTTAGAAGACGATTGACTGCTTTTCTTTGCCTTAGAGGTAGACGATAAAGAAACTGCTGATGATGAAGATGCTTTTGCTGAATCTTTGCTGTTTGACTTTGTAGCTGTTGGTGTTTTAGACTTTGATTTTGACTTAGACGACTTGCTTGGCGGTTTATCCTCCTTTCCTCGAGAAGTGGATGGAGCAAACAAGTTTTTGTTTTGTTTTGTCTTACTTTGACCACCACTACCACCGGCCTTCTTTGAATTAAAAGCAGGTCGTCCGGGCGCATCTCGAGAAGTGGAAGGCTTACATCTTCGAATCATTGCATCCTCATCCTCATCACCACCATCATCATCATCATCATCATCCTCTTTAACATTCTTTCGGTGATGTTGCTGTTGCTGCTGTTGTTGCCTGACCGCCTCCTCGTGCTTCGTCTTGGCGTCCATCAGGGCAATCTGCTGCAGCTGATAGGCAGTGTCCGCCTCCATTGGCAGCCGAGCTCGGGTGAAGATCTCATGCAGTTTGTTGTTGGCTTCGGCGGCCTTTGCCCGTCTTCCCGGTCGGCTCTCCTCCCAGTACTCGTGGGCCAACAGGCGAGCGTACTCTTCGTCCCGTTTTGCCTGCTCCTCCCGTCGACGGTCTTCTTCACTTAGCAGTTTGGAAGGTCGTCGCTGAGAACTTATTGGTGCCTCACCGGTGGTGGTCACCGGTGCCACCTTTTTACCGGTCGCAGCCGATGTTGCAGCTTTCTTTTTCTTTTTTGCCGAAACTGGCTCCTTTTTCTTAGTCGCCTTTTGAGGCGTCTCTGTCTTTCGCTTTTTAGCACTTTCAGCTTTTTCTTTTTCATTTAGCGGTCGCTTTTGCTGTCCTGTTTTGCTCTGTTTTGCCGATGATTTTGCGCCACCACCTTTTGGAGGGGCGGTTTTGCCGGTAGACTTGCTTACTGGTTTTGCACTGGGTTTTTGTTGTTGGCGCAGAGGACCTTGTGCAGAGGAGGAACCTTTTTCAGGGGCACTTTCATTGCCAATGTCATCCTCACTACTGCTGCCACTGTTGTCGCTACTGCTGCTGTCTGAAGAGCTGTTTGAAGAGCCGGACCCTGATCCAGAGGATGATGAATGTGAAGAGGGTGAAGAAGATCGAGAGGATGAAGATGATGATGAGGAGGAGGAGGAGGAGGAGGAAAGGCTCTCCTTAACGAGTACGGTCTTTTTTCCTCTGATACCTCCTTTGGGTGTTTTCCGCTCGGTAAGCATTTTCTTGAAGTACTCCAAAGAAGCGCTTTTAGGCTGTGTTTCGGTTTTCTCAAGCAGAGAACTTTCTTTAGTGGGCTCGTTCACAACAACACTGCTTTCACTTTTAATGTTATCTTGTTAACCGAATCAGCGATTGTTTTGCCATCTTTTTTGCCTTTGTCACTGGCATTGTTGTTGTTGTTGTTGATTTTGCTCTTGTCATCTCGCTCATTGTCACTGTCACGGTCACCGTTGCCCAAAATGACTTGATCAGAATTGGAGAGATTTTCCGGCAGTACAGGCGAGTTGCTGCCATCAAAAAGCCTGTCAATGTAGTCCTTTGTACTTTTAACTGCCTTTTGGTGGAACTTGTTCTCCTGCAAGTTGACAATTGCTGACAGCGATTGGTGCTTTGAAATGCGCAAATCTTTTGCTTCAGTAGCCAAAATTGATGATTTTTTTGGGCTGAGAAGCATTTCTCCTGAAAGTGTAAGCGCAGAGTTTTGCAGATATCGTGAAAAATCAATGTTGCTGCTGGTGGTGGTGGTGTTTTCAAGCAAAAGTTTGCTCTGGTTTAGAGAAGAAGCCTGCTGCTTTTGCTGCTGAGTGGCACTGCCGCGGTCAGAACCGCTTTCCGCAACATTTGAATTTTGTCAGTGGTAGTGGACGCTTTTCCACGACTAGAGCCGCCCACCTGCGAGTGAACCACCTCACTGGAGTCCGGGTAAGAGTGAAACACTGCTTTTCGGGCAGCCTGCTGCTGAGCCTGCTTAGACTTTCCGGTTTTTTCCGAGCTGTGTTTGCTTGTCGACAGGTCGAGCGACTCTGAGGCAATGGAGTCACTCGAGCTGGAGCAGCTTGCCGTACTTTGCCGCTGAGAAGAGGAGGACACCGAGGATCGAGCAGGGGGCGGCGGTTTTGCAGTCTTTCCAGCTGCCATCACCAGCACGGAAGTTCGTCCTCCCGGAGACTCCTTCTTCGTTCCAGCAAACATGGCAGCCTCTGGCCCTTGTGATCTTATGCCACTTCCACTGCTGTTACTTGCCAGGCTGCTGCGTTCGTCATCGCTCATCTCAAAAACCTTCTCCGGTCGAGGACGTTGAGAATGCGAGAGTGGTGGCTGTTGTTGATGATGGTGATGGTGAGCCTGATGATGATGATGATAAGAATGATGAGCACTGTCAGCGACGGGCGACAGAATTCGCTCCATTGAGTAGGCAGAAGTGGATGGTGGAAGGGGTGGAGTGGACATTAGCTGCGGTGGCAAGAGGTGAAAGGGGCCCGTCGGCGAGGGTGATCCACCAAACAGATACGGTGATGACTGCTGTAGCGTTTGTAGATGTTGTAGTTGTTGAAGTTGTTGGGGAATCAGTTGTGACTGCTGTTTAAGTAGTTGCTGCTGTTTTAGCTGCAAGTTCTCCGGCTGCTCCTGCTCGGCCGACTGACTGTCACTGCTGAGCTGCACTTTGTGTTGTTGTTGTTGCTGCTGCTGAAGCTGAAAGATGGCACCGTTAATGAGTTGTCGTTGCTGTTCACTGAGAGTGGTGTCATTGGCGAAGAGCAGCCTTAATGAGTTGTCAATGGCTGTTTGCTCGTTAGGCAAGCCACTGTCACCGGGGGCTGAGGAGATCATTACTGACTGATGAAGGAATGGAGAAATGGGGGCGGCCGTGGTGGTGGTGGTGCTGGTGGCGGTGGGCGTGCTCATGCCATCACTGTTCACTGAAAGAGGAGGAGTGGACAGAACACCGGCGCTACTGTGCGCCAGTAACGGATTAATAATGTTTGCTTGTGGGTGATGGGGATGGGGATGTTGAAGGAGAAAGTTGGACTGAAGAAGCTGAAGCTGTAGCTGAAGCTGACTGTGGGCAATGGCGTTGTTGTTGCTGCCCTGGTTTTGCTGCTGGTTGATTAGTGCGAACAACTGTTGTTGTTGTTGCTGCTGCTGCTGCTGTTGATGATATTGATGTTGATGAGCGACCGCTTCTACGGCGGCGGCGGCGGCGGCTGCCGAGGAGGCAGCCATTTGGCGAGGATTCGGAGGATTCATCTGTGGAGGAGCACTGCTGTTGTGGCCACTCTGGTCAGACGGCCGTGAGCAAGTGGCCGCCGTCGGTGGGCGCACTTGAGTCGCCGTCTTGGACAACGGCAGGGTCTGTGCTGCCTGAGTTGTCCCCTGCTGATGGACGACGCTCTCCCTGGGATGTGCTCGTGCTGATGGTGGTGGTGGTCGTGCTGATGGCGACGGAGTCAACGGGGGCAATGGTGGCAATGGTGGTGGTTGTGCTGGCAGAGCAGTGCTGGCACTGGTGCCCGAGAGTGCCATTGGCGCTCCTTGGAGCTGCCCTTTCAGAGATGGCTGCCACTGTGAGTGCTGCTGCTGCTGCAGCTGCTGTGGTACCGTTCCAGACTCCGTGACCAGAGGCAGCAGCACTGGGCGCCACTACTGTCAGAGCTGCCGCTGATGACGTCGTGTTGCTCACCAGGCAATGGCGCTCAATGGCAGCAGTGCTCACCAGTGGCGGCGACGCTTCTACGGTTTCCCTTATTGGCCGCAGTTCTCCCGCCAATGAGGTCGCCACGGGAGGCGTGGAAAAGGAGGCCGTCCTTGGCGCCGCCGAAACGGGCGCCGACTCAGTTCTCTGGATCGTAGATCTCTCCCTTCCTTCTCCAACAGCAGCAGCTGTGCCACTCGCTCTTGCCGCCGTGGCGCCCGATTCTGGTGCTCTATGAGTTGCTAAAGCTGTGCCAACAGTAGTAGTAGTAGCAGTAACTGCTGCCGTTGTAGTAGTAGCGGCATCTCTGGACGGAATCGGTAGTGCAGAATTAGAACCGGACAGTTGCTGAGACGGGAAACTTTGCTGTCGCTGGCTGGAATTTCGCTGCTGTTGCTGCTGCTGTTGCTGTTCCAAGTTTTGCAAATACTGCAGATTCAACAGACTTTGGTTCTGAATGGGCAAACTAGCTGCCGGTTGCGATGTGATGATGGTAGTTGCGGCTGGCAGTTGTTGACCGAAACCGGTCAATTTGTTGAAAAGCTCTTGATCACGACGACTGACAACTTCGCCGGTGATTCGATCGAGTTCTTTGGTCAGTGCAGTCACATTGGTGCTAGGCATAAAAAAGATCTGCGGTATCTCGTTGAGGGTAAAAGTCGGCGGAGTGCTGTTCTGCTGTACTTTGGTCCAAAAAGGTACATCGGAGGTGTTGTGCGAAGAGGGTGTGCAAGTTGATGGACGGACAGCTTTTCACCAGCTCATTGAGATGCCTTAGTTTGCTGCGCAGTGTTGCACTGCTCTGAAGCAAAGCCAAATTTTCCTGGAAAACGTCGTCCAGAGTTTGCTGTGAAGCTCCAATTTCTGAGCTTGGCAAACCACCAAGAACTGCACTTCTGGGATTTACATTTAAAACTGGCACTCCTTGAGCAAGCTGCTGTTGGTTGGCCAGATATTGTGCCAGTGCCATCTCTTCCGATTCACCCACTGCCTGGGGGCTGTCCTGGATTAAGGTGGACTTGCGGAATATGAGCGAAGGGTAGTCCAGTGAAGTGGAAAGAGTCTGCTGTAGTAGTGACCTTTGCAGTGGAGAGGTGGATGGTGGTGGTGGTGGTGGTGGTGTTTGAAGTGTTTGGACGGGGGATGCGTTGGAGTTCAACAGAAGGTTTTTGTGGGAGAAGAGCTGTCGTTGGCGGTGGAGCTCATGGTGGTTGATGTCGGAGAAGGACGCTGAGGAGTGTGAGCTGCTGTCACCCTCTTCCTCGCCGGAGGTGACGCTAACCACTACGTTTTGATGCCTTTGGTGGGCCGTGCTGAGGTTCAGCACATCTGACAGGCTGCTCTCAATCTCCGGCGCCTTCGCCTTTCGCCTGCTCGCTGTTGTGCGACCCTTTGGGGGCCTCTTTTCTCCGGGACCGGGCGCCATTTTATTGTAGTTACGGTACAGTAGACAGGACAGTGCTGATGATCGTTTGAAACAATATCGAGACCTCGGTTGAGTCACAAGCCGAGGCACTAGAGTGTCTGCTGTGGTGGTCGTATTGGAGGCAGAGATTGAAGAGGTGGTCACTGCAACACAAACAGACGGGTAAATCAACTCAATACGGCGAAAAATGCTATTTGCACTGGTAAGGTCGTAGTTTGGCAAGTTAGGGGCACTGTTTTCACTGTTTTCAAGTGGTTCTGAGTCTGAAGTAAACGCCAAAGAGGGCGATGATAAGGTGTGATGATGACGATGATGTTGCTGAGGGTGAACGATGTTGAAAATGGCACTTTTGCTGCTGCTGCTGTTGCAGCTGCTAAGCGCCTTTAGATGACGGCGACGATGTTTGTAGTGTGTTGTTCGGTTTGGTTTGTAGCGTGATGCGGCACTGGAGATAGAAACAGCTGGGTAGCCACTGTTGGTTGATGCGCTCGAAAAGGTGGTGATGCTTAATGTGGTGGAGCTAAAGGTGGAGTGGTTGAAGTAGTTGTGGTAGTTGAGCACCTGGTTCACCGCACGATAGGTGATGTAGGCCACTGGCAACAATGATAGAGAGAGAGAGAGAGAAGAAAAGTGTCAAATTAAAAGAAATGCAAATCAGTTTGAAAATAATCAAAACATCAGTGTGAGCAATAAAACTGTAGAAATACTAAAGAACACTTACGGAAGTGCTGGTAATTGAGGGCACAGTCCAGCTCAGTGGTGGACGTTCCAGCAAAGAGTGGACGGCTGTGCCGACGTTGGTACGCCTTGATCGCCTGTCTGCACTCTTTGCCGAGCACTCTCACGTGTTTGAGGTGTCGGTGCTCAAAGCGGCGAATGAGGGCCAGCCGTTCACTGGCCGAGGTGGCTCCCAAACGAAGTGCAAGGTGGTCGCCAAAACTTTGCAGACACAGTTGTGAAAGGTCTTGACAGTTGAGAATCAATTCTACAGAGTGGAAGGCAGTTGCAAACAGAACAGGAGAGAAAAAAGTAGAGAAAAAAACAAATAAAAAATTAGAACTGATTAGATTGTGGCAACGTGGAGATCAGTTGGAGTGGACTGAAAACAAAACTTTGAATAGGTTTGAACTGGACATGCATAAACAAAAAATACGTATGCCGCTCAAAAAGGTAGTGCTCAACTGAACTGAGAGCTTGCATTCATAGACCGCGTGTACAGTGATTTGAAAATTGTATCGCTTACCTTTGGCAACGTCAATTATCTGACGGTCAGTAATGTGAAGGTTTCGAGACTCATTAAATACCGACTGAGAGCAGATTGAATTGTGGCAAATTTCGGGCAGAAAGATAGCGTTGCCATAATTTGCCATCCTCTGAGGGCAAACTGGTAAAGTTCACATCGGCGTTGTTGGGTGCTGCTGTTGTCGGTGCTGATGATGTACAAGGTAAGGTGGTGATGGAGGTAGTGCTGAGGGTGATGGTGCCGGTGGTGGTAGTAGAAAGTTCACTGAGTAATGGTGATGAACAGGTGAGTAAAAAAAAGATACTAAAATGAAGACTGGAGTGAAACTTCATGTGGAAAATAGTTATCAAAACAAAACAAAAATCAAAAGAAATTTGTTGAATAAAGAGCAAGATAATTGTGAAAAAATAAAAATTGTAGTAATGTGGTGCGGTATTTGAGAAAGAATAAATATAAACAAAATGTAAAATACTAACTGCATGAATAACTAATTGTAAAAATTGATAAAACTCACAAAATGGTTAGTAACAACTAAAGAACAGTTGATGTCATAAGTTTAAAGTTTGATAAGAGTATTAATTAATTACAAAAATAAAAGAATTGTAAGTTAGGTTAAATCAATTGTTAAGTTTTGTTTCATTATGTAGTTGCTCAATAACCAAAATAAAAAATATGCAAGTAGTTGAATCATTTGTTTGATTGTTTCACTTAATTGAAATTAAAAACGCTTTATGTCGCTTGATTAAAAACACAACTGATGAAAACGATGATCCATTGTGTTTTCTAATGTTTGTTTAAACAAACTTAAATGTTTGAAAATAATTTCATTTGTCGTTAAAATGGTAGTTGTTTAAAATTTCAAAAAACAAAGGCACTTGCTAAAAACAAAAAAAATGAAAAATAAAAATTTAGAATATTGTTTAAAATTTATATGAGAAAAATGCTTAATTGCATTTAAAATGCAATTTTAAATTGTATATTTAAAAAACTAGTTAAACAGAAAACCATTTTTTGACGTTGAATAGCGCGCAAAGAACAAACTGATCAAGTTAAAACAAAAAAAATATTATAAAAGAAAAATGTAGAGGCTGACCATAAGAATTGCATTTCTAACGCCGCGCCAAAAAACAGTGACAGTAGAAAAAAGAATTACGTGGAAAAAGAAAAAAACAAAGAGTAGAGGCAGAAGGAAAGGCAGAAAAGAGGTGCTGGGAAAAGTGGGAAAAGTGGCAACTTGGGGGAGGGAAGAAGTTTCTGTTTGGCGTAGTACTACTGATCCAACAGCGCCTGCGCCAACTGCTGCAGCAACAGCAGCAACAAACGTGGGGAATCGGTGGCCACCACAAGACGACACCAGAGCCGTCTTCAAACCCTAACCCAAACACACAAATACACGCACATTATCAGTAAAGAGAACAACGCCAGTTTAGGCACATACACACACGCGTTTTTCCTTTTTAACTGCTGCCTCTTTTGTTTTTCTGGTGCCCAGAAAAAAAATGAGGATATAGCGAACAGAAATACAGAAAGAAGAAAAAGAACATTGCCTCTGCCTGAACGTGCAAGTTTCTCGATTTTTCCTGAAACAGTGATGGGAGTAAGTCGGCTACAATCCGAAACTTTAACTGAATGAAAAAAGTTCTCTCAAAAGAAACTGAAAAGGGAAAAAAATAGAATTAAAATAGCAGTTGTAGTAGTCTATGAATGAATTTCTGTACAAATTAAACCAGCGAGCAATGGAAAGTGGGCATCAAGTAAAGAGAGAGAGAGAGAGAGAAAAGGAATCGATTCTGAATAGTGAGTGACACTACTACTACTTACATTGTGTGCTATACACACTGCCAACGGCAGCAGTGGAGGGCAATTCTAGTGGTGACTGGGCACTGGTGGTAGATTCTGGAACAAAAAGGGGAGCAAAATGCTAGAGTGCAAGGGTGCAGGGAATCGGTATAGAAGTAAAAGTGTGTGTGTAGATGTATTTCCTTGCTTTCTATCTCATTCTTCGGTCAGTGAGCTTTTCAGTGGTGGAAAAAGAGAGAACGGAGAGAGGGGGGCAAAAGCAAATACACAATAGTGAGGAAACGTTTGGTGAGGATTGTGGCGCCCAAACGCTGCTGCTGCTGTTACTGCCACTATTGCCGTTGCTGCTGCTGCTGCTTCTCTGGAACTCTTTCCGTTTCGACGTTGGATCAGCAATTTGCAATTGGCAGCAGCAGCAACAACAGCAGTGTTGTCTTGTGTGCTGTATATACTGCTGCTGCTGCTGCTGCTGCTCTGTGTCTGTCTCTGGTTCGGGTATATATGAAAATGAGTGGCGCAAAAGTGGAGGCAAGTGGGTAGCAGCGCCAGTGTTTTGGATAGATGTGAGGTAGTGTGTGTGTGTGTGTGTTGCTGCAATTGCTGCTGCCTCTGCTACTGCACTTGCTTTCTCGTTGTTGTTGCTGATAGGCACACATTCACTCACACACTGCTGATGCTCACAGATAGGAACAGCGAAAAACTACGGTAGTGACAGAACAAGTGCAACTAAAGGAGAGAGAGAGAGAGATTGAGTCATGGCAATGTGTGGATGTGAAGGGGAGAGAGAGGGAGAGGGAGAGAGTAAACTTGCAAAGACAGCAAAACACACATTACCAGCAGCTGCACACTCGTTGGCGCTCACAACGAATGGTAGTGGCAGCGCAAGAAAAAGATAGAGAGGCAATGGAGAAGAAAAGAAGGAAAGAGAGAGAGAGAGAGAACTGCCACCAACGGACAGCAAAAAACTGCTGGCAACAACAACAACAGTGAAGGAAGAGTGGTGGTGAGTCGGCAACGCAGCAGCACACCAACACGGCACGAAACAGTGCGACGGGCAATGTTGCCGCCACTGGCCAACAACACACGTCGCCTCGTAAGAAGGCAGGGAAAAGAAGCAGGGAAGAAGGCTTTCCTTGAGCAGGGGCAGTTTACAGAAGCAGGCAGGCAGGCAGGCAGAGGCCAGCATTGGGCATTGCAATGCACAGACACAGACAGTGCCGCCGCCACTTTGAACGCGCGTCTTTTGGAAAGACTGCTGGCGCAAGTGATGCTGATCAGCGGCGGCAGCAGTGCCAGTGTCTGCGGACTAGAGCGGGTAAACGGTGCT
Source organism: Tyrophagus putrescentiae (assembly GCA_024499935.1). Lineage (NCBI taxonomy): Eukaryota > Metazoa > Arthropoda > Arachnida > Sarcoptiformes > Acaridae > Tyrophagus > Tyrophagus putrescentiae. Next base: position 9,757,704 of record JAMZRA010000005.1, read on the forward strand.
GCTGCTGCAAACTCCTTTCCTCTCTGTCTGACTGCACGCCACCGTGGCCAGCCAAAAGCCAAACAGTCGGTCGGTCGGTGGAGCAGAGAAGGCAGTAGCAGATAGCAGGGAGAAATTCGGGCGCTTCAGCATTAGCTTTGGAGCTTTGGAGCACTTTAGCTCTTTAAACTAACAACAGCAACAGCAGCAGCAACGACTGAAGCAAAAAAAGTGCGCCAAGTAAGCGTGCGCGCGCGATCACACAAACACACACACACACACATTAGCTTACACAAGCTCATAATGAAATACTAAACTGCACAGAGACGGAGACGGAGATGGAGACGGAGATGAAAAGGAGTAAAAGCGACGTCCATCGGTGTCGAAGGCAACTGCTACTGTACACAGCAGCAGCAGCTTTAACATAACGGCGGCAAGCAAAGTGCAGAAGACTAGGCAGATGCAGGCAGGCAAGGCAATCATAATAATCGTATAATGGCAGCAGCAGCAACAACAACAGCACCAACAAGGGAAGGAAACCGCAGAAAGTCGACCTAGTCGTCGTTTAGTTAGTCTCATTTAAAAAGCTGCTTTTCCTATTTTCTTTTTTCACTGTTTTGCCTTTTCTTCTTACCTTGTTCTCCCTTGTGACATGAGCTTCTGACTTGAACATACTCAATATTTCTGTCTGAACCACTTTAGAGCGATCTTGTTTGAAAATAAATATGCTAATTTGTGTCGTTTTTAAATCTGATGAAAGACAATGATAACTTTTTAAAAAGCATGTTAAAGATCCGCAACTAGTACTTTTTTGCAGTATTGCACTGATCACTGAATTTATCTTTAAATGCATTTATTTACTTACGGACATAACGAAATTAAATTGAATTGACGTCACACCAGGCAGAGTTTTGTTGCTCATTTCGCTTTCACTATGCACTTTTTTAATTAAATGAGTTGTCAACTGGTCGCACTTGATTTAGCTGACTAGTGTGTTGTCTATTTTCTAAACAAACAGCAAAAGAGGCAACAATAAAAAAGAGAAAATGAACATGAACTACTTTCAGTCATTTGGCTTCATTCAGTCACTGTTTGACGTCAATTGAAAAGAAAGAAAGAAAGGATGAAACTTTCAGCTTTTCAGTTACCGAGAACAGCCCGTTAATTCTGGTTTTATTCTCCTGTAATTAAATTCCCATCGGTGTGAGCGTTTTGCCTAATCGGTTCACTCAGTCCCTCAGTATTTGCTTACGCTAGAACTGCATTCACTAAAGTAAGCAACACTCTGTTTTGTGTGCAGTGTCAACTGCTTTTCCATTTTATCCATTTGGCTTCTTTCTCTTTTTCGTCTCCTTATTTTTCCCCTATTTTGCCCGTCTGTACACCTACTCAACCGATTTCCCATTACCAATTGGTTTTTTCCTCATTCACTCTCTTTCTCCCTCTCATTCAATCAGTCAGTTAGGCAAACAGCCCACCAGTTACCAGACAAATGGATTGGCCAAATGGATGCCAACCATTTACCACTTAGAATGCGTGAAAGGAAATTAAATTTAGCAAAAAGAAGAAACAGCAAAAAAGAGTGTACAATCAGTCAGATAAAAGTTAGAAAAAGTACATCGGCTGTTGCTGTAAGTAACTTGAACGATTTTGACTTTGCAACACTACAAATAATTGTTGCTAAACCATTTCTGTCACTTGAAAAATGCTAAACTAAATTTGACAAGTAAAACCACCAATTGACATTAATTTTTAAATGTGTAAGTTGTTTGGATTTGCTTACAAACTTTCTGTAAATTAGAGACGTAGTGAGGTACCCAGTTTGTAGTAAGATGCAAACCAAAATTGCCCATTTTAAAGTTTATTTTAAGTAACAGAAATAACTATCACAGTGCTCATTTTTATGCGCTTTTTCCTTAAATTGGCACAATAAATTACATCAGAATATTCAGGAGACATTACCATTTTCTTTATCATTTATACAGTCTCATTTTGGGTTGTTGATCCACTTTCAATTTCCGCATCAAATGACAATATGTCTTCCATTCACTTCATTCTTTTTCTCCCAAACTTCAACCAAACAGAAATTGCATCTTAAATTAAAACTTAAAAACATAAGCTATTCTACTGAATTGGCCAAATAAAGCGGAAAACTGCACAGACGGGCAGAATTTTACAATACAGCAACAGCTGCTGCTGCTGTTTATGCTAATGTTGGTACCGTCGTTGTGGCCAAACAAAAATAAGATAGAGAACAACAAAAAAACAACAAAATTGCGAGAAATTAACCGCCACTAAATGGCATTACCATAATTTGTTTGCGAATTCAGTCTGTCTAGACACTGGCACTGCAGAGGAGCACGGTATTACTTTTCTGGGTAAATGAGGCAGAGTAGATGAAAAGGGAGAAGAAGAAAAAGAAACCCGTACAATGCTGCTGCCCTGGATCAAATATATTCAACCATCGACTGCTGTGCCATTGACGCAACAATCACTGCCGATGCTGCGTTTGCTGTCGATGTCCAACCACTCTTCTGTCGACTTCTTAATACCGTCAATACCCATTGCCGTTATTAGCATTGGCTTATAGGGAAAACTGAAAAAGAAATCTGTGTCCGCCAAGCAACCCCTAGACTAGTGCTCCAAAAGAAAAAGTTTAACTAAACTAGCAGCAGTTTCGATTGCTGGCAAACTTTTTTTCTTTTTCTCTTTCTTTCTCACACATTTGACAGCAAAGTTGATTTAGTAGGTAAATGGTGAAAAAATGTTCAATTGGAAGTCATTTTGATAAAGTGCTTTGCTGTTTAACTGCTGATCAGGTGTGGGTGTTGCAGTTGTTTAAGCAAGTTTCATATCTTTGTAAAAATTAAAATTTTTAATTAGTTTTTTTATTTAGAAATTTATTTTAAACATTTTAAACAATAAAATAACCGTATTTTTCAAGATATTCTATTTAGTCTGCCAAAAAATTGTTTTATAAGTTAGCTAAAAAAATTAAAATTTTATTACATAGATTACAACTTTTACTAACGATTAAATAGAATGCATTATTAATGGTACAAATTCTATAAGAAACTGATAAAATTATACAAAGTGCTTTTTCTAAGTAAAAAGATTGTTTTTTAACAATTTTTTGTATGCTTTATCTGGCTTTTATCATATGATTCTAACGTTTTTTTTGTTTTTAGTATTTCATCATTTTTTTAATATTTAATACATGACACCTTACTTGATGTTCACTTTTCAGTTCAATTTTTGAATAAAATAACAATAAATTGTTGTGAATGTATTTTCTCACAAACATACAATCATTTTTAGTGCCAACCACAATTTCTTAGACACTTACACTTATGAAAATGACAAAAACAACAGACAAACAACAAAAAACAACAAAAAAAGGTAATTTACGATTTACGTGCAAATAAAAAAATTGTAGAATGTTTTCTAAATGCACAAAAATACAAATAAAAATAGAACAAAAAGTAAGTAGACAGCAATTGAAATAGACAAAAATTGTTTAACTTTTATTAAGTTTTAGATAACCAGTAAAAAATTAAAAAATGAATTATGATTCAACTTTAATTTTTTCATTTTGTACAAATTTAAAGTTTCTCTTTTGTCTGAATAAACTAAAAAACGTTTTTCATTTTGAATGAAATTAATAGTTAGCTAGAATATTCTAATTACCAAAATAAGTCCAAATTTTTTTAAAAAAATGTTAATTACTTTTTACATTTAAAAATTCAAAGATACTACAATTCTATTAAAAACAAACTTAAAATTTTTTTATTTAGTTTTAATTTTTCTTTTGCGTAACAGTGAGTTCCATCTACTGTAATTGTTTGTGACTATAATTTACAGCTGCCGTGTCACCTTATTTGTGTATGAGCATGTGGGCAGCAGTGCCCTCAGATTGGTTGCTGCAGGGGCGCTTGGTGCCGCTGTTGCGACAGAGCTGAACACAATGCCGCTGCAGCTCAATCAAAACAAAAGAGCACAGCTTCATTTATTCTTTGCATTTTGCTGTTATTCTAAATTCAAAACACTGATTTTCTTTTACTGAACATTCACTTTTTCAGATAATAACTAAAAAACTGAAAACTTACACAGTTGTGAAAATTTTGCCTTTACTTTTTCTTGCTTTGGCATCTATTTGTCAAGTTACAACAAGAAACACATTTGTTTGACAAAAGGTAAATTTTTATCACAAGGAATCTATCTAGTTATTACTTGTTTTTAGAAAAGGTAGTGTTTTTGTTTAACTAAACATTTAAACGTGTTTAACTACTGTTTTTTAAATGCACATAAAAAGTGTATTTGGAAATGACAAAGTAAAATTCCGATTAAGACCATTTTTGTGTTTCTGTTTTAAAATTCAGACTTGACCTGTCACAAAATTCTGTTTGCACTTTTTAAACTTTGTGTTTAACACTTTTACTCTTTTTAACTTAAAGCATCTAGCAGCTGCCGATCAAGATGTCTGATCCAAACCAGATCGATCCCGCAAACGGCAATGGCCAGTACAAGAGTCCCTCCTTGCCCTACTATTCCGGCAACCCTTCTACTTTTGCCGAAGCCAGCTACAGCATTAACAGTTCGGCAATCGACTACTTTGTCCTGGCCGAGGATCCACAGGCTGCGGCTGTCAATCGAATGAAAAATGAGGCAGCCGGAGCAGGACACTTTTCATCTTTGGAGGTGGCGGCGAATGTGCAGTCCTTCACCTCTCCCAGCAAAGGATGCGGCGTGGTGCAATACCAGCCCACCAGCACCTCGATGGAGTACATTCCCCAGCGAATGGCCACCTTTGGCGGCTGTGACGTGGAGGAGGAGGAAGACCTGACCAAGTCCAAGGCGAAGACCATTCCCTACGTTCCGAAGCCACTACAGCGCAAGGGCAAAACTTTACAGTACGTTCCATCAGGAGGTGGAATGGCTGGCGCCGGTGTTGATGATACGGGTAAGTGGTGGTAGGGTGATACATGTCATACTCAAACAGCAATTGATCTTTCTAATGAAAACCTTTTTACCCTTGCTAAACTAGACACTCCATTTGCTCCTTACGTCTCGGAAAGTGATGTCGTCAAGGAGAGCAAAGTAGTGAAAGCCAAGAAACCTTCGCCAGTCTATGTTCCTAAAACTCCAACGAAAGCTGTCGTGTCCGCTGGCAAACAGTCAACTCCTACTTCTACTACTGTCACTACTGCTGAGCCATCACATCCCAGCAAGGTCAGCTCACCCAACCTGAAAGAGCAGCCCAGTCTGCCCACAACTCGACAAGCCACCAAACGACCGTCGACGACGACTACTGTTGAAACTGCTGAAGCCGTCGTGCCAGGCGTCAAGAGCGCTCGCATTGCTCACAAGCCTTCCTATGTAAGTCCAGTTGTTTTGTGAATAAATCTATTGATTCTTACACAATTGTTTTGTTTCTTTTTAGGATGCCTCCCTCGCACCTCGACAAGCGGTGCCCCGTCGAGTTCGGCCCACTCGGGCGTCATTGCGTCAGCAAATGGCGGAACGATATGAGAAGGTGGCAGCAGAGGCTGCTGCTGCGGCCGCCGCAACGACATCCTCAGCTGATGATCAGGTAAGCAAAAAAAGCCGATGAATCACAGTCTTAATCTTTAAACTCAAAAACAACACTCAGTACTCAGTTAAAAGCACTTAAGTGTAGTTTCCAGTTTAGGTAGTAGTGCCTGCTTATCAACGATGGCATTTTACAGCTCTGATTTCTTTATACTGATTTTTTTGTCTTACGAGAGATATTGTTGCCCAGTGATTTGAGCATCGACGGAAGAAGCGACTGTATTATTGCGCGTGCATGACAGCAATGCACATTGTTTTCTACCATTTTTTTTCTCTTTTCTTGTTTTGATTTTGAAGTGGCTAGTTTTTTCTCACTAGTTTTAGTGTTTTGACAATCACTTTGTTTTTTCTACTTTTTATCATTTGTGAGTGTTGCAATTGGTTATCAGCGGAAGCTTTTTGAAGCTGGAAAAACACCGCTATCAAATCCTTTGCATTGGATTTAGAATAGTTTGTAATATGTGGCAATAGTTTCTCTAGCACATACTCAGTAAAAAAGTGATCAAAAGTAAGGAATTAGAGTTATATTTTGCTACAAGTTTTTATTTAATTTTTGTTGGTTATGCTTTATTGAATTTTTTGTAATGTTTGCTTTAAATCAGTTCTCAACTAACGACTTACTTTGTTCCTATCTTTAGATTAACTTAACAGAAGTAAAAAGCGCCCAACTAAACGCCTCAGCAAAAGTTACATCGCCTCCTGGTGTATCGCATTCAACAGCTACCTCCAGTAGTTCAACCACTAACGCTTCCAGTCATGATAACCTGAAGCTAACTTTAAAAATCCCCAAACCCCAAACGTCTTCAGCTAAACTGCCACTTCGAGTTACCACTCCCACTACGCCCACTACTGTTTTGATCTCATCAGGCAGCAACAGCAGCAGCCCTAAAGTGGGCGCCAGCAACCGAATCTCAACTGAGCCCTCCGCCTCCAAGTCGATCTCTGTGGCGCCCAACAGCCACCAGATCCGCAGCTCCCCAGCAGCCAGCACATCAGTGCATCTGCTGGTGGCCAAGGGAAAACCGGCAGAGACGGTAGTTCCCGCCCGCACCGTCGCCACTGCCTCTCGTTTCACCGTCGGCAAACGCGACAAGTCGTCGGCTCGTGTGGCCCACGTTCCCAAGCCGATCACCGCAAAGGATGCGGCAGTGCTGGGCATCATCAATCCGAGCAGCACCGTCCTCAGCAGTGGTGGTAAACCATCTTCGTCCTCTTCCTCTTCCTCTTCCTCTGCCACCACTGATGCGCAGAACCGGGCCGCCCTCAGCAAGCTGTTGATGCCCCTGGCGGACGCCTCCGCCCGAGTGCCCCTCTCCGTACGACGCAGTACACTGCTGAAGATTCGCGCCGAGCTGATCGCCAGCACCGGAAGATCGGCGGACGTCCTCCCAGTTGAAGAGCTCCTCGCAAAGTCGGCAGAGGCGCAGCAGCTGGAGAAGGAGATCGCCGGACGGGCAAAGAGCAATCGAAACATCTACGTCAGCTTGGGCGCCTCCAAAGTGGCCACCATTCGACGGGAGCAGAAGGAGGCAAAGGCGGCCACGACAGCAGGTGCAGCCATGTCCACCACCACCTCCGCTTCCAGCTCAAAGAAGCTGACCAACAAAAAGTACCGCAATCTGCTCTCGACGGCGCCGGCCACTCCGGCCGCCAAGATCTCCCACGACGCACTGCTGAAGTTCAATGCCAAAAACTGCAGTCTAGTCTCGCGAGAGTCGGCTCGTGTGGCTGACCTCAGTCGAGAGGAGCTGGTCCATCAGCTGAGAAAACTAATGATACCCAGTGAAGAGCTGGAGAAGTACGGTTTCCCTCGACCAGTTTCTGCTGGTGATGGTGATGACTCTCTGGGCAAGGCATATCTGCCTAATTTGGATGCAAAAACCAAACCAGTGCCCTACGTGGAGGGCATGGCAATGAGCTGTCGACGCTGTCGAGCAATCTACCGAAACCCTCAAAAGCGATCAAGTGTTGGCAGCAGCGACTCAACCGAAACCCCAAAACCGGCCTGCGTCTACCACGAGGGCCGTGTCTTCAAGTTCCGCGACCGCCAGGGCGTCGATGGAAAGTACATCTGCTGCAAGGGTGACCGAGAGTCGGGCGGATGCGCCTCGGCCACTGCCCACGTCACCGATGGCCTCGAGTTCACCGACGCCCACCAGGGCTTCACCGCCACCGTGCCCGGTGGCTCCAGCGGAAAGGTCCTGCCCAATGTCTTTGCCCTCGACTGTGAAATGGTAATCATACACCTGCTTTTAAAATGACTGATCTTTGTGCTAACAAAACGCTTTTACCACCTTCTTTCCAGTGCTACACTGACCACTGTCTGGCGCTCAGTCGCGTGACGCTGCTCAACTTTGAGGGCGCTGTAGTGTACGATGCGCTGGTGAAGCCGGCGGGCGTCATCCTCGACTACAACACCAAGTTCAGCGGCATCAAGGAGGGCGACCTGGAGGGGGTGACCACCACGCTGGCCGACGTCCAGGCGGAGATACGGGCACTGGTCGCCGCCGAGTCCATACTCATTGGCCACGGTCTTGACTCGGACTTTCGTGCGCTGAAGCTGTTCCACGAGAAGGTCGTCGACACTACTCACCTCTATCCGCATCGACAGGGGCTGCCCTTTAAACGGTCGCTGCGGATGCTCGCCTCCAACTTTCTCAATCGTATTATTCAGGACAGTGGTAAGTGACATGGCTGACTTTTGTTGTTTCGTTTTTAGTTTACTAAACTGTTTTACTTTATTGATGTTTTTATTACGCCTTTCAGACGAGGGTCACGACAGTAATGAAGACGCCAAAGCAGCTTTAGAGTTGGTCAAGTTGAAACTCCAGGAAGAGCTTAATAAGTTTTTAATCAACTGAAGATAGTTTCGTGAATATTGAAAACCAAATTAACACTTGTGATGAAAAATGTCTAAATTTATTTATAATGTGATTTCAAGTATTTTTTAATTTTCTTGGTAAATGATCACTAAAATGTTATTACTCTGTTTGTATTCAGCAAATCAATAGTAACATGTTTGTAAGCTTTGTTTAACAACATTTTCTTATTTTTGCACATATATAAAAGCTTTTTGTTTTTGATAACTTTAAATCTCAATTAAGTTTATTTGTTCATTTTACTACCAAAATTTTTTATTTACTTTTTTAACAAAATATCTAAAAATTCTTATATCTTAAAAATGAAATATTTGTTAACGCGCACTAAACAGTGTATAGTTAAAATATTAATTGCTTTAATTAATTATAGCATTTTGATTAAAAGTTGTAATAATAATTAATTGCTTGCCAAAAAGTCATATTGGCAAACAGATTTAGATGACTTTTTATTGTCATTGTCCTCTTTAGCCAAACACTCAAGCACGCCAAAATGGTTTCTAAATTGTCATATCCGATTTGACAACACTGCAGCAAAACCAATAACACCAATAACAACATGACAATAAAAACTTCCTCTATCTTTTTGCTAATCTAACTTTCTAAAAATAGATTCAGATGTTTTTATTATTTTTTCACAAGTATCGTACAACAGGTACAATAAAATTTGAGTTTATTTTTTTGCAAATAAACACAAGTGTTTTAAGTTTAAAAACACAATCAACAGTAGAGACTTCAAACAATGATGTTGACAGTCTAACCAGCTTTTCATACTGCATTCGCCATTGACAAAAACAAAATTCAGATCACCTCATTTACTCGTTTCAAATTTTAATTAATCATGCTCTACTTTTAATTAGCATACACGTCATCAAAGTGGGCACAAAATCTTATGATGTCCTCATTTATTTAGACACAATCAATACTTTTGCCGCCACAACTACCTAATTTGTAGCATTGAAATCTGCAAATTGCTAATAAAATCAGCATCGCCTAAACAGACAAACACTTCACTACTTTATTAGCGTTAAAATCAGTCACATGATTAGTGTTTTTCTTTCATTGCCCATGCGGCCACACTTTGCAAACTTGATGATAATGTACGTGTGTTTTAATTTTAGTGCTGCCGCTGCTGCTGCTGCTGCAGTTGTTATTGTTGTTGTCAATTCGCCCGCCACATTTTGGAGTGGCTGATCACTGAGAAAAGAGCACAACACAGCACAGGCAGATAGACACACTCCTCATGTGACAAAGTTGACAAGGCTGCCATTGCTGGTGGTGGTTATGGAGTGGATGCAGTCGTGGTGTGTGCTGCTCTCTACCAATGTGCGATGGTCGTACGAGTCGATGTACACGTACGCCAAATGCCCAGTGCACACATACTCATGCTGCTGCCTCCTCTGCTGTTCTCAAATCTTGAAGACGTCCTCGTCTGCTTTTCCTAGCGTTTGCTGTTTCCTTTTCTCCAGTGAAATATGGTTCACAGCATGAGTCAAAGCACTAGCCTCCGCCGATGATAATCTTCAGAGCGTAGAAGGGAGTCTGAATTGAAGAAAAAAGTGGTGTCTGATGATGATAAGGTCGGTGTGTGCTTGAGTGTGCGAGTGTGTCTGCACACAACACAACCTCTGAAGTCATGACATCAGCACTGTCGCCGCCAGTTGATTGTGAGATTGTCAGTTTCAGTAATCTTCCTCTTTTGGTATATAATCATTTAGGAGTTTGCACAGTGCTGAGCAAAGCAGAAAATTCTGTCTGTCGGTTTCTTAACGTTGTTGTTATTGGAAAAGTAGTGCAATTGATGTGCAATAATGTAGCTAAATCAGAAAATTATCGTTTTAAGTTTCAAATTAGGAGATGGGGTGATTGGGTGTGTCTGACTTTGTCTGGTGTTTTTGTTATTTGGTTGAAAGTCATGGCAAAAAATTTGACAAAGTCCATTGGGTTTTACAAGAGTTTGTGCTATTTTTAATTTATGTTTTTGTTTTTACAATTCATTAGTTTTGTCTAAATAAAGCTTAAGAATTTTTTCGTCAATTTTTTAAAGTTTTAAACTTTAATTTAGTTAGTTTTATATATAAAATCCTTTCAATTCTCCAAATAGCAAGAAACCTGACAAACTAAACAAGTTTACTAACAAATAAAATGTTGTTTGTTTTTAATTGCATTAAAACTGGTTTTCAAAACCAATATTAGTTTGAATGATACCTTTGAGCGTTTGTGTAAACATGAACAAAAAAACACTTGGTAAATAGGCTATCAACTAGTTGTATTAATTATAAAATTGCTGTTCAGAACCAATGGCTATAAACTATTCATTAAAATTAAAAAATAACACCTGGTAATCAGGTGCAATTGTCTGTTTTACATTTTTTAAGAACTTTAAATCAAGCAAAAAGATAGTTTACTAATCAATTGCACAGTCAGACAACAAACAAAACAAAAGGTTATTGAACATTTCAATGTCAAGTTAAAAATATCACTGAAGTTTTTACCATGTGTTTGCTTTTAAACAAAAAATTAAATTAATTAAAAAATCACCAATTTAAAAAACTAAAATTTAAAAATTTAAATTAAATGTTTTGATTTTTTACTTAGTTAAATTAAATCTAAAACTAAATTAGCAATTTGCTGTAATAGACATTAGTTGCTGGTCAACTATTGATCACCATATCAGAACTTTTCTTCTAATAATAAAACCTGCTTATATCTCACTTAATGACAGCACTGCCGGGCAATTAAAACTCGTCTTTAGCAATTACCATCAGTTCGCTAGTCATCATTTCTGTCTGCTTCTGTTTTTCTTTTCCTCTCCTTTTTTTGACCATTGGCGCCAACCAGTCAATCAACCAGTCTGTCTACTTTTGTACACTAATGCGCAAATCGTGCCAACTGGATAGACATTATTAAACTGGTGATCTTAAACGACCAAAAACAAAAGGACATCAAAGTCAAGCCAGGAGGCACCTGGAGAAGGGTAACCAGGTGAAGGTAATCTCTACCATCTTTAGCTTTATGTCGTTGTTGTTGTTGAGGTTCCTGCAAATGATATACAACGATAACAAAAGACAAAGGATTGTGGAAAGAGAGAGAAAGAGAGAGAAAGAGAGAGAGAGAGAGAGAGAGAGAGAGAAGAGCGACGGTCTCAAAAGAAAAACCCAAAAAATTAAGTAGTAGTAGTAGAAATAGAAGTGCTATCTGGAGAGCCCACCAGAGAGCCCCCGTCGTCTGGCCGTCGTTGTTGTTGTTGTGTTGCTGCGCTTTTGACTTTTCTCGACGTTTCTAAAACGTATCTCCGCCAGTGTACGCAAAGACAACAAACACACGGCAGCACAACGTACTGGTAGCATTGCCATTACACTCACACACACACAGTTGCAGCTGCTGCCTAGTCAGCAGATATGACAGTGTAGACAGTACGGCTGCTGTTGTTGCCTACCAGTGCTGTCTGCCTTTCTTTCTCTTTCTCCTTCTCTTCCTTTCTTCCTTTACCTCAACTTGGCTCCAGCAGCAGTATATAAGGCGGTCGGCGGTGAACGTGACTCAACATCATCGCAAATACCACCACCACTTCCACCAAACAGCAAACCAGTATCTAGCAGGACATCCCCGCAGATCTCGCAGCCAGACCAAACACACCTTCAACCTTTTCCAAACACTCTTTCACTACCTCTTTCTTCGCAACTTTGCATCCCAGCACCAATCCTACTAGCAACAACAGCAATCATGGCGGCCAACAACAGCAACAACACCGATGACCTTGACTACTACACCTTTGACCACGACAAGCACATGTTCAGCTCAAAGAGTGGCAAGCAGCGCAGCAAACGCGAGGTGGCCGGTCACACCAATCGCTTCGACCCGAACGGGCACTCACGGAAGATCAGCACCAAGATTCGCAACACCGAGAAGAACTCGGTGGCCGCCGCCAACAAGAGCGGCCCCAGCACGGTGGGCAAAAAGGACGACCAGAAGAGGCCAGATGCGACTGACGCCAGAGTGCCAGTGACGGCATTCTAAGTCTAACGGGAACTTAATGGAATGGACGGACCAATCGGACTCAGTGGGATTTGGCTGGTTCAAACATGCACTCACTCGCCTTTTGATTCGTTGACTTTTACTTCCTTTCTCTGGTTCAACTTGTCTTTGCTCTTCGGACCTTTTTGCTCATTTCTGGTTTTCCCCTTTTGTTGTTGATTATCAGACTTGTTCTAGGTTGACCTTTCCGCGCCTTGAGCGTGAGTGGCATTGAAAGGGATGAAGAACTAACACTTCTCCCTTTCTGCCAAAAGCTTTTGCAATGTTTAACCTTTTTGTATGTTTTCATTAGCATTTGAAACATTTGCAATTTTTGTTTGCACACACATTTGAATGTAAATAAAGTTTTGTTCATTCAAAAAACTTTTGAAAAGTGTTTTCTTTATTTTGGGTTTATAATTATGTGTAAAATTAACTTCTATATAACTTCTCATAAACTTTCTACTGCTAACAAAATCAAGCAAATAAGGTATAGCTAAGGTAGAAATTATCAAAACTATTACAATTTGTTTTAAAAAGTCAAATTTGTTATTAATAAAAAACAAATTTACCTGTACCTTTTTAGCGCCAAAATTTTATGATTTGATCTAAAAATAAAGTGGTAAACGAAAATAAAATTAAAGACATTTACCCATAACTACAAATGTTTTTTTATTGTGCCAGTCAAACTTAAACACACAAACAACTTAAGTCGACAGTGATTTTCCATCAACTAAGGTTAGCAACAGACGACAGGAAAATGTGCGCATTTTGTTGTTAATTGCAGCAAACAACTACCAGCGTTCAAGGGCAGTTAAAAAGTGTGAAGTAAACAGAACCTGTTTATTGTGACTATTATTAGAAAACATTTTTTATTTATTTAAAACAAAAATTATTACAAATTTTAACAAAAATGCCAAAATTAAATGCAAACAAAAAATGGTAAATAATATTATAACAAATCAATTAAATTAAATAAACCTTGTATAAAAAATAAACTTCCATAAAACAAAAATATCATTTTTATTGTTTTAAACAAAATTTTTAAACAAAAAATTAATTTTTTAACATTAATGTTGCTGCTGCCCCCTAGTGAGCAGAAACGGTAATGCAAAAAAAACTTAAAACATGACAGAAACACTGGTCAGCAGTGCATCAGGCAGTTACAGCTTTTCTGTCGACAGGCAAGTTCACACTTGTTTGAAGGCCAGCACAGTGCTGCTGTTGTTGTTGCTGCTGAAGAGACCGCCAGTTCTATCGTTTGAGCACCGCTACCACCACCACCACCAAAGGCGACAACAGTGCCTGCTGAGTTGATAGTGGAAAATCCAGTCGAATGAGGGTGATGCTGAAGGCGAAGACCACCACCACCACTCCCCCCGACCACAGAAGAAACAACTGAAGATGTTCACTTGCACTTGCTGCACATCCAATCAAGCTAACTGATTGGGTTTATCTGTTGATTAAGCTGTATCCCCTCTAAAATGCTGTTGCCTGCTCTTGCTGGCTTCAACAGCAAACGGTTTGAAGATTTTGTTGTCGTTACGTGTTTTCTCTTGACTGGCTAGCAACAACACACTATCGCTGACCTGCTTTGCCGCCTTGTTCTCTAAGACGAACTTCAGAAGTGGTTTTGTAGTAGTAGTGGTGGTTTGAGTGGTGAAGATGACGAGGGTGTCCTCATAGAAAAGTAGTCAGATTTGTGCCTGCTTCAAAGTTCCCACTTTATTTCTTCTCCTTTTACAGTTGGTTACTGTTAAAAAAATGTTCTTTGGCATTCATTTTGTCTTCTTCATCTTTATCCCACATTCCTTTGGTTCTATTTGACGTCACACACTCTCACTGTCTGCTGACCTGATTTTTCTATCGACTAGTCACAAGTTTTTGTTTTTTGTCGTCATCGTTGACTATTGCTACTACTACTACTTCTACTTGAAACTGACCCTAATGCTTGCTGATGACGATGATGTCAATGAATCTTTAAATGCCCTTTTCTCTCTCCTTCTCTTTCTACTTCCTTCACTTAAGTAATCTCTAGAGATGGTGTCATTCAACTGTGTGCCTAAATAAAAGTAACCACAAGTGAACGGCAACAACAACAGCAACAACAGCAGCTCTACTGGCCACCACTCTATCTAGTGAGAGTCATCAAAATCGGCAAAGTCCACTCTTCACTTTTCAGCAGCAGCAACAGTGTCCCTGTCTGTCTCTGTTTGTGTGTGTTGCTATCCGACTTTCTTTTTTGCTCTTTTCTCTTTCTCCCCTTCTGTTTCTTCTTTCACTCTCTTCATCTTTATTGACTCTGGAAGGAAACAAGCAAAAAAAGAAAAAGAAGCAGTCAGGAAAGAGTGCGTAAAGAAGTGTAAGTGAGAAGAAATCTACGGTGCACATCGGCGCAGCTTGTCAGCTGGCAGTGCAATGCAGCACCAGCAACAACAGCAGCAGCAGCATCACTCCAGTGACGCCTGTGGCCAGAGTAGCAAGGCTGATCCGACGGACACGTCCTCCACCTCCTACGCTGAGACCTGCACCTGCTGTAATGCCAAGAACCTGGATCTGCACTTCACTGAAACCTCAGGTAAATAAAAGGGGCGGAAATTTTATGGTTGACAAAAAGCCATATTTGCTTTTGTAACGTTCAAAACTGTTTGTCTAAAATCTAAACTTTATTTTGCATACTCCTTCTCTCTCCAGTGAACTGTGTGACTGGGAACTGTAGTCAGCTGGGCGGCTACCAGCACGGCTACCAGCACCACCAACCAACTGCACCCTCTGCACCGGCCATCTCCTCCTCCTCTTCCTATGATATGGCCTCGTCCTCGTCGGCAAACCAACAACACCACCACCCCCACCACAACTCCCATCACCACCACTCCCAACAACAGCAGCCGTCGTACCTTCAGCACTGTCCCTCCACTTCATTCCTGAAAAACCCTGTCGCCACTTCATCTTCTGCAGCCTTTCCTGGACCTAGGAATTCTTCCTTTTCTTCTTCCTCTTCAGCGGCGTCAAACAATGCCTCTAACAATGTCGCCTTCTCAAGCTCTGTCAGCTTTCGTCCTGTGGTGGAGTACGTCTACGAGCTTCCGTATGACGTCCGTCGAGAGGTGTGCGACCTGCTGGACGCCGACGGCAACTGGCGCAAACTGGGCGGCATCTACATGAAGTTCACGGACACCCAGCTGACGCTCTTCAGTCACGCCTTCTACCGCAATGAGTCGCCCACCAATCAGCTGCTGATGAAGTGGGAGTCCAGCAATGGAAAGGTCTCGCAGCTGTACCGCTTTCTTGGCGACATGAACCACCGACGGGCAATGCAGCCGCTGAGGCCGTTTGTAGAGGAGAAGTGGCGACTGCTTTTTGACGACGGTGATGATTGCCAGCACTCTCCAGGTGGCGGTGGTGCACTTCCAGAGCAAGGTTTTGCCCCCGGTGATCGTCAATCGTTTTACCCAGCACTGCACAGCTTAAACTCACAGCAGTTTCAGCGACAGCAAAGTTTTACCGCTTCCAACTTGCCTCCTGGGTCCACTTCATTTGCTGATCACCAACAAAATTCGTACAACTTTCAGTCAGGTTCAGCTGCAGGACTGCAAGAGAATCTGAAAAGGCAGCAACAGCAACAACTGCAACATCAACAGCAGTTGCATCAACAACAGTACAAACAACAACAGCAACATCCAAAACACCACGTTGATTTTGCCGGCAATTCTAGGGTCAACTTTGGCAGCAGCAATGCCAACCAACTGTTGCCCACTTTTACGGGCAGTTTCACTGGAAAGCCAAATTTTGCTGTGGGTAATCAAGTGAACAATAACAACTTTGGTGTGCCCACAAATGCAGCGCCAAACTTTGGCGACATGATGATATCTCAAAACCGACACTTTTTGCATGAACTTCCGCATCATCTTCGACACGCCAAAACATCCTTTAGCGGTAATTCAGGCGACAGTTCTTCAGGTGATCACACTCTGGTGGACATTAACAGCAACAGTCAAATGAGGGCCGTCAGCGGGAGCAGCAACCAACAGGGCGGATTCAGCGAGGCGGCCAATCGCCTGAAACAGGAAAAACTCGATTACCTCGTCCGCATTGAAGACTTTGAGATACCCTACAAGGAGCTTGCCGTTGCAACGGATGACTTCTGCAAAGATCGCATTCTAGGAAGTGGAGGTAAGTGTACTGCTTAACAAGGTTAAATTGTCTTTTAATGTTTTGTGCTTTTCAAACAAACCTAGGCTTTGGCACCGTCTACATTGGCGAGTGGAAGGGCACCAAGGTGGCGGTGAAAAAGCTCAAAGGGCTGGATAACTCGTAAGTTTATTCTTAAATCAGTGTGGTTTGTAAAGTTTAAACCTAACAAAAAATACGATTCTAGAGCGCAAGCCTTCACCGAACTACGTGTCCTCAACTGCTGCCGAATCGACAACATCCTCCCGCTGTACGCCGTCGCCTTAGACGGTCCTGAACCCTGTCTGGTGTACCAGTACATGTGCAACGGCTCCCTAGAAGATCGACTTCTTTGCAAGTCGGGCACCACACCGCTGACCTGGATTCAACGGGCGAAGATCGGCGAGGGCGTCGCTCGAGCGCTCAACTTTCTGCACACCCTCAAGGGGAATCCTTTCGTTCATGGCGACGTCAAGTCGGCCAACATCCTCCTCGACGCCGTTTTTGAGCCGAAGCTGGGCGACTTTGGGCTGGCGAGGAAGGTGGAGAAACGCGGCGGCGGACAGAGCAAGAACGACACCTCGCTGTACACGCACTGTACGGTGAGCTCGGTGAACGGCACCTCGGTGTACCTGCCCAGCGAGTACCTGCGTAATAAAATGCTCAGCCCGGCAGTGGACGTCTACAGCTACGGCATCGTCATCCTCGAGATGGCCACCGGACGGCGGGCCTATGACGGCAAGCGGCTGCTGATCCACTCCGTTGAAGATGAGTACATGAGCCTGGTGGTCGCCTCCAAGGCGGCAGTCGGTGGGGGGCAGTCGAATACCAAGGGGGAGCAATCAAAGCAGTTGGCTATGCCGGCGAACACTGCTGGCAGCAGCAACTCCTCCGGAGATGAAGGAGGCGGTGGGGACTTCTGCTGCAGGTGCCACCGCCACCGCTTTCAGCCGCCTACTCCACCTCTTCTCCTCCTTCCTCTTCAATGGCAGTGTCGGCCACCCTGCCCACAGCCTCAACCATCACATCCGCTGCGAATAGTAGTACTACTTCGAATAGTGCCAGCAACGCCAGCAGCACCGTCCACGAGAACCTAATGGACCGAAGAATTGTTCACCTGCCAGACGACCGTCACTGGTTCAACTGTCTGCTGGAGCTGGGGCGAAAGTGCGCCCACAAGATCAAGTCGAAACGACCGCTGATGGTACAGGTAAAACTATCGAATGCTTTTTTTTGTTTGGCACAGTTTGTTTTGTTTACCTTAGCTTTCTTTTTACTTTTTTTGCCTTGCAGGTTCTCGAGTACTTCAACCAGTGCAAGACAACTGACCGCATTCACAAGCTGGTTGACAAGCGAACAGTGACAGCAAACATGTTGCCCTTCAGCTGCAAGTCAGTCCTTCTGAAAAGTCCCCTTGAACTTCAGCTTTGGTACGACTTTGTTCGACAATCATGTGGTCCTCATTTAAGTGATGTTGTTTTCGAAAACTTTGGCGCTCAAGTGACGCGCATGATTGAAGATTTCAACACTAGTACCGCTTATAGTGAGGCTGAGAAAGAACCAAAACAAAATGATATCTTAAAAGATAACTCCACTTTGAAGGTTAAACAAAAGCACCCAAAAAAGATTAACATCTGTGATAAAAAACTTTCCAACAGCAAAAAATCTTCTCAAACTAATGATGTTAATGCAAATCAAATTGCTCAAACGGGAACCGGAAAATCATTTTTGCCTGAACTGGGACCAGCAACCACAGCAGCCGCCGTTGCTAGTTCTCCTCCACTAGACTACCAGACTCTGTCTCAAATAAGCTCAGCCGTCTCAGTACACTCATCCTCAAGCACCAACTCCTCATCCTCGTTGTCTCCACTGCACCTCCCACAGCTGCTGCAGCTGATGACCATGGCCAGTTTTGATGATGGTGGTGGCAGTGGCAGTTCGACGGCCATCAGCTCTGCCAGCACCATTGAGGATGAACTGTCTCTCTTCAGTGGCTCAGATGTCGATTCATCACTCTCCAAGGTGACCGCCACCACTAGTGAACACTCAACTAGTGATGATGCTGATGAGGGCGCTCAAACGGACAACGCCGCTCAACACCAACTGAAAAACTCCCCAGTCGCCAATGAAAATGCAATTTTAAACAAGAATAAAATGGAAACACTTTCCAGTGTCAAAAATGAAAATAGTGAAGTCATAAGTTCAGATGAAAACAAAATAGACGAAGGCGAAAATGATTATAGCATGCCTTTTATACCACTTTTAACAGCACTTGGATTTGCCAACGAAGATATTGAAGATATTGTCAACAATAGTGGAAAGTTAAAACAATTGAACTCATCTGAGTCGATTTATAATGACTAATCATATAATTTTGTTTTGCGTTTTAATTTTTATAGCCGTTACATTTTGTAAACTCAACCCATTTTATGTTTGCACCAACAATTTATTGGAAATTAATTTTGCAAAACTTTAAGATGTGGTGCCGATGTTGTGGCTGGTTTACTGGGGAATAAGGACTGGTGATGACATGGGAAAGAGACAGGCAGATAGACAGGCATGGTGACCAAGTGATTGGTTGGGACTTGGTTGAGACTTGGTAAAGTGTGCTTACATGTGATGGGCTTATATACAGGAGATGTCTGTCTGAGTGAGTAGGTGAGTAAGGGTAAGAGAGAGGTGAACATGAGTGTGTGTGTAAGTGAAACATGAGTCAAGATGAGTTCACTGTGGTGACTAAGTGCAGGGGCACTACAAAGAAAAGTTATTTTAATTTGTTTACTGATCTTTTTTCTGATACAATTTTTCAAACTTTTTGTAATGTGCAGTAAATGCCACAGTCAGCAAGTTGAGAAACTAGTTACCAAACTTGATTTTTAACTTGCACACGATTCCTTTAAACTGGAAATACAAAACAATTAGCATATTTAACCAAGTAAAGCAGCAATTAATTACCTTCTTTTTAAGGGGCTTAACCACCTTCTTCTCAATAGCTTTAGCGCATTTTCGTTTCTCCGATTCTCTGGGAGGTTTGAGCGCGCTGTAGCCACAGTGACAGGACTGCATTGTGAGCTTGAAGACAAACCGCTTCAAATTGGGAAATACCTGCCTGATCTGGAACATGGCCACTGGATCGACGCTGTCGTGTCCTCCACCGGTGGTGACAGTGTAGGTGAGGGCAAAGAGGGCCACCGAAGGCAGAGTGGGCAGTGGTGGCACTGTGGGCGAGTTGGGGGCACGATTGAAGCGGTACCAGTTCTGAACGACCTTCGCCGAGGGCTGAACGCAGAGGACGGTCAGCCGCGAAAGGTGCTCCAGGCAGGTGAGCAGCGCCCGCCAGCTGACGCCCTCCTTGCTCAGCGCCAGTTTGAGCGTGGCCAGACGGGGAAGTTGTCGGCAAAGACCAGACAGGACTGGACGCTGGTGATGTTTGCAGAGAGACAGTGGAAGAGGACGCTCTCACTGCTGTCCACTAGGGCGGTCAGGGAGGGCAGGGTGGCGCCCAGGAGAACCGGACAGGGAAGATTGCGGCTGTTGAAAAGATTGTCTGAGCTGAACAGCTCAGAGCGCAACTTGGAGGCCAGGCGCACGGTGAGGTCAGGCGAGAAGAAACAAAATTTGTTCAGTGAATCTTTTACCAGCAGTTCACTGTCCATGTTGCCAATGTACAGGGGACTGAGTTTGCGGTTGGCTAGGTACAGCGACAGCTCCTTCAGTCCAGGTAAACTGACAATCTTGGCGAGAAGTTTTTTCAGTGGGTTCTCCACTTTGAAGGGACATTCGGCTGCTGATGAATGCTTACTAGTGCCTCGTTCATTGATCCACTTGTAGATCTTTTTTTCCTGGCACTTTTGACGTTCTTGCAAGGCAGTCAAACAGTTTGCCTCAAAGTCGATTGCAAGCGTAAGTTTTCTCAAACTAACGGGCATCGACTTTTCGAGAAGGCACATAACAAAGTACACTTCAGAAATGGTCAACTGACGCAGTGAAACGGACAGCGTGCTGATGTTTGAGAAAAGATTCTTTTGGCTGGCCGAATCAAAGATACTTTTCATAAAGTCCTTGTTGGCTGGAAGTTCAGCAAAGCAAAGTCGGGAAAACCTCGAGCCGGCGGCGAGCTCATCTGCGTCAACCACTTTGCCGTCCAGTTTGCAGTGCGCTTTCCACAAAAGTTGTCCTGGATTGGGAGTTCCGATGAGCAGTGTCAAACAGTCAAGTCCAGCTTTAGTGTGAGCTGAGATGTCGTCAAAAGTGGCAAAAATGCTCCTTCCTCTTGCCCAGTTGAAAGAGGGCGTCAATTTTGTCGAGAGATAGAGTGGAGGAAAAATAGTGCGCCATTTCGGTCACCTTAGAAATGTCAACAGGTGTCGAGGTGGATGGTGCTGAAAATCGTCGTCGGAATTGATTGTACCGTTGCCGATTAGCGGTAATGGCCGCAGCACGAAGCGTTTCCACAGAGACATTGTTTGTTGGGAAAATGAACTAGATCTACTGAAAACTGATTTTTTAAAAACAAAGGTTTATTAAAAAAAAGTTTTCAACTGATAAAGTTTGCTTGTCACCGAGCTGCATCAACCAATTATGTTTTGTGATCTGCTAGTGATTGATCAGAAAACTGAATCACTCTTGATTGAAGGAAAAAAGAATGACATTTTGTGAGCCTGTTGCCTGATGCAGCATCAGTTGGGGTTGTCTGTGCTAGTACAAAATATCTCTCTCTTCTCTCTCTCTCTCTCTCTCTCTCTCTCTCTCTGTTTCAGCACTGCACTAATTGTCTAATTAATAATAATTGCTGATGCTGTTGTTTCTTTTCACCACTCTATAGCCGCCTGCCCGACTATTGTTGCAAGCTTAACTGTGCGACAGTTTAGTTAATGTAAACAACCTTATCGGCAGTTTTGGCATTTGCCTAACGGTTAAAACAACATTGATGTTTGGTGACGATGTACTTTTAATTAAACAAATTATTTTAAATTTAAAAAAAATAATGATAAAAAGCATTTTTAAGCAGCACATACATTTAAATGAAGTTTTAAAGGTTTTGTTGTATCTATGGCGCCGACTTCAAGTTGAAAAAAACAAAAAAAATTAAAAAAACAAATATGTTTAGTGGCGCATTTGTCAACCAGTTTTTTGTAATGATGGGCAACTGGAGCACATTTTATGTACTGTTTGTCTAATAGGCCATGCAGACCAAGTGTGAAGTTATTAAAAAACAAACATTTTTTTTATTTTTGTATTAAATTTTAAACCTATTTTTAGTTTTGTTTTGTAAACTGTTTCAACCTTATTACCCAAACAATGTTCAATTTGACAACAACAACGCCACATCTTGACTTGAAATCAAAGCTTTTTATATTTAACTTTCACTACAAAAATATATTATTTTGACTATTTTGTTACTTTACAATTATATTTAAAGTTAAACAACGACATTATTATGTTGTTATATAATTTTGCAACTAAAAAATTTTAATTGTTGATTTTTTATATAAAATAACTCAATATTTTGCGTTTTTAAAAACTTTTTTACTAAACAATACTTGTAACATTTTTGCTTAAACATTGCGTGTCAAGCAGTCATTTGTGTTAACACTGTTTCTTGATAGCTCAATCAAAAAAATTATTTTGCTGTTACAAGCAAAAATAACAAAAATTGTTTTTTGATGCATATTTTTTCTAGCAAACTTTTACATTTGTTTAATTTTATTAATTTCTAGCTAAAATTTTTAAAAAACAACGTTTATTAAAATTTTTTATTTAAAAAATATTTTTGACAAATATTAAATAACATTTGTGTAATTTTTGTCTATCAATAAACTTTTTTGATGCAATTTTAGTAATAGTTTGTTTGTTGTTTTTAAACTTTTAATTTTATAAAAAACAAATTTACATAATTTTTAGTGTGCAAATAAACAATTCCACTTTTGTTTTGTCAAAAAATTTAGTGTGTATCTATTGTGTCATTATAAACAAATCTAAAAAACGCACAAAAAATTTTTGCATTTTTTACTTGCAAACAAATGTCACTTGACCACTAAAAAACTATCGTTTATTTTTTTTCTTTTGTTTGTTTTCGTTGAACTAACAAACGAGCCACTCCTCTGCCTGGTAAATTAAGGCAACAACAGCAGAAGCACTAGTAGTTGCCGTTGTTGGCAAAAGAATTTCCAATAAAGGCGATCCATTTAGACTGCCAGTTCGGCAATAGCTGTTTGTGAGGCCATACTAATACCAAAATCAAGAAAGAGAGAGAAAACAAACCTAACAAAACTGGCAGTTATCAAGAAACCTCTGACAAGTTGTGAGCTTTTTCGTTTTTTCTTTTTCACAAAATATAAGTACAAAAACATCATGCACTCCACTTTGGTCCGATCAGTTTACTAGTCCGAGCACGCAACTCTTTCTATTCTTATCTTATCGGTACGTTTTGACAAGTGCAGAAACGCACAGTATTGTCCCCAACAAAAAATTAGCACTAGCGACCCTTGATACTTCTTGGGTTCACGTTTTGTTTTTTATCTCAACAAAAATCGTACGTTTGTGCAATTAATTTTTTGTTATTAACCTACAAACAACTTTTTTCAGATACTTTTTCTTCTCATTTGTCTCTAACCTTTTTTAATTTTGCTGAATGACAAAATTAAATTGCCTAATAGTAATTACCTGTAAGTACCTCCTATCGCTTTGATCATTAATGCGCTTTGCCCTATTTCCTGCAATGCCATCGCCGTCAGTTCTGTGTACAGGCAGCAGCACTGCGCAAGTGTACGTTCACTTTGCTAATAGACTTTTCAGCTGCTTTTTTCTATTCTCTGATCATCATGCTGTTTTTTATGGCAACATTTTTAGTTGCTAACGCTTTAGTGCCTGCATGCAGCCATTTCAGCGTTGGTGCACTGTGAATATAAGCAGTAAACATCAGGTTTCCTTTCTCGTTGTTGTTGACACCAAATATAGTAACGCTAAGATAAACTGCCAACAATTCTTGCATTCACTTTCTCTTACTTTCTCATTTGTTCAATTATTTTTCACTTTTCCTCAGCACGTTCAAGTGTAATGCATTGTTTTTTGTGATAACATGTTTTATGAGCTGTGCAAGCATATTTTAACATTGTTTTTATCGCTTATTGAACATTTGTTTCAAAAAATATATATTTTAGCTTGAAATTAGCTGCAAAAATATTTTAAAATATTTTTTAATTTAACTCCAATGATATTCAGTCATTTTTAACTAATTTTAAACAATTATAAATTAACTTAATTACAAAAAAACATTTAACCAATCCCTTATTGTTAAAAATTTTTTTAATTGTGTTCATTCACAAGAAAGTTCTCATGCACGTTTCACTTTTTAAGGTCAGACGCACTTTATTTCTTTTTTATTGTCTTCCTTCATCAGCTTCCTTTGCAGCTGTCTGGCAGGATTGTCTGGACGGTGGTTATTTTTTGTTGCTTTTTCATTGAAACAACTACAGCAAAAATATCTGCTGCCAGCATGAGTGTACCAGGCAGCGCACGATGCATTTGTTGTTGCATGTCAGTATGAAATTGAAATGGCAAAGTGAAGGGAAGAAAAGGAAAAGAGGGGAAGTCTGTTTAGGAGCGGCATCCTATTTCAGGGACAAATATCAAGCATCACATTAGGTATCAAGACAGGCACTCGCTGAAAGCCGGCAAATGCGTGAATTGACTGCTCGGCGTGTGATGTTGTTTTTAGATCTTTCTAATACTTTCCGAGAACAGTGCGATGCTTTACATTGAAAAATTAGTACTATTGTAGAAACAGTTGCCGCAGCATAAACTGAAGAGAAAGTGAAAAAAAATTACGCAATAAGGCGGATTTCACTGTACAGAGAGCATTACTCATCAGCTCCACTGTCTTGTACGGTGCTTCGTATTTTTTTCTCTCTATTCGAGTTCCCACTCATTTTCCCTCACCCTCACAATCACTTTTTGCACTTCCTCCACTATTGCCTTCCTTCCAGTTGCAACCTTTTCTATCATAGTTTCCACCCCTCTCCTCCTTCTCTCTTTCTCTCTTTTTTCAACTTTTGGCAAACAAAAGCTTGTTGTTGATTTGACTGTACAGTGCCTTTTTCGTATTGCACTGCCTGGCGCGCAGTTTCAGTTGGCAGCTTTCACTCACTTCTTTCCTTTCCTCTCTCTCTCTCTTTCTCTTTCTTTCAGTCACATTTCAAGTACTGCGCCTCTTCTTCATCAGCATCCTCACTGCTTGATCGTCATTTTGTTTTTGCTTTTCTCTAGCACATCCAATTTGCCTGTTGATTTTCTGGTTGATATTTGAAACCCGTTGCAGTGGAAAAGTAAATCACCATTTTCCTTTAAAGTAATCACCTTTTTTGCAAATATAATTTTTTATATTATTGTTCAATTACTTTTTTGAATGTCTAGTCTTATTAAACTAAAACCAACTAATGTGTGACCTTGTAAAAATTTTTTAACAAAAAGATTTCCAGAACTAAGTCAAAATGCCAGCCAGCAAACACCTCAACTACTACGGATTTTTGGGACTTTTTGTTCTGGTAAGTTATACTTAAAACAGTCAAGTTAGCGTATTATTTTTTAACAACTTTTTTTAGCTCGTGTCAGTGGCCAGTTACTTCATTTTAAACAATGCCAACTGCACTCCTGCCACCATGGATCACTACGACAAGTTGAAGCCCATACAGATTGCCGGCGGCGTCACTGGAGCTGTTCTCTTTCTCTTGAGCTTCTTCAACATCGCCAACGTCCTCTATGACATCAAGATTCTCTTCTTTGTCGTTGTGGTGGCCATCATTGGCGTTTCCGGCGTCATGTTCTGGGGCGCCTTCATTGCTTTCTCGGAACCATGTACGGCCAAGTTAATTGGCATTGGATTTGGCGGATTGGTGAACAAGAACGCTTGAAGCTGAGGACAAGCACAACATCGCAGTTATGGTAAGTGATTTGCGTTTTGCTGCCAATTTGGTGCCATTTTAATCACATTTGCACATTTTAGGTTTTGGACGTTGTGGCCGGTTTGATGCTGCTGTCTATTGGTGGAACATTCGCCAAACGACTGTGAACGCTTGTAGTGCAAATTATTTGATGTACACATTTGATTATCTCCACTTATCTACCAATGACAACCACTTTTTTCTGTCAAACTTTCATAATCTCAATCTTTGTCATTTTCACTTTTACAGCAACTACAAGGATTTTGGTCCGTTGACCAATTAAACTGATTTAAACACTATTTCTTTTTTATTTTGATCTTATAAGGCACCTTGGCAGTTAAAGCATTGTGCATGGTCAAGTCCTCAAGATATGATTTTTGTAAAAATAGAATAGTAATGGACGTCAATGACTGAATTGTAATAAAGAATGGTTTTTATGGAAAAGAGTAAACAGACATAAGAAGAAGCATTTTACACAGATTTTGTCATTTTTAAATGACAAAATACTTGTTCGGTGAGCTGACTACTGACGACGGTAAAACACTGCAAACATTATGAATCAGGTTATTCTTTCCGTTCAATTATAATAATTCTCTGTCGTGAAGAAGGTGAATAAAATCGATAAAATACTGGTGAAAGAGATTATTATGATGAAATGGTGGGCATGTTGACCGAGACTGCAGCGGAGGCCTCCCCTTTGCCAGCAGCCGCAGCAGCCACAGAGGTTTTAGCCGAAGTCTTCGCAGAGACTGAAGGAGTGGTGCTATTGATGGAGAGACGGGCAAGGGCCACCTCCACTGGAACCTCACCAAGCCCACCACCAGCACCACCATTACCACCATTACCATCAGCACTACCATCATCGGTGGCGGTGGTGGCAGTGGCGGCAGCCTGCGCGGCCTGTGCCATCTCCGCCTTGGCCTTCTCCAGAGCCTCCGTTTTGATCTTGAGCAGCTTTTTGTACTCCTCAATCGCCTGGGCCACCGTCTTCTTGCCCTCGAGAATGGACTCCAAGTCGGTCTTTCGCTTCGTCTCAAAGTCCGTGTCGATGACCTCCTGCAGGGCGGGCGGCAGGGGCGGCGCCGAGACGAGGCGCTTGTAGAGAAAGGTGGACGGCTCGGCGAAGACCAGCTCGTCGTAGCTCTCGCTGACCAGCGGGTAGTCGGTGGTGGCGGGCGGCGTGTTGAACAGCTTCAGCTGGTGGGTGAAGGCCAGCGGGCGTTCGCTGCCGTCGGTGTAGTACACCTTGATCATCACCTCAAACTCGCCCCAGCCCGACTCGGAGACGCGGTAGGGCGGGTCGGTGATGATGCGATTCGGCTCGGCGTAGGAGTCGTGCAGCTTGAAGTGCACCTTGCGAATGTAGCCGCGCATGTCCTCATTCTCGTACGACTTCAGGTACACCGTCCACTCGTGGGTGTGGCCGTCCTCGCGCGTGGCGCCCAGGTAGCGCGAGACATTGCCGTAGACGACGGGCTTGACGATGTTGGCGCCGCGGACGCGAGGGCCGTAGTCCGCCGCCGGCATCAGCTGTCCCTGCAGCTGCTGACCCTGCTGCTGTCCCAGCAGCTGCTGGCTGCCGTTGCTTGATTCGTCCATTTTCTAGAATTAAAAAGGGAACAGAGTTAGAGAAAGTTTGACGAGTTACAAAGCTGGTGATTCACGAGAATTGTGGCAGTGAATCACCATAACAAGGCTCTTTTTTCACACAAAGCGTTGCCTGAGACAGCACACTCTACCAAACACCGCTGTAGCACAATGACACACATACGCTATCTGACATAATCAGCGCGGTGGTTATTTCAAAGTATCTTTTTATCAAGATCAACTAAAAGTACTTACCTAGGCAAGAACTCCGACAAGTTTGACTTGATGTTACGCTGAAAGCCGGGTTTTCGAAGTGACTCTGCAGGCACAACAAAAGAAGTGTGAGCCAAAATGTTACGTTTTCTATGAAGCGTGCCACACAATGTGCGCACTTTGCACTGGAAAAACAGCATTTATCACCAACCTGGATTTTGCAAATGTAGATGTCGTTAAATATGCTAAATATTATTTTTTTGAAATTTAGTTAAAATTATTTTTGCAGACGATAAGTTAGCAAAATTTTTCCGCGTTTTGAGTAAATGTTAGGGGTTTGACTATTTAAATTGTCAGCTGCATCTACATAAATATCAGTTTTGAAAAATATTTTGCATTGTTTTACTGCAAAGTTATTCTTTTTGTGCAATGTCTTTGCCATTGAGTTTAGAAAAAACTTACTGTTTGCCATTTCAAACATAAATAAGCAATCAAATAATTCAGTATATAAAAGAAAAAGTAAAAACAAAGAACAGAAAAAGTGATTAGCTACTGAAAGAAACCCACGCAGTGTCACAATGATTGAGAAATAAGTTCTCCCATTAGTTTCGCTTATCATTAACCCGTTAATGAGAAATTCGTTAAACAAGAAAAATTTAGAATGTTTGATGAAATGAACCGCTTTGGTAGTGGTGCCAAGGAGAGCAAGCATTTCATCCAAACTGCATTCTACTGGCTTTGCTTCTCCAGAATGTCCCACACTCAACCTGACTGCTTTCATCTGCCCATCTGCAGCATCGTCGGTCTGTTTTTGATGTTTTTGCGTTGTGCTGTGTGCACTTTACTAATGAAGGGAAGATGCTCAGCTCACTGCTGCTGTGCACATGCTGTTCACCATGGCAGCGTCTCATCTGCCCGCAGTCTTCTCGGTACTGCAAATCACGCAAATCTGTGCGCCAGTGTTTGTGTTCTATAATGACAAAGAAATCTGCCTCCAGACGTAGTCGGTACAGTGGCAACGGTATGGCAGGGTTAAGCATTTTTCCGCCTATCAAATGACTGCTCCATTTCTCCCTCTCTTTCTTTTCATTTCCCTTTTTCCCTGCACCGGCAGTGTATCTCTAAACTTTAACTTATTAGAAGATGCAACCATGCTACCTTCTGTCCTTTTTTGTTGTTTTTCCCCTTTCTGAAAACTGTCTGCCCCAGTCATCTGATAGGGAGTCCTTCTCAAATGGGGAATGCAGTATACCAGAAGGAGCATGCAAAGAAGGAGTAAAATAAGAACTCATAAAGAAAACTTGTGTTTACCAACTGGTGCTGACTGGTGGCAGCCTCATGCCTAATGGCAGATACAATTCAAGCTGTGATGGACAGTGCGCTCCACTTGATTCTTTCTACCCGTTCAGTTCAATGGCTACACATAAACAGTTGCCGAAAGGGTATTAATTATATTGAAAACAGAGAGAAAGAGGGAAAGAAAGCAAAAAACTAGCACTGTTTGGCAGCACTGGCAAAACCAACCCATGGCTGGATGCACCCGAATCGAACCAGGATGCAACCAGTGCCACTTGAAACTGGCTCAGTCGGTCAACTCACGGTCTTCTCTAGCGCATTTCGTCTCATATTGCTTTCAGATTTTTGTTTATTAGAGTTGCTCTGAAATGCTTCAGTTTGAAGTTCGTCAGGTACCTCAGTTCACTTTCAGTGGATAGAGTTAAACTTGAACTTCAATTAATTGACATTGACATTGCCACTCGAGAGAGTCAACGTAATTTGCAAATTATTTGGCATTTCATGTTAAGCTGTGGCTTTTTATTGTTTTTTCGTCTGGCAGTGAACAAACAGCTGCATCCATTGCCAGAGCAAATCAATTAGAGATAAGTGCAACCCTCTATTTTTTACAGTTCATGTTTGTTCAGCATAAAACTCATGTCAGTTGGCATTTTATGCACTGCATTAAACAATGTGAACCAGTTTTTCCGAGAAACTATTTTAAAAAAATGAGCAGTTGTACGGGTTTTGTTCTAAAAATCTGTTTACTGCAAAACACTTATTTAAATCATCAAACAGCCAAAATTTACCTAAACTGTACGCTGGCATTAAATATTTAAAAAATAAGTGTAATTAACTTGACCATTTATTCATTAATTAAACTGCTAGACAATAATTTCCGGCAACTATTCAATTTAAGTTTGCATCTACTACTGTTCCATTCATTAGCATTAGTGAATACGCACTAAAATTAAAATTACTGTTGTCATGCAGTGGCAAGCACGTTCATACTGTTGATCCGCCATTTCCTGTTGTTTCTGGTCTGTTATGTTTCAAGTACAGGACTCTTCACTTGATCTGGCAAACAGATGCCATTCAAATGCTGTGTTTAGTTAATTTTGGCTTTGTTGGTATTTTCAATTACTCGGCACACTGAGCTTAGCTTTTTTCATTAACTGACATTTTTAGTTTGGCAGTTTGATTGTAATTTGATATATAAAGGCTAATTTTTATGTGATGCAAATGTAATTGAAGTACCCCTTTGCATCGAAACAAAATAGTATTAACAATTTGTTAATTAATGACAAATTGATTTAATTTTTTAATATTATGTTCACTTTAAAAACTAATTTTATATTTTGGTTGACAATGAACTATTTTAAAATGTTGTTTTATCATTTTTTAAATCAACGTATTTCAATGTCAAATATTTTTGTCAAATCAAATGCCAATACACAGGCAACAATGCGCATTTGGATTGTCTAGAAGAAACCTTTTAATTTCAATTACTGTATCAGTTCAAACACAGTACAAAGGCAAACTCGTGCACTACTGTGTACCACTATAGTTTGCCTGAAATCCATTCTTCAAAGAAGCTAATAATAGATCAGAACTAAACAAAAAGAAGAGCAAATGTCCAGTAGTTACCAGAAAACCTCCAAGTGCCAAAAGCACATTTTATCATTCAGACAAGCACGCGCTACCATTTGGGAAAATGGACAAAAAAATAAAACAAAACGTTTTAAATAAAATGTACTTTTATCGTAAGCTATCCTTTTTGCACAGTAGTAGCTTGCTTGCTGTTAGTAGCAAATTACTAGCATGATTTAAAGCGACCATTTGTTGCTAGGTATAATTGGAACTTTTTCGTCACCTTGAATGCAATTAAATCATATTTTTATAGTGCGCCATTGTTCAATGTGCTAACTGCTAGTATTGATAAAGTAAACATAGCTCGCTTTAGAATGTTTGTTATTTTAATGTTTTTTGTTACTTCATAGTTTCATTAAAGGTGTCTACGACGTAGCTTGGAAGCACAGTAACCAGCAACTGGTGTGGTAACCGTGTGCTCTACCAGCTTGTTGGCAAGTGTGTGTGTGTTACTATCAAAAAATCGTCGATGAATCATCACCGATCACTGCACTCACACACACAAAGATGCACTTCAGTAGGATAATTGAAGTTGTACGATTGTTTATACAACACCGTACGCTGCCTTCATGTTTGCACCTCTCTTTTTTTCTGTCTCGGTGTGTCTCGGTGTGCGCCTGCCGTGGCCAGTCTGTCTGCCAAAAGCGAAAGGCAATGAAGACATTGAAAGAAACGGCTGAAACGGCGTTGTCTCTGGTGCTCTCTGGATGGTGAACTAAGGCCAAACACCACACACACACACACATTAACACATTAGCACACACACACTCACACATTAAACCCAGAGCAACTTTTACTTTTGAGTGATATGAAAATTGTAGCTAATTATAGACTCTAATTAGAATGTATCATCTTTTAATTGGCCCTCGTAGAGTGGCGACGTGTGTGAGGTGTTGATGATGATGCTGCTGCAGTTGCTGTTGCTTTGATCAACGGTTTCATGTGCAATGGTGTCGATTGCAGCAACAGCAGACCAAGTGCTCTTGTCAATCACTCGGTGTGCCTGTTTGTGTGTTCACTGCACATTTGATCACACAAACACTGTACCTCCTACTCCTCCTCCTCCTAGGATCACGCACTTTCCGCACGTGCAAGTAACTGACTGTACACACTGTACACTGATGGTAGTCCCTTTTGTCCTGTAAGAAGTGTGTCACTTGACACCCCTAACGGGCCATCTTCAGTGCTGGCTCAGGCATCTCAGATAGAAAGTAGCTTGGCTGCATTTAAGCATTCTCTTGACATTGGCTGAACTAAGCTGTTGTCGGAAACTTTTTGATTAAAATTTAAATAAGATGTTTAATTTATAAGTCAGACGCAAAAACAGTTGCAAAAACAAAAAATTTAAAGTAATCAACATTTATTTTTTAAATTAATTTGATTTATAATTAAAAAGTGAATGTTACAATTTCTTATTAAGTGATTACACTTAAAAATTTTGTGCAATGTTTTAAGAAATTTTAAATTGTTCAGTTTGCAAACATGTTTTTTGCATTTTTAATTGGGAATTTCTTCTACTCAGCTGGTCTGAACGTTTATAATTTTTATTTTTGATTAAATTGCATAATTACAGTTTGTTTGATTTCTGCTTGCGCAACAATGCTGGCTCAAAAGCAGTACGGCAGTTAAAATGATGGCTTTTTGCCCCTTTTCATTTACTCTTCTTTTTACTCTTTTTCTACTTTTCATCAAACAGAGCAAACCTACGAGCTGCATCTACGATGGATAAAGCATAAACAAATCGTTAACAAAAGAATCGTTGCTGTTGCTACAGCTACTGCAGTTTAAGAACCCATTTTGCGGTGTGCTTTGCGTTATTTGTGCTTCAGTTATGAGTGGTGTCGTTTCACTTTCTTCTTAAATTATTCATTGCTGAGATAAATTTGAGAAGCGGCTAACAACCAAGTTTTTAATTTGAATATCTTTGTCAATGTCATAGTTTACAATTTTAATACTTGTTTTTTGCAAAATTTTAAATAATTTTCTTCTCTCTAACAGCACATTTTTATTGGTAATTATATTACATTTGTTTCTTTACTGCAATATGTTTTTGTTTTTGCCTAGACAATTTGCATTTTGACATTAAATTTGCATGTTTTAACTTAAAAAAATATAAAATTTTTGTTACTAAATGTTGCAAAATTATCTTATTTTAAACAAATATTTGTTAGCGCAAACTTAATTGATTTTTAATTAAGACAAATTTTCTTTTTTACTGTAATATTTTTTTATTTGCATTTTAAATAAATGTTAACTGATTGCATTAGAATGTATGCAAAATATTACTGCTAATTAGAGTGATAGTTTGATGCTGGATCAATAGTAGACATTTTTCCAATTGTTTAAAACATTGTTTTGCTACATTTTCTAACTAAAAACCCGTAATTGCCTCCAGTGACAAATGACAGACAATACATTGGACAATAGTTAATGAAAAACAACGTCAGTTAAAAAGCGTAAAGCTTCGTTAGTTAATAAAGCAAACGACAAGGTCAGTACAGCATCAATCAAGAGTAGAGGAGGACGGCAGATTCTGTTCCCTGTTTTTCGTCAACACACACTCACACTGTTGCTTTCATCATTGGCCTTGTCGGTTCTGGTGTGCCACAAAATGTCTACTCCTCAATTCAGGTTCTCCACCACCTGCATTACATCACGATCATTATTCTACACTGATCACATTATCAATCTCCCCACTTTCCCTTTTCTTTTCGTCATTGACAATTGTCATCATCAGCGCAGAGTGCTGTACTGCTGGTGAGCTCCCACAGCTTCTGCTGTGGTTGCTGTTGTTGTTGTTAGTGTTGTGGATGCCACAACAAGTGATAGTATGTTTGCTTTGTGTGATGCCATCGGCTTCCTTTTCTCCATCACGGCGTTCAGTTGCGGCGGTAGAGGTGGTGGTGGTGGACAGGTTCCCCAGGGCAACCGCAGTTATCTAGTACCGAGAAAGTGCCGCGCGGCTGTTGCCGCTACAGCAGAAGTGTCTACATTTCCCAGACACACACACACACACACACATTTACACACCGTACACTGTCTCACCGTTGCTGCTGCTGCTGCGGCTGGCCAACGGCAACAGTCGTACAGAGGGAGAAAAGCTGGGAATGGAGAGAATGAAAGGGAAAACAGTCAGTCAGTCAGTGGTTAACTACTAACCAGCGGCTGCCAATCAGTCTGCAAATCAACATTAGCATCAGTACCATCACTCCCACTCTCTCTCTCTCTCTCTCTCTCTCTCTCTCTTTCTGTCATTTTGTCCCTTCCTCCCCCTTAAATTTTGAGGTACGATTTGTGGCAGCATCAGTTTCAGTCAGTTCCAATTAGACTTTTCTTGAAATCGCACATCGCTATTTTTCACTGCCTATCTGGTTTAGTTGTGAAACTTCAGCTGTCCTACCAGCACCACCACTTTCCCAACTGAACTGTACAGTTCACAGCTTTGTAGGCTGTCCTTGACCTTGACCTATCATCATCAGTAACATCCATCTGTTATTTGCTTTTTGACATCACTAGCCGCTAGCATATTCCAAGAAAAAGTTCACATCTAAAACACAGCAAAACATTTAACTAGCAGAACCAGTACTCTAGTTGACAGCTAAGATTTGCACTTTTGCCTGACCACATTTGGGGCTAGACAGTTAGATAGACCAGCCATATAGTGTCCTGTCTGCACTTGACAGTGACTCAAAGTGCACCACCGTCTGCTGGTGACCAGATTCATCTGCAGCATCTACACGTACACAGCAGCCCTCCGCTTCATACACCTCAGCTACCAACCACCCAACCAACTACCCAACCAACAAGCTAACTAATCCGCCAGCACTCTCTCTCACTCTACTTATTCCTCTCTTCTCTCCTCTCTCTCTCTCTCTCTCTCTCTCTCTCTCTCTCTCACACACATTCCCTTTCCATTCTTTTTCTTCTTTTTTCTTTCTCTCTCTCTCCCTTTTACCGCAGATCGGTGGTACGATTTGATTAGTACGGGCGCCACTCTCCTCTCGCTCATTCGGCGCACACCTCTCGTTCGGAGCAGTTGTCAAACACTTGTTTGGTTTCAGTTCAGCTCGGTTCGGTTCGGTTCACTTGTTCTGCCCCCAGCTGGCCGCACACACTTCGGCCGCCACCATTGCACAGCAACGTGTTGCACTGCCGCACCAGTCCGGCAAGATGGTCAACATGCTCTCCTCCATCCGTAAGAAGCTGGTCATCGTGGGCGATGGAGCCTGCGGCAAGACCTGCCTTCTCATGGTCTTCTCCAAGGACCACTTTCCGGAGTTTTACGCGCCCACGGTCTTTGAGAACTACGTCGCAGACATTGAGGTGGACGGTCGTGCGGTAAGCAGCTGTTTTGTTGTTTCATTGTCATTTACCTAATTTGTCCTCATTTAAATTGTAGGTAGAGCTGGTTCTCTGGGACACTGCCGGTCAGGAGGACTACGATCGTCTGGTAAGGACTCATTAGTCTGCTCCTATTTAAATTTGAATGTGAGTATTAAATTGTATCAATCAATCTGCAGCGTCCTCTCTCCTACCCGGACTCCGACGTGCTGCTGATCACCTTCAGCATTGACGCCCCTGACTCGCTGTACAACATCACCCAGAAGTGGTGGCCCGAGGTGAAGCACTTCTGCCCGAACATTCCCATCGTTCTGGTGGGCAACAAGGTCGACCTGCGCACCGACCCGACGACGCTGGCCGAGCTGGCCAAGATGAAGCAGCTGCCGGTCAGTACGGAGCAGGGACTGGCCATGGCAGAGCGCATCGGCGCCTTCAAGTACCTCGAGTGCTCGGCAAAAACCAAGGAAGGCGTGCGTATCGTCTTCGAGACGGCCACTCGAGCCGCTCTGGCAGTCAACGATCCAAGCCCAAGGGCTTCTGTGCCATTCTCTAGGCACTCACACACACACACACACACACAGGCTGGCTGGCTACTTTCTGCTAGGTCAGCCGACCTGGGTTCAGTCTATTTTCTTATTATTTGATTTTGCCTCTTTTCAGAGCCCTTTCTATTCACTGACCATTGACACTGGTACATCCACAACACCCTTGCATCTCTCTCCCGTTTTCCTGTTCTCCTTTTCTTTCTTTTTCCCTCTCTCTTTCTCTCTCCTTCTTTTCTCTTTTTCAGTGCAAGTTTTTTTCTTTCTCAAAATATTTTTCCTTACTGGCCAAGTACACGCACCGTACATAAACAGACCAGACAGACACCCAGACAGACAGAGACGGACACATCTGATCACAAAAACAAACAAACAAACAAGCCAGTACTGGCCCTTGGCAATTATTGCACACGCATTTCAGACAGAAAAACACATCTTTTCAGAGAATTGGCTTGTTTGT
The DNA here is from genome assembly GCA_024499935.1 of Tyrophagus putrescentiae. NCBI lineage: Eukaryota > Metazoa > Arthropoda > Arachnida > Sarcoptiformes > Acaridae > Tyrophagus > Tyrophagus putrescentiae. The sequence continues at coordinate 9,793,345 of JAMZRA010000005.1, forward strand.
TTGGCTTGTTATTTTCCTTTTCCTTCTTATCCTTCTTCTCCTGTTTCCTCTTCTTTTGTTAATTAGTGCGCACCTGCTCCTGCAATCTGGCTAGATCAGATTGGTCCACTGGAATGCTGCTGCTGCCTCACCTACACAACTGTCACAACTCACCCAACTTACACAATCAAAGCAAACACAGACACACAGACATCACAAACACCAAGAGAGTAACACTTCTTGAACGACATAATCTCTCTCCCTTTTCTCCTCTCCTTACCTTTCCTCTTTCCTTTCCTTTCTCTCAAACACTGACTCGATACGACAGATGACAATAAACTGAATAATGACGTTATTCAATTTATTACTACTCATAGTTTTTGGCACTCAAATAAATTAAGTTATTTCTATCAAAGTTTGGTAGTCAATTTGTTTAGTCATTTGTCATAAAAGAAGAACAGTTTTATTTGGTGAACAAAAAATACTAGTGAAAACTCCGTCGATACTCTGCTTCAAATTGACGTCTCTTTGTATCTCGCGCTTAAGACGGTGCCTAATTTGCCTCGTGAAAGAGGGCGCTGGTCGCTGGTTGTGTTTCAGGCACCCTTTCAGGTTTGCCGTTTGAGCTGGCAGGCCTATGCAGGCACGTCCTGGATTGGGCTGTGCCTGCACCGGATACTTCCGTCCATCTTCTCGGGCCCCCAGACCGGTGTAGCCATTCCAGCCCTCTCGTCGCAGCATTCGGTAGCCCATAAAGCGCGGATTGACGTGAGCGAAGCTGCCGAGGGCCCTCGTCTGTTCACTGCTAAAGTCATTGCTCTTCAGCTGGTGCGTTATGGAGAGCAGGTGAACGTCCCGTGACTGGCCGGTGACAGGTCCGCAAACTTCGCACTCAAAGGGAGCAGCTGCAGTTTGCAGGTTGACGGCTGCTCCGGGGATGCTGGTTTCAGGTTTCTCAGGCTGTGTAGTTGGAGCTTCTTTTTGTTGGTTTTTTCGGTTTTCCTCTTCAAACAGCTTCTCCATTACCCTGACCAGATGACCGTGACCAGACTTGCTAGCATGATCACTTGCGTTGAGGCTTTTTGAGTCAGTCAGTGCTGGGTCAGCGCCAGATTTGATCAGCAGTTCGACCACTCTTCGATGTCCTCCCGAGGCGGCCACCATCAGCGGTGTCCACTGAAACTGATCACGGGCGTTTACATCACCGCCGCCCCATGTCAGCCATTGTTTGCAGTGCTTCACCTCGCCATACTGACAAAACCTAAAGATGTCTTTGCTTTTAAAGGTAGGCTTAGGCACTGGTAGAGGTGGTCGACAAGTGGTGGATCTGGTTGTCCGTGTGTTCACTGAGCGTTGACTAGAAGTGGACGGCATGGACAGTACTTCTTGGTACATTTCGGATGCATTTGGTTTTTTAAGCTCATGGAGAGGTTCCTCGTGTTCAAGACTTTTGTTGAAAGTATCATTTTTGCTGTTTTCAGTAGCGGGAACAAAGTGGATAGCCAATTTGCGATTCATAATGACCAATATAAGATCAGATTAGCTGATATTTTTTCGTAACTTAACGCCAGTAAAAAAAGTGACATTTGCAATTGAATGAATAAAACATCCAAAAGATAAGATAACTAGAATCAAAAAGTACACAATAAACTCGGCGATTTTGGCGTTTGTTAAAACAAGTTTGCGTAAACACGATATCAACAAAACAAGCAGTTGGCTGTCACGCTCTTATGAAGGGTACGGGGCAGCAAAGCCCATCCTGGGCAGCGAGCCCGCAGAGCGCTGTGCTGCTTACATCGGGCAGCCGCGGGCTCTGTCACCCACAGTCAGTTGTCAGCGACTGACAGAAGTGGTCGTTTCTCTGTCTGTCTGTTTACCGATCACTGATCAACCCCGATCAAACTGTGATATTGCTTTAGTCATTTGTTCCCATTGTACCGATACCCAATTGGTGATCACTTTTCATGTGCTTCTCGCAAACTCACATCTAACTGGTCAATATGGTGAAGAAGAACTCTAACAGTAGTGACTTGCAGAACAGCGCAAACAGCTCAAATGAAGCAGAGTCACGAAGGATTAGCCGAAACGACGGCAGCAACTTTTGCATTGAAAAGATATTCTGTTATGAGCTTAAGAATGTAAGTATTGTTCACATTGAAGGCTTTTAGTTCATTTTAGTAATACCAAAAACTTGCATTTTCAGTTTCTCTACGTGGTAGGCTCTAGCAACTGCAAAACAAAACACCGAGTACTCAAGTTTGATCGACGTTTCAAAAACAACCTGGTCATCTACGACAACAAACGTGTGATGACGACGGCTGAGCTTAATGAGTACCGTGCCCAAGAGGGCTTTGATCCGCCGGCGAAGATCGAGCCAACGGTCGCATTCGGCATTGTTGGTTTTGTCCGCTTTCTCGAAGGGTACTACCTCATTTTGATCGTCAAGCGGCGTTGCATGGCCATCATCGGTCGGCATTGCATCTACAAAATCGAGGACACTACCATGATGTACATTCCCAATGAGGACCGGGCAAACGGCGAGGAGCTCAAGTACCTGCGCGTTTTCAATAACGTCGACATGAAGAGCAACTTTTACTTTAGCTACAGCTACGATCTTTCAAACACACTCCAGGTTGGTTCTTGTGTTTCCCGTACTTGTCAGTACTTATCTCATCACCTCTTCTCCTCCTCACAGTACAACCTGTCGCCCTTTTACTCGCGAGACGTCGACCAGTTCAAGTGCGGTTTTGGCCACACCAAAACACTGTGGGACATGGCGGACAGCTTTGTCAACGCAAACGAGTACGACTCCTTCAACGACAACTACGTGTACATCAACCCCAATATGAAGTTTGTCTGGAATGAGCACCTGATCACGGCGATGTGCAACGTCCACAATGACTTCTTTCTCTACATCTGCCACGGCTTCGTCAGTCAGGCGGTGATGCCGGTCAGCGGCCGCAATCTGCTCATCACGCTGATTGCTCGCCGTTCGAAAAAGTACGCCGGCACACGGTACCTGAAACGGGGCGCCAACTGTGACGGCTTCACCGCCAATGAGGTGGAGACAGAGCAATCGTCCACGATGGCAACATCTCCTCATTTCGCTACGGCCTCTACACGTCCTTCGTTCAGCTGCGCGGCTCAGTGCCCACCTTCTGGTCGCAGAACATCGTCAAGATTGCCCCCAAGCCGCCGATCAACATCGACTTGAAGGATCCGTTTTTCGAGGCGGCGGGCAACACTTCAATAACCTTCTCTACGACTACGGCTCGCCGAGCATTGTCCTTAACTTGGTGAAGCGCAAGGAGAAGAAGCCACAGGAGAGCATTCTCTACAATGAGTTTGAGGAGGCAATCGAGTACCTGAACCAGTTTCTGCCCAAACAGCACCAGATCATGCTCATCGGCTTTGACATGGCGCGAATGAACAAAATGAAGGACCAAAACGTCATTACGCTACTCTCGGAGATTGCCCTGTACACGCTGAAGAAGACGGGCTTCTTCCAAAACCGAAATATCGCCATCAACAGAGAGAGCGGCTGGCCGAAGACCTTTCCAAATTGTGGTTCCAGTTCTGAGGCGTTTAACAGCAGCAGCAGCACCTACCAGCCCATCTTCCAGACGGGCATCATTCGCGTGAACTGCGTCGACTGTCTGGACCGGACCAATACCGCCCAGTTCGCCATTGGCCGCATTGCCCTCGCCCACCAGCTCTTCACCATGGGCGTCATCGCCAAACCGGACTGCCCTTGACACCGACATTGTCCGCCTGCTGGAGGAGCTGTACGAGGACCACGGGGACACGCTGGCGCTGCAGTACGGCGGCTCGCAGCTGGTGCACCGCATCAAAACCTACCGGAAGATTGCGCCGCTCACCTCGCAGTCGAAGGACATCATGCAGTCGCTGTCGCGGTACTACAGCAACGCCTTCAGCGACTCGGACAAGCAGAACGCCATCAACCTCTTTCTGGGCGTCTACCAGGCCAGCCGGGTCGGCCGCTGTGGGAGATGGTGAACGACTACGCGCTGCACCACAGCTTTGCCCTCTGCGTGCCCACGTTGCCGCTGGGTAATGGGGCTGCTAATGGAAATGGTGGAAATGGTAACGGAAGTGGTGATGGCAGCCAAAACGGTCACTCCAACGCCATTGTCGTCGCCCGACGTGGCAACCAGGGCGTCCGAAATCGCTACACCAAGTGGTGGTCTGATGAGATTGCCCTCTGCCTGCCGCGGGCGGCCCGTGAGTTCTTCAAGGACTCCCATCGAGAGGACCCGATCTACGTGAAGCGCTTCCTCTCCTACGACTGGTTTTTCGACGTGCACCGCCTGCAGGAGTGCAACGTCCTCCAGGACCTCTTTCTCTTCAACATGAAGAAGTCCAAGTCGTACGTCGACGTGATGTCGGTGAAAAAGCAGGCCAACTTTCGCACGCAGAACCGCCAGTCGCTGGTGGGCATTCCGCTGAACACCGCCAGCGGCCCGAATGACGACAGCGACCCCTCTGACCTATCCGACACGGAGAACGACAACATCATCATTCGCTTTGAAAGCGACTGCCAGGGGCTGGAGCACGAGGACGGCGACGTCCACGACGGCGCCGAGTACGACTTCTCCTCTGGGGGCCACGAGTCACACGGCGTGACGCCCGACCTGGAGTCCAAGGCGAAGCAATTTAACGCCAACTGGCTGGCGCTGTCTAACCGCGACTTCACGCGACCCTCCTACGAGCGCCGCGTTCGCTCCCACTACCGCAGCCTGGTGATGAGCCCCACAAACAGCTCCCTCGGCCACAACTGTACAGTCGCTATCTGGACTACGAGAGCTCCACCAGCGGAGAGCAGTCCACTGCTGCCGCCCACAAGTTTGCCCACTTTATAAACAGCGGCGGCAGCAGTCGTCCGACGAGCAGCGAGTCGACGAGCACCAGCGGCGGCGGCGGCGGCGGCGGCGGCGCGCGGCGGCAAGCGGCCCAGCAACAGCAGCGTCGAGCAGAGTCGACACTCGTCGCCGGCGGTCAGTCGCAGTCCGGAAAAGTCCACCGTCAATGTTGCCGTCAGTAGCAGTTCTCGTCACTTGCGCCACTACTTTGATCCACTGCGACACTACCGCCGCTACTTTGCCAACAACTGAACTGAAGACCGGTTGACTCACTGAAAGTGGTTGGCACATTCCCCCCTTTCCCCCCGTTTTGAGCTTAATCCTGGCAACCTTGTCACCGGTGCAAGCCAATGGCTACGCATCTTTCCCTTTCCCCTCCTTTACTCACTCACTCTCTTTTCTGTCCTTAATTTTATAATTTTATATTTTTTAACGCGGATTTGTGTCCTTAACCGCTCAATTACCTCACTGAATGAACGTGTGTGTGTGACATTGCTGCTTGTGTCACATGAATTAAAAAGTACAGTTTTTTAAACAACCAGTTCAACACACTGAGGCAGAAAGGCTGGCAGAGTTGACCCGCCGCCGCAAACGGCTGGCGGAGGTAAGCGTGACAAGTTATACTCGCATCTCACAGGTAAAGATAATTGGCAAAAACAGTGCAGTAGAAAAAGAGAGTACTTTTTCTACTGCCGCCGCCGCCAAGGCAAGGCAATCGCACTGCTGACCGCCATCGAGACTGATTAGCTGGAAATGCCATTTTTAGCAGTCACAGTTGAGGCGGCGGCGGAAAAACGGCAATGCCATCGCACAAACAGCACACACACATTGAGACTACAAGTTGAGAAAGTGCACCACAAAAAGTAGCCCAAAAAATCGAGCACAAGTGCTTTAGAAAATTTTGTAGAAGTCTGAATAGTAACAGTAGTTGTTGTTGTTTGCAGTAGCTTGATTAATTGACTCTGAACTCAATACTAAAAAAGTGTAACTGCAAGTTGTTGAACTGAATAACCGCTTTTTGCTCACTTTAATTAGGTTATATTTAAAGAAAGCTGTTGCTGCTGCTGACCATTGCTCACTCATGACAAAACGGATGTGACAGCTGTTGGGAGATGTCAGTGAAAGATAACCGATCAACTGAACTGATTTAGGGAGAGCAAGTAAAAGTCATTAATATCAAAATTGAATTTGGTGTTTTTGTAGCATTTTTTGCGTTTTCTGGGCATCAAAACTTGTTGCATTTTGTGTGTTTCTCCGTTGTACTGCATTTTATTAGTAATTAGTTGTCAGGAAAAAGTTTTAGATTGGGTACTTAGTGCAAACACAAAATTGTGATGGTAGTGGCGGTGACAGCATTTGCCAGGAATAGAAAAGAAGGCTCTAATAGTACGGCGTAGATTAGACTGCACCAGACAATAGTGGTTCCTTGGACAACCAGGGCGGTGATTGTCGCCCATAGAGATGCTCGTCGGCTCTTAGCACCTTCCTGCTGTTTAGCGTTGCAATGGGCATTAGCAACTAAAGGTGTGCAGTGTCGCTCACAACGACAATCTCCCAGTGACAATCAACAAGATTGGACAACAAACAAAGAAAAGGCAGAGGGAACTTACATCTGTGCAACCTAACAATTGCAAATTTGTGTGTGTGTGTGTTTGTGCTCTTACTTTCTTGTTGCACGTCTTAACTATTGCCAATCGGTGATCTGTTGGAGCGCACACCTTCTTCTTCCTCATCTTGATCATTAAGTTTGAGCTGCAAAGTCATCTTTTTGTGTGGTTTCGTTACAATTTAAACTTGTCAACAGCCTAATTTCAAGAAAAAAACAAGCAATGTCTGAGTTCGACGTCGAAAGTCCGCAGGCAAAGGACTTCCCGATGCCTAGCACCAGCACCTACGTTGCCGGTCCGGCAAGCGATAGGGCAAAGCCGATGAACAGCAAGCCTAGCGTCAACTACACCTCCTTTGTGCGCTTCTGCATGTACATCTTCTTCATCTTCTACCTCATTTTGCCCTGTTGATTCTCTTCTCCGGCCGCGTCGACCTGGTTCACAAGGAGCACCTGATCAGTCAGGTGCTGGAGCTGGACATGGAGGAGATCAACATTCAGCGGATGTTCATCATGAATGCGCTCTTTCTTTTTGTGGCGGCTACGCTGGGACTGTTCAGCTTCTACTACCACAAGTACACTATCTTTCTCTCGGTAAGGACTTTTGCACGTCTTTATATTCATAGCATTTAATTGGTGACAACCCAACCTCTTTACTACTCTATTGTTGTTTGCAGTTTTCTGTTGGCCTACTCTTCACAATGATCTTTGCCTGTGTTTCACTGAAGTACAACTACACTGCGTACAAGAAAATGGTAAGATTGTTTTTTTCAGTTTAACCGCCCCGCTAATTTGTTGTTTGTTTACTTTTGCCTTCTCCTTTTCAACATCCTTAAATAGGGAAATGCCATTGAGCACAACAACACTGTTAGTGTGCTCTTTGACAGCAAAATGGCTCACTATGATTGGTTCAACATGGCCGATGAGCAGTCAAAGTTCGTTAATAAGTTCCAGTATGAGTTTAACTGTTGCGGCGGCAGTGATGGCTACGTTGGCTGGAGCAAACAAAAACCAAGCACTCTGCCCAATGGAGCTTTTCCCGTCAGCTGCTGTCATATTCATTTTAACACAGACATGAAAGTCAAGTGGTGCTCGTATCAGGATGTGGAGACAAAGGTAACACAACTCTTTTTCAGCTTAAAAACTAATTCATTTGAGCTGAATAGCTAGTTATTTTGCATTCTATCTATCATTGTTTTTTGGTTACTTTTAAGTTTTTCCTAGTATTTTCATTTTTGTCATTAAGTGAAAGTTTAAACATGTAAACAATTTTGATAGTCTAGCCCACCTACGCGCAAACAATTACTTTCACTTACTTTGTCTACAATCAAAACTGCAGAACTAGTTATTAATAGCAAATTATGCCTAGTGGCATATCAGTTTGAAAGGTATCTTATGGTTCAGTTAATTGAACGCTCATTTTGTACTTAGCAAATGCAATTTTGTTTTAATATTAACAGTCTAAAAGTATACACATTAACAGCTAATTAGCTCGACTAAACAAACTGCAATGTGGATTTTGCAAAAAGGTTTGTTTTTAAACTGTGTTTGCATTACAGTTGCATGTGGCAAAAAATATTTACCGACAATTTAGTAATAATTTATTGTTTTCTTAATTGAAACTGTCGGCAATACTTGCTCAAAAAAGTTTAAAAACTCAATTAAATTTTTAACAATACGATGTTTAGCAATTTATTTTAAAACACGCTAATTAACATTTTGTTCATTTTACAGAAATCTTGTCCGGCAGCGTTCACCGGTCATTTGGTTGCTGTGCAAAACACCTTGAAAACGCAAACGATGCTGTTGCTAGAAATTGTTTTGACTCAATTTCTCACCATAACTGTTTTCTTTTTCCTTATCTTCCGTGGTGAACGAATGTTCGTCAGCCGCTCTTAATAAAACGGTAGTTGTCGCACCTTTAAAAAGGACACATTTACAGTCACAGTGCAAATATGGCAGTGAGTTAAGCATTTTACACTTTTATTAGTGCTGCAATGGACAATCAGCAACAAATAACATCTTTGAACATTTTATTTTTACCGCACAAATTTTGTTATAACAGGTAATTTATAAACTTTAACACTTTTTGTTTATCAAATTTTTTTACAAAATAAAACTAAAATCATTGTGTTTGAAGTAAAATGTTTTTATTTATTGTTTGATAAAAATGCAAGTATCTAATTATTAAACATAAGCATTTCCGGTCATTTAATCTATGTGAACACAGCATTGTCACAATTTTGTCAAAAACTAATTATTTTTTCTATTTTTTAGCATTGCACATACGACGAACAGTGGTTTTTACTGCAATTGTTACTGAAATGAATAACTTGGTAGATCGTCAAAAACTTTTTGCACAAAATAAAACTGCAACTACAGTAATAATGCACAACAGTTTGATTTTACCGGTTTTTTATGTGCCGGCAAACAATCAACAGATTATAATAAAGTTTACGACCTTTTGTTTATTTCAACGTACACATAATGTTTCAATAAAACTGTTGTTTTTGGAGTTTGATAAATAACTAACTGAGAAACAGTCAAACAATGTTAAAATATCAAGCTTCTCACAATTAGATTATTGTGCCTGCCTGATTGGTTGACCAAAAAAGAAAATCAATTTGGCGTTTCCCGTTTTGATTATCGATGCACAACTTCACAACGGCTTTCAAAAGTGAAAGTTTAAGCATTGTCTGCTGACGCATCAACTAATTGAATACTGAAATTGAGCTGTAAAGTGAACACTGACAGTGAGATCATCTCTGTCAGGCACCACATGATTGTTATTTTTCACCTGTTCAGCTGGCTAGTTAGACACCAACGCACAATACTGTTGTGCCGCTCTCTCAACACAAATAGGGTGTCAGTTTGTCATGTTCATTTTGCTATCAATTGAGTAGTCTATCAACGATGAGAAGAAAACAAAAAAATTATTAAAGTTTAAAATTTTTGTTTAAAACTCATTTACATATGTTAATGCCGACTTTCACTACTGAAAGCACCTGACAGGAAAATGAATGAAGCAATGAATAAGTGAGTGTTTGACAACAACAAAAAAGAATGAGAGCAGCAGTGGTGTCCGCTGATGACCAGTGAACAGAGAGCGACCTACTACTACTACTACTACTTCTGGGTCAGGCAAAAGTGCTGAAATGATCAAGAGGCAGGCTGACAAGTCGGGGCGACAAATGCAGCTCGCTTAGTCGTCAGCATCACTCACTGGACACCGTTTTGCTCCCTTCATTTTTGGAACGCACGCACACGCATAAACTCATTCATTGACTGACACTTGCATTTGCACTCACCCATTGACCGTCTTCACCTTTGCCAGTGTGCATAACTTATCTCCCAGTGATATCAGGCAGAAATTGTTGCACACAAACCGACTATGTGAACCTGTTGCGGGACACACTGCCAAATGGGAAGACGCCGCAGTCGCCGCATCTTTACCGTCTACCTCACTACTGACACAACGTCGAAAGTATGCGGTATTGAGACGGACGGCTTTGCCTGCATAGGCGTACTGTATGATCAAACTGCCCGTTAGTGATTGTCGATAAAGGCAAAAACTGATAAAGTGATAAACAAATTCAAAAGATGAATGAATGCAAAGAAAAAAAGTGATAGTTAAAGAAGAGAGCAAACTGAAATCAGTTTTCCCCTCTCTACCAGTGCATCACCGTCTGTTGTCGCACTCTTTTCCTCTTTTTCTCTCTCTCTCTTCTCTCTCTCTCTCTCTCTCTCTCTCTCTCTTTCTCACTTGCCCTTGTGTGCCTGACTAACCTGGTGAATCTTTTCTCTCTCTCTCTCTCTTTCTTCCTTTCGATTTTACTATTAATTTTCCCCCAGTGCTCTCACTTGCGCGGTTAACCTGTGCTTTCCTCTTAGCTCTCTCACTGGTTCACAGAATGCCTGCCCGTCATATAAAAACGTTTGCAGAGCGGTAATGCCGCTTTTTGTTTTGTCCAATTAGCAGTCAACCTGCATGTGTGCTTGAAAAAAAACTTATTTTTAATAACTGTAAACCGGCCATGTCTTCCAGGGTGCCACATGTTTTGTTTAAAGCAATTTTAAATTTTGTTTTTGAAATGAAAAAATGAAAAAAAATAAAAATGTTAGCACTTTTAAATCAAGTTACTGTTAAAAAGTTCAGATTTGTTTGTTTGATTGTGTAGTGTGTGTTTATTATCGTCTAAATAGTTGTTCAACATAACGCCAACTAATACTTTTAACAACACCTCAAAAACGCCATTTTAAAAATGGGGTTTTTAAAATCACTAGTCGCCTCTGCTGTGCCGTTAATGCCAATCATGTCTTTGTTGTCAATACCGAGAGCGGATTTCGGTCAGCACACCGTTCCCTCCAAAGTGCAGTTTAAACTTCACAGCATTCGTGACAAATGGGACACTGAGTATGATTTCGTCATCATCGGCGGTGGATCAGCCGGTGCAGTGCTTGCCAATCGTCTTTCCGAAGACCCACACGTTCATGTGCTACTGTTAGAAGCTGGAGGGACGGAAAATATGATCAGTGATATACCGCTATCCTACTTGAACCTTCAGCAAACGCCAATGGACTGGGCCTACAAAACAGAACCACAAAAAGCGTCTTGTTTTGGACACAAAAATCGGGTAAAGTACATTTTTTATTTAAAATTGTTTGTTAATAGTTTATCTAAAAACAATCAATTATCAATTAAGTTTTAAATTTATTTGTGAACATCTTTCAATTGTGAGGGTAGAATAAGAAAACTTGGTGAAATTCGCATTGTGTGGCCATATTACGCCATCAATCATTGGAAATTGACAACTTGTTGACAGCATATTGATAGATCGATTGAATGATTGAGCAGTTGCATAATGACCAACAGCTGGTTGGCAAAAAAATGTATAACAAAAAAATTTAAAACTGTTTTAATTTATTATCAAAAAAATGAACACCATTGTGTAAATACTAAAAATAAATATTTAATTTAGACATCAACTAGTCAGTGGGCAAACTTGATTTGTTAATATAGAACAAGAAACAATACAATTTGTGCCAACTTATTGTTTTAAATATACAAATTCGCTGTCGACAAATTGCGTCACGGGGCCCTCTAGTGGAAACAACAGTTTCTACTCATTGGTGCTCGTTCCCGGAAAATTTGTTGTTTGCCAAAACATTTCTGAGAGTTGCATGCAGATTTAAAAATTTTAACAGCAATGTTTTGGCAAACAACAAACTTTCCGGGAACGAGCACCAATGAGTAGAAACTTTTGTTTCCACTAGAGGGCCCCGTGACGCAATTTGTCGACAGCGAATTAAAACATGGGATTTATTATGTGCAAAAACATAAATAGGTTGTTGGAAAAACATAATTCAATGTTGCTGACTGTTTATTTAATAATATTTCAAGTTTATTAACAAGAATTGCTTTCAACTTAATGAATCATTTTAACAACTTTACTAAACTGATAATTGACAAGTGTTTGAAGCTAATCAGATGATAACCAGCAATTAACTAGCCCATCAATAAGATTAATGAGTACTGCTAAAACAAAGTTAATTGCAGCACTTTCAATAACCTTCTAGTTAAGTAAATAGACTTTTCACAGACATTTTAATAAATTGTTTTAATTCTTATTTATTATGTGTTTGTCAAACTTTTTTGCAGTTAAGTTAAACATATAATTTTTCTATTCTCAATGATTGTGTTTTCTAAACATTTTGCGCACGATTTTTTCAGAAAAAATAATGTTTATTGTTTGTTTTTTAATAGTTTTTGTAGCGCATTAATCAATTTTATTCAATAAAATTATTGTAGTTACTCCTTGTGTGATCGTTCTAATAAAAAAATATAAAATGTTAAGGTTTACATAAATTGATTTTAAAACTTGTGATTTACTGATAGTAATAGCATAAATTGTTTTTAGTATTTTTATAACATAACAATCACAATAAGAAAACTTTCTTTTTTTATTGCAAATTTGATTTGACATATTGTCAGATTATATGCATGTGGTCATTCATTCAACTTGTTTATTTATTTTTTAGAATACGGAAGAAAATGACGTGTTTTGCTTTTCTGAACTTTATTATTTTTATTAAACAAAACAAATTTTAACAACCCTATATTTATGTTATTGCATAAAAATTGTTCTTTTAAAAGTGAACTAATAGACAGACAAATTTCATTTTTCCCATTGTTTTGTCCAAATTTGCTTTATTTTTAGTTGTTGGAACGTCAATCAATTAGCGACAATCATTAACGTACAGTTTTTAAGGGAATAGTGGTCACACATGAGCTGCACGTGGTGCTAATTGTTGATATCACTGCACTTTTTGTCATTTGTATATTTTCCGCTTACCTGCTGGTCAGCTGAGATAATCTACTTTAGTTGGTGCTGCTGTTTTATAAATAGCGTTGCTGGCCAGTTCTCTAACTGGTAAAGACAGGCTAGACTATCATCACTCACCCACAGACAGACAGACAGTTTAGCTTCTTTACAAGTTACTGCTGTTCTGCTGCTGTGAATCCCAAAGCAGTCAGTGCTGCCCAGCTGACCACCATTGTCAGTGTCTGCCCAGAAAACTGCATTGTGCACTGTTAGTTGGTAGTAGTTTAAACCTTACTCTCCCTTTTTCCCATGCTATCCACCCTGTCAAGAAAAAAGGAGAAAGTGAAAAGAAGACAGAATCAGCCAGTTGGGCATAGTGGTGATTAGCCGGAGAACGAACGGCTATGAAATGCTGATGAGCGCAGATGATAGTCTTATTGCCCGTGCTTTATCGGTGAGCTGAGTGCTCGCAAAAGAGCGCGGCGGGTACGGCTTGTGCCCGCTCGCGATTACACCTGCACACTGGACACTAGCAATGGTTTGTGTGTGTGATCTCGCCCAGTTAAACATCAGAGAAAGCAACAACAACAGCAGCTAATGCAGACCAACAACGAGAGTAAAAGCTCATTTGCGCAATTGAGGTCAGAGCAACGGCGATCTGGAGGAAGACTGTTTGAGGAAGATCCTCATTTTGCTCATTACCATCTCCGGCAGGTTGTAAAAACGGAGAGGCAAACAATAAAATGAACTCTACCGTTGATGAACATCAACATGCAATCACCACGAACGATGCTAGTAGAATTTTTGTTGATTACACATTTTATTGTTTTGCATACTTTTCTTTCGCTTTCCTACCTTTTTTTGTTTGCAGATGTTCATTCAGTTTGTTGTATTTGCCTAAATTAGACGCCTTAGGTGCGGAATGGTTGTGGTTAGCAAAAAATGAATAAAAAAGAGTATTCAAATGCACTGAAAATGTAAATATCTACTTTATCGCTTTGATACACTTTGCAGACTTTACTATTCTTTTTTTAGTGATCAAATAAATGTTTCTAAATCAGATAACTGCTTAACCGGAAAGTGCAATACCAATAAAATGGAAAGTGTTCGACAGAAAAAGACGCTTGAGGAATGCTGATTGAGCTATTAAGTTTAATATGAATACTCTGAAATCTCAATTATCTTTTAATACACACACATTGTTGTGCGTAATATTTAAATACGGCACATTATTGTCAACGGCAGAAACGGTAATGCCGATCATCACCGCTCACACACGAGTTCATCATCATCATTTGTTGATTACACTGCTCCAAATGTAATGAGCCATGATACCGCAAACTAGTAAAAAGAGAAAAAGAGAGAGAGAAAAGATGTCAAAAGAAGAAAAGAGTTGCTTTTTGAGTAGATGAGGCACGGTAAGAAAAAACAAAAGTGGAACTATTAATAGTAGTAGTGGCGGTAATGTTTTCCCCTCGAGTGACACTGTGCAGTGGAGTGGTGCCCATGCTGCTGTGTTTGATTGAGACAATTGGGCGCAATTAGCGCAACATAGGCAACTGATGAACGCTCAGTAGTAGTAGTTGGGCAATTAAATGACACTGACGGTGGCCATTGTCTCTGTCACCTGCCCCTTTTTACAATGCGACAGTTTCCATTGCTCAAAAACACACACACACTCATTCATGAGCCGCACTTGTCTAACCACTTGATGGACGGTCGCGTTTTTATTTTTCTTTTTCCTGAATTTTGCTTTTTTAAATGGTTGCACATATGTCAGTAGTCTCATCATATTTTTTAATCTTTTTTTCTAGCAAAGTCGCTGGCCTCGCGGTAAAGTACTCGGTGGGTCAAGTGTACTCAATGTTATGCTTTACGTTCGCGGAAATCGAGCCGACTACGATGACTGGGAACGCAATGGAGCCTATGGATGGGGCTGGAAGAATGTGTTTCCCTACTTCCTTAAAGCTGAAGACCAGACAGCTCCAGAGTACTTGCGCAGTGGTAAAGAGAATGCTTTGACTTAAAAGCTTAAACAGCTGAATAACTAACTTGAATGCATTGAAAATTGCACAGGATTTCACGCGAGAGGTGGTCCGCTCACCGTTTCTAAGCAGTCATATTTGACACTGGTTGGACAAGCATTTCCAAAAACTGCCGCATATCTTGGTTACCCAGTTCTTGATATCAATGGGCCAGTGCAAACTGGTAAGCAACTACAAATAAAAATCAATATTTAAATTTTTAAACTGGTTTTGGTTTTCAGGTTTCACAATTCCTCAAGGAACCACAAGGGACGGATCTCGTTGTTCAACTTCAAAGGCATATCTTAAACCCGCAAGACATCGGCCCAATTTGCACATTGTCACTTTTGCCCATGTCACAAGAGTGAGCGCAACAAATTTTTATATTTTAAAACAGCTTTAATTTAAAATGTTTTGTACTTTAGATTATTTTTGACGAGCGAAAAAGGGCTGCTGGTGTTCAATTTGACAGATTTTCAATGTCATACCTAGTTTATGTTCGTCGAGAGGTGATTTTAAGTGCGGGTTCAATTGGGTCTCCGCAGCTACTAATGTTGTCTGGTATTGGACCGCGGAAACATCTTAGAGAAATTGGAGTAAGATTTGTGCAAAGAGTGAATCTTGATTATAAAATAACCTAATCACAATTGCCATATTAGGTACCTTGCATTTCTGATTTGCCAGTCGGTGAAAACCTACAAGATCACATTTACTCAGGAGGACTTCACTTCGCAATCGACCATCCGACGACGTATTCAAGTGAACGAACCTTTAATGCCGCTAATGTTGCCTTGTATTTAACGACTGGAACTGGTATGTAACAAAACACTGACCAAGTCAAAATTATTTTCGACAAATCACTTTATTTATACTATAACCAGGCCCACTTACATCACTGGGAGCCGTAGAAGGGCTGGCTTTTGTAAACACCAAGTTCGCCAACATCACCGAAGACCGTCCTGACTTTGAGATTCACCTCTCCTCGGCGACTATCACCTCAAAGCACGGCGAATGGCTGCGCAAGTACACCAACGTCAACGACCGCGTGTACAGCAAGGTGTACGCGCCCTTTGAGGACACGGACTCCTTCTCCATGAACCCGGTGATGTTGCGCCCGAAGAGCCGAGGCTTCATCCGGCTGCGCTCGGCCAATCCCCATGAGCACCCCATCATCGACCCGCGGTACTTCACCCACCCGGAGGACATTCACGCCATGGTGGAGGGCATGAAGCTGTCCATTGCCATAGCGCAGACGCCGCCGATGAAGCGCCTCGGCGCCCGCCTCTTCAAGACCAAATTTCCCGGCTGTGAGCCGTACACCCTGCTCAGCGATGAGTACCTCGCCTGCGTGGCGCGGACGGTGACGCAGACGATCTACCACCCGGTGGGCACCTGCAAGATGGGCTCCTCCTACGACCCGACCGCCGTCGTCGACCCGAAGCTGCGCGTCTACGGCGTGTACAATCTGCGCGTGGTGGACGCCTCCGTCATGCCGACCATTGTCTCGGGAAACACCAACGCGCCGACGATTATGATCGCGGAGAAGGCCGCAGATATGATCCGACAGACGTGGACGCGAATGTGATGCTTTGCTGGCAGTTGCTGGCATGCTTTGCTTTGCTTTGTTCTGGTTCATTGTACAAATACTTTTCATATGTTTTTACCTTGCATTTGTATATACACTTGTTTCCATTTTTCTGGTCCTTTTTTTACCTCAAATATCATCAATATGTTGTTGTAATTTTTTCTGTGATGCAATTGCCAATGTTTAAAGTCGCAATAGTGTAATTAAACCAATAGCTTTATTTTTGTGACAGTTAACTTTTTATATTTTGTTAAATGGAGTTTAATAAAAAGCAATGAAATAGTTTTTATTGATTGAGTAAGTTTTTAAGTTTGTTATTAGTTATAATATGTAGTCAAAGTTAGGAATTTTTTACATCATTTTTTAGCAAAATTGTAAAAAATCTTTTTAATTTTTTGCCTTTTATTTCCATTTGTAGCATAAAGATGGAGCCAAGTAGCTTTTATATGTTTTTTAATTACATTTGTAAAATGTAACAATTTGTAACTTTAGAAGTTATCAGTGAAGTTTTTTTTGAATTTTTTATAAACTTGCTGGATATCTGTTTTTAAGGAAAACTTTGCACTTACATAACTATTGAATACCCTTAACAACAAATCAAATCAATTAATATCTGTCCAACAGGTCAACTATCTCATTTTTTAGATGTCTAGAATGTTTTATTTCATTTTTGTGCCAACTATCCAAAAATAAGTTTTAAATATGGTTTTTTAGTTAACCACTTCCAATAACTTTCAAGTTAAGTTGTTATCACATTTGCCATAATTTAGTGCTTATCAATATTGTAAACTCAATTTTATTTGTCTAATTTAAGATAAATAAAACTGACACTGGCGTCATTGAACAGCACACTGTAAGCGTGAACAGTAACTGGTGGTAGTTGTCGGAAACACCGGTGATCTAATGCCAACTACCAGTAAGAAAGCTCCACTAAATACCAAAGTTGTATTTTACTGTTCATGACTCAGATGCGTGTTTATCTCATGTTTACTGGCTGGCATCGACAGTGGAAAACTTAACCCATTGATACTGTTTGCACAATCTCATTACAACACGACGGTAATAAAATTATCATTCGCCAACTTTTTAATACTCGACCAGTTTTATTGCCAACTAAATTATTTTACATTTTATATATAATTTAATCACTTGAAAAACCATTAGGTAAAAGGTGCAAAGAAGAGAAGGTGAAAGGACAATGAGGGTGCTCGTAAACTAGAGCATCTGTTTTGTGTTTGTCATCAAGCCCCCGTTCTTATCTACTGCCGTCAGCCTTATCAGAACAGACAAGCCACTGCGTGGCACTACAGTGGCAGCACTCACGTAGGCAAACGGCTGACATACTGACTATTTTCGCTCATCTCACCCAAACGTACTTGCCGTCAGATAGTGTGGGCACACTAGATCATAGCACCCAAGCCGTCCAACGGAGATTATTCAATCAGCCGCCTAATTTGTTGTTGATACCTACGTCTTCCGACTGCTTCCTTTCTCTTCTGTTCGAGTGCACTGTGTGCAAACACGCGGCCAACACACTGAGTCAGTCAATACATCGTCCGAGATTGTTTGCTTAATTTGTTTTTTGCTAATTGTATAAATATGATTTCATTAGCTTGGCATTTCAGTTGGGCAGATAATATGTGTACGGTAAATCAGTGTATTTGTTTTGAGTGAAAATACTAACACAGACGCACATCAGCAGATGTACCTCTTTTGGACGATGATTATTAATAGCAGCTTACGTTTGTTCTTGTACATGGTCAGTCACAGACATTTGCCTCTGTGTACTTTTGATCACTTCATTGGATTTAGAACTAACAGGCAAAGTGACAAACTCGTAAACAAGCTGGCTGCAAATGAGTTTGTTGATTACTTTGATGCGACGCAGTGCGTCAATGTCGGTCTTAAAGGGCAAACTACCTTTCAAACGACATAGCTAAACACTGATTATGTGCTTTTGAGGTTGAGGAAAATACTTGCTGATTTAAAAAAACTGAAAAATGAAAAAACGACAGTGACTTTTTACAAAGTCATTGACGTGTTGGCTAACGTCATTATACAAAAAAACAGTTTAGATTAAATTTGTTAGTAGAAACGTACAGTTAAAAGTTACTTTAAATTATTTTGCATGTATTTTATCATTTTTTGAGTTCTCACAAAACCAACATGTATGTAATTTAATTTTACATGCTAATGTCATTTGTGCATTTAATAATCACAAAATTGAATTAAACTAAAGCGCGTAGCCATAAAGTAACAGTGCATTTCAGAAATGCAATTAAAATTTGTTGTTTTGCATGCAAATCTAAACAAAACTAGGATTACCGTTTTGCTTATTATAAAAATCAGTTTTTTGTACTTTTATGAAACTTTGGTATACAGTGATCCAGTTTCAAATTGTCATTTGAGCTAGCATGTACCTTTGGTTTTTACTGTAGTATTGTCTTACAAATGTTTCAGTTTTTTGACATTTTCTATTGGAATTGCCTGACGAGTAGCGGCAAGTGTCCAGTGAATAGAGAATACGTTTGTGCTGTTTACCCAAATCCTTTTTCTATTCCCTACATTTACCTAATCTGCCAACCGGTCTGCCAACACCAATTTTGGTGAAGCTCGGCAGATAGCCAACAACAACGACAGCTAATGTTAGCTAATGTTGAGCAAATGTACGGTGTTGTTGTGCCCACCCGGCCTGGTCGGCTCACAACCTGACTTCTCAGGCCATCTTTATCAGCTGCCCTGTCGGCACCTCTACTACTACTATTGCTGCTGCTGTTGATAAGGAGGTGCTCATTCGATGTCACCTATTCCGTGTGTGTGTGTGCACTGTCAATGGAAAAAAGGGGAAGGCAATAGGCGAGGAAACTGAGTGAACCTCAATTTGATCAGTGGGATGAAGTATAAAATAGTACAGGCCATCAGTCACCATCAGTTTACACTGTGCCCTACCAGTTGCTTCTCACTAGCGTTTTTATTTTTTATTTTAATTTTTGCCAACTTTTTCTGAAAATTACAACTAAGGGTTCGCCTGTATTTGTTTGGTAAGTTAGTCGCCTGTCAGATCGATGCAACTTGTTTGCCGTATGTACTTGTTTACTTTCATTGTGCGTAACTGCCAGTGCGCTAAACTGGTTGGCCTTGAGTTTGACGCTTTGCTGTTGTGTTATGTTGTTGTTGTTATTGGTCCGTCTCATGACACTCACTGTTCACTGACTGGACTGGCGAGTTTTCCACTGCCTGTAGCTTCAAGAGCAGTGCTTCTCCCTTTGTGCATTGGGAGACAGCAGCCAAGTTGTACTTTTTCCTTGCTCATAACACTCAATGGCACTTTCCTTTCGATTGTACTTTTACTAGAAAAAAAGTACATAGAGCAATATTTAGCAGCGAACTTTATTTTAGTGACCAGTTCAAGTACTGTGTTTTCCTTTGCGTTTCCTTAGCATGTTTTGCCTTTAATTCATCCAATGTGAATTGATCTCCTTGTTGACTCGTCTTATGATCTGTTAACATTAGCGTTGCCAAAGCAACTGCTTTCTATTCTGAATTATATGGGTTTACTTTTAACATTAAACGAGTTCAATTTAAATTGAACTATTCTTCGTAACATCGTGTGTAAGTGCAGTCTGCTTTTACATTGTCAACACAACAGATCAAATTGAGAACAGTTGAGCTTAAAGTACCTTTTTTAGAGTTTGTTTTTGTCATAACTTAGTTTATTTAGTTGTTCAAAATATATAAACGCATGATTTTAAGTTTTTTATTCATTGATGACTAATCAAGCTTTAAAACTTTACTGCTATTAAAGCTAAAATTGTTGGTTAAATTAGAAACCATTTAAAGTTTTTAATATGACAATCATTTAATTGTAATGTTTTGTTTTGTTTTTTAGTTTATTTCAACACAGTGATTTGAAATTTGGACACACCATTAACAAACAGTCCTCAAAATGCTTTCAACAAATTTTCGTATTATTCCCCGCGCTATTCGCGTCATGACCAAACCCCGTGTCACATCAGCAACTATTGGTCAGTTGTCTCCTATTCACAGGTAAAACGGATGACAATTTATTTAATTCAATATGTCATTGCAATACACTTTTTATATGTTTTACAGAGAACTACACAACCGACCTAAACACCAGCAAGTGGTGGTCTCTTCAGTGGCGCCGCCACAAGATCCTCATTTTGTTCCACTTGGCAGCAGTGCTTTCAAGTTGAACGAAATGAAAGTATTCCAAGACGAGCAAATCATTCAGGTAAAATTTAAATGTTGCTATTCAGTTGCACACACTAAATGGCTAAATAAAAAATATGTCAATTAAGCTAAAGTTTAACTTGTACTAATTTTCCAATTTTTTCAATCACTTCTAGCTCGCTTTTAAATCCGGTCAAACTGTCAACTACACAATGGCATGGCTTCGAAACCTGTGCTCCTGTTCAGAGTGCATCTCTAGCAAATTTCACTGCAGTCCAACGCATAGTGGCGCAAAACAGTCGGTTAGTTTGGTTGATGGCCAGCTCAGTGTTGCCCGTTTCAGCACCACTGAAGAAGAACTCCTCATTGAATGGCTGGACACTGAGTACAAAAGTCACGTCAGCACATATAATCTCAAGTACCTGAGTTTGTACGCTAATAAAAGCACTTAAACAAGAGCTAATATTATTACGTTTAAAAACTACAAGTATTTTAAAAACAAAAATTTACTAAAACAGTGTACCTAGAACATGAAACCAGTTTTTTACAAAAACTGAAATTTTAAGTCAAACCTTAATGTCATTTTCTCATGCATCATTATCATTAATGGTTTTCAATATTTATTCTTTACTGTTTTATTTGTCGTTTAATTTGATTATCAAATTTTAATTTTAATAAAATAAAATTTTTTTGTGTTACACACTTTACACAGTTCAAATTTAATAAAAAATGTTTAATTGAAAAACAGTTAAAAATTGTTAAAATTACTTACAGATTAGTCAAACATTTTACCTTCAATTAAGTAGCAATAACGTTTTAAATTTTTATGTAGCATCATTTAACAAAGTGTCAATGTTTTAGTTAACATTATTAATTAAAAAATTTTAAATCATTACTGTTAGCAACTGGAAGTTGCTGATAAAAGAATTCTGACAGTACCATTAATGTTGCAGTATAAACTATAGAATATTATAATTTTTTAAACATACAACTAAAAACTTTTTTTTATTAGTTGCTATGGCACCAGTAAAAGTTAATGAAAATTTAACGACACAAAAAGAATGATGGCAACAACAAAAACATTCTTATAAAAAAGATCAACAAAAGTTAATTTAAAACTTGCCATTGGTTGTTGATTGCTTTGCGACAAGAAAATGTCACTTACAGTAGAAACTTCAAGTGACAAAATTAAAAATTTGATTAAATATAAAAAGTGCCAAAAACATTGATTGTTTGGCTTGTCAAAAACTGACAGATTCATTTTAAAAATGATAAAATTTAAACAAGTTTTAAAAACTGCAAAAAAAATATTTTAAAAACCGTTTTACTGTTCCAATAAATGTATTGACTATTTTGAATATCTTTTTTATAAAATTTATCTGCAAATAAAATATTTATTCGTTTGCATAAAACTTAAACTAAAACACTTTTCAATGCGGTTTGAATTTGTTAAAAGAACAAAAGCACTTCTCCTTTTTCCCGAGTGCAAGTGAACTTCTCTAGTTGGATGGCGCACTAGAGTGAAAAGTGACAACTTTAAATTTTAATGGTTTTCCGTTCCACTTTGGCCTTTTGTCACCCGCTGAGGGAGTACTGTCTAAACTGGGCCAGTGTGTCTCGGTGTCATCTTCTCCGTCGTCTTTGCTGGCATTTCGGCAAACTGTTAAACATTAGCATCAGCATCATTGTAGGCAACTGCAACCACGTTTGCAGGCAACTTGTGCATTAGTGTCTGCAGTTCAATAGTTCAATAGCGATGCACCACTCAAAAAGCGGCTGCTGTCAGGCAGACTGGCAGGCCGGCCGCAGTCAGCCATTAGCGATGATTAGTCGGCTGAGAAAAGAATCGAGTAAGAAAGTGTCTGCTTGTCCACTGGCCGACTAACGATCCCTTGGCTCCTTTTCCTCTTACGCATGAAACATTCATCAAATGTACTTTTTTCTTCTTTTTAACAATTCTTTTGAAATTTGCTCTGCCAAAAAAAGTTACACTTGTGGTTTAATGCATTTGGCACCCAAGTAGCAGTACAGTTAACACTTGGAAAAAGGTAATTTTCTTGCTGATTTTTTGGCTGTTGTTGCCGCTATTGCATACAAACCAGTACCTCCTGGTTATCGGCGGCCATCCTCCTGGAACTTGTATGTTTCTGTTAACACACAGAGAAAAAAGTTCCAAACCAGTTTGGAAATGCTCAAATTTCCAAACTGATTTGGAAGTTGTTCCAAACTGGTTTGGAAAAGTGATTTTCCAAACTGGTTTGGAACTTTTTTCCAAACTAGTTTGGAAATCGTAAATTGTAAAAAATAATTTTTAAAAACTTCCAAACTGGTTTGGAAAAGTTAAAGTTCCAAACTGGTTTGGAAAATTTTTGATAAAAAATTTTCTAAGTCCAGACTTCCAAACCAGTTTGGAAATCGGGTCCGTCTATTTTAACTTGGTCGCTTTATTGGTTAAAATGGTCCAGTTGTAAACACTGGCCACGCTGCTTTTGTTGCCTCATTCTGTTTGTCGCGTTGCTCGGATTCATTCTATCAACCGTATTTCAAAGTATCTTTCGCCATTTTGGACCAACTGATTACACACCAAGACACGCCCTCGCTGTGCCGTTCTCGTTCAAGTTGACAATCGCCGAGTGAAGACGCTGGTCATTGCAAGTTTGGCTGACATTGATGGCGAGACTTCAGAATCTACTTTCATCGCCTTTTCCTTTGCATCTAGGCCCAGCTTCTGTCAACGGTTGGTCGTGTTTAGCCTATCCCCCTTTCCCAATGGTCCTCACCCGAATCATCAACTGGAACTGTTTGTTGTTGAACTTTGCCCAGCCGCTCTGCCCACCGCCGTCGCTGAGCAGAATGTCACCTCTTCCTTTGCCATTCCGATCTAAAGTTTTTCAAACACAACAACGTTTTTAGAAAGAAACTGATTATCCTACAACAGCCACCTAAACGGGCCAATCAACTTTGCATGAAGTAGAAGTTATCACATCATCTAAAGACGCGATCATACTTTGTCAAATAAGTTTTGGAAGTTTTTAGTAAAAACCAACTATCTAACAACTTTCCTTTATTTTCAGTCACAAGAAAGAATATCTTTTTGGGCGAACCATCTTGCAAAACATCTTTTATTGCTTTTTCAAGCCTATCACCCATCATCTTTTTCTATCACCCGAAACCGTCATTTTTAGTTTTTATAACTTTTTTGTATTTTATTTGTTACTTTCGTATTAATAAAGTTGTTTGAAGTTAAAACTGATTTGTACTTTTGTATCAATAAAGAAAACTGAAGAGTAAAAAAGTTCCATTTGCTATTGGAAAAAATTTCCAAACCAGAATGGAAAACCCTATGCGTTCAATGCGTTGGCAGTTTTCCAAACTGGTTTGGAAATTTTTTCCAATACAAAAGGGAAAGTACATAAATTCCAAACCAGTTTGGAACTTTTTTCTCTGTGTGAAAGTTGACGCAGTGAATGGCAACCAGAGCAAAAAACCTAGTTTGCTTAGTAAGTATACAAACACACAGACTGGCAGATGAGAGTTTTGTGTAAGTTTTTGGATGTACATTGCTGCCGATAGCAACAGCGGCACATTTTCCACTCAGAGCCACTCTCTAGAGAATCGATAGAATTTGCTTTATTAGAAAACTGCCAATAAAAGTCGAGCGAGACAACAGCGAGAGAAGGAAAAAAGGGACGAGGAGGAGGAGGAAGAGAAGAAACAACAAAACAAAAATAAATGGTGATCAGTCCACAGTGGTGTGGCTGTGGTGATGATGGTGATGGTGATGGTGGTGGTGGTGGTGGTAGTGGTGTAAGTGGTTTCAGGCGATGGAAGGTAAAAGAATGGCCAGTTCAGTTGAACATAGTGACATTAGCCAGTTGGCTCAGGGTTGCCTGGAACTGTTGCCAAATTCTACAAAATTTGTTCCACCAAGGCAAACCTGTTCGATTTTGTTGCCAGTTTTTCCACCAAAACAGCAATAAAAAACGACAAATCACAAGCAGTGAAAGGAAGGAGAGGAATATAAGAACAGAAATTGAAGACACAACAGACGTCGAATGTAGTACAGCAAATAGTGGAATGTGTTAGTGAAGCCTCAGCGGACTGTAAGTGAATTATTGGTGGTGGTGGTTGTCGTGGTCAATGAGTACCGGCAAAGTCAGCTGATGCTAGAAAAACTTTGTTACAAGAAGAGCGTGTACAGTTTTAAATTATTAATAGGTAGAAGAATATTGATGAAGTGAAGTCGTGAAGTGAAATGTCGTGAAGTGTTCCAATGAAAAACCGTGTCATTGTGTCGGTGTTTGTGTGTGTGGCGTAGGAAATGTTTGTACTTTGTCATGGCAAAATAGTGTGAAGTAGTGAGAGGGAAAGAGAAGGAAAAAAAAGTTTGGACGTACTTAGTACTCGTGCAGGGCAACTGTACAGCGTTGAGTTATTGAGTATGAAAATTGACTGAATGCGTGATTTGCTTAGAAAGACAATAGTAAAATAATGAAAAAATAAATCGACGTGAGGAGGCACGTCAAAGCACTGCTGCACTGGACACATCTGCTGTGTCTGCACCGGGTGACTTTGTTTCGAAAAAGTACAAATAGAGTTAGTGGAAGAATGCTTATCGTCGTTTGCATTAGGTGAGGTGTAGGAAAAAAAGGGAACATAAAAAGAACAAAAAGAAAATGAAAAAGTAGACTAGAACTGGACAGACTGGTCTCCTGGGAGCCTTAAAGAAGAGGGCACTTTGCACAGTTGATTAGACCATCATCAGCACCGGGTGTTGTTCTTGCAGGCAGCGGTAACGGATCGCAGACAGAAAAATGGGTTTCACATTTACAGCAGAATTTGCACGCAGCTGTTGTTGCATCAGCACAGTTATCGTACTTTTTTTGTTGAAACAGACATTTTTTAAGCCAGGACTAAACTTGAACGTGAACTAAACTTGAAAATTGGCCGTGAAGTGATGATGATAAAAAGGAGAAAAGAAAAGAAAAAAGTTTACAAAGTTGAGGGCAACAAGGAACGATAGATATAAACTTGATGACTGGAAATGTGTGTGTGTGTGTTTGTTTGTCTGTCAATGTGTGTCAGTGAGTTTGTAAGTCAACTTAGAATGTGTGTGTGTGCTTTGGTGAACAATGAAAAACTTGAAAATATTAGGCAATGCAAACAAAAAAGTTGTGTTTGTGTGAATGTCTGAAATGTGTGCTTTAATTCAGTCAGTACAAAAATGAAGAAACGATAGCCAGTGAAAAAATAAAGAACAACAAAATAATGAATAGCAAAAAATAGGTAGTGAATGGCGTCAGAAAAGAAAGTTGTGTCAAGAATTGTTGAGAAAATGAAAATAAGGAATAAAAACAATGGTAGAAAAAATAGAGCGAAAAGTAGTTTGTTTGTGTGTTTGTGTGGTTCAGTTCAGCTGACTGCTTTAGGGAATAGCTGCTCTGGCGTCATGCATCAGAATACTTGTCATCACTGTTGTCTTTCAAGAAGGAGACTAGGCTGTACACACCCTAGCTCAAACGATAACTTTTTTAGCGAAAACGTTTTTAGAAAAAGATGAAAAGGGAAAAAGCGTTTGGTAATACTTCAATCAGTATCATCCGGTCATAGCTTTTGTTTGTGTGTGTGTGAATGTAGTGTTGTGCATACTGGGTTGGGTTGATTGTATTAGGCGTTTAGTGGCTTTTTGCAGCATTTTGACTCAAAAGGCTTGCGTGAGTGCAGCAAGCTTGAGTGGCACTAAAGAGTGAACAAGTGCAAGTTTGCAGCAAACACAATGAGTGGAGCCCTCAATGAATCAACGTAAATATTAAAAAAAGATAAAGTGTGTGAGATTCAACAGCAAACATAAGAATTATTAGCAATGGTCAAATGAGGGCGAAATGAGCGATAATTATGTGGTGGATAGCAGCCCAATGTGCCCCTGGGGACTGCACAAAAATGCTGAGTTGATGAGCTTGTGTGAATGTGTGTATGTGTGTTTGTGTGTATGTGTGCCTTAATGATGATGATTGCTATCGCCAACAAATACTGACGTGACTCACTGTTTTAAACCGTCGCTGAGTGGGCAAGAGCTATTGATACCAATTTGGAAACTGCTACATAACCGAACAGTGACCTTTCAGTTTTTCTTTGCGAATTTGAGAACGCGTTTTCTTCAAATCCATCTTTAACGACATATTTCGAGTCTTGTCCATAGACAACAGTTCCTGCAAAAATGTAGCAAAAAAAATAAACAAAAAAATAAAGTTAGTTTGAATCCGTTTGTAAATGCTTTAGCTCAAATTACACTAAAGAAAACTTTTTTAGCAACTATTAAGTCAAAAATTTGCACTAACCTGAAAGGCTTCTGGCACGTTGTGACCAGTTTTGGCAGACGTTTCAATTGATCCACATCCTTTGAGTATTTTGGACACCATCTCCGCTGCATACTCTGGCGTTACCTCACGCTGATTATCTTCATCACATTTATTTCCTACCAGTATCATAGGCAGATGCTCGTCCGTTGCCTTCACTTCATGAATTTCACGGTAAATAGGAATCAGCTCCTCGAGGCTTTGCTTTGAGGTGACGCTACGCAATCAAGAAAAAGTTTGTCATTTTTTAAAAAATTCAATCAAATAAAATGCGCAAAATAGAGTTTCAGATATAAGCAGCAGTAATGAGACAGTACCTGTAGACAAGCATGAATGCATGCCCTTTGGTGATGTTCAGCCGCTGCATGGCCGGAAACTGATGTGAGCCAGTGGTGTCGGTGATTTGCAGCGTGCAGACATTCTTATTGCAGCTGATCACCTGGCGGTAGGTGTCCTCGATCGTTGGAATGTACGAGTCGCGGAATGTGCCTGTTGAATCGGTGTTTGGTTAAGCAGTTAGTAAAGCAGCTCAAGGAAACAACTTTTGTGGATGAGCAAAAAAATTCACGCTAAAATTGAGTAACACTCACCTTTGACAAATCGAAGCACTAGGCTTGATTTGCCAACGCCGCCAGCCCCAAAAACGACGACTCGATAGTCGTTGCTTTGTTCAGGCATTGCGCGGCTCAGGCGAACTGAAGTCTGCTTCTTCGATGATTTATCAATGGTGAATGATGGAATAGAAAACGGTGGTCAATGACAAAAAGAGGTACCGCTGCGGATGCAGTGGCGGTTGCTGTGTTCTATGCAAAGTTTTCAAAGTTCAAATGTGACCAGAACGGGATGGGCCACAAAAGGAGTGCAGAAAGGGCGCCAGAAGCGTCAGCATTCTCATTATTATCTGCGGTTTTAGCAGCAGCAGCAGCAGCAGTCAATTGGAAGCAGTGTTGGGTGTTGGCAAAGCTGTGCTAATAAAAAAGTAAGACTTTTGATGAAATGTGCATCAACTCAAAACAAATAAATGTTGTCAAAAATGATCAAACATTGCGCCTAGCAGACTGATTCAGCTAACTAATAGGCAGATTTTCAGAGCAGTTTAACAGCAAACAAGTACTACTAGGTTTGCGATGCAAGTGGGCGCCAAAATGTAGATCAAGTGCATCTAGCAATGCAAGTGTCGCAAAGTTTTTGCGGTTAAGCGGCCTAAAAGGGAGCGAATACGTTTGCTGTAGCAAAGGCAAGAAAACTAAAGTTTTGTTTCTGAAATCCTTGCATTAATTAAGTTAATGAAGCGTCAAACGGCAAAAACAATTGATAAACGATTAAGAAATTGCAATAGTTGCATAATATCAAACAGTAGCAAAAGACTTATTCAAAGAAGAAGTTTATATTAGTAAAACTTAGTTTAGTTTTATTAATAAAACCAAAAACGTAGTTTTAACAACCAAATTAATAGTTTTTATTTAATGCGGACTGACAAACTTATTTTTTGAATATTTTACCACAAAAATACTACAATAAATTTTTTAAAAAAATTTAATTTAGAGTAAAATCTTTTAATTTAATTAGTTTTTGATAAAAACATATTGTAAAAATTTAACTTCTAAGTGGTTTTTATAAATAAAATTTTTAACAAAACTTAAACATATTTGAAAAGTTTTTACACATAAAAAGGCAAATTTAATAAACAAACTACAATCAACATTTTTCAAATTGTTTAAATTGTCAAGTTTAAAAATACAAAATTAATTATAGTTTGTTCAATTTATCAGTGTTGATTGTTTTTTGTGATTTAAAACTATAACATAAAAAATATTTTGTGTATCTTGATAATACTTGTTAAAGTACTAACAACATGCGTTAATTAAACAATTGATTATGTATAACAACATTAGGTAACTTATGCTGTTTTTATATTTTTAAATCACAAAAATATGATTTTAGTTATTGTTTTACTAGTTTAGTGTTTTATTACACATTTAAGTTTGGCAGATCAAGTTAACATTTTACTCAGTTGTGTGTTGCCTTTCAAATAACAAAACTTTTTGTTTTTTACAAACGTCTTTTGACTAGTTCAAAAACAAAATCTTAAAAATATCAATGTTTTAGAAAATAAAAAAAGTGTGCTTGCTAAAAACTTGTTTTTATGCTATAAAACCATGCGTGAGTGAAACAATTTTTAAACTGTTTTTTAAACTGTGTAGGTGTTATTGACAAAAAACCGAAAAATTACAAACATTTAAAGATTGATTGATTTTATAAATTAGGTTTTAACTTGTTGACTTTTTTATTGCAATAACAAAACAAATTGTGACATTTTTTGTATACAAAAAAGTTAAGCATAAATGAAGCCACTTTAATGCAAGTTTTGCAATTTAAAAAACTCGTCTAACTGCTAAAAACAAAACAATTTTGTAAACTGAACTGACAATGCTGAGGACCTCTTGATTGGATAATACTCAACGTGACACTTTAGCGGCAAACTTATATTTGCTTGTTTTTATTTGCAAAAGTTCAACGACAGGTTCTGAAGCAGTTGGAGAGTGGCAGCAGGCGTCACCGGTAAAAGTACAATTGCACCCATTGCAAACACTGCAAAAATTGCTTTTCACAACAATAGCGGTTCAGTACAGGCGTCCAGTCTTTTATGTACTCAAACCATTCTCAGCAAACCGTCTGTGCTGATTAAAGTTCTGGTCAGTCAGTCAACAGTGCAGCTGCAAGAATGGCAACGTTTTAACAGCAAAATTGACCGTAAAAACTGACAAAAATACGGTTAATTTTTGGTTTATTGCAATTGAATTGTTATTCTCTGAGCTTTTAGTTGTTTGAACTGTGTTTAAGACCGGTCAATAAACGATTAACAAAAAAACCCTTAAGTTTGCTTTGGTGCAATGATAATTTGCACCTAGTAAATGCTATCAAACTCATTGGGTTGTAGCGTCCAAACAGCAATTTTGTCTATACATCAACAACAACAACACAGTATTATATTAAACTAGAAGGCTTTTTGTACACTCTTACAAACCCACACGCACACACATATTAATATTTGATGACACGGGCAAAAGAGGCAAATGGTCACTCTGATGGAGACACCGACCATATCACTAGGTACACTGCACAACCATGTCATTAGTGTCCATGTTTCCAATGTACAACGGTTTGTACGGCGTTCAGCAGTAGCAGCAATGAAACGGAAACACTGCCAATACTGCCGACATTACCATCTGCAGCAGTGCACCTATCTACACACACCTACAAGCCATGCATGACACAACTGCAAATCAGTAACAGTTTCTCTAATGCTTACTTCAGCAGTGGTTTGCATGTTTTTTATTAATTCAACTGCTTGTGAACAGTGGCGCACTATTATTAACAAAATAAAAAATGATTTTTTTTATTGAATTGATTTAATAATAACTTGTTTTCTGTTACCGCTGTACGAGGTTTGCATTTACAGATCAAGTTAAAACAAATCATGTTAACCATTTAAAGCTATCAAAAATTTTTTAAAATATATAAAGATTTTAAAATGCCCTTAAAACTCTCTTAAATGACCATTAAAACAAAACACATAAAATCTTATAACCTCAAACTACTATTAATTAGATAAAAATTTATGTGAATTTGTTACACATTTAGCAAAACGTTAATTTAAACTAAAAACAAATTTGAAACTTTGTAGAACATGATTATTAAAAAATGTTACAAAAAATAAAGTTAAAAAAATCAACATTTTAATGTCAAGTTTTTAAATTTAAAAATACAACTGTGTTGCTAACATTATCTTTTTAAAATTTGCAATTTCATGCTTTGTTTTAAATAAAAAGCGCAGTTGTAATTAGCATTTATAATTGCATATGCAAAAGTTTTAATTAATTAGCAGTCTATTGCGTGAGCAATGACGTAATAGTACTTAAATTGTATATGTAACCAGATGTTGCAATAATATTTTTAAATACAACATTACACCACTAACAACCCATTTTAAATTGTTCAATTTTGTTAATTTTTATATGTAGTACTCAAACCACTACGTTTTATTTTGTACAAGTTATGCCGCAAGCTATTTGCTTACATAATAAAACATTTGTTTTCTAAAGCGTTTTGGGTTTTTAGCATAAAATACTGTAAATACTTTTAATTATTAAAAAACAATTAACAGTTAACAAACCTGCACAATAAGTATTTATTGACAACGTATTTTGCAAAAATTCTATATATTGTTAAATAAAAACGTTTTTTACATTAAAAAACTGAACTTTTATTAAAGCACAAAAAAGCACAAATGAGACTGTTTCAAGATTGTGTACTGCCAAAAAATAAAAACAAATATCGATTGGCTTGCAAGTGCAATATGGCATAAAAAACAGGTGCTAACTATCAGTTAAATGTCACAAAACATTGAATAAAAATGATCAAATGAACGCATGTTATTAAAAAACAGCAACATTAAAATAGCAGACATACCTGAAAAAAAGTCAAAAAGATCTACTTGAAAAAGACCGTCTAGACCAAATGCAATTAATTTTCTAATTGTAATGCCGCTGCAAAGTATCTTTTAACACAAAAGTATTAAGTCTAATGCAAAGTTGGTTCTTCACACATTAAGTTTTTTCATCGGCAAATCACTTCAAATGTGTCACGATGGCAATGTCTAAGTAGGCTAGACAATTTTAAATGTGTTCAATTTGAAGTGGTAGGATTTGTTATTAATTATAGCAATTAAACACTAATAACAAGCTTAAGTTGTAACGACGAATCATTTGAAGATGGTCAAGCGTTAAAAGCACTCAAAATGTAGTTGCGCAAGTTGACGGGCAAAAATGCAAAGCAGCAGCGGTGCATGTGATTGGAAGAAAAAAACAAAAATAGTGCGTTCAGCGGCACTTTTTTCTTGGAACTGATGAGCGCGCCGGAGTGATGGCGCCAAAATGTGCGGTAAGTCTTTCGTTTCCTAAAGGACGAAAACAGGAGAAAAAGAGTGTCCCCAGTGCTTCAAAGGAAATGTTTAAAAAACGGTAAACGGCAATTGGCCACACTTGACACTGATGAAAACAGTCGGGGTGACTGAAAATAGAACAACCCGGAAAGAGGTGGTGGTGTTATTGCTGGGGACAGTTGGGTCAATAAGGTGCCAACTGAAGATGGTCAGAAAGTAGGCGATGTTCAGTATTGCTTGCAAAATTGTATCAAGTAAATACTTTGTTGATAATGATCTTTGGAGGTGGTCGCAAACAAAGACATATGAGTGTAAGTGAATTTGTTTGGGTAGTAATTAAAATTATTTTGGCACAGTCGATAGTATTGCCGTCAGCAGAATCAGTTGGTGAATGAAACGGCAGGCAGCAAAGATCTGAATTAAATACCCAACGAGGACGACGACGACGCCGACTACGGCGAGTGTAGGAAATTGACTTGAGAGAGAAAGAGAGAAAGAAAGAGAGATGGGAAAAAAGAGAATGGTCGTAGTAAAGAAGAGATAGTGAAAGTGAGAGAGAAGAATTTGGCGGGCATTTGCTCTTTGCATTGGCTCTCGCTGAGTGGGAGAGAAAAAGCAAGGAGGCTGATGGCAAGGAAATGCACCACGGCAGTTGGTCTCTGGCTCGGGTAGCGGTAGTTTCGGGTCGTTTGCTAGTTTATTGTGTGCCACCGCGACCAGAGCATTTGTGTGCACTCGCACCCGCACACAGAGACAAGCTCAAAAAAAACGCGGGCAAAAATGCGGGAAAAAAGGAAGCAGAGTAGAGGTGAAACAATAAAGGCGCTTAAACTTTGACACACTGTCGCACGTGCTAATTGTGAGTGTCTAAAAAATGGCTGTAATCAGGACCAGCGGCAATAGCTTAACACTAGCTAGCAGAATGAATCTTTGAAAATGACTGTAATAAATTAAACTTATCATTTAGGGAACATTTAGTAAAGTTTAAATATCGATTTGATTGTTATTTTTTACTGACTAATGCAGTTAGTCACCGGCAGCAGAGGTGTAAAAGTTTACATTTTTTTGCTATGGGATTTAAAGAGTTAAAGTAAATCATACATTAAATGGCAGATTAACAATTTTTATTGATTTTTGAAAATCAAATTGTTTAGCTGTCGACAATTTCATAATGACAATCACAACATTTTAAAAACTAAAATTACTAAATAACATTTAGAAAACTAAAGAAAAAGTTATTTTTTATTTGTGGCTCACTCAGGGTCAAGTTAATGAATAATTGAACAGATAGAATATCACAAAACAAACAATTGCTGGTTTAGGCAATTTAATGCAGTTTGATTAAAGCCTTGCCAACAAAGTAAACAAAAAATGAAAGTAGTCGTACAACAAATGAAAGTTTGCAAAAAGATGAAGACAAGCAATTAATGAAAATGACATTGAGAAAAACAAACAAAAACAATTGCATTGTGTTTGTGGTTAGAAAAAAGGTCAATAAAATTGATGGTTTATATGTGCGCACAAAAAATTGATACTGCAGGAATATCAAACGTAAAAGTGTTTTCATATTTTTCATTTTAAGCATTTCAGTAATATTTTTTCAATCATTTTCAATAAAGTGTTTTTAAAATAAACTATGACAACAAACTGTTTCAAAATACAGCGTTTGAAGTTTAATAGGACACATTTAACAAATGACAAATGTCAAAACTGTAAAAATTGGCTACTGTACTAGCCAATTTACTATTCTATATTTTGAAATCAACAAGATAAAAATGACTAGTACTTGAAAAAGTTAAATTTTAACATACTCAAAAAAGTTTAAACAAAATTGAGATACTCACCTATACACATACAAACAACAAATTTAATCTTTTAAAATTTATTAGTTCGTACAAGCAATAACAAAAAGTTAACACATTTTATCAAAAACTATCAAATTAATTAAAGTTGTAACAACGTAAACTGTTGTAAACTGTAACAATGCTTTTAACTAGTAATATTTTTTGCTGCTGTTAATAAAATTGCTACATTTGTTTGAAATTTTTATTTTTAGTTTTGTTATTATCTGTGGCTGGTAAACATGCCAAATTGCATGCCTTCTCAACAAAATTAAAAATTTTTAAAATAATGATTTTTGAGTACATATGTCCTAAACGAAAATACAAAAAATAAAACAAAGTATACAAAAAAATTTTATCATTATTCAAATGTCAAATAAAATCAAATTTCACAAATACTTTCTGGATCGAATTTCAATTAGTGCACTAAAAACCAATGATTTGCATATTTTTTATGTTTGAGCTGCTTGCACACTGTTTTTCATTAAACACTGTTAACTCAAATCAACAAATAATTTAATAACTTTTGGTAACAGTGCCAAATAAAAGTCAGATAAAAACTAATAAGTTGAAATTTGAAAAACTTAATAAACTAATGCATATTGCTTGTCACAAACTGAAGAGAGGCTGAGTGTGTATTTTAGAAATCAATGAACACTCAATTGATTTAGCAGCACGTAGCAATAGGCAAATTAGGTTATCTATTCACACAGCGGCATCAGCAATGGTGCAATGCTTTTCCGCAAAAGCAACTATTCAAGTGTACTTGTTTTTGCTAGAACTGAAAATGAAACATAAAAAGTAGAGCAGAGGCTTTGTACCGCTGACCTGCAATGTGAAGTACCCACATTTTCACTGAACGTCTGTTTGTGCAGCTAGTCCCCAGTGGAAACTCGCCTTTCTTTTCACTGTCTCTCTTTATCTTTATCTTTCATTTCTTTTTTCAATTTCACTACTTTTTGCTAGGTCACATAGGCTTACTGCAACCAAGTAGTTTTTTGTGCTTTAAGTTGAACAATGCTTGACACAGAAAAAAATCACTAAAACAAAAAGATAGGAAAATGAGCAAAAAACTGGCAAATTGAAAACAGCTTAAAAAGATGAGCACAATCATTCCACTGTTGCTATTTTTCTAAATTGGGCAAGTATTTAGTAGCGTGCTCTGCGTCACCGTTAATTGCATTTACACAACAGCTTATTGCAGCTGAAAACGAACTCACTGCAACCCGGAAATGCAATTCCACTAATTGATGCGACTGAGCTGTTGAGCGGGCACTGAACATCTACTGTTTCAATACGTGTGCCTATTCAATAAACTAGTTCAAATGAAAAGGTTTAATTCAATCAATTTTAATGAAATACATAGAAAATCTAGTAAGCAAACAAAGTTTGTTTTTCAATGGTTTTGTTATTTTAACTCTTGTGCTGCCCATTTGAAATGAAAACCTAATTGTATTAAGTATTTTTTAAAAGCCACTATTTTGATCAAACATAATTGTTGAATAATTTATTACTAATTTGTGATGACATTTAAAAAATTATATTTTGTGAACCAGTTTTGTACTTTGATTCATCAAACAAGAAAACGTTAAAACAGTGTAAAAATCTAATAAATGAAAAACAAAATCAGCCTATCCCTAAAAAAATGATTTTTCTCCCTCTGTTTCTCTATTTCTCCGCACATACTCTTTTTGCTCTACAAATTACACCTTTAAAGATATTGAAAAACGGTTTTTGCCAGTATAACGAGATAAATGGCATCTTTCTAATGATACCAAATTTAAGTTGATCAGATAACCGGAAGTATTTAAAATGGCGGAATATCTGTTTTTAGTGATAAACATTTTTGGCTGTATTAAAAAAACTACTAGGCCTAGAAGCATGGGGTTTTGACTGGAATGACCAGATAAATAGCCAACACAAAATGGCTATCTCAGAACTTTGATAAAGTAACCGAAGTGCCTTATCTAGATTTTTCACTTTTTAGAATAAGCTTTTTAAATACTAAACACGCTCCAATCTCACTTTTGACTACACCATTGCATTCCCTGTCCCTTAATTGGTCTATGTCTAATTTGGTTTGTCCTTAAATCTTATGGTTAACCAGAAACCCAAAAGTTTGGAACGTTGTCTTTTGTTTTGGCAGATGTTGCGCTGGCTTTGGCAGCTGTGCGCAGGCGCGGGACGCTATCGCAGCAGCTGCAGCGCTAGATAAAACTGTGCGCTCTCGTTGCCGTTCTCGCAACGCTCGCTGCTGCCGCTGCTCTGAGTTGGCGGGAAAGCATTGCTGGTGCGGGGCAGCACAGCCAGAACGGCGAGATCTGAGACAGCCGAGGTAAACCTGCGCTCTCGCGCCAAACTAGGGTGCTTGCTGCTGAGGCAGCTTTTCTTTCTCACTTTTTCTCGCAAGCAAATCATTCTGCTTTGAAACAAAGTCTTGGGATTTTTGCTGTGCGTTATCGCTGCCGTTCTCGCCCTGGGCTGCCGGGGGAGCACAGTTGTTGCGGGGGCAGCAGTGCACAGCTCAGGGCGGCGAGGTCTGACTTGACTTGGCCGTTGTCAACGACCGACGACGAGGGTCTCGCGAGCGCAGCGAGCGAGGCCCGAGGAGGAGGGCGTTGACAGCGGCCAAGTCACGTCAGGGTGAGCCGCCGGCCCAGACATGAATGTATGTTAGCGGTGCACAGATAAAAACGGCGAGGTCTGGCGTCACTTGCTTACCAAAAACGCCCGCCGACGAGGGCCTCGCGAGCGGAGCGAGCGAGGTCCGAGTCGGCGGGCGTTTTTGGTGAGCCAAGTGACGCCAGGGTGAGCCGTTGCTTAATTGATTCAATTTAACCAAGATTTTAGATTTAGGAAAAAATAAGTGAGAGCACAACTATGCAAAAAAGTAGCAGTGCACAGCCCAAATCGGCGAGGTCTGACGACACTTGGGCACTGTGAACGTCCACCGACTCGGGTTTTGCGAGCGGGGCCTGAGTCGGCGGGCGTTTCACAGTGCCCAAGTGTCGTCAGGGTGAGCCGCTGGCCAAACTTTTAAAAAATGTTAGCAGTGCACACTTAAGGTAGGAGTGAGCGAAGCGAGCTCGACTGAGCCCTTGTAAATTTTAAAAAAATGTTAAAATTGAAAAATTGATTGGAAAATACAATGTTATTAAAAATAAAAAACCAATAACAATTTTTAGTTATTGACATCTAAAAATAACTGCGTCAAATTTATTAACAAAATCACAATTTACTCTTAACAATATTTTTTTAAACATGTTAACCTTAAATTGTTTTTCGCTTAGCCATTAGTGTCAAATTTCCAACAAAATATAGAAGCTTTTTGCCAAACTAATTTGGTAAAAAATGCTAAACTTTGTCTTTGTTTATCAAATTGCAAAGAACATTGGGTTGCACTAACTGCGCAAAAGGAACACCAATCGATGTGAGGGTTAAATTTGGGCTGTCGACTGTAATGTATTTGTGGCATGTCAACTGTTTTTGCAGTAAGTGGAGCAACTTCTTCAAATGTCAAACGTACGTGTGCCAATGATGGCGACGTGATCAAAGACAATTCTGTCAGCAGTGTTCAGCAATTCACCAATTGGCGGCATTGTCAGATGAATGCGACGACAGATTGCAAGGCTTCAACACGTTCTTTTCGTTGCCGGAAGAAAAACTTTTTTCCTTCTCCTTCTCTTTCTCCACATCCTTTTTCCCCCTTTAATAGGACCTCTAAGTTTATAACTAATGATGAAGTAATAGTGCAAACGAGTATCACTCAAACAACCGAACACTCTGCTGCAGTTGCACAATTGACCGCCGCATTTTGTCAATTGGCAGGGTTTGGTCAGACGCACACACACACACACTTTGTTTTGTTCAGCTGATGGCCTCATTCGCAGCCTTTTCACGGTCACTCTCTGGCGTTGGTATTCATGGTCGAGGACCAGCAGGCAGTGACAGTGACAGTGACGGGGCGACTTCAGCATCAGCAGTTAGTTTGCCAGTAGGCCAAGTGCATCGAAGCACAAGGACGACAAACAAAGCGATGTGTGTTCAGGCTACGGGGGCTCTTCGTAGGCGGCTTAAACTGTCAGCAGAAAAGAAGGACTGCAGACAAACAACTAGGATGAGGAGGAACAAAAAAGTCGGATGAGAAGATCTGTGAGG
Source organism: Tyrophagus putrescentiae (assembly GCA_024499935.1). Lineage (NCBI taxonomy): Eukaryota > Metazoa > Arthropoda > Arachnida > Sarcoptiformes > Acaridae > Tyrophagus > Tyrophagus putrescentiae. The sequence continues at coordinate 9,831,236 of JAMZRA010000005.1, forward strand.
GTGGGGAGAGAGGAGAGGAGAGGAGGGAAGAGGAAAGGGAATGCTGATTTGCCGATGTGCAGCCGCTATTCACTCAGGGAGGCACTCAGTCAGACAGTCAGCCAGTCAGTCATTGGGCGAATAGTAGTACTACCACTGTTCCCTGTGGTGTCCTGCACCAGTGAAGGATAAAGCAGTAAGGCAGTAATGTGTGTGTGTATGTGTGCCTAGGACGGATGCTGCAGCCAATGCCGATACCGCTGCTGCCGCTGATGTTGTTGATGCTGGTGCCCAGTGAAGCGAACAATCAAGGCCTAAAAAGCTGCCCCCTTTTCAGCTTCACTGTGTGTGAGAGTGTGTGGGCGGCAAGCTGAGAAAGACTGGGATGGAAAGGGGACAAAAGACGTATGTCTTTCTCCTGTTTACCGTTCACTGTTCTCCTTTTTCCCTTCTTTGCTTATTGTTTTCGACTGTAGTGACCGTCAAACTGCAAACGACGGAAAACAAGTCACCAGCGCCGCCGTCGCCGCCGCCACCACCATCATCATCAGCAGTAGTCACTGATGATGATGATGGCGGTTCATAGCAGCAGAGGATGAAAGCTTTGTACTGCGCCACTTTAGTGAGGTCGTTAAGTCATCTTTCTGCACAGACAATGGGTCTCTCTCTCTCTCTCTTTCGCTCTTTCTCTCTCTCTCTCTCTCTGCACATGGACTCCACATTTATCATGACATTCATCTTCTGCACATCTATTTGCCTTGGCCTTCTTTGCGCCATTTATCATCGTGACAGTGCCAGTCGTCGGGGCACTCGTTGCTGTTCGTCGCTAGACGCGCAGGCAGCCATTCTTGTTCTCATCTTTTTCTTTTTCCTTTGTCGTCGACGTCGTGTCTAGTAATAATAATGATGGTAAAAGTGATGGTGGTGGTGGCGGTGATGACAATCCCTTCTACCGCAAAGCATGGCCACAACCATTTAGTGTTGAATCACAGTCTCTTAGTGTGTGATGCAGCTGCAGCTCGACAGTTCAGTTCAGTGCAATGTAGTGCAGAGAAGCCCCACACTCACCCACAACAGTCTTCAGATTGGGCATTTCTATTGTCATGCTAATGTTCGAGCGCCGATAAATCGCATTGGGAAACTTGGCGACGACGGTGGCGCTGACTGACGTGAGGAGAAAAGAGGGCCGCCGCCGCCACCGCCGCCTGCAACACGATTCACACGATTAATGAAATGCCTTGGCGTTCTCTTTCTTTCAGAAGAAAAATTTAATTTTCTCTGTTCAATTTGGCGGCAACGTGCCTTAGTAGCGGGATTCGTTCTATAAGCTATTTTTTGTTTGGTTTTCTTGTTTCTTTACAATAAAAAAGATAAAATTGAAGGAAACATTGCGTTTTTAATGTTTTTATATTGGTAAACGCACATAAAACCAATCATCTGCCTTTTCAAACTAACTTTAAAAAAAATATTGTGTTTTGAAGATTAAAATCAATTTAATTGTTGTTTTGCGTGCGCAACTACGTGCAAAACTTAATGATAGAAAAAGTTGAGATAAAATGCAACTAGAACTGTGCAACAACAAAAACAATTTTAATGGTGTGTTAAGCTTTTACATAGTGAGACTGGGTTTAAAAAAGAAAAAAGTAAAACAAGTATTAGAAAGCTGTTTGTGAATTATGGTGCTGATGCTTGTAAAGTAATTAAAGGGGGATTCTGGCAGAGGTTTTGGAAGAAAAGGCTCAACTAGGGAAAAAAGTTGCCTGGAAATGACAAGAGTCGATTTATAACCTAGACCATTAATCTCGGCAACGGCAATTCAGGTAAATGCTTGTGCTTGTGTACAACAAATTGAATACTTTTTTCTGCAGTTTAGTACTCATCTAGTGGAGCTTTACTAGTCTGCCTACCAATTTACCTTGCATGCCTTTCTCCCTTTTTAACCAAAATGGCTTTTAGGTGGTAGTGAAAAGAAAGTTGTGTGCAAGAGAATGTACGTCATCAGAATGTTTCCTGTTGTCTTCTCTCGGTATTGTCTCAAGTAGAGCTAAATAAAAACACTGCACTGCTTTCCCCTGCACTGTATGTCATTATGCAAGTGGCGTGGCAGTGTCCAGTTACAGCCAACTGGCTGATTAGCGGAACAGTGCACTGCAAACTGCTAGGGTTGTGTGTGTCAGTGCACTGAGGCGTCAGCGGGAGAAAAGGGAAAAAGGGCTGCAGGAGGACTGGTCGTACAATCAAGGCAAGCTACCACCGACACAGAGTAACATTTCTGGTGCACTTCACGTAAAGTACAAGTGCGGTACGGTGTGCAACACAAAAAGGAAAGCCTGAGCTCACTGAGTTTGCTGTGCAGCCCTTATCAAGCGTCGGCCACTGCCTTCACCAGCTTTGCCAGCCTGTCTGCCTGCAGCTGCAGCTTCCCGTCCGCTGACAATTAGTGTCCATTGTTTGACCATTTGCACGGTCGCTAATCAGTGCTCGCCGGTGACGCAGGCAAACAATGGGCCAGAGGGGTTGAATGAAAAGAAAAAGTGGGAAAAGGGAACAAAAAGGGAATCTGGGTGGTCATCGCGGGAGCGCGCGGCGTGGCCAGTGAACAAAAACAGTCTAGTTAGTTAGCTTCAATGGTGAACATGTGTTGCCCTACTGCTACTATTACTACCACTACCGGTGCCTCATTCATTGTTCTTTTGGCTCTGGTCAGCCTGTCGGAAGGAAGGGAAGCCATCACCCGGCGAATAATTGCCCACAGTGCCAGGCATTGAGGACGGGAACATGCACACACGCACACACAAATGCTTTCCCTCTCATATCATATCAGGTAAAATGCACACACATGCAAGCGCCGCCGCCGCCGACACGGCAAGCACATAAAGCCCACTTACTGATCAACTATCTCCGTGTGTAGACCGACAGTGGACTAAAAGAATGGACTGACCTAGTGAAGAGGAAGATGACTGGGTGGGGCTGAAAATGAGTGTCTGGCGGGCAGCGCAGTTTGCATATAAACAAACAAAGCACTTCAATTGGCTTGCTGGCAAAGCTTAATTTAACCTGATTACTGCTGCTGCTGTTGCTGCAAATAGCGGTCGTTCGCTGAGTGCCACTTGAACTGTTTTTCTCCTTTTGCTGCTGGTGCTGCTGTTGCTTTTCACAGTTGAGTGCGTTGGTGTGTCTGGCTGGGTCTGTGCAACAGTAGATTAGTGTCCTATGTAGTGGCCGACTGCAGTATGACACACAGCTAATTAGTGGCCGCAGCTGTAGCACTGATGACCAGTGGTGACTCTGGTAGTAGTAGTAGTAGTAGGACACTAGGTCATCTGGGGTGAACAAACAAGCTGGGTAATGCAAACACACAAAGCTTACTTTTCGTTTTGACAAATTACTAGGGGTTATTATTACTTAAAAAAGCCATTGTGTTTTTCTTTTCAACTTATTTTGCAGTTTAATTAGATGGTATTTTCTTTTCCCAGCAGAGCGGCCAACAGCTGTTTCACTGTGCTCTCTAGAAAAAGTTGTGATTTATTAATCGATGCATGGCAATTTTATAAAAAGCTAACAATTTAATTTAAAACACTAAACCCGTTTTTAAAGTGTGTTTTTACTAGTGGTTTTTAAACAAAATTATCTAAATGACCCAAACACTTTTTGGTTTATTGTCCACTTGGCCTTGGGTTTGTCAAAAAAGCTTGTGAAAATTAAAAAAGCCATTGTGTTTTTCTTTTCAACTTATTTATTGCAGTTAATTAGACGTGGTATTTTCTTTTCCCAAGCCAGAGGCGGCACAAAACTGTTTCCACCTGTGCTCTCTCAGAAAAAAAGTTGTGATTTAATTAATCGACTGCACTGGCAACTTTTATCTGACTGGCGGTTATAGACGTCTTTTGATAGAGAAAGGCGGATATACCTTTGCTGACTAAAAGACGGTGGTACTCTGCCACTAAATGTCAGTGCATCGCAATTGCCGGTAGCAATTGCCATTGTGTCTGTTTGCCTTTTCACTTTGCCGGCCGCTTTCTTTCTACCACTGCTAACTGTGTCAGTGTGTGTTTGCCAACCTTTATTTTGCAATGTCAATGCTGATTACTTCTGGCATTATTCTGCATTGTACAATTGTGGCAATGCTGTGCCTGATAAGTCAGGTCGCCCGGACGCCATTCTAATGACGACTGGCTCAAATCAGTATACCCTGCCTTGCACTCAACTAGAGCTCGAGCTTTTTTTGTTATTTGCTTTATAAGTAGTAATAACAAAGACGGTAATAGTGGTAGTAGCAGTAGTATTAGCTCTCTAGAAGCTTAACCAGGCAATGGTAAAACACTTTTTTGGGCAATGAATTAAAATGAACACTTGCCTGGTAAAGTACAACAAAAGTGGCAGTAGTAGCGTATTAATAATAAAAGCAGACAGACAAGCGCCCCTGACTATGACTCTTTAGAAAGTTACTGATTGCAATTGGGCGCCAGACTACAACTGCCAACTGGCAGACTTCGCTAGTCCAGTGGATCCTATCAGCTTTGGCAGTGCGTCTGTGTCTGATCAGTGAGGTGGATTACAAACACACACAGAGTCAGCGGCAAACCGATTAAGGCGTCTGCAGAAGCAGCAGCAACAGCAACACTGCCGTCATCGCTTCCGTCCACTGACCGTGAGCTGCACTGGCCACTGGCCACTGCAATTGCCAATTCAATTGCAGGCTGGTTTGCTCTTGTTTTTGCTGCTGCTGCTGTTTTCTCCCCCTCTGCAGGTTTGTAGGCCTCTTCTTCATCAACCAGCATGTGTGTTTGTTTTGTCTGCTTGTACAGCCAGCACACAATAAGGATTAGCACTTGCCGACTGACTGATTATGCTCACAGCGCTTTTTTCCTCCCTGCTCCCGAGAAAAACGACAAAGGGCGGCCAAACTGGCAAAACTAACTTGGGAGGGAGGGGGAGGAAAGGACGAGCACTAGCTAAATTGTCGTTTTCCGCCTTATTTCTAGGCGGCTCAACGCTTTTTTCTCGACTAAATATGATTAAGACAAATGTAGCAAATTCAAGTGTAAATGCAACACAGCAGCAAATGGCATAGTTGCTTGGAAAAAAGCACAATTTAGTCGGAGCCTGCTGACGCCGTTGCCGCCTCCGTTGCCGTCAACTGCACTGACAGTCTCTAATGGTAATTAAGGCGCAAAGGCCAATTAAAGTGAGAGCGGCCGACTGGCACTGAGAGCAAAGGCAGCTGCTGCTGGCAAAAGGAGACTAACTGAACGACTGGCGGAAAGAGGCAGACGGAGGAAAAAGCAACCAGGGAAAGTCGACTTTTGTCGCACAGCAAGTGCAGATCTAATAGCGCAGATCTTTTTGCCGGCTGCACACACACACAGAGAAAGAGAAAGTTGTGCCACTTGGCCAATGCTTTTTGCCTGCCCCTGCTTTTCTCTCAATGAAATGAGTGCTGTGCTGCACTGTCAACTGCTGTTGCCGTGAGTGAGTGAGCGAGTGAGTGAGTTGTGAATGAACGACAGCAGCAGCATCAGCATCAGTGGCAACAACGACAGCGGCAAAAACGGCAACCAAAGCATTGGTAATAGCAGCAACGGCAGCAGCAGCAGCATCATCATCATCAGCAGCAGCAGCAACAGCAGTGCGAGACTACCAATGAAAGACATCCGTTGGCGTCACACTGTAGCCAAATGTACTAGTGCCAGAAATCTTGGCAAAGAAAAGAGTGAGAGAGAACGACAAAGTTGCAGAGAAAGACAGTACGCCGACGCTGACGTAGCCCTTCTTCCTGCTTTATCTCTTTTTCTATGTCTCTCTTGTTCACCATTTTACTGACGTTGCTTTGTTTAGTGAGGCAGTAGTAGTCAAAGTAGTAGAAGTAGTGGAATTAGGCCTGCTGCTGCAGCAGCAGTTTTGCTGGTGGCACGCGCGACATTGATCACCGCCGGACAGTGAACGGCACGGCACGGGCGATCGATTAACGAAATCGCCGTCAATTGGTGCACACTGCAGCAATTACCAGGCTGATTTTGCTGCGGCTGCTATTCGAATAAAAAATTGTGGTCGGCTATCTCCCTTTGTGTGTGAACTGTCTTGTGAAAGGCATGACCACTAAATGAACATCAGGGCAGAGCAGAGCATTAAAGCTGACAAGGTTGACTTTTCACCGATCAATAGAAGAGTGAACAGTGAACAATGAGAGTGAGTCAGTGAGCGCTCAGTTTGACTGACTGTCTGTCTGTTTTTTGTTTGTCCGACTGTTTGAGTGAGAAAATGCGTCAGTGTGTTTGATTGGACACGAGCCAGCGGTTTCAGTGAAAAAAAACCGCAAACGTCTGTGATTTGATTGCAAAGTGGAAAGGCAATTAGGATGTTGAAAAAAATGGTAACGAAAAAGTTGTTTAATTACTGACTAAAGCCTTTTAAGGAAAAAGGAATGAAAAGTGTTGAGCATCTTGTCAGTACTCATCAACTGACATCTCTGTTTTCAATATCTGTCTTAAACAGATTTTAAAATAATTTAGTGGATTTTCAAGGTTATGCTCTCATTAGGCATCAGCGAGGCACACAGCACACGCACGACAACAGCTTGTTTCAATGACATTCTTTTTTTCTTTCTTTTGGCCATGTCGCATAAGACAGCTGTGCTAATCAATTGAAGGGAAGCAGATGAGAGCCAAACAAAAAGAACTGTCAGTGGCAGTGACCGAGTGACTTTGGCGGCAGTGACACAGAGCGAGCTGAGTGTTCCCAACTGCAGCCCTAACTTGCCAGACATTACTAATTCTATTAGCAGAAGTAGAAGTGCACTGCGGCCATAAACCAAAACTTCTTCTTAGATGGGCAAGAGAGTACAGACGAATGGCAATTGGCAATGGCAAGTGCACCGCTTCCTGCTTACTTCCCCTCCCTCACACTATTTTTATTCCTTCTTATTTTCATTCTCTCTTCTTTCACATTGCCCGGTCGCGCGTTCACAATCGATCTCTAAAACACATTCGTTTGCACAACTGCAACAGCAGCAGAAGCAAAAGCAATTCAGCGCCACTTTTCTTTCTGGAGGGCAAAAGAACGTGGCCGTGCGCGGCAAAGATTGCCCTCGCACTGCCGCAACCGACACTTTCTTAGCCCATTGTGCTTTGCCATACTTTATATAGTTTTTTCTGCCAAGTAAGTTGCAAGTTGGACGGGCCTTTGGTAACACTGAAACCGGTCCCTCACTTTGCGTCCGGCCGTCTTTAGGCTAAAGAAGGGCTTACAAGAGACATTTAGCGCCATCAAAGGCGAAAATCGATTATCGATCTGATTGCCTACTAAAAAAGTGTATACGAACACTAAAACGGCCAGTCGATTCAACTTTTTTCGGTTAAGAAAAAATAATCAAAAAGAAAATTGCCAAAGTATATGAAAATGTTTTATTTTTCAAACGTTCCCTAGTGAGAAAAAACGGGATATTGAACATGGCCAAATAGTTTTCTGTGTCACAGTTTAATTTTTCATTTTTTAATGATAGTGTGGTGCCATGTTATAAAAATGACTTTTTATTAAAATAGTTTTTGTGAAATGGTCATAAAAACCTGTCGCTTAAACAATTTACAAAAATCAATATTGAGCTAGTTTGTTGTTTAAATTTTAAATTTTATTTTTTTGAATGCGTTTTAAAAAAACATTAAAAATAGTCAAAGTTTTACATTTACAACATTTAAACTGTAAAAAAACACTAACCAAAAAACAAAAAACACAAAAATAATAAAAAATAAAAGCAATGTGTGTGCAAATGAGTTTTAAAAAAACTTAAAAACTAGCAAAAACAAGAAAAGTGTTCAAAAAAGTGAATATTTGCCCGCCAAACAGAAATGGCAGCAAAAAACAACGGCAGAATCTGTGTCTATTGGATGAAATTGGCAAGTGTACCAAGTGAAGTGCAGTCAAGCAAGCGATAACGAGCGGTTTGACTGCCTGTCACAAAAACGAAAAGAAAGTCTGCCAATCAGATAGTGAAGATATTGCACAGAACTTTTATCCTTTTTAGGCAAATCGATGCAAATGACGTTTCCTACAATGAAAACTTTGCACTGGCAATCACTAAAACGCTGATTGTTTGACGCCGATTGTAAAATGTATTTATATTTGTAATGATAACTGCAAGTTTTTACTGTTTTTAAAACTACTGAATGTTGGCTTTCCAACAAAACATTTTGAATAAATTTTTGTCAGTGCTCTAGCTCAACCATTTTTTTGTAAAAAATGACAAATAAAAAATTGCTATATTTGAACAATAATTAAAAAAATGCATTTTTATATTGATTTTGCGTTTTTTAAACAAATTATTTTTATTAATTAAAATACAATTATCGTAACCTGAAAAGCAAAAAACAACAGTTTAATAAAACCAATTTGCGATAAAATAAATGGATTGATTGATGCAAACTATTTGCAACAGCTTTTTTAAACATCCATCAGTGTGTGCGTAAACGCCAAAACAAGTTTGCCAATGCTTAATTTTGTTTTACTAAGAAAATATTAGATGTCGTTAAAAAGTGAATGACCAAAACAGATGCTTGTAGGAATATCAACAAAAAAACAATGAAAAAAGTATGGACAGTGCACATTAACCAAAATGAAACATGAAAGCCTAGCAAAAAAATTAATTAAAACTAAACAAAATAATACAACGGAAACGTAATTTGAAACGCTTACAAAAACAAAACTTTATATTTTTTAAAAACTCTGTTTTGTGTATTCTGGTTTTAAAATCAAGATTTTCCTGATTGAATTCACCGTTATAAAAGAACAAGCAAGTTTTATTCACCCACTCATGTTTTTCCTTACTCTCTTTCTTTTTAAAAAACCGATTGTTTGTAAAATCGATCAATTATTAAGTTAAATGGCAGCTTGACAGAGAAAAGTGAAAACACAATTGGACAGCTAGCCAACAGTAGTACCTCTAACCGTGCTTTGCTTTACTTTCTGTTTTGCTTTGTGGGATTGCAAACAGTTGGCTTTTGTGTGTGTGTTGGCGTTTCAGCCATTCTTGGTAAGGGCTAAACTGACGACAAAGCCAAGTCGATGATGATGATGAAGAGGATGATGGCGCACACTGCCAGGCCTCATTTGGCAGAGGCAGAGGCCTGTTTGACTGTGTGTGCTGTGCTGTGCGTTGTTGACAGTGGCAAACGCCTGTTGTTCCGACTGGACAGGCAATTGGAAATGAAACAGAAACGACCGCCAGTTGTGGCGGAAATTAGCCCGAATTTGTCCAAACGTCTCAATGGACGTGGTTTGTGTGAAGCCTGGTGGATGTGTACGGGGCCAGTGTGACATTTGCAGTGTGACAGTGCCACACCAAAAAGTGCACAGCACTGCTTTGCCATCAGGCAAAAATTAACGGCCCCATTTTCACTTTTGATTACTGCCACCATTCGCCCACATCGTTTGCCAGTGTGTGGATTGACTTTTACATTTACTCCGAACCGAACTGAACCAAAAACTAAACAGCCACGATGAAGTAGATTTAATAAAAGTCAAAAAGGGAGAGGCAAGCTGTTTCCTTGGAAAGCAGCAATGTACTTGCGACCAATGTGGCAATCTTCTTAGCATACTAATTGAGCGGAAATAAAAGTCTACTTGTTCAATTAGGCGACTTGCTGAGTTTGTTTGACAAATGAGCAGAATTTAAAATTTTAGTAAAAAAATATTAACTGGAGTTTTGTTATTAATAAAAGGTATTTCAAAGTAAGTTTAGTTAGATAGCGCAATACTCGTAAAACTTCTTTTTCTTGAGAATTGACATTTACCACGATTGTGTGTACTGCCTAATTGGCACGCGCCGTGTTCTTGTGCTTTTGAAACTGATTTTAGCTTTTTAACTTTTTTTCTTCCAAATTTTGGTTTTATACAGCGATACAGCGCAAAAACAATCTAAAAGTGGCAGTTGACTGGCAAACAAAGCACTACAACAAAGCACTAATGGGCTCTTGGTTGGGCTGGCAATTGCGGCGGTCAGCTAATCAGCGGCTCATTTATTATTGATTGATTTCAGAAAAAAAATAAAAAACTGATGAGAGTAGCAATAAAAATGTAGAAAACAGCTAGCTAGATAAAAGAGCCAATAAATGAACAAAGAAAATTGCCTTTTGCGGTGTTTGAAAATTGCGTGATAACAGTGTAATGAAGAGTAAAAAAGAGTTGCTATTGCAAAATTGGAACATTTTCCTTTTGTTTTTGCTGGTCTGACAGTCAGCCAGTCATGCTATTTGTGGTGAAACTTGCAATGTGGTAACAAAAATTGTAGTTGTTGGCAATTGAATTACCAACAAAATCTTCTACAACTAGCTTCATTTGTTACGTGCGCTGTCTCAAGCTAGCAACTTTTGCAATTGGCACACTGCTTATTTAGGTGTTTCAAATAATAGAACTTTTTTTATTGTTGTTTACTTTTTGAAGTGTAACAGTCAACAAAAACTATAGCATTAAAAAAATATAAAAAATATAAAATAGCACTTCTGCCAAAAACAACAAATTTTGGTGAAGTTTTTAATGTGGCAATGCTTAGATTTTTTTAATACTTTAACATCCGATTAACTGAATGCGCGAATGATGTGAATGAAATGCAAACTTATTTAGTATTACATAGGCAACTTTTTTCATCATCCAGTTAAAATTGTCTGCATCATCATTTAACCTTTAAACGCATCAAGCGAATAGTTATTCAAACAAATTGCACTCAACGACAATGACATTGAAAAAGGTTGGGCTGGCATTTGCTTCTCTACATCTGCACATTAAGGCGTCGGTGTATGTAAATTAAATTTCTACTTGTTGCAAAAGGACAAAGAAGGAAAAAAGGATAAAAAGCGGAAAAACTGTGTTTCGTAGAAGAAAAAGAGAAATGAAGCAAATTACTAGTTCTGCCTAGTCGACACTGTCTCTTTTTGCCTATGTACGTTGTGGTTTTGCGTTAATTGAACGAATGTGCGCATACAAACAAAATTAAAATTGATTATAGTCGAAAGTGGGGGCCGCTTCTGGGTTCCTCTTTGCGGCAAATGACTGACTCAGACTGCCGCAGCAAATGAGCAACAAAAACAACAGCAGCAACAGCAGCAGGAGAATGGCGTGCCTTGCCAACAACTTTCCTGCCAGCTCAGGAGGACAATCACTCAGTAGAGCAGTCAGTCACAGTAACTGAGTGAGTGTGTGAGTGTGTGTGTGCATGTGGCTAAGTTTGCACAAAAGTGGCGCCTTTAACTGATAACGTCCCTGATGATGATGATGATGAGGATGAGGATGATAATAACAATGGCAAAGATGATGCTGCACATTTAGGGAAGAGAAACGCTCACTAATCGCGGCAACTGCTAGATTGTTGCAAACTGCTTTGTTTTGACTGTTGCCGCCTTGCTTGCTGCTGTTGTACCCCACTTCATTACTTTTTAGCGTAACTACTTCTGATGTGTTTCTAAGGCCCAAACCTGATTTGATTGAGTTTCTAGTCTGTTGTTGTTGTTGCCGTCGGTTGTTTGGCATGGCAACAACAACAACAACAACAGCAACGTTCCTCAATTTTGAACCCTCGTTTCTGGACCTAGTGCTTGTCAAAACCAGGATTTCAGTGATGCGCCCATAAACACCACACACACACACACAAGGAACTGCATTCTTTTGCAGGAGAAAAGAAAAGAAAATGAAACACTGCAATCTCCGCCATTGAGTAGGAGCAATTTGAATCATCCATCACTGTCAGCAAATCTCTGCCGCCAAACTCGGAAACTTGGACTGCCATTCTCCTCTTGCCAGTCCATTGCGCCAGCACGTTGTCGCGGCCTAGTGAACCGAGAAATGGCCCCATTTGAAAGACATTCACACACAGTGCGCGCGTGAATAGAGCAGCAGCAACGTCCCTCATTTTCTTGTAATGCCTTCACTAAAGGGCCAGAGCATCGAGCACAGAGTTTGCATCCGTCTTCCTGAGCCGTCTTCACACTGAGACTGAAACGACAAGACGGAACCAAAAATGTCCAATTGAGCTTGCATAATGCTTTATGTTTTCATTACCTAATATGACTGGCATACCTGACTGATAACAACAGGGAGATAATGGCAGAACAGGACAAAGTGACAGGGACTGCAGCAAATACGATGGCTGCTGCCATTTCAATAAAGGAAGATAAATTGCCTTTTCACAACAAACACATAGCCAAGCAAGAGATACAAAAGTGAAATTCAAAGGAAAAAGTGTCTTCCTCAATGGTGTCTCTGGTGAAACCGACAAAAGTCTCTGCTAAACAAGTTGACATTGAACGAGAGAGCCCACAGAAAGTGGCAACTATCAAGAGACAGCGAAATTGTTGCCAGGTAGTGTTTTTTTATTTGCTGCTCTCTTTGGCGTCGTTGTTTAGCATAGTTGTGAAGATATTGTGCTAAACTACCTGTTTAGTTATGTAATCGACAATGGCTAGGTAAAAAGAAATAGTGGTAAATGACTACAATGGCAAACAGGCAGTAAACAGAACAGTTTACAAAAGAAACTGATAAAAATAAAAACAGGTAAACAGTCAAGTGGCAAAGCAAACAACTGCCTTTTGCAATGACAGTAGAGGCGACAGTATCATTCTTGTCAAACGTATAAAAATTTTTTTTATATAAAAAAGTATAAAAAAGTATAATTTAATAAAACTTGATCATAAATAAAAACTGAATTTTTTTTATGAAAATGCAAAATTCATGTGATTTAGTAACTAATTGGTTTCTCTGCCCATTCACACACAGCTATCAAGACGCTAATAACGGCAATAAAATACAATTGCTTGACAATCATTGCCAATTGAAGTTTTGCCTATTTATAGCAAAAACGTCGTAGTTTATACTGCTAAACATTCTGTGCTTTATGTGATGTCTTTCATTGCCAAAGTACCAATAATTTGTGGCACTAATTTGGTTGACTGTGTCAATGAATGGCAATCTAGAAAAAGGACTTCTTGAGAATGCCTGTGCAATTAACTGTGCGACAAATGTCTTAGCACGCTGCACTGTTAGCCACTTTAGGTTTGGGCAGTTGGCATCGAGTGAGCTCATTAATGAAAAAGAACAAGTTTGATCATTATTGGCTGCCAAATGGCAAGTTTATATTTAGCCAGAAAGAACTTGAGGACACTTGTGTCAAAAAAGCTAAAAAATGAAACAATTGTGCATTGAAGAAAAATAAACTAGTGTAATGAGAATGAAATTAAGTGTTATACTGTCCACTTATCGAGCCAATTTCAAACTCACAATTGCTACCAAAAAATCAAGTTTTTTAATGAGGAAACGGCCGAATTGGCGCAGTTCTAGTACAATTTAAAGTACCTCTTCAGACAAGTGTTTATTTTGCTATGCCAATTTGCAACAACCGGTCTAAAGTGGCTTCGCCAAATCACGTGCTTTTGGTTGGCATATTTCAGCGATGTCTGCAGTAGTTGGCAGTTTTATGTTTGCACTTGCACAACAAAATGAAAATAATGACCCAGTTATTGTTGTTGTTGTTGCTGTTATTACAGTTATTGTCGTTACCTGAAAGGCTTTGCCAAAGTAATGCCAGCCTAGTTTTTTTAACCAAACAATCTTTGCACAACACTTGTTAACGTGAAAATAAGTAATGCACAGAAAACCGTGTTGGCCGGCGGGGTAAAGCGGGACACATTTAATAAAACGACTACGACAGCTTAACTGTGTGCGTTTTCATTTTATGTAATGAAAAAGCACCCACTTATAAACCTCAACCCTTCACTGCAGTGCATTGACTCCGCACTTTTGTTCACTTGGAGGATACTTGGCACGTCTAGGCAAAGAGTGCACACCGTTCACTACCGCATCCTGATCAATAATAAATGCCTTTTCACTTTTGGCTCCCTTTGCTAAAAAAGGTTTTGTTTGTTCACTTTTTCATTCATTCATTCACTCACTACCCATTCTCTGCCACTTCTCAGCTTTGCCTTTCTCTGCCGCTGTCACTGACCTAATGACCGAATAACCTCTTCTTTTGCTCGTTAGTGTCTGCCTGTGTTTAGATTGGCCGTACCGTAATCGGTAGGTCGAGAGCGCCGAGAACGATGCCCCTTTCCGTCTGTGTGTCTCTTGAACTGAAGGGGGCAATGCTTGGTGGCCAACTCAATGAATTGTGTTTTGTTGTTGTTCCTCCTGCCAGCTATCATTGCTTTTTCCTCTATCAGTTTGTTTGTGTATTGCTGCCTGGTTGTGTGTATGTTTGTGTGTGAGCTGTCCACCAAAACGGAGCTTCACGCATTGCCCGTTTACTAATGTTTTTTTTATTTTTTTATTTAGCTGTTGCATTTGGCGTTCATGTGCAACTAAATTGCTAAATTTTTTTGCATGCAAAGCAAACACGACAAAATATTTGGTTCATTATAAAAAAATAAATTAATTGAAAATTTTTTCTAGATGGTTAAAAATGTCAAATTAATATTTTAAGTGTGTAGTGTTGCATTAAATAAAAAATGTTAACAAACTGTGATAAAATTATTGAACTTTACATGTTTAAAGTAAAAACAAATAAATAAAACTTTAGAAATAGTAGTTTATAGCAAAATATCAAAAAAATTAATTTGTTTGCTCAAAATTTTTAAAATTTAAATTATAATATATATTATTAGTTACTAGCACTTTTAACTAAAAAAATGTGTACATAAATTTTTTGCTTAATTTGTACTAATGCGTATTTTTTAAACAATATAAATTTTTGTTTTTTATGTTTAGAATAATAAACAAATTTACTAAAAATACAAAGTTAAAAATAATAATCTTGTTTAAAATGTATATTACCGCAGTTTAACTAAACATCTTTTCACTAAAAAATTTTAAACATAAATAAACAAGGTAAACATTAATTTTCTAATAATCGCATTAAATGATGAAAAGATGACAACAGATTAAAACACTCTAAAAGTAATGCAAAAAGTGTTTAACTTAATATTTAAAGTAAATGAACACAAAAGATGCATTGATTTAAGTATAATAATCAAAAAGATTATTGTAAAATAATTTATTAAATTTACAAAAATAAAAAAGAAGCTTTAGCAGCTAAAATTCATATTAAAATTTATTTTGTTTTTTTGAATTCAATTTCTAAAACAAGATACAACAACATTTTTTTAGTTAATGGACAAACGGTACAAAAATTTTATGCAAAAAAATGTTTTTTAAACAACTAAAAAATTTACTGTTTTAATCAACTCTCAATAATCAAAACTTAATTTTTTATATTTGTGTGTTGATGCGGATAATTAAACAAATCAATTGAGCCAAGCACAGAAATAGCTTTTTGCATACCATCTAACCGTTGTCCGACAATGGCCATTCAAAGAAAAGCTTTGTTTGTGTGTGCACTTGGCACATTTAGGTAAAAACAAGATTGTGGGCGTCTAGTGTGTGTCTGTGTTTGTGTATTTTCATAGTCGTGAATGGCAAAGGTGACCGCTGAAAATGTTCATTGCCAGACTTGGCGGTCATTGTCAATGGCAGTAGTGCCCAAAAGGGAATATTGGCACTGTCACTTGATTAAGGCCAGACAAGGAGACAGGCGGCGCTGCACTCAGCGTAATGCATTGTTTACCAACAAATGAGTAATTTTCGGATTGCGATAACTCGGTCAATTCTTAAGCTAAAATTACGCTTATGGTTTTAAATTAAAGCTAACAAATAGGCCGAGGGACGCATCAATCAAAATATTTTTAACTGCTTTCAAATTTTTTCAATTGCAATTTTAGTAAAAAACAACTGTAAAAATCAGACTTTTTTTAGTTCAACTTGCAATTGAAAAAGTTTGGAAGCAGTTAAAAATATTTTGATTGATGCGTCCCTCGGCCTATTCGTTAGCTTCAATTTAAAACCATAAGCGTAATTTTAGCTTAAGAATTGACAAAGATATCGCAATCCGAAAATTGCAAATTTTCTCATAGAAAACTGCTGGAGCCGAAAACAGCGCGGCTTGCCTCCGTGTCATGCCTTAAAGAATGTCCGAGTATAATAGTAAATGCGCTTTTACAATGTTAAATTCAGTACTATTGCAGTTGTCACTATTTATGGTTTTGATGTTATTAGTTTTAAAAATAAAATATCAATATCTTGAGATGTTAAAAAAGTGTTTTTTCAATTTTCAAATTTTACGACAAACTTCCTTTTCAAACACTTTAGGCAATATTTATCATTTTACATTTATTCAAGTTTTTTATTACTGCAACGACGTTGCTAATGTGCCATCTTGCTATCTAAACAGGGCAGACAACACTGCAAACATTACTAGTTGACGTAAAAGTTATGAACAAAATTCTGTACCATCTTATAATGTTGTTGAACAAAGAGATGTAGACATTTGATGCTTGTACAACAAAACTTTTGCTAAACAGCAAAAAATACTAAAAGCCTCGTTTTAAGTCAGTTCTGGTCCTCCGAGAAGGAGGGTCCTGACTACCCTCGTGGGCCACATGATCCATACTTTTTGAGATTTAAGTCAGTGGCTTGACAGACAGCCTATCCTGACAGACGCCAGAGGCGCCCTCTCTACGAAGCTAGAGTCTCCACACTGAGCGGCCAGTGGGCAGAGCTCTCCCCATTAACCCTGGGTGGGGGCCGCGCAGCCGAACACGAGGATTCGAACTCGCGCTCCTCAGGCATCAACGTCGATCGCCCAAACCGCTCGGCCACCGACTGCTTGAGCTAAACAGCAAAAAATACTACGGTTACTAAAATAGCAAAAATGACCAATGGGAATAATATTGTAAAAATAAACATGTCAGCACAAACACACTGCATTTTATTGGATTTATTTGCATATAAAAAAGGTTTTTCTTCAAGATTTTTTTTAAGAACTTATTTCGTTAAACATCTATTGTGTAAAATTTGCAAATGTAGTAAAAAATTATTAAGAACAACAAAACATTTTAATAATTTATTGTTTATAAATATTTTTAAAGTAAAAAGACATTTTATTGCAACCATTTCATTGCAAGCCTTTTCATTGCAACTTTATCGTTAGTTGAAGTAATACAGGTTGAGCCATCTAAAGTGTCACTAAGTTTCAATTGTTGTTTCAAACATAAAAATGAAACTATTTCTAAAAACTAAAAATGCTATCTGTAAGAGCAACTTTTCATTGTTTATAACAATTTTAGATTAGTGATTTTGGACCAGTAACCACGAAGATATCACCAAAAATTTGGAGGCGTCCAAGACACGTTCTATGGGAAACCCATGTATTTCTATGAGAGCGTTCGAAACGCATGTCGCTCAATGGTAGCCTGCGTAACTCGCCGCCACAAGGCGCTAACCGCCGCGCAGCGGCGGTTAACGCCCATAATTTTAATGGTAAGTAACGATACTCCAATAGCCGCAGCGAAGCGGCGGCGACAATGACCGACTTTGAAGACCATCAATGATACTTCAACAGTCGCCGCGTAGCAGTTGCTAACTCTCAAAACCTCTAAAATCAACAAAAATACTCTAATAGTCACCGCAAAGCGAAGCGGTGGCGACAAAGACCGACTTCGAAAATCATCAAAAATACTCCAATAGCCCCTACAAAACGGCGGTTCGCTCACACAATTTTGAAAATCATCACTCTATTGCGTCCGTTTTAAAGCAGATACAAGGCCTCCAACCGCAAAGATGATTGACCCATCTTCCAAATGCCATCTCAAAACGGCGACTAGTTCATTCAATTTTTTCAAAAGTCATCTTTTTTTTAATTGCCGCCAAAGTGTGCGACAATTAGAGGATGGATGATTATTTTTGTGGTTGGTCTTTGTTGTCATCGCAAAAATGGCGGCGATAGGATGATGATTTTCAAAGTTGTGTGAACGAACCGCCGTTTTGCAACGGCTGTTGGAGATGATTTTCGAGGTCAGTCCTTGTCGCCGCCGCTTCGCGGCGGCCATTGGAGTATCGTTGATGACCATTAAAGTTAGGGGCGTTAACCGCTGCTGCGCGTCGGCTCATGCCTTGCAGCGGCGATTGACGCAGGCTGCCAGCATTGACCAGCATGCGTTTCGAGCGCTCCCATAGAAATACAAGGGTTTCCCATAGAGCGGGTCCTGGACGCCTCCAAACTTTTGGTGATATTTTCGTGGTTACTGGTCTAAAATCACTAAAGAAACGGTTGGTAACGCGGAGCGCGGAGAGATTTACAAACATGACGTAGTCCAGACTGACTTTTAATGGTAGAGGGAGCAGCTTATAAAGCATTTACAGAGGTTTCGAATTTCGCGTGAGCAAAGCCACGTCACCAGCGGCCTGGTGGCCGCTACTCTAATCTAAAATTGTTAATAAAGATGAAAAGTTGTTCTTACAGATAGCATTTTTAGTTTTTAGAAATAATTTTATTTTTATGTTTGAAACAACGATTGAAATTTAGTGACACTTTAGGTGGCCAACTCTGTATAGCAAGTGGCCTGAGGGTGTTTAGCGGCCCCTTAAGAGGTCAAAAAGGCCTAGGAGTTTTTTCGAGAAGGTGCAATGGCCGATGTGCTCCCTCTCTTCTGAATGGCTGCGATGAAAAGGCTGAAATGAAATGGTTAAGATGAAATGTCTGTTTAAGCTTATAAGAAACTCCCCTCTATTATTTAAATGAGTCTGTCCACATATGTTTGTAAATCTTTCCAGGTTAGCCATGTTTTCCAGCCATTCAATGCAAAAATAGCAAATAAAATTTTGCATTAAATAACAGTTGTGTAGTTTAGCTGCAGTTTAGTAACACTGCATGTTTTAATAAAAATACAAAAATCAGTTTTGATGATTAACAACAAAACAGAAAAAATACATTGTTTGTTTTGCACATTGAAAATCTTATTATCAAAATAATTTTAAAACATTCGACATTGAATTAAGCTGTATCTAGTCAAAAAAAATAATAAAGTTTACAAAAAGCTCAAAACTGTTACTTTGGCGTTCGTTTGACTAAATTGCAAAAAAATAAACAATAATTGAATAAAGGAATGAATTTGTTTTTATCTGTAAATTAAAAAACAAACAAATTTTAGTTTAGATTTAATTTTATATAGTGGTCACTTACTTTTGTTATTATTTTTGCCGGTAAAAAAAATATAAACTTTAAAAATAATTATGCAGCAATTTTATGTAAAAAGAGATCATTGTATAACTATCACTGTAATCTTGAGCTTTTTTTAAATAAAATCAACTGAAATAAACTTAAAAACAAAAAAAATTAATAGAAAAAAAGCAATCAGTTAGCTTGTTTTGGTAAAGGTGATATCATTTAGCAGCTCGTTTTGATGAACTACCTTGTTTGGGATTGTCTTTACGTCCTGGCGAGTAGGCTGGACGTTTGAGTGGAAAGATGCCTTCTACCGTTTCCTCCTTGATACGATTAACCGGAGCAGTATTATTCAAGGCAATGTTTGAAGTACCTAAAGCAGGGTTTCTATTTAAAGTTGACGGTTGCGGCATTTGAATGACAGTGTTTGAGCTTGACGAAGCGGTACTATTTGGCTGAGCAGTTGTGGTGTGGCTTGAGCACACGTTGCTACTCAGGCTCATCTGAAACTTTTTCCAGCACTGGCAATCTCGGGAGTGCGATTCACGACAGAAGTCTCGAACAAATTGCTGACAGGTTCGCTGCTGGCGGGTCCACTCGTTTTCACTAGTTGGACTGGCTCGACTAGAAGAGTTCGATCCAGTGACGCTCTCTGCTTCGTTTTCCAGAGGGATTGCTGTTGTTGTAGTGGCCGTCGGCGGTTGAATCCTTCTAAAACCAGGAGATCGTTCAATGCGACAGTTGACGCCATTGCATTTGGTAAGTCGAGGATCAATCAGCATGCGATCGTACTTGACGTTGTTTGGACTTTCAGCGACAAACTTTTTCTTTTCATCACCAAACTTTGCAAGCGCCAGTTCAAAGTGCTCTTTGTAGTTGGCGAATGGTTGAGTGATATGCAACTCAGGATCAAGGAACATTCGCGTGGACAAACGTTTAAACTCGAGCAGTGACTGAAGCAATGTCACGGGAATTGAGACCTTGTTTGGTTGGGTGTTTGCCGGTGTTGAGGCAGTTCCATGAAGAGCTGAGTTTGCGTTTGCATTATCAAAGTGTATCAAAGATTGGTTAGAGGAACCGGTTGTGGCTGTTGATGCCTGAATGCTGCCTCTTTCCGGTTGAAAAGTGACCGCGGAAATGTTTGACATCAGAAACTGCTGCTGACTGGGTGTCTCTCTGGCGGCAGCCATCTTTTAGCGATAATCTACGTTTGCAAACAGTGTAAAAAATTTGGACTTAAAACGCAGTTGTCTTTTTCTCAACAGTGTACTGATTTAAAGTTAAGTAATAACAAGTGGGCAAATGGGCTTGACCAACTTTCAGAGGACTGAAAAAATAGCTCGGTTTGGTTTGTGCTGCAAAGTAGCTGCAATCAGCGGAATGTGATAAAGACAAAGGCGGTTGGCGGACTAGGCGGTGGGAAGCGAGCAAAGGCTGAAACTGCCGAAACTGAAGTAGCGTGAGTAAAACGTTTTGTAAACAGTCTGAGCCGCCAATACTAGCGAGAACAGAGACACCATCTAGTAGCAGAGAAACAAGTTAAAAAACAAATTGCTGTGCTAGGGAAACACTGCTCACCGAAACTATTGCACAAAACGGGGGCACTTGCGGACGATAAAAGAGCCAAACACAAACTGAAGTATTAAGGGTGAAAAGAAGAAAAGCTCGGTGTTCAGTGGCGCCCACTTCTTCTTCTTTTTCTTCTCTTGAATGGTCTGGTCTTCACTGAACAGGCACTAATTTGGCACTACTACTAAACACGAGGTCACAGACAGAGTTTGGTGTTAGCTCATGCGCCTACTTTTGCCTTAACCTACGGTAAACTTCGCTTGTCGTTTTCTGTTCACGAGATACAGTATGCTTTTGGCATACTAGACTCTGCTCGGTGAACTGTGTGAGTCTGCGGCGGCGGCGACAGTTGTGGCCAACTGCCGCAGACTATTCAACTGCCGCAGCAGCACAAAACACACACACACACACACACTTACTCATTCTAAATACACACACTCACAGGCTAACTAACTGCCGCAGTTTTTACCGCCACTGCCATCGTCGTCTTTGTCGTCGCCGCTGCTGCAGCTGTTGTCGTACAGCATTGTTGTACTGTACAAGACACTGGTGGGCTATTCTTCTGCTGGCTGCATGTTGCCGTCTTCTCAATGTATGTATGTATGTCCATGTCTGCGCCTTTCTGCCTCCCTCTCCCCTTCCTTTCCCTCTCTTTCTGCGCCTTCAGTGCTTCTGTTGTGGCGCAATTGAGGCGAGACTGACCCCGTCGAGCAGTTCTTTGCGCCGTTGTTCAGTGTGTGTCTCTTTGTATGTGTATGTGTGTGTGTGTGTGTTTTCCCAGACCTCACCTCTTTTTCCCCTTCAGTGAACCGCCTGCCGAAAACCCGGCGCCTTGGTGACAAAGACGATAGTTTACCGTTACGGCGTCAAAGGCACAAACGTTTGCACCTTTTCCCACACCTTCTCAATTACGCCTCCTTTCACCCCTAGGACACTCTTCTGCACTACCTCAACGCCCACCAGATCACCATTTGCCCAGTTCCATCTGTTTGGGAGCGTTTGACAGCCAAACCCGAAACACTAGCTCCTCTAAACTACAGCTGTTTGATTATTGCCCAACTTTGCTGCAACCTGCTCATCAAGACCAGTCATCATCTTTACTATGGGTCATCATTTGCAAAACATTGCTAACCTTCTAAACAGCACTTTTGGCTGGAAAAACACTGGCCAAAGGAACCAGCTGTGACCACAAAGAGCGGCAGTCATGTGTTGCCCTAGGCCGCACTTGCTGAGCCCTTGACCGTCGTTTAGTGTGCCGCCTCTAACTGTACTGCACTGGTATTTCAATCATCATCATCTCTACATTTCGTAACACTTCAAACCTGCCTCTAGTCGTTATAACTGTCAATCATCATCCACACATTTCGCACCTCATTTCACACCATCACTGGCATCATCATTAGTTTTGTTTTTATTGCACTTTTAAACATTGCTATCCTTTGCAGGTAAGTTTTTGTTTTTTAAGTTAATGTTTTAAGCAATGGCTAACGTTTTATATCTTCAATTGTCAGTTGATAGAACACAGTTAATTCAACAGAAGGAGAACAGATATATTGCTTGATAATCTCTTTTTATTTTTTTCAAAGCTATATTTTTTCAGATAGTTTTTGTAATTTTGTTTGTCAAACTAAAAAATAAATTGTTAACGTGCTGGAAAAAGCTAAAAATCAATATTATTTTAAATTTTTTAATACTGATATCAATAAAAAATTAAATTTAAAAAAATAATACAAAATACAAAAAACAATTTTGTTTTTTACTTAAATTCTTATTATTGATTTTAGTTTAATTTGTTTTACCCTTATTATGTATGTCAGTAACGGTTAGTTTTTAGTTCTATGTTAAGTGTCAGTCAAAAATGAAGTTTTTTAAAGTTAAAAATTGTTTTTTGTTTTTATACTTTTACTAATTTGAATCAATTTTTTAGAAGTGCAACCATTATTGTTTCAATTTTGCCACAAGAAAAAGTTGTCAACAAACGTACATTTGAAAATTTTTAAAAATGCAATTTGTTTTAGTTTGAACTATTGCATTAGAAGCCGACTTTTATGTTCCTTTTACCTGCATATCACTAGCAAAGTACAAATGAAATTGTTTGATCAATACAAATAAACATTGAAGCTTAAAAACTGAAAAACCATCATTTTGAAGTTCAGCTCATTGTTTACATTATAATTACATTTAATTGTCTTTCAATTGACATTACAGACAATATTTTTTAACTGTCTATTTTGTTTGCGTTAACTACTTTTGTAAAATCATTACTTATTTATTTACTAAATTTTTGGAAATGTGTTAAAACTTTCAACTCTTGTCAACTTTAGTGTTTGCGCTAAAAGTTTGACAAATTGATAAATTTAAAAAAACTTAGATCACATATAAAAAAATGTGCAATAAACAAACAAAAAACCTTTTTTAATTTCAAAACAATTTTAAAATAACTCAAACTCTAAAAAAATTGAAAATTTGTCATAATTAGATATTGCTTTATTGTAATCTAGTTACAACATTTCTTTGGTATGTATATTTATTGCAAAAAAACTTTCAATTTTTTAATTTTTTATTTTACAGTAAACAACTTTCCTACTTAAAATGTACACGTTATTACATTTTGGCCAATTTTAATTTAAACAAATTACAATTGTTTCCTAATACTTTAAGTTACATTTTTTATTTATTTACTATTAACTTTTCACACAATATACCTCATGGCTAAATGGCATTTGTATATTACATAAACACTGTTGTAAAAATGTTGCTGTTTTAAAAAATATAAATAGGTTACTTTTCAAATTAAGTACAATCAAGTAAAACTCCTAAAGTATTTTATTTTGCAAAAAAAACCGTTTACGTTCATAAAATCATATTCAATGGGGAAAAAGAGTAAGTTTAAATACTTGAAAATTGATAATTATTTTAATTTTAAACAACTTTTTTACCTTTTTACTACAGACAATCGAAAGCGCAAAACAAAAAACAACCGTAACAAACGCATCACTACCACCACCACCACTACCGCCAAAACTGACACCGGCACTGTTGATACTAATGCAGTAGACATTAACATCGTCGAAACAATCAGCACGACAACAACTTCAGCTAAATCCACCGTCAACACCACCGCAACAACAACAACAACAACAACCACTGAACCCTGCATTACTCCTACCACTGACAACAACAACAACAACAACAAACATGAAAAGCAGTCAAACACTAAAGATCAAGAGGATATTGCCAATGCTGCAGTTGAAAGTGTCAACAAGAACGAGGTCGTCGATGGCTCTAATCTTGAGAACGCGGCCAGTACTGAGCACATTGCCAGTTTTGCCCCAATCTCTCCCATTGCCCATGTCGCCCATATTGGCAATATCGTCAATGGGAGCATTGCTCGGGTGGAGTATGTGGACAATAACTTTGGGGCGGCCAACACTGCCATTATCAACCTAAGTAATGGGGCGCTGGTAAACGGAGGAGAGCTAGTTTATCATCATCAGCATCTCCAACCCCAAGAGCAGTTTGCCGTCCCAGTTCTGCTAGAGCAGCCAGCATTGAACGGCCTGTCCGATGTCAGCAATGGCTTCAGGCACTGTGAATGTGAAAATTGTTGCGCCTATAGAACACCGTCGCCCTTAGAAAACAGCCTTGACAGTGGGGAAGATAATGCAAGGCTCGTTCTTGATGAAACACTGGCCGCAATGGGCTGCTCACCGGGAATGTTTGTCAATGATCAGTCGGACTGCGACAGAGGTAAAATAGTAGTAATTAGGCTCCTTGATTTTTTTATTTATTTTTTTTATTTATGGCCAGTAATGGGTGATGTGCTGAGAGAGCTTAGTGACCTTCGAACTGAAGATTCTGAGGCAGCAGAAGATTATGGCTGTCATTGGTACGTTTTGATAAACACCTTTTTTAAATCCCAATTTTAACAACTTTTTTTGTATTTTTTCAAACAGTGGGTTCCATTTACCAGAAGGTTGTCAAGAATGCGGACCTTTTTGTGTTTCTGCCAACTTTATGACGCCCATTTATGCTCATTGCTCTGCGACAAATTGCAATGGCCATCAACATTGTGCTGAAGAACGCTCAAATGAAATGTTTGACTCACATTCTTTTGACAGAGGCTCCAACGACAATGAACATGAAGGTTTGTTATTAACATGTTATATCTTTAAAATAAACTTTTTTTGCATTTCAGAATCTGATAATGAACAAACCGAATCAGCAACTTCTTCAGAATTGTAAGTTTTATTTTTAATAATTAAAATAAAATTTTTGACACAAATAAGTGTGATTTAAATAAACTGTCAAACTTTGTTTTGTTCTTAAACAGAAGTTTTTCAGAAAATTACGAAGATACAGTCAACAACCCAGATGAAAACAGTCCGCGTCAGCTATGTCATTTTCACAAAGCAAATTCTATTGACGCTCCATTTGAAGAATCTTGTTCCTACAGTAATGACCATAACTACCATCAAAATTATTATGGGTAAGTGAAATTTTATTTTATTTTTACAGTGACATTTTTACATTGTTTTTCAAACAGTAAACACAAACACAACCCATTTTTCCTAATAACAATTTTTTTACAAATCTGTTTTTAATATTTTGTCACAAATTTACCTAAATTTATTTTTTGTTTTACGAATTTAATTTGGACGTTTGTAAAGTAACGCAAAACACAAAGTGCAAGTTTTTTGTTTTCATCATTATCCTCTTTTCCTAATTTTCTGTCTATTGTCAAAGTGTACTGTAGTTCACTTTTGCATAAAAAAGATGAAAAGCGTTTCAAATCCCCAGACATCATAAGTTTAATGACAGTTTGATTGGTAATACTGTGTTTTTAAAATACACTAGCTAAAAGCAGTTGCAGTGAGAGCCTTTTTATTAACACACTACGTACAAAAAACTTTTGATTGTATAAAACTAAAAATTGCGTTAAAAAGTGCATATTGGTGGTGACGTTTAATACTAAAAAATTGTTGAATAAATGAGTAATAGAAAAAGATTTTAAAATGGTTAGTCACGTCATCAAGTAAAGCTTGCTAATAAAAAAAATTTTTAAGTGTTGAATACATCTTTTTAAAAGATAAACGACAATAAAACTTGATAACTTGCCAAAATTTACTCATCATTTTATGCGTGTTTAAACGTCAAATTCACAATGACGTGTGACGCATATTTAATTTGATAATTTTAATTATCGATCTAAAAAATATGTGGTTTTGTCAAAAAATATTACTAATGATTTTGCCTTTTTGTCAATACTAAATCGCAAAATGCTTTTTTAACTAAACACCAATATTGTTCTAGTTTATGTCAATACAAAATAAACGTGTTGTTCTCAGACAGCAGTAAAGTTTGTTTCAACAAAAAAATAAAGACATTCAACCATTATTTTTTTATAAAAAAATTTGATTGAATTAACTATGAGTTGATCAATGCCCTATTTTTTGTTTTTTCTACCATTTTTTATCTAAAATATTTAATTAATAATCAATTGAACACTTTTCTAGTACAGCGTCAGCTGACAGGAATAAACAACCAAATAATTTCATGCAAATGCTTTTTTTCACTGCTCATTAAACAAGTTGAAAACACTTTTTTTGTTTATAATCAAATTTGCAACACACACATGCAAATTTTGCGCAAAACTTTTTACGACTTTTACTACTGCTAATGTTTTATGTAATGGTAGTAACTTTTAAAGTTTTGTTGTGCATGCAAATGAGAATGTTGCAGAATGCTTGCACTCATTAGCTTTGTTTGCCTGATAACGTTAACAAATTCAATTTTTTAGTGCTATTTACTTATTTAACTGAGTGTAATGTTTTTATCAATTGATAAAAAAAGCAAAAAACGGCAAACACGTAAAAAGGACATTTTCACATTGCACGTGAATTTGATTATTTTTGTAAAATTAACCATACTTTGTTTATATTTGTTCCGTTAGATAAATATCTGTTACCTGACCAGACTTAAAATTTTTGTTTTTTTCTAGTAATTTTTTGCCCTCAGACTAGTTAGCAGTTTATTAAAACTTTTAAAAAAACAGTCACCTGCGTTTGACTATTTATTCACTTGTTTCTAAAAATATATTTTAATTAATGCAATCGTTATCATAAACGCCAAAACCAAATGGACACAGTGCAAGATCACAGTGCAGTAAAAAAGCTTTCTGCAAAACACACACAAACACTCACACGTTTCAGAGAAGCATAAATTAGCACATCTTACAGCTACAGTTTTTTTGTCTGCGTCCCAGCGGATCAGCCAACAACAGCCAGTGCAACCTAACACATTGTTCGGGCCAAATTGTTGTTGCCGACGGTTGTTTTTTATTTTTTGTTTTTTGACCGTACTAGCAACTGACGGAAAGTTGTTGTCAGTTGTGGTCAGTTAGTTTGCTGGTGTGGTCGTTGTTGTGTGAGGTGTGCGACAACAACGGTACCAACAAACACCAAGAACTGAACAGAAAAATCTTCGAATGACGTTTCCAGTTGGTAATTGAGACTCTCGGACGATTAGGTGCACTCTGATCAAGTTGCACTCACGTTTTCAGACTTGGCCCGGAAAACGGGGAGGAGGAGGAGGAAAAGGCGCTGAGGAGTGTTTGTGTATATCGGTTAATGTCTGTGTGCGTCAGTGACTAGTGGAGAGTGACCGAATAGAGTGAAGGCTGAGCAGTCCAGTCAGTGGCCACGTCTGCCAGGGCACATTACATGATGATGATGATGATGATGAACTGCTTGGTTTTAATTTTTACCCAGTTTTTGTTTGTCGATTCCAATTGGCTGACCACTTTTTTTACCTGGTTCAACACGACCCTTTTCTTTTTTCAGGATGACGTTTTCCATTTAATTATAACAGTAGCACTTGGGCAGACAAACAGACAGACAGAATAACGCACAGACGCAAATAGAAATAGTACATGCACACTAAAAAACGATTGCTCAACAGTGAAAAGTCAATTGGCAGCATGTTTAGGCCTAGATTTGGCTGTGTATGTTTAGTGTTTGTTGGGCAGTGGCTTGCAACCTTCAACCAAAATGCATATGAATAATTATTTGTCATTAAAGTATACAGATAACGTTGTTTAACTTTGCAAAAAAGATGATTAAATGTAAAACAGTAAAATGTAAACGAAAAACCAGTCATTGTTTTGCCCAGAAATAATGAACATTTTTTTTCTACTACCCTAAATGAGAGTGCACTTTCAGACACACCGTTCACCCTCCCCTTGTTTGATTGAGGTGATCAACACTGACATTGGTGCAAGACAGTTAACGATAAGGTGTAGTGTTGGCCATTAGCTGACCTGTTTTAAAGTGTAATTTAGACTGGCTAATTAGCCAGTCTGCATACACACCTTGGTCAGCACTGGACGCTTTCTTCAAGGCTTTGCAATTTGAATGTGTGCCGAATGGCCATTTATCTACTGCAGAACTAGTTGATATTCGTCGCATACTCAAACCTGACTGGAGCAGTCACACCAGTCCCAGGTGGCTGCTTTCACTGGTGTCAGTGTGTGTGTGTGTGCTTTTGTACTTACTTTTTGTAGTCAGCCAGTGAAAGGGCTTCGAGTAAAGTGAAATACCTCACACACCTCATTTCTCCAGTGACCGCCTCTCCTTCAACGACGACAACAGTTAAAAACACTCATTCTAAAATTTGCGTTTGCCCTGAGCAGTGACCAGACAGGCATACCTCTCTTTTTTACTGTCTGTTCGTTTTTCAGCCGTACTGCCGTCATTTCAATTACCGTTTCAACTTGCTCAATTTGCCCACCGTACTTTACCTGCCGATCATTTAACGATGTGTGTCTGCTAATAGGGCAGCACATTAGTGAACACTCATTGACTGATATGAACTGGCTGGCATACTAACTGGGCAGTACATTTTGCGGACCCGTTGCTGCCGCCACTGCTACCGTCACTGTTCTTGAGTGACACACTCCTTGTCTATCTCTCCTTTTTGCTCGCCAATGGTCAATTCCTTTCGTCCGTCACTTTGCCAATGCACTCTGTCTCTAACACTTTGCCGCCGAGCACTGGCTGTCATTCATCAATAGAGAATCGGCTTTAAAACTGTGTGTGTATGCTTTTCTGCAGTATCAATGTCCACCTAGTCAGAACAATTAAATGGTGAAAAGTGGGCAGTGGCAGTGCTTTCAAAACTGTCACTGTCCACTGTCATTTGTCATTGTTTTCCGCTGATTGACTATTGATTTGAGGCTAGCCACTGATTTGCCTTCACTGCACTGCATCTCTCCTTGTTTAATTAATTTTCAACTCATCACCATTTTGTCCACTTTGTCCACTGTCGTTGTCCACTACTGTCCATACTGACACACAAAATACACCTTTCAATGCCAATGTCTGCCGTGATGACTTTGCTCTCTCCCACCAATGCAATTGGCTGTCTTAGTTTGCGATCAATGATCTTCTGCGTTGCCTACTGCCGGTAAGTGCAATTCAAGAACATGACATTGTTTGTATTATTTTTCTCCATTTCATAAACAATACCAATGTTTACCCTCAATGGCCGTCCCAAGATGGCAGTTGAGTGTCTGAATACGAGCAAACAGACTGTTTCCACAAGTTGCCACCACACTACCTTTTTCCACTTGACATTACAAAAACTGTGCACACACACACTTTCAATTGCACTGAAACACTTACGCAGACAGACAAACGGATATTGCACAAAGAACCAAAAAAAACAAAATATCACTATTTGCAATTCCATTTTTCATTCAATCTCATTAATAATGTAGCACAGCTTGTTTTATCCCACACACACACAGCTGGCAAAGTGTGCTCGACAGACAGAGAGTCAGCACTCAGACTTTGTCCACTGTTTCATCGAACTCATGCAAAAAGCACTTTGCTTAACACTGATTGAATTATCCAGGTCTATCGTAGTTTAAATTTAAAGTCACTAACTTCACATGCTGTCTCAGCGTTACTGATATCACAATTACTGTAACATTTTGTGTTACTTTTTACAATGTTACTTTTAAGTACTGTCAAAAACAGCTCACAGCATATTCTGCTGTTGTTTAATTTATTAGTTACAAAATGTGCTCTTTTCTTTTGCTCGCTGTGATCTGTGCACAGTGTGCATGTTTTTTGCTATCTGTCTAAACATCGACTCTTTTTATCTTTTTCTAATTTTTTTAGCTGGATGCAGCTGCATTTGAGGCAAATGCGATTACCAAATAA
Organism: Tyrophagus putrescentiae; assembly: GCA_024499935.1. Classification (NCBI taxonomy): domain Eukaryota; kingdom Metazoa; phylum Arthropoda; class Arachnida; order Sarcoptiformes; family Acaridae; genus Tyrophagus; species Tyrophagus putrescentiae. The sequence continues at coordinate 9,861,041 of JAMZRA010000005.1, forward strand.
CCCGTAATCTAGACTAACAAAATTTCAGTGGGTTTGGCAAAACAATTTTAACTTACTTTATCAGTGAAATTCAGCCTTTGCCAATTACTACATTGACCTTCTTTTAGATATGGCAACATTGTTTTTCGTCCAATTGATGAAACTCATCAGTTTGCTATTTTTTCCAGCAATTTAATTACCGCTGTATATTGACCTACTCTTTTTCTATTTTTGACTGTTTGTTCGTAGCTGACTTGTTTACTGAGGGACAATCAAAAAAATATCTGCTCATTTGCTAGAGCTGCGGTTGCCAATTGGCTAGACTTAGGTTAACTTGCATGTGTTTCACTCGTTTTGTTGTTGTTGTTCAAGCTGACCCCCTCGTTCAATAGCGTACCATCAATCACCAGTTTTCTCGGTTCCGTTTATTGTTGTTTGCCCTAAATCGATTTGCAATTGTATGACGAGAAAGAAATCGTTTGCCACAAAAAAATGCACAATGATTTGAGCAATATCAAATGGCTAAATCTGGTGCAGCCCAATTTTTGTCGACGCTCTTGTCTAAATCAATAAACTAGTTGCATTAACGGCCCTAAAACCATATATGATTTAAACTGAGAAATGTGCCATTTGTTTTAACATTTAAAAATTTAAATTTAAATTCAGTTTTTAATCTTCTTATTTGTCAATTTGTTTAAATTGTAAAAACATTTTTTTAAATTTTTTGTGCAAAAAATAATTACATAAGTTAAACATTTTAAATGATAACATGTTATTTAAATGCACTTGTTTTTATCTTTTATTTTTAACCCATTTACAGCTAAAACTCACACTACGTCAAAAATTGGTGCAGCGTCTTTTGGCGTTTTGCACAAACTTGCCGCAAAAACGCTTACTTCTGTGAATGGTGGCGCTATAATCGTGGCGTAGTTGCAAATGTTGACGTAGTGTGAGTTTTAGCTGTAATAGTTCAATTAATATGAAAAATTTTAATTTAGTTTATTTTATTTATAAACACAATTTTGTTATTTTAGTAAACCTATTTTGTTAAATGTTTAAATTGCCTAAAAAATATTTTAAGCTATAATTGTACAAGGTAATCAAATTGTTCAGTGCAAGTGACGCAAAAAAAACAAATGCAACTTCCGTTTCAATGAGCATTTTAGCTTTTTTTTGCTTTATTTTTTTTAATTTTTTATTTTTTTTGTGGTTGATATTTGTGTAACTGTTTAAACTGTATTTTTTTGGTTTTTGACAAAAACAAGACAATAAAACAAACAATGCTGAAAATTCAACATAGTCATTTTAAAAATACTTATTGTCTAAGCAAATTGCTATATTATCACAAACAGCAGTTGTATCTTAAGTATTTAAAACATAAAAACAATAAAAATTTCTGATTAAAACTGACGCATTATAAAACTTTTTTAAAACTGTTCATGCATTTTCAATTCAAACAACAAATAAAAAATATAAGTGTTTGAAGAAATGAGAGGTTAAACTGATCAAGTGCTGGGCAGCAGACAGATACACCATTCAAACCTGAACAGGCAGCAGATTACTGGCCTACTGACAGGACAACAGCATTTTCTCACCACTGGCATTAGTGTTCAGTTCATTAGTGTAATTGGCAGTGATCAGTTTGAGTGCTGAACGACGAGAACAACAAAAAACAAAAGCAACTACAAAAACGCTGTTCACTTTACCTCAAGTGAAGTGAACAGTGTAGTGAACTGCCGCTCTTGACGCCACTGCTTTTGATGCTAGTACTTCTGATCTGGCCCTAATTGCACCTGCACAGTTTAGACGACAAGCAATTTAAAAAGAAACAAAATCAACTAAACGCCAAACGCTTTAGCAGAAGCTGCTGAATTTTAAAATTTCCACTTTGTTAAGCAATGTTGAGTTTTTATACCCATTCAGCAACTTTTTAGTTTTGCTAACTTGGCTTTCTTATTTGATCTTTTCACGCACAAAAAAACTGCCACCTTTTTTGTGAGTATTTGGGGGGGACAAGTAGATTCCAGATTTGTGCTGTTTGCTGTTGGAACTACTACACTACTACAACTTAGCATTGTCGCAAATCAATTGGGCGTTGATGGGTTTGGCAGTGAGCTGGGCCAACATCAGAGCAAATCCCAGTGGATCAAATCAGCAAAGCACTTGCAAATAGTAGTTACAGCATTAGCAGTAGGACTACTACTGCAGTTGGCATTAATTCAATCAATATTGCCTTTTGAGAAAATCAGACAAGATTACCACATTTGCCACATTGTTGTTCTTTACTGGTCTGCATGTGCAAAAATGATTAACCAAAGTAATTGCTTGTAAACACGAAAACAAATACAAATTAGAAAAGCAAAAAAAAGTGTTTTGTATAATGCGTAAACACGTTTTTCACAATTAGTACTTTTCACAGAATGTGTGGCGAATAGCACAGGCAAAATATATTGCGTTTTATTATTATTTTTTTCTCATGTCAAGTTTTAACTTAACAATGCAAATGAAACTTCAGTTGCAGCAGTAATTAATGCCAACAGCTGAAATAAGTAAACAGCAAACAAATAGGTTTGGGTCACTAGTAAAATATGGTAATCATGTTGACTGACTGTTTGCTTTCTGGTAAAATTGGCAGTTTTTGCAATTTGTTTTCTGCTTTTTTGTTTTCTATTTTACGCTGCTCCTAACTTCTGATGCATTTCAAGGCAAACTGCTTAGCCGCCTGCCTGCCAATCTTCTTCATCCAATGCAAATCTCCACTAGATGTATATGGTTTGCTGCATTCAATTTCTTTCTGTTTTGTTTCCACATTCTTCTTCTTCTTCTTCTTCTCAGGGTCTGGTCTGGTCATGCAAACACACACACACCACACACACACCAACACATTGCTATTACCATGTCATTCACGGCTTGTTTCTCCCACTGTCAGTGCTGCCCCTTTCTCTAATAATGCCGTGCTGCTGCTGTTTTCCGTTGTTTTCCTCTCTGTTGTATGCCTCACACTGTTCTGCTTTCCTTTTTGTTTGTTGTTTCTTCTTTCTTTCTTTCTTTTCATTTTACTTTCCTCTTCTGTGTCCCCTAAGCTGGCTGCACCCGACGACGACGACAACGACAACAAACAACAGTTACAATAACAGGAACAGTAATTCGGCAGGAGGGACGACGACGACGACGTGGCCCCAGTCAGTCCTCTTCCTCACTTCTTTCAGTAATCGGCAGGCTCAGGAAGTCCAGGGCTAGGCTAGAGCTTGGCTGCCGACTGGGTAGCACGCTCTTCGCCCTGACGTGTTTGATAATCGTCACTGCAGGGCGTCTGGCACGCCTGCTGCTGCTGCTGCTGCTATTTACGTTTGCCGCCTTAGTGTGAGGCACACAAAAACACAGACAAACACTCATTCTCACAGGCACACAACACATCGCCATCAAGACAAACCGGGAGAACGGTAGCAAAGGCGACATCGAAAAAAGCAGCTTGCAGGTTCTTTTGTTTTGTCTTCGTTCCTCTTCTTTTTGTTGTTTCGCCTTTTTGTGTTTTCACTTTCTACTTCCCAAGTTAGGTGTTACACGGAAGAACACTTTTTTCTGCTTTTTTCTTTGGCGTTCAATGTTGTTGTTGTTGTCATTTCCGCCCTTTTCCAGTGTTAGTGTTTTTGGTTTTGTCAATAGAAAAGCGTTAAATGAAACCGTGCCATTTAGCTGACATGTGTTCTAGTGTTTTTCAAACAGATAATAACACACAATTCAAATGTCACTAAAGCAGCCAAAATAGCTACTTCAATATATCCGTTTTGTTGGACGAGCATTTTTTCTGTATTTGTCAGTCATCAGACATCTTCTATCAGGCAGTACTAAAAGTAGGATAGTCTTAGAGAGTGTGCCCAAACTTTGTCCTCCCTTTTGCACTCTTTTCTTTTGCATTAGCCAATTTGCCGTAGCCACGCAATGTCGCCTTTTCCTAATGTTGCCCGGTTGCAGTATGGTTGCGCTGCATTTCAATGTGAGGCATATAAATATTCATTAATGACGCTGTCTCACCAGAGTGAGCTTTTCAGCTTTTTGCTTGTTTTCATCTCTCAAAACGAACTCCATCAGTCGATGGCCTGCAGAGTGCCAGAGCAGTATTACCAGCAACGTACCAAGACAGACACTGAAGCTGAGACAGTGTTGTGCAAAGTAACTGCCACTTTTGCTGTTCGGGGCTGTTTGTCAATCGTAAGCGCTTTGTCTTGGTTGCAGTGCCAGGGAAATTTTGGTGAGCGGCTTTCCCCATGCCGACAGTGTTGACTGCCGCAGTGTCTGCTGATGAATAATTTACCAACTTTTCAATGGCGCCCTAAATCGAAGCTTACTGCCTCACTGCCTCACTGCCTCGCTGACTGACTGATTAGGACTTGACTTTCTCATAGCGGCTCGGTTCTCACTCACTAGTTTGTTGGTGTTGTGTGTTGTTGTGGTTGTGGTGATGCAAAAAAGCCAGCCAGTCAAAAACTAACCCGCTGCATCTTATCGGTCGATAGAATTCGATTGCCGCACAAAAAGGACTGGAAACCTACTTTCAATCGATGGCACTAGTGAGCTATTAAAACTATTGCTACTGTTGGTGGTTTTGTTACCGTCAGATGAAATTGCCTTTGTTTTGGGGTTTTAAATTTGTGTTGTTGTATAAAGCTGGGCGGCAGCACATTTGTACAGTTTTACTATTTAGATGTTTCGGTTTAGTGCATGTTTGTCTATCGGATGTCTAGCTTTCCATGTATGCGGTTGTTCCTGTTGTCAGCCTTTGGTTCAGTTCAGTTCAGCTCAGACAGACGGACAACATTGCGCAATTCCCATTGGACTAGTTGCAAATGTCTTTCACAGTTTAGGCAGTGCCAACATTACTAGTAAGTAAGTAAGTAAGCAAAAGCAAAAAGCAAAAGGGGCAAAAAGGAAATGTTTCAGTAAGTGAGTTGGTGCCACTGTAAATGTTAGACGGTCATTAAGCCAATTGGAAAAACGAACTTTTTTCTGCATTTTGGCGGCAATAAGTTCCCCATTGAATTTACCGCTATCCACCACAGTCGGTCCATTAAGGTGATGCGAATTGGTGCTTGTGGTGGTGATGGTGATGGAGATGGAGATGGTGATGGTGATGGTGATGACGTTTCCTTTTCTACTTTAAGATACCACAATTTCAAATTTAGGCCATTTTAGGGCAAGTTTAATTGGAAAAACAAGCAGCCGCAACAGCAGCAGTAAGAGCAGTATCAGCAACAGCAGAAACAGCAGCTCCCTTAAGGAAACACCTAGACCATTTTTATTGCCCTTTTTAATGTTCTCTTCTGTTGAACCTTAGCCCACTTTTACATTTTCACCTCCACATTATGTAGTAATGTTTCATTGCAGTTGCTGCTGCTGCTGACGTTGCAGTTGGGTGATTGATGATCTCACCACAAGACGACACATACTTGCACAAACCTAGTTCTTTAGTTTTCATTTGGCTCGTTACCTCTACAACGACCGCCATTTTGGCATCTCACTTTAATTTGATCTGCAGTTCACATTAACAACTGCTGCTGCTGCTGCTGCAGCATTCTTTCCTGTTCACAGGCTCATTGCATTTGTAGGCTTTCCTGCCAGGCATTGTCTTGATGCTGTCTTCACCAGCACAGTAACGGCAAGCATTTGCCAAGCAAGTCTTTTTCACAACGCCGGACGCCAACGGTTTTCCCTACAACAGAGTACACTACCTTGCCAATGCCCATTACTCTTTTTTTTTCTTTTTGGTTAACCTTTAGTAAACCATTTGTGCCAATTTGCAGCTTCATTGTCATCTGTCCTCATCCGGTGGGCACATCCTTAGGTGTGTGTGTGTGCCAGGCTGCAAACAATGCATCCTTTTTCACTAGACTTTCCTTCACTCACAAACACACGCACAGACACGCCAAGTTGTTCATTTTCTGCCATTGTGTGGCTGAAAACCCATGTTCCAGACTGCCGTTTCCGCAGAAAAGAAAGCAGATTTTAATTAAAAACACGCAAACGCTAGCTCTTTTTAGTGAGTGAACAACGCAACAATTGCAATTTGTGGCACCTAATACTGCTTATTTAAGAGTGCCTGAGGAATTGAACACCAACGCTAGTCTGCACTGGTTGCAGTCCTTTTTAAATTGGCAGCCTAACCGGCGCTTCAAATAGCTCCTGAATGAAATTGGTTTACACTTAACAATAGAAGAAAGTACAGCAACTTTTTATTCTTTTTTTGCTGTAAGTACTTTAGATAGTGCTGCTGCCGTTGCTGCTGCTGCCGCTTTGAAGATTGCTTCCGATTAACAAAAGCAAATAGTGTGTTTAAGTGCTGTAAGGGCAGTCTTGTTCACACACACATGAACACACACACAAATACTAAAATGTGCAAACAGCCGCAGTGGTTTGTTCGATTAAATTACAGTGAAACGGCTGTTTTTAGCAGCAACAACTGAAGTTCTAAAAGCAGCAACTGCAGCAAGCAAACCAATCACACCGGATGGAATGAGCACATAACATTAGCCCTCGCAAACACTCACTTGCTGTCTGTTATCAAGCTGTTGGCAATTGCAAATTCATGAGATTTTTTTCGAACCGGTTATTGGCAATTGAAAATCTGTTGTTTGTCTTTTTCATTTTATCAGTGTGCAGTGATTTGCGAACTACTATATTCAATCCACTGTTGCATGCACTGTTCTATTAGTCAAATATAATAAAAAAAAGCCTCGTTTAAAGATTCTTGTGGTCCTCCGAGACGGAGGGTCCTGACTACTGGGGCCATTTGTTTGATCAACTTTTGATTAAGTCAGTGCTTGCAGACAGCCTATCGACAGACGCAAGGCGCCTCTATAACGTCCGTCTAGAGTCTTTAGTCCAAACTTCACTCTACATGTGCTTGCTACAGCAAACTATTATTTTTATAATATAAATGTTTTGAAGAAGTTTCAAATTGAACCCAACCGAAGACACATGTTCACTTGGCTGGCCATTGCTTTTATCAAAATCTTTATTATGGTGCCTTTCAATTAAATTTTATATTCAACGTACAAAACAATTGTAATTGTGATTTGTGTAATAAAACTTCGTTGTCAATACCGAATTTACCTGAATTCCACCATATTTTTGACATGCAAACTTTTAGTATTTTATTAGTTATTAAATTGTTTTTGATGAAAAAATTACTGTCAATTGAACCCAAAAAAAAGTAAATGTGTACATTTTGTTTATAAATATAATGTTTTGTGAAAAACAAATAACTTATTAAAATTTCTATCCACAAATGATTCTAAACCCTCAATTGTATATTTTTTAACTCTAAAATATACGTAATAAATGTAGATTCGAATCGAAGTTTTTTCTGTCATGTACAACGAATAATAAGGATCTGTTAAATGTACCACCGATTGATCATATAACGAAGTATTAAAAGTGTGTGATATCTGTTCCAAGTTTAAAGACTTTATATAAACCTCTAGCCTAAAAGAATGTTTATATGTCTAAATACCGCCCTCGTGCACTGCAACATTTCATATACTCTACAAACTTAGACGTTAATCAATATTTAGAGATGCGGTTTTTACAATACAACGAGTTACACATGGCATCTTTAACATGATACCGCCTCGGTGTCAATAACCAAGTATTTGGATGCCGTGAACTTATCTGTTAATCCGAATTCTTGAACATGACTCTTTACATGATCAGGCCCAGCAAGAGATGCGGTTTTGGATGAATGACAGAGTAAATAGCAGCCAACATGTGGCTTCTCAAAATTTCTAACGTCCCGGAGTACTTCATGGAGTTTATCAACTATTTTGTGCTTTTAAATACAGTATACACGAGCATATCGTTCATTTCTGTTACACCATTAGATTCTGAGCTGCCCAAACTCTAAGTCTATGTGGCTGCCTAACCTCTAGGTTCTAAAATCGCAAATTCTGAACATGTGTTTGCATGGCAGCGGCGCGCGCCAGCTGCACACGTTAGCCCATGACTGTCCCGATGTACAGCGGCAAGCGCATGCCGCTGCTTTTGCCATGAGTGTGCTTACAGGCGATGGCTCGTATCACTGAATACTATCGCAGCGCTAAGTTTTGCTCTTACGCTCCCATGTGTATCACGTATGCCATATCGTGTTCTGTTTTACCACCTGAACTCAGATTCTGAGCTGTGTTCTCACAGCAGACTCAGTAAGTTAATCGCTAGGCTCAGCGGGCACGGCTAAATACCGCGAGGTCTAACGTGGTTTGGCCACTGCCAACGTCCGTCGACGAGGGTCCTGCGAGCGCAGCGAGCAGGGCCCGAGGAGACGGGCGTTGACAGTGGCAAGCCACGTTAGAGATTGACGGTTAAGTGTTAACATGATCCTAGCAGTGCACGGCAAAACGTGCGGTTAGGCTGCACCACTGGGCCATTAAACTTCCGCGCTCGGCCCTCGGCAGGCCCGAATCGGCGGAAGTTTACAGTGGCAAGCGAGTCGGGTGAGCCGCCGTTTAAAGTGTCGATGTATACAAGCTGCACGCTAAATACCGCGAGGTTTAACGTGGTTGACCATGCAACGTCTCGACGAGGGTCCTGCGAGCGCAGCGAGCAGGGCCCGAGGAGACGGGCGTTGGCAGTGGTCAAGCCACGTTAGAGATTGACGGTTAAGTGTTAACATGATCCTAGCAGTGCACGGCTAAAACCTGCGAGTTATGGCCAAGCCGAATCGGGCGAATTGCCAAGCTGTGCACGGCACAAAGCTGTGAAGTCTGGCACCTCTTGGCCACTTTAAACTTCCGCTGCCTCGAGTTTTGCAAACGAAGCGAGCCTGTAAACCACTCTCATTAATCTTTAGACCTACAAACACTTTCTCACTCAGAAGTACGCCGCCACATCGATTTTTGACGTTGATTCTGCCGGCAACGATGACAACAGAAGCAGCAACAACAATAGTTCTGTTGCTTTACACCTTCAGTCATTTCCAGAAACAACGACAACATTGACCTTTTCAGTTACTCAGCAGCATCTGACACTAGCCAGTCCGACTGATCAACAACAACAGTAGCAGCAAAAATTTTGGCACTATCAGATCTCAAGCTTTTACTTTTTCTTGCAGCTGGTGAAAAGCAGTTTTCTCATTCTTACAGCCTTGGTCTGCTGGTCAGCGTTGGCACTTCAGGACCTTAGGTGGGGTTTTTTCTGTAGAGTTACCCAGCACTTCAAATGGAGAGGCGGTTTTTGACGCTGGTGGTTTAGGATCGCCAGAGTTAGAAAGTGTTGCTGGTGCAGCAACAACAACGGCGGCTCTTTTTAACAAGAACGCCATCAACGCCATCGCCGGTTTAACCAAAAACGTCGGCAGTGCTCATAACTTACACCTGGTGATTACCATTCAACAGACGAATGCTGGCAGTGGTGATGGTAACCTCCACTTCCACCGCCGCTGACAACAACCTCTCTGACTACCACCACTACCACCTTCTCCTCTTTTTTTCGCTCAATCCAAACATACCAGCCAACTCCAGGAGTCAGCAGCAAATATCACTGTCATTTGCAAACTCCGTTTTCAGCTACAATGGCCAGCTGCAACTGCAGCAGCATCATAGTCAACAACACCCAAACAATAACTCGGTTTCAGTCGTCCGAGTGAACAGTCGTCAACTGGCAAGAGAGCTTTGCCAATGCTCTTGGAGCACTCCCAAATGCATCACTACTACCAAACTTCACATCAAGCAAACTTTATCGTTAACAACGTTAGCAGCGGTGGCTACTGCGGCGGCCTATTTACTTCCAAGGACACTAACTGCTTCCTTAACAATCTCAACAGCAGCCAAAAGGAGGAAAGCGAGCACATTGTGGGCTCATTCGTGTCGGTGGTCTAGGAAGAGGTGTTGCAGAAAAATCGACTGCAATTGCTCGTGCACAACGTCATCAGTGACGTGCCGGTGCTCACTCGGGCCCAGGTTTTACTGCCAGTCAAGTACTTCTACCTGGCAGAAAGCCTTGCTGACAAAGGCGGCTGCGCTTGCCGCCTGGCCTTCTTCTCCCGCAAGTCCATTCTTTCAAAAACGCAAACTGAACCGATCGAGGGCGTCATTATCTATTTCAAGAATGAGCTGTACTTTTTGTTGCAAATCGCCTACAGCGCCAAGAACTATCTGCACATTTTCATTTCGAAGGCGGTGCTGCTAATTCAGAAGAACAAGAACAACTCAAACTGGACGTGCTTCATTCAGCCGGTCACCAGCCCGCAGGAACAGAACATTGAGCTGATCGCAAAAGAGTTTGCCTACACCTACAAGTGATCAGCATTTGTTAGCTGTGCACGCTTACATTTTGCAAGGTTTGACGTGATTTGACTAATGTTAACTTTGGTCGACGAGGGACCTGCGAGCGAAGCAAGAAAGGCCCAAAGAGACTTTTGAGATTTTTGTTTTCAAGATTTTTGACGCGAGATTTTTGCCGCTCGATTATTGTTTCGAGATTTTGGCTTGCGTCCGTCAATTTGACATTAAAGTAATTGCAAGTTCTTATCGATGCACAAAAAGAATCCGCGAGGTTTGTTGTGACTTGACTACTGTTAACTTTCGTTGACGAAGGACCTGCGAGCAAAACGAGCAAGGTCCGAGGAACAGAAGTTAATAGTGATCAAGCTACGCCAGAAATCTGCGGCAAAATAATTTGAAAATTTTAGCGTTGCACGACTGAAGTCCACAAAATCCTAGCAGTGCAATACAAAATGGCTCACTGGAGTCCTGGCCTGCCAGACTTTTCCTCTGTTTTTCCTGCTTTTTTCCCAGTAATTGTATGTTTTTTTTACTTTTTACGTAATATACCACAAAAATGTTTGAGAAATTGTTTGACTGAGCCCTTGATATAAATTGTTAAAAGTGAGTGAAACGAGTTTGACTGAGCCTTTGGGCCCGAGTCGGTGGGCGTTCACAGTGCCCAAGTGTCGTCAGGGTAAGCCGCTGGCCAAACTTTTAAAAAGTGTTAGCGGTGCACAGTAAGTTAGTAGTGAGCAAAGCGAGCTACTGAGCCATTTTTATTTTAAAAACTGATAAACAGAAAAATGGTTGGTGGCGAGCGAAGCGAGCGTAACTAAGCCCTTGTTTTAACGGTATTAAAGTTGATGAAATTAAATTAAGTTTTACCTCTACTTACTGTTTGTTTCAAAAAATAGCTAAAAACTAAATTTAAAATAATATAAACAAAGTTTAGGTGTTTTTGTTATTGTTTTTAATTTGTAAAATTGCATTGCATTATTTGTGCGCCAACGCTTCATTTTGTTGCTTAAGTATTCTAAATGCAACTGCAAAAAATAAAAACAAATCTGCATTGTTGTTTTAATCATGTTTGATTGCCTTTTTGCATTACTCTTAAAACTTGTAACCCACAGTTAAACAATTACGGTTTTTCAAGTGTGTAGAAAGAAGATGCTAATTTAGGTGTATTGTCACTGTTTAGTTCTTTCATGCGTTCACTATGGCAAGTTAATGTGTTTCTGCGTGTTAATAAGTGTGTGAGTATATGAGTGCCATTTTGTATGTCCTCTTTATTGTGTAACAGTAAAAACAACGGCTGAGTTGTGTGTGGCAAATGAAAATGTGTTGAAAGTGTATGTACTCGCTTTGAAAGTAAAACATTACTTTTTTCCTTTTGTTTTTTATTTTTGTTGGCTCATTTTAAGATTGTCAAACACTTAGCCTTTTAGCGCAGTTAATGTCATTATCAGTTTTTTTCTATTTTTGCCAAATCCTCTAAATCAAAGAAGTATCGATTACTGTCATTAAAAATTCTGCCTTTTTGTTTTTGTCAAGCAAAAAAGCAGAAAAGTGGCACTTTTGAACAAGTTTTTAACAACGTCAAAAAACATTTTTATGTTTTGTTAGTTTATACGCTTGCTATTGGAGCTTTACTGCACTTTTTTCCAGCATTTGTCTTTACTGCTTTTGTTTTATTTTGTATGTGACAAACATTTTTCACATTCAGTTACTGGCTGCCAATTTTGAGAAAAAACATTTGAATTTAATTTGACAAGCTTCAACAACTACAAAAAAGCAATCTTGCATTTTAAACTATCATTTTAACATAAAACACATTGTGGACACAAAAAAAATACCTTGCATCAGTCCTGTTCACTTTATTGCGTCGTTTTTTTCAAATTTGTCCAAGTTTTCTTGTTTGCTTTTCTATTCTCTAATGTTCGTGTTTTGTGTTTTTCTCTTTTCAACTTTTTCTCACTCCTTTCAAAAGCTTTATCAGTTTTGCTGCCACATTTTAGCACTGTGATGCTACTACTGCCTGTTTGCCTTTTGTTCATTACACCCTTGCAGATCCTTCGCTGATCCGTTACTGCGAAGTGGTCGGGCCGCTCTTGAGCCAGCCTAGTCATTTTCAGTGTGCAAAGCTAGAAGTTAACTTTCAAAAGCCCAAACTACCACCACCACCACCACTACCACCATCACAACCACTCAGACTGAAACTCTCTCAAGCTTTCTTTCTCTCTCTCAAGAAAGGAAAAAAGAATAAAGAGAGAGGCAAAAAGAGTGAGGGAGGGGATAAAAGGGGATGAATAGAGAGGGACACTACTATCTTTTGCCAATTCGCTCCCTTCCTTTGTGGCTAGTGCGATGGCACATTTATACTTTGTGTAATATTACAGTGGAGAATGTGCATTGTCTGCCTGGCACGACGGCCAACTACACTTAGCAAAGTGAGAGGGAGAGAGAGAGAGGGAGAATGAAGGACTGTGCACCAGCGCCGTTGTTGCCGCAGCTTTTGCCGCTTCGTATTCTTCCTTTTTTTTGCTGTTGCTGTCGTAGTTGCAGCTGCTTTTTCTGCCGCCTCCGCCGCCACTTCTGCAATTGTGCCACAATGTCGTCACTTTTTTGGTTACGACCCAGCGGCAAAAGGAAAAGAGAGAAAGAGAGATAGGAAAAGTGGGAAAACCGAATTACTGACACACTGAAGTGGTAGTGCTACAACACAAAAAAATGTTTGCCATTTTTGACAATCAAAACATACGGCACTGCTAAAAGCAAAGATGATACCCTCTTTAAATGATTAGAAACTTTTGGCATTACTGCACTCGAAAAAAAGGTCGTGTGCCAATAACACAGTGACCCCTTATAGCCACAGTGAGTGAGTATGCCACAGCTCAAATGAGTGCTTCTCGGCCAATGACATTGCTTGAAACAAAAATACAGCCCTCAAAGCTAAAAACGCCAGATTAGGTTTTTGGCCTTTTCTAAATCAAATAAACAGCTTTTTGCATTTTTTGCTGTTGTTTGAGTTTGAGTAAAATTACTCAATCTTGTCAAACAGACCTTTGGCAAGGAGGAAAACAAGTAAAATAGCACCAGCAGGAGTGTGCGGGGCACTTGTAAAATTGATTGTCTTGTTTTGTGCTCTGTTTTACAATTGCCGTTTTATTGACTGTCCGTGCATTGCCATTAAGTAGCTTCTTCATTTTGCTCTTGCTCTTTTTCTTGCTTTTTCTCACCGTCATTGCACACATACTCTCTCTCCCTCTCTCACTCACAAGTACAAACAGAGTACTACTTTAGCGCGGATAGTGCGGGACTAAGCTCTTCTGGTCAACACACTCAGCTGAAATTGCTGTTGTTGCTGTTTCAATTGCTGCCACTGCCGCTGCCGCCCCCGTTTGCAGTGCCAATTTTAATTGAACAAAAAAAGTGAAATCCATTTAAAAGCAAGCAATTGAAAAAGAGTAAATAGTGAGATGATTGAAGCATTACGGGGCTGCCGTCGATGACGCTGAAAAGAGATGTTAGATGTGAGTGGAAATTGCACTTGCCTCACTGATTATCTAATCATAAGTAATGCTGGACAATCAAAGTAGTCTAAATATCCAAATTACTTGACCTTACTTTGTAGTACGCTGAATAATGTGTCACCATTTTTTATTGTTGTTTTTTGAAACGATCTTGAAAGTCCAAAGGCGTTTTGTGGCACTTTTAAATCATTAAAAAAGTTCAATCGGCCCTTTACTGGCATAAGACTTTCTGACGTGTTACTCATCTTCAATTGGAGAGATTCAAATTATCTGCATAAAAACTTTATCTGATCAAAATCTTTTTCCACTTTTCACCTAATTTGGCTTCCCAATGGCCACTTAGGTGCATTTAGGCACAAATCAATTAAAAATTGCAAATTTTTGTTAATTTTAAAAAAAGAATGTTTTGAAACTTTTAACAAGTAGATAACATTTTATAAATTAAGTTAATGAATTTAAAAGCATGTTTTTAATTTAAAAACCAACGACAATGAGCAGGTAATTTAATTTTTAGTTTTAAGAGAAAAAGAAGCTGGATTGACTATTTCCACTCATACCGCTCAAGCGAAATTTTGAACTTCAGCCATTTTGTTTTGGCCTGGATATAAAAGTTTATGCAATATATTTGAATTCTCTCTTCGGAAATGAAAAGATGAGGTTATAAACGTTCAGAAAAGTCTTTACTCAATAACAGGCAGCAGCTGTAACTATTTTTAATGAGGTGGTGAAAAGTGCCTAAACGGCCATTTTGGAACTTTTAAGATCGATTATCTCAAAAACTAGACAATCAGATCAAAAAATGGTTGACACCATTGGATTCAGCGTACTCGAATTAGTAAAGGTCAGTTTAAACATCTTAGGAATATTTGGCCTGTCGACCAGTGTTATCTAATCATAAGTAATGCAGGACAGCACACACAAACATACACACATTACCAGCATCACTTATTTTGTACTGCTAAAAATTATGCTCTGTTTGATTTGTGTGTGTTTTTTCACAAGGAACGAAAAACGGAAACGAGTTTTATTGCTGGAAAATTTTAAAAAGAAAAAACGGTCGCAATCGGCACCTTTTGACTGGTCCATTGACAGGAATTCAGACAGTGTCCTAGCATCAACATCAATTGGCGGCTCACTTATCGTGCCTGCTCACTATCATGTCCAGACACACGCACACGCTAGGACGTTGAAGCAAAGTTCGGGACGCCTAGTTTGGGACAGACTCGTTAGAGAAGTGGAGTTAGTTATAACGGTGAGTGTGTCTAAAAGGGAATTAGTTAGTTAGTTTGTCTGCGTGTCTGTCAGTGAGCTCATTGTGCACCACTTTTTTTTCATTGCTGTTGCTGCTGCTTCTGCTGCTGCTGCTAGTCTATCCCTCTCGCCTTTTGCTTTTTCTGGCAGTGAAAGCAGCTTGCAAAAAAGCAGTTCAACCGATACCGAATTATTTTCTTCTTTTTCTCTCCAACACTTTTAGTGTATCTGGCCGTGGCCACTGACACTCATAGCCTAAACTACCCAGTTTTTCTCTTTCTCTTTCTTCTTCTTCTTCTTCTTCTTTTCCTTCTTCTCCATATGAAGCTCAGTGGCCTGTGTAGACAACCCTGTGTCTCTGGAAACACTTTCTTCTCGGTGTCTGCCGAACACATGCCGCATTGCTAAACAGGCAGTTTGGCGGGAAACACATGCCGAGAAAAACACCAGTTTGAAAAGTGTTTTTCATTGCAGCTGCAAACATTAGATGCCAACAATGATGTTGTGCTATTGGTTGAATGCGGTTTACCGTTGCGTTTTCCTTCACAATTTTAACTTTTGACTCAATTTTTCTATTGTTTAAAATGTGCACTCACACCATTGGATAGACAAACAAATTTTTTGTTGTCAGCTAACAAAGGCCTAACTTCAACCACCACTGGAAACCACTGCAAAATGCACTCATTTACTTGTTTTTGTTTTTATGATCACTTTTTCTGACCTGATCTCCGCTTTTCGGTTTTCGCTTTCCGCAACAACCTTCTTTCTGGTTTTCTCTCCACTTTCCACCACCGTTTCGTCTCACTTATTTGTTAGCATTTTTTCCAACTCTAATTAGTGGCTAATTACCGGGCAGCAATGGCCTTCACCGAGTGCCAATTAATTCATTACCTAATTAGTGTTTGCTTGTCGAGTTCATTGAGCGCTCAGTGTTGACAAGCACTCTCTCTCTCTTTTTCTCTCTATCTCCCAGAGTTTCATCTTTCAGCCTCTTCTCAGCCTCTTCACTCGAAAGACTTTTTTTTCGGTCAAGCGGTCGGACCGAGCAACTTGCCGGTGCACTGTTTCAGCGGTTTTCTATTTCAGCTGTCGTGCTCATCATCTATTTGCCAGTGCAAAACACAAGACAAGACAAGACAAAACAACACTCAACATACGGCATGCCTGTCAGCAGTGTTTCGGTCAGCCAGCAAATGACACACACACACACACTCACACACATACACTGGTCAAACAGCAAAACCAAACCAAGTTAAACTGAATTCATCTGAAGCAGCAACACTGTTTCATTTTGTCTGTTTTCTTTCTCTTTTCTCTCGCTCTTTCTCGTTCTCTCTCTCTTTTTATCGGCGACAGTGGTGTCTATGTCATTTGACAATTAAAGTCAACACTGCGGTTCAGCAGCAGCAGCAGCGGCGGCAGCAGTTAGTGAGCTGCAGTACGACTGCAGAGACGACGGCACTCTGCCTTCTGACTGCAGTCAGGGCAGTCGTCTGCTCCACTTCCACCACCGGTGACCACCACACACTCACACACTGCAGAACAGAACTTCACTGCACTGCATTGCACACATTCACACACCAACAACAGCAGCAGCAACAGCAACAGCAACACTGAGAATTAAATCCGTTTTTCTTTTCTTTGATTTTTCTCTTTTCCCTGTTCTGTTTACCATTTACCGATTTTTTTGCTGTTGCTAGTATTGTCGATATCTGTTGCCTGATAAAGTGCTCGCTTACCTGATGGCAGTAGAGAATTCTCATCTAATGTGCCGCCACACTGTGCACAGTGCTCTTCTTTTTTTGTGTTCAGTGTTTTTTCCTTCTGTTTTGAAGATTTCCTCTGTGCCATTTACTTTTTTCTGTGCGCCATGTTCAATGTCACACGCCTAATGACGGTTTGATTAGTCTAAAGAGGAAGGACTAATTCAATCAAGTGCAAAGTGCTGTCGGCGACAGTCGGCATTAGCATTGCTTGCGCCGCTGAGGGGAATCAGCTGCTTCCATCAATCAGACACATTATTTGTTGCCGTGTGTAGAGCACTGCCGTCTTCAGTTCATTTACCAGCCTCTTTTTTAAATAAGTCTCATCTGCGGAAGAGTGAAAGTGTGGTGTGTGAGTGTGCTGCCGAGCACAGTAGGCAAAGAAAGCAGCCGGCAGTGCTAATTGGGTTTTCAGTCGGCACTTTTTGTTGCCGCCACTGTTGCTGATGAGCTTGTGATCCACTCTGCCAGTTTGCCGCTGTTCTCTAGCAACACTGTATTATTTACCTGGCAACCTTATTTGCTTAATCGACCATCTTTTTTGCTCACCCGATTTTTTGTGTGTGTCAATTATTTTGCTCTACTTTTATTTTAATGATTATCAACAAACGAACAACTAACTGAATTTATTTAATTTTAATTTTTTTTATGGAAACTGTAGTTAATAAGTTACACTAAACTACTGTTTTGAATTTTCAAAAAGTGCCTCAAACTGTATTAATTGCTTACAATCAGTGCCCAATTTAAACATTTATTTTTTATTATGGTTTTTATAGCAATGATTTAGTTTTACCGATATATTTTTTATAACACTGACTCATTACCACTTTCATTTTAATTTTCGCGTTAAAATTTGAGTTTATAAAATGTTTTCTTTTAATCGTTCATTTATTATTTTTTGGTTTTTCCCATCACTCAATTTGTCAACGCGCATTACTTCCTTTTTATCAACAACCTAAATACATTTTGCATTTTGGTCGCACATATGTCTAACTGAGAAAGAAAAAAGTGTATGAGAAAGTCAAGATTAGTGATGAAAAGCACGCACTAAAAGCAATATGAAAGTAAAAGTAGAAAAAGAGCAATCAACTAGCTGTCTGTTTTCCGGACAAAGTTGATCAAACCGGTGAGAAAGGAACGGAAAGAACGTGAAAGTGGGTGAATGTCACCATTGCTTTCTCACTTACCGTCTTCTTAGTAGCTTTTAGACAGCCACTTCCATTGGCATCATAATCAATGACTGAAACCATTTCAGCAGTGAGCTTCATCAAAAAGAGAGTGCCGTTTAAATATTCCCGTTTTTTGTTGTTTTTTCCACTCAATCTGCTTCTATGCTTAGTTTTAAGTAATGCAACCCCCGCCATTTTGCGATTACCTGCATTTGTCTGTAAAACAGCACAGAAGAAGCATCGTTTGTTAAAACCAAGTTTTAAAAATTTTTTAAAATGTACAAGCAAGCAAATATAAAACACATTTAAGCAATCTGTTTTAATAGTTAAAATTTATAAATTTGACCAAATTAAACAAAAATGTTTTGTTTTTGTTGTTCTACAACTGGCCTAAAAACAACTGAATTGACAATGATTAGGCAAACGTTGTGATAAGGTAAGTTAGCTGTTTACCACTAAAATACCTTAGTTTTTTAAAACCATAGTTTAATAAGTGTTTTTTGTTTTTGTTTCTGTTTTTGTTTTTAAACGCGTGACTTAAAAAATGCTAAATAGAACCAAATTACACTTAATCGATTTAATTTGATTAACCAGAAAGCGGTAATGACAAAATTTTATACAAACTGTTAGACAATTAATGAAAAAGTTTTAATATAGCAATTTTAAATAAAAAGCCGATTACTGTTGAAATTAAATTTTGCATAACAAAATACTGTTATTTTGCCAAATGTTACAATTTTAATAAATTTGGATTTTGCAAATTTAAAACTTGTTTCAAAACTTAGCAAAACCAAACCATTTCAAAAATAAATTTTTTAAACAAAAAACTGTTTTTAAAATAGAGCTTTATAAAAACAAAATATTTAACTTTAACACAATTATAAAAATTATTTTTTTTATATTTAATTTTTGCATGCAATATGTTCTTTTACTCAACATAAAACATTATCTCTAGTAAAAAATGTGTAAGGTAAAAAAAGTAATTTCGACATATATCATTTTTTGTCAAGTATGACAATTTATAATTCATTATCAAAATGCCAAACTTGAATTGAAACTTAATTTGCAATCGCATTAAGAGTAACTGAGTTCTATTGTGCCAAATGCAGTGGTACTTTCTGAAAACTAAATACTGAAGCTGCATAACAAATGCATTGCAGTAAAGCATTCAACTGCCATTGTGTCCTTTCAGTTGTAGTACACCTTTAGTACCTTTGTACAGTTTGTGTTTGTCGGCCACCATTGCCACTTTTTGCATTAGTTGTTCATTTAAAAGTTAACTGTTTTTTTGCATTTAAAAACGTATCAGTTGATCAGCTATTCAACTACAAAATATTTTTTTAATTTTTATTAGCGTTTAACAAAAGGTACTTTTATGTAACTTTCCAAACTAAAATTTGGGTTAACAAAAAAACTTAAAATTTTTTTGCAATAATGTTTTTTACTTAAAACAATTAAACGTTTAAATTTTTTGTCAGTTGTGTTACTTTTTATATTATGGTCAGTCATATATTGCCAAAAGCTGTTGTTTTTAAAATGATTGGATTTTATGTTTAAAAACATGTGTTCTGCTTTTTTTTGCTAGGCTAGTTTTGTCAGAATTCTGTTTTTATTTAAAATTCTAACACAAATATTGCAACAACATTTAACCGAAAAATGAAAAACTGTCAGCTCAATAAAACAGTTGAGCCCAGGTTTTGTTTCCAAACATGTGTCTTAGTATGTCTGACTGAGTGTCAGTTGTGTTTTAAAAAATAACTTGCACACAACTTATCCTGGATAACTCTGACATTTTCCAGGTTAGATTGCTGTTTTTTTTGTATTGTGTCATGCTGTTCAGGTTGTAAGCTTTTACTTTTATGTTTTTTAACTGACTGTTAATTCGCAAACAGTTTTTAAACAAAAAACGTTTTAAAACTGTTAAAAAATAACAGTTTAAAAAATTAATGCAAAAATAATTAAAACGTAACAAAAACAATTTTTTAAAACTTAGAAATTAAAATTAATTTAATGAAATAATTTTTGATTCTGTTTTTATTATTTTATATGTAAACAAAGATTAAACACTATCAACTTTAAATATAAAACAATTAAATTTATAACGCTAAACATTAACATTTTATATATGACAAACATTTAAACAATTTTGGTCACCTAACAAAAAAGTTTTTTAAATATAATTATTTTTTAAGTATTAAAAAACGAGACACTTTTTAATGCATTTTATTTTTAGAAATTAGGTTCAA
Organism: Tyrophagus putrescentiae; assembly: GCA_024499935.1. Classification (NCBI taxonomy): domain Eukaryota; kingdom Metazoa; phylum Arthropoda; class Arachnida; order Sarcoptiformes; family Acaridae; genus Tyrophagus; species Tyrophagus putrescentiae. The sequence goes on from JAMZRA010000005.1 coordinate 9,881,235, forward strand.
TTTTAATTAAAAATTAATGATGTTAAGCAAAATTTATGTTGTTTTAAACTAGTATTTTAACATTTTTTTGCAGTCGCACAAATAGTACAGTTTTTAAAATATTTATTTTTTTGTAAACATTGTTGTTTACCTAATAAAAAATATCATTATCATAAAAAATCAACAATCAAATTTTTTTCTTGATCAAATCAATTTTATTTTTTACTTTAAAAAATATAAAACTAAGATAAAACATGTGGTTAGTCAACTGTTTCTATTTGTAGCGCAGCTCACTCACTATTAAACAGTCACCTCAATCGATTGACCATAATGAAAGATAATATTCAAGCAGTCAAAAAATTATTTTCTACATTTCTATTGGTAAATTGTCAATACCGTTCAAGTGGTTTTGAGTGTGCAAAGCAGCAGTTAAGTTACTTCAGTCATTTTTTTCATCGTTATTATCATCATAATAATCACACAAATGTACTCTATTAACAGTTTTAGTGTTTCTTGCACGTTTTTAACAGCAAAAATTGTCTGACAATTGATTGTTTTGCCATTAAATTGTTTTCAATTCAATTGGTAAGTTGTAAACCTAATTAGTAAATGCCACAACACGTCTAACACGCAGGCAAACATTTTTTGTGTTGACAAAAAAGTCAGGATAAAAGTACTTTTAGCATTTGAACAGTAGTCACCAATCAAATATATTTTATTTTTATTTTCTCGTTCATTTATGTTCTTACTAAAACGCAACTTTGGTGTTTTAGTTTTTTGTCTGATCCTATTTACTAGAGTAGCAACATCAGGGTTTGAAACTACTGTCAACAAAATATATTTTTTAGAAATGAAACTTTTTAACTGGGAAAACTTGACGATGAAGGTTAAAGTGATAGCAATGCTTAGTGTTGCTTTACTGTTTTAAAAAGTGATACCAGTAAATTAATTACTTTTTTATGGCAACCTATTTGCAGGAAGTAACAGAAAAAATAGTATCTGGATAAGTTTACAAACAAACTCTACCAGTTCTGGATTATTTTAGCAATTTGGATACTTTGTGCTGTTGCTGTCTTTGTTGCAATTGCCCAAACTGACAGTGTAGCTCATCCACCATTAACCATACTTTTTTAATAGCAGTTTTAATTAAATGTTTGCTTTAACTTGAAAAACTTTTGCCTATATATTTTTAGATGTTTTATTACAATAAGTTTTTGTTTAATTAGAAATTAAGTAGAAAAACTATAACAACCGTTTTTACTTATTTTTTTGTGTTATACTATTTGCAAAACACACAATGACAAGTCTCAGAAAAAGTATTTTTAACAATTCAGTCTACAATCGTGAACTTTTTTTAATGTTTTTTATGCGTTTAAAAATGCAGTAAAACATTCAAAGTAGCTTAACAAAAACGATTGAGATATGTTGATTTGGTAATATTGACTGACAGGAACAGAAATAAATCAATAAAAGGGGCAACATTATAATATTATTTCAATCGATTTTAATCAAACGCAGCAACCAAGGCAAACAAGTTTGAACCTGAGTTTTTGCTAACTAAATAAATTGTTCAAAAATGATCGTCATTAAATTGACTTAAACATCAAAATTAACTGACAATTGAGTAAGCTAACTGCAATAAGTAACAAAAGTCAAGTGTGTTAAAGATAATTATGTGTTTGTCTACTGCACTCTTATTGTATTATCATTAGCGTGTATCATGCACTAAATTCAATTGTACAACAAAATGTTTGCCAAAAAACAATTATTTGTTTTTATGTTGTTTCGTTTTTCTTTTTTTAATTTACCTGCGTAAATCAATGAAAACATTCACATGGTTATTAGCTCAGTGCAATTTGTTTGATAGAAATACAATAAAAAAAATTTGCAAAAAACAGAAATGACAGCAACAACGCAAAAACAAAAACAGAGACAAAAACAAAGGCAGTGAATCGAACGAGCTTAGGGTTTTCTGTTAATATTGTAATTGATAATCAGCTTCATTATTGTTTTGGGCAATTGCAGACGCATTTGAAGAACGAGTGAGCAAAAAGGGAAGAAAACGGAGTTCCTCAAACAGTTAGATGGTGCTCTAGGTAGCTGACAACAACAGCAGAAAACAGCATAACCTGCTACGCTCTATTAGTCGTCTGCACTGTGTGTATGTGCGCATTTGTTTGCTGTTGTTGTGCCTGAGAACAGTACTCAACAGCAACCTTGCTCTCCCACCATCCCTTTTCAGCTCACCGGCAATCGATATCGACGACGACGGACGATCGATTGAAGAAACGGTTCTTCAGTTGAGAAGATTGTGCTGTGGTGTAAACTCCGTCGTCTACTCAACCGCTTTCAAACAGCAGCAGCAACTATGCACAAGGAGCAGCAGCAACAGTGCAAACATTGGCAGCAGCAGCAACGGCAGCAGCAGCAGTAGTCACAATGGATCGATTTCAAGATCGAGCAACAAAGTACTTTCGTTCTGCCACTGTCAAGTGGTGGTGGAACAGTTCAACCACTCCTCCGCCGGACGACTCGGCGGACGAGAGTGCGACGACGATTGGCCTGCTCGGCCTCGAATCGTCGCCAGCCACAGATCACAGCTCATCAACGACGGCGGCGGAGACGACAAATGCTCGTCGAGCTCAATTTGAGCAGTTTTTAGAGCAGTCGAGCAATGTTGGCGCAGTAGCCGGCGGCGGCAGTTACGGAGGACGACAACAGCAGCAGCAGCAGTTGACCGAGCAACAGCAACAGCACCAGCGTCGTCTGCAGCAGCACTCCGCCTCGACCACTGCCCTCGCCAGTGGTCACTTTTCAGTGTGCAGCAGTCTGAGCCAGTCACAGGCAGCCATCACACCGGAGCCAATGTCCTCCTCGCACCAGGACGACTTCAGTGGGTCATTTTTTGGTCACCACCAACACCACCAACTTCAGCAACAGTCACAACAGCACCCACAACCGCAGCTTTATCAACAGCAACAACAGCATCAGCAATTGCATCATTCAGCCAATGCATTAGCCAGCAACAGCAGCAACAACAGCAACAACACCGGAGTTTACCTGAGCGCCAACCAGCACTCATCCCGATCCCCGGTAAACACTACCGCCGGTCAGTGTTCTCCTAACCGAACCGCCAGTCATCAGCATGGCTCTTTGTCCTCATACTCAGAAGGAGGCGGCGGTAGTGGTGGTGTCTTTGATGCAAGTTACAATGCTGCAGAACTCCTTCTGGCAGACCATACTACTAGTCCACCGGAACCACCGCCCCGACGACAACACCACCACCAGCATCACCATGGCCAGCAACAGCCTCGCTCTGCGCAAGATCAGCCTGGATCAACAGCATATCATCGGAAGCGAAGCCACCATCGACGGCCTCACCGACGGCGATCCTCCAAAACTGACATCACTGATATTCAGCAGCATTCCGCACTGGAAGATCAGTTTCAGCCTCACCACTACAGTGCCGGCCTGGGCCAGCAACAACAACATCAGCAGCACTTACACCAAACATATGAATCCAATGCCGGCGTCACACTAATGGGACAGAACACTGCTGAGGCGATGCTGGCAGAGAGAGCTGCCCATGCCGTGCAGATGGCACTGGAGCTAGAGCACGGAGGTGGTGGTGGTGGTAGTGGCCATCACCCTCGCACGCTCACCAATCGACCGGTCATTGAGGAGCAGCACTACCTGCCCACCGGAACTGTTGAATTGCAACTGCAGTCTGTTGGACAGCAGCAGCAACAACAATCAGTGTCAGGTGAAATGGCCACTGGTGCTGCTGCTTACTACGGCCGAAGCGGAGTGCGCTCTTCGGGAAAAACGCCACAGCTGCGCCCGCAGCACTCCCGCCAGTACAGCATCGACCATGATGACTTTGAGGAGGAGGAGGCGGCGCTGTTTCACGGGCTGGCCGAAGACGAACTGCTACCACCGGAGCTTGAGCTGGAGGGCTGCCACCATCACGAGGAGGTGGTGGACGCCGAGGGCGAGGAGGAGGAGGATCGGCGGCTGGCACTGCGCCGAAAGATGTACTCCAAGCAGATCTTCGGGCACGTGAACATGGACGGCTATGCGAGTCGATTCGGCCAGTACCGGCCCTATCTGCACAACTACGGCAGCCGCCGGAGGTACCGCCCCCGCCCGCCCAACATTGAACGCTCCAACACTGAGCCTGCTTCGCAGACGCTTCAGCCCTTCAGCCTGCTCTCGCCCTCAGTGTCGCCTCATGGCGGCGGTGGAATGGCCGGCGGTGGCGGCGCGGGCGGCGGCTTTCAGCCAGGCGACTGTCTGGGAAATCCGGCCATGGCCAACTACGGCAACTCCTCCTCCGCCTCCTCGCTGCTGCTGATGATGATGAACTCGCAGCACCACCTGGCGGCCGGATCACAGGGATCACATACGCCCACTTCAGCACAAGCTGCTGCTGCTTCTGGTGGAGCACTGGGCTACGGCTCATACGGCGCCCCACCGCATGGTCACCATTCTAGTGGGCACCACTTTGGGCAGGCGGACTACGCCAATGGGAGCACCAGCAGCATCAGCAGCACCAGCACCGGCGTCAGCATGCACCTCCATCCGCAGTCGGCTGCAGGCCCTGCTGCCCTCTCCTCACGTCTTCTTCCGCAGCAGCCAAACTGTCGCAGGTGGGCACCCGCGGCCGGTACATCTTCTCCTCGCAGTCAGTGGACGAGTGCAGCACCGGTCTCGGAGAGGCTGACCTGGTGGCCATGATGAACCGCAGCTCACTCAATGATTGTGATAATCTCCCGGGGACGCTCAAGTCGACCTACATTGCCGGCTATGAACGAGGTGGGGAAGGTGGTGGTGGTGGTGGAAGTTCGGCTGGCAACACTGCAGCCACCTCCTCTTCAAATACTCCCGCATCTCACCACTCGAAACGGCAGGCCTTTGGGCAGTCTTCCTATTCCATTGACGTGCCTGATCGCGTCAGCCTGTACGTGCCGGAGACGTGCGCCTCCACCTCACCTTCAATGCCCTTGAACCCCTCTGCCTACAATTTCGACAATCGCCGTCTGTCGCCCGTTTACGGAGTGGATGGCATGCTGCTTGCTGGGGTTGCAGGTCGACCAGGCAGCGGCGGCAGCGGTGGGTGCAACACCTTTGGCCGACGCTCCAATCGAGCCGGTGGTAGTGGTCGTTTCAGCAAACAGCTCAGTCTGACCAATGCTGCTGCTGCCGCCGGTTCTCACTCCTGTTCTCCGGTGGAGAAAACCGACGAGGCGACGGCTGACATTGAGCTGTACTGCCCGGTCACCGGCTCCCCTTACATCAGTCAAGGAAGCAGCAACAGTGGTGGTGGTGGTGGTGGGACGAGCGCCGCCACGGGCAGCAGTGCCCACCGCCTGCAACGAGTCTCTCGACGCCGCCTGCCGACCATCAAATCACTGCCGCTGATCACTGATCCGCTGGCCGAGCCGGCCGACTCGGCGACGTCCTCACCCTCAAACTCCTACTCCTACTACGTGTCGCAGCTGTCCGCCAACACCAGTCCCAATCACAGCTACGTGAACATTGCTCAGCAGCAGCAGCATCAACAGCATCAGCATCAACAACATCACAACACCAACAGCAGCACATCACCAACATCATCAACAACAACAACAGCAACAACAACACTGCTCTCCAGCGACAGGCGCCCGACACTACTCATCAGCCGTTTACGGCAGCTCTCACTCGCCCGTTCCTCCCCATCACCCTGGCTCTGCCAGTCCTTCCGTGACACAGTACAACCAAACGGGAGCAGCAGCAACAACTGCCCTAGCAGTGCCTCACTCCGCCTGACGCACTCCTTTGGCTCCAGCACTGAGCTGTCTACAGCCTCAGTCGATCACCAGCAGGTGGTGGTGGTGGCAGAAATAGTAGCCCGATAAACACCACCGCCGCCGCCGCCGCCGCCGCCGCCACCCACAACAGCAGGAGGGGGCGCTGCCGCCCACTGCCACCAGTCACACCTGGCGGCGCCACCCGGCGTGGCCACCTCCGCTCAGGGCGGCAGAGACCGCCACTCGTTGTCCTCCTCCTCCTCCTACCGCCTGCATGACATGCACAAGCAGTATTCGCTCGACCATGCCGACCTCTCGCGGCACACGCCGCTCTACGCCGATCTGTCAGAGGAGCTGCTCATGATGCAACAGCGACAGCAACCTCAGCTCCAACACGGCACTCTCACTGCAGCTACTGATACTGAGCAAACACAGACAAATCGCAGCCTGGGCCGTCACTCCTCCTGGCGAAACCGAACGCCGGAAACGATGGCTCATTTGAGTGCCGCCTCTGCTGTTTCTCCCTCCTCTTGGTCACCTAAATCGAGTCCTAAAAACAGCAACCACCACCACAGCAATGCCAACGCCAACAATAGCAACAGCAGCAACAAATCTCCGCAATTTGCCCGCCACTCTCCACAGTCTGCCAACTACCTGCGTCGACTTCCACTGCCCAGCTCTAATTACCTTTGGAGGTCAATATGATAACCCATATGATACATTCACACTTCTGTCTCTCACGCCCTTTAGCATACACAAACAAACCAACACGCACCTTTTTCCCACAACACTGACACAAAACTCTTCACACAACCACACATCACTCTACTCAGTCCGAGGCTCAATTTCAGGTTTTCAACTGTTTAACACCTCTTTCTTTTTTTTGTTTTGCAGAAAATCGACCAGTTTTGAGGAGCCAGCTGCCGGCGCATCATCAGGAGCCCATTCAGGAGCGATCACGCCGCCGCCGCCGTCGAGTGACACTGACGACGTCTACGGCGGGCACTCCTCCTCCTATCGAGATGAGTACTCCTCGGCCATTGGAGCGCCCTCTGTCACCGGGGCCTCACATTCGTCGGGTGCCTCGCCAAGTCACGCCCCCTACGATCCGCTGCTCAAGTTTGCCGTGGACATCAAGGAGGACCTGGAACCGGAGGACATGCAGGACTACCGCGTTGGCGGCTACCATCCGATCAGCATGTTTGATGTTCTCTGCGGCCGCTACTCCATCATTCTCAAACTCGGCTGGGGCCACTTTTCCACCGTTTGGCTGAGTTGGGATTTGAAGTAAGTGTTTGTAGTTGTTTAGTCTTTTTTTATTTAAATAACACACATGTTACAACTTGATATTTTAGAACGGAAAAGTACGTCGCCATTAAAGTGGTAAAAAGTGCCGAGCAGTACAAGGAAGCAGCTGAAGATGAAATTAAGATTCTGAAACATGTAAGTGTTTTCACTACATGTGCAGTGTTTACTTTAAGTTTTTTAATAAAAAAAATTTTTGTTTAGGCTCGTTTTGCTGACGCAAATGATGCTAACTGCTATCGAGTGGTCACATTGCTGGACAATTTTACTATTCAAGGCATCAACGGACTACGTATGTTTATAATACTACCACATTGTTGTAATATGCTAAAGTTTTAATTTTGAATTATTAGATGTTTGCATGGTGTTTGAAGTACTCGGTCACAACTTGCTAAAATTAATTATCAAGTCAAACTACCGAGGAATTCCACTGGAAAATGTTCAAACAATTATCCGACAGGTATAAACGCTTAAAATTTCAATTAACAAAAGCATTTATGTAATTAAATTTATTGTTTGTAGGTCCTTGAAGGGCTAGACTACTTGCATCGAAAGTGTGGCATCATTCACACTGACATAAAACCGGAAAATGTACTTTTAATTGTCAGCAATGAAATTGCCCAAAAATTGGCATTTAAAGCCTTCTACATGGTACATCGAAAAATTCCTTTGCCAGTCGTTTTCAAGTCGAATGCCTCTACACAACAGTTTGGTATGCGGTAACATGAAAAATTGAAACTTGCTTTACGACAATATTGTTTGCCTTAACAGATTTGCAGCGTATTCGCCACAATAAACGGCAGAAGAAGAAGAACAAAAAGAAGCTGATGAAGCAGCAATCGACGCCAGTCAGATCAGAGGAGGGTGATGAGGTGCCGGCTGAAGCGGTGGGTGAGAACTCTGCCGTGTCAACGCCCACCACGCCCTCTGGCTCGGTTGGCTCCAATGTCAGTCTCGAGTCGGAGGACACTAAGCTGTTTGAGGGGACGCCATATCCTAGCTATGTGGTGGATATTCTCAACTCGGGTGAATATCTGCTGCAGAACCAGTACAAAAAGTTTCCCGACCCTACGTTTGATGTATGCGATGCTCAAGTGAAGATTGGCGATCTGGGCAATGCTTGCTGGGTGGTAAGTGCCTTGGTTGTTGCTGCTGAAAATGTTATCATGCGAATTTTAACTTTTGTCCTTTCTTTCTTAATAGAATAAACACTTTTGTGAAGACATTCAAACCCGACAGTATCGCTCTCCCGAAGTGATTATTGGCGCCGGTTATGACACCTCGGCAGACATTTGGTCAGTGGCCTGTCTGGCCTACGAGCTGGCTACTGGCGACTACCTTTTTGATCCAAAGAAAAGTAAAACTTTTTCACGTGATGAAGACCACCTGGCGCGCATAATTGAACTGCTCGGGCCGATTCCGCTGCCGCTCATACTCAATGGGAAGTTCTCAAAGAAGTATTTTACTCATTCAGGTACTCGTTCACCTACACAATCACTTAATTTGTGCGTTTGTTATTGACTTTTGTTTTCATTTTTTCAGGCGACCTGCGACTGCAAGTGGAGCGCTACAGTCTCTTTCAGCTGCTCACTGAACGCCAGAACTGGCCCTCTCGCATTGCCAAGCTCTTTGGCGACTTTATGCTGATGATGCTAAACAGTGATCCGAGTCGACGGGCCACCGCCGCCGAGTGTCTTCAGCACCCCTTTATGCGTGAAACATTTGACTTTAGTGAACTGCAGAACCGCTACGAGCGTGAGAGTTACTACAGTCGTAGTTCCAGCTATCAAAGCTCAGCCAGTGAGGCCGAAAAAGAACATCATGAACATGGTCGCGAAAAACAGTAGCAAAACTTTGCCTTTGCGTTCAACTTTCTCTGATGTGTTCACTAGATCACATTTTAACTTACTGAAAAAGGTTGATCAGAAATACTTCTGTGCATTTGCTCCAGAAACCCCTCTCTCCTTTTTCTACTGTTGCTTCACAACATCCCATTTTCTAGTCGTCTAAAAAATTGTTGTTTAAATTCACTAGCACAACATGCAATTCACTCACTTTTTACACTTTTACCTTTTTTTGTTCCTTTTTTCGTTAGTTCCAGTTTAAAACAACTGAGCACACTGAGCACTACTGTCAAGTCATTAGTACAAAAACACACACATTTTCTCACTCAATCAACCAGAGAGCATCTGTGGGCAGTTGTGCAGTTTGCAACCGCCAACTGACCATCACCTGATTGCCCCTTACTACGTAGTTTTTTCTTTCTGTCCTTACTTTGTCCTTACAGTCGTTGCCGAACTCTACTACCCCTTACAACACTAACTACAATTTGTGATACCTTCTCCTTTTCCCTCACCTCCTCCTTTGATAACCCTGTAACTTGCCCAGAATCTGTCTCCCTTAAATGCGTTGGCGCTGCAACTTTTGGTAGGCACTGTGTCACCGGTCACTGTTGTGCCTTGTGGCCCCCCAATCACCACCACTACTACCACCACCTAACCTGACAACGGCTACTCCCACTTACTACTACCACAGTCCACTTTGATTCACTTTTTTCTCTCTCTCTCTCTCTCCTTTTCCTCTCTCTCTCTTTCTCTTTACTTTATTCATTCTCCCTTTTCCCTTTTCCCTTTTTTCCTACTAGACGTTTTGCCTACTTTTGTTATTACCACCCTAACACTAACACCCCTACTTTTACCAGTTGGACAGACAAAACCGATACACACCAGTACTCTACTCGTGGTCACAAATACATACCGCATACATACTCAAGCAAGCACTTCTGTAAACACAAACACCCACATCCAACCACACACTCACTCACACTCACATGCCAGAAAATGCTGTGCTGTTGATCAGTGCAGATGTTTGAGCCACAGTGCGATCGTATACTTTTCACCCGTACATGTGTGTGATCAGACAGCTTCGAGTAGTGATTATGCTGTGAACTTATTAAATTGCACTTTTATCAAAAGCCTACTGCAGGCAGTCTCCCCAAATATCAGGCCAACAGTTACACTTGCACACGCTGTACGACGCAATGTATTTCATTCTTTTCAACACCATATAACAACACCAATTAGCATTTATTTATTTAAAAATTATTAATAAATGAAAAACTATTCTCTTTGCAAACATTTCAATTTATGTTTACAAATTAATATAACTATTGCTATTTTATTGAAAGTTAAGTATGTTATAATAGTTTTAAAAAAATGATTGAGAATAAAGGTAAATTGAGTTCAGTGTACGGCGACAACCAATCAATCATCAACTTCCTCCTGTTTGATTATTTTGAGTGCGTTGTTACCGTTCATCTTATGACGCTTAAAACTGTCCACTGAAGAGGTTTTGTTTGTATTGCTTTCCTCTCCTAACAGTGGCCTTTTCAGTGATTCCTTTTCCTGCTCTTTGGCAGCATCATCGCCCCGTTTGCCGTCATCACCTGCATCTTTTAGCGGCAAGTCTAGCTGCAAGGTTGAGCTGTTCGGCACAGTGGGCGCTTCAAAACGACCATATTGATGATGATGATTATGATGATACAAAGCAGCAGAGTGGTAGTCCGCGTAATGATCAGCGGCACTGCTGGTCACTGTTGGTGTATTGCTGCTGATGTTGCCGCCACTAGGCAAACTGTAAGTGGGGCGAAAGTTTGAGTAGAAGTAGGGATTGGATGCGGCAGAGGCGGCAAACTGACGACTCCCACCACCACCACCACTGTTGATTCCAGAAGAATAATTTGCTACTGCCGGTGGGGAGCATTCATTGTCGGGAAGTGCATGGTCGTCGGCAATTACTGGTGGCACTTGAGTAGAAGAGGAAGGCGAAAGTGTTGGCAGGGCAAGAAGTCGAGTTAGAGTTCCCGGCGTACGGAGGTGTTCTCCGGGAGAGCACTGCTGCAAAAGGTGTTGCTGCTGTTGTTCACCCTGTTCATCAACACCTTTCGGCGATGTAGAGACTTCAGAGGTGGTTGCCTGCGAGAGAGGCGCTGCAGTGTAGTGGGCGGCAGTGCCTCCCATCGGAACCGAGCCAAATGTTACCGACGGGCCATATGAGTGAGCATAGGAAGAGTGGTGGGGGTGGTGATGATAGGGACTGTAGTGAACGGAGCCAGTTGAGTTGGCCGACGGCAGAAGGTACGCGGGAAGGTGATTGCTGTAGTCGGCAAAGCCCGGATCACCTCCACCTCCGGAAATGCCTCCACTGCCACTTCCGACACTGCTGCTACTGCTATTGGTGCTGCAGCTAGTGGCTACTGCAACATCTCCCAGTGATGAGTATGTTTGGCGGGGGTGATGGGCATGGTGATGATATGGCGATGAGTGGCCCTGACCGTAGCTCCCCCCACCAGTGCCCAGTGCACTACTGTACGCTCCTGAGGGCATGTAGGAAGACTGTAAGGGGGCGACACAGGCTGCTGCCGCCGCAGCTGCTGCTGCGGCTACTGCGGCCGCCGTCGAGGAGGTGGCTGACTGGTGGTGGTGGTGGTGGGCAAAGTGATGCGGGTGATGGGCATGGTGAGGTGGCAGTGTGAGGTGCATTGGGGAACCGCTGTACTGGGCCGCACTGTCTCCTGCAGTCTGCTTTCCATCGGCTGTGAGCGGTTGGTGTGATGATGATGTGCCGTAGATGTGGTGGTGGTGCGACATCGTTGCCAGACCATCGTCGTAGAGCGCACTGCCAGAGCGGTAAATGGGCGGCACTGAGGAGCCAAGAAAGCCAATTGATGAGGAGTTGGCTGACTCGCCAGTGACGCCTTCCACGCCGTTCCCACCGTAGAGCAGTGAAGAGGACCGAGGTGGGGAGGAGGATAGCAACGGTTGATCGGCTGTGCTGCTGCTGCTGCTGTTGATTCACCGGTAAAGGTGTTGATTCCCTCTCGTAGAGACAATGTCTCGTAGTGATGATGAGGCAGGCAAGAAGTGGTAGTAGTAGAGGACAAACTGCTTAAGGCTGAAGGGCCGACAGCTGATGATGCTGGGCTAGAGAAGCTTTCGGCTAAATTTTTTCCCGATGAAGACACTCTGGCCGTTAAACTGTCTGAAAGTGGCAAACTGCTAGGGTACGAACTGCCTCCGCCACCACCGCCACCCGAAGGTTTCTCCCGAATATCTTGAAAAGCTTTTGCAAAGGGATTATACTTGATTTTGAGATGTGTTACCTAGTGAAAAGTAGTAAAAAACAAAACGTTATGTGCTTTTTATGAGGTAATTACTAGAGGCACCTCAACGGCAATAAAAAGTGTGCCATAGAGGTCAAATAAGCACTGTTCATCATTATCATCACATTCTTACGTCTTCATTCTGATAGGCCGTCACGGCGATGAACTGCGTCTCCGGGAAAGTGCAGCTGACGATCTTCTTGCTGCGTCCAAAAGAGTCCAGCGCCCGTCCAGTGGCCAGGTACTCTGCTGCACACTCGTGCAGGTACAGTCCACTGGGAACGGTACTACTGTCCTCATCAGCACCACCACCACCACCAATCGCACCAATATGAGCGTAGGGACCGGCGCCTTCTGAGCTTGACTTGAGGGCACAGAAGGCGTCGTTCAGTTTGTGCTCCAGTGTCCCACCTCCACCACCTCCTCCTCCTCCTCCTCCACCAGACTGCGAATCGATGCGGACGATGTGAATGCACGGCTGGTACTTGTGCAGCGAGTTGAGCACCACCTGTGCGTGAATAGTGTACGGCTACAAGTGGTTAGAAGGTCTGCTCTCACTACTACTCTGCTCAATGCACTTTCCTCTCCCCCTCTTTTCCCACTGATATTACCCACCACCCACTAAACCTACCTGGCCGGAGTGAATGGTGGGCTTGTTGGTGAGTTTGACCTTGGTGAAGCTGACCACCTCCTTCATCCAGTGCTGGCCAAAGTTGGGCGAGTCAGGGTGCTGGTAGAAGGTCTGCGCCGGCGGCGGCTCAGACTTGCCGCCGGTCACCCAGGCGCCGTTCAGGTACTTCCACCGGTGGCTGCCCATCTGCACGAACTCTAGCGCAATGGAGTACATTGCCTGCGGCTCCAGGCCGTCCACCTGACAGCGAATCAGGGGGAACATGCGTCTGAAGGAGCAGAAAAAGAAGGAATAACAAAAAAAGGTATATACTCAACGTCAGCCATTGTCAAATGGTTTGCAAAATAAAATTTGAACAAAAGTGCTGCTTCACATACCGTCCACTTTTGGTGACAATCATCTCATTGTTGACCTCGCAGAATCGCTTCCAGATCTCCAAGTCGAGCAGTTGAACGCTCACGGTTTTGTTGCACTTGTCCGCTGTTGAGAGTCGAGTAAACTCGTTGCTGTACGCCTCTTGCAGCATGGTCGAATGGTTTTGATAGGGTGGATTTGAGGAGTCCTGCTTGTAAAGTGACTGATGTTGTTGCTGTTGATGCCGATGTTGTGCTGTTTCTGCTGACTGACACTGATGACTGGTGTTTGTTGAGTTATTGGTGTTGTCGTCTTTAACCGATGATGCAGATGAGGCAGTGATTGGTCTCCTAACTTGATGAAGTGTTGCAAAGTTGGCTGAGGGAGATGTGGAGAGTGAGTAGTTGAGGGCACAGTCTAGTGAAAAGGACACAGGGCCGCCGGAGATGGCGCAAAAGGAAGAGCCAGAGGAATCAGGTGAGTCAGATGAAAGAAAGCACATAGCTGAAGGTACATAACTGGAGTAACTTTGCATCTCTCAACAGTGTTTTCGAAACAATTAAATAGAACGTGTGATTAAAACACAACTGCAAAAAGTGCAGCAAATGAGTGGACACAACGAATATTAAAAATGTCAAACGTCATTTTTATGGCTAAAACTTTTCAATTAAATAATTAAAAAGGGTGCAACAAAACAAATTTCAAAACGAAATTTCAAAATGTATTTGACGAATAAAACTTTTGAGAAAACGCACCAAATCACTGGTAGAATTGCTAGGTTTGAAGTAAAATTGCCAAAATACTGAATGCGATAAAAACAAAAGAAACATGCATGCGATGTGCTCTCCTTGCCGGTCAACAGCAAACTGCCCAGACTGCATCGTTTGCCAAACTTCCTTCACCTGTTGGACTCTTTCTCTCCTTCTTCTTTCTTTCTCTCTCTCTTTTTTCTTCTCCTTCTGTTTACTCAGTTAGCCAAAGCTGGTCGGCAGTGGCACATTGGCGGTGCAGTGCATCACCGCCGTCGGCAAAGCGCCCCAGCAGCAGCAGCAGCAACAAGAGGTAGCTACTGAAAGAGGAACAAGAAAAAGAAGGAAGAAGAAGGAGAAGAAGACGAAGAAAGGTGAAGAACAAAAGGTGGCCGCGGCCAGACTCATCTACTTCACCGCCTGCCAGCCTTCACCAACTACTACTACTACTACTACAGCATCAGCAGCAGTCTCATATATTCACTGTCTTTATAGAGCTAAGCTGCAGAAGAGAATGCATGGCAAACTTTGTTTGAGCCCACTCCAGCCTCCCAAGAGCAGCAATTGCAGCAGCAGCAGCAGTCATAAATCGGCATCGTCTCTTCGTCTGACCGAGTAAGTGGCCATTCGCCGTTGCCGTTGCCGCCGCTGCCGCCATCGTCGAAGACGACGAGACGACAAAAACGATGTTGCCGCCGCTGTTACTGCCGATTTGTTTGCCCAGTTTGCGCTGCGGCGCGCGAGCATTCTTCCTCTTCTTTTCCTTTTCTCTCTCTCCTTCTCTCTCACTTTCAGTCTTTCGGTGAGTTCTTTCAGGTAGACTCCCACTTGTTGCTTACTCTCTCAGGGCGTCTTTCCTCTTCAAGTCACCAACTTTAAGTCGGTAACTTCTTTTAGGCCAAAAGGCTGTGTTTAGTGTTTTTGGCACCAGGCAGAAGAAGCAGAAGAAGAATGGGAAGAAGAAGAAAAGAGAGAACTGTTGAGAGGTCATAAATCGACCGAAGTGGCTGGTGGTGGTGTTGGCGCTACTGCAACCACACACACACACACACACACACAATGAACTAAAGAAGAAGAAGACTGTGTAATACAAATGATGAGACTAATTAGCCAATAAAAAGAGCAGTGGTACTAATTAGTAGTAGTAGTGGACCGGTAGTTGTTAGAAGACACCTGTCTCTGGCCACCTTGCTCTGGCAACAACAGTGCTGGTGGCACTAAAAAGTGTGTGTGTGCTATGTGCTGATGCTTTTGCCGACTCGCTTTGTTCCCTCTTGTTTGATTGCCCAACTGTGCTGCTGCAACGATTCTTTTTCTTCGTTTTCTTTTCTTTTAGCTTTTTGCGTTTTTTTAGTTTTTTATTTAGACATGCAAATAGCCAGCAGCATTAGAGAGGAAGAGAGGGAAACACTGTCTTTGCAGCTCTACTGATGTTCGAGTGAAAACTCCTGCAAAGGTGCATTACTCAAATAGCAGCGACAGCGGTGTTTGCCGCATCTTGTGTGGCCGCAACACTTTATTGCCTTTCGTCATTTTGTCCATTTGTTTTTTCAATTCATTCAAATTGCCAACTAAAGCAAAAAATTTTTTTAAAAGTTTGAAATACTGTTCAGTTATACGGCAAAAGGAGCAAAAACACAAACATATTTAGTTTAAACTAATTTTAATAATGAAAAAACTTTTTTATAGCATTACCAAGAAATTTTAAGTCATAATCTATATTTTGCGCAGTAGAACAAACAAAAATACTGGCTGCTCAATGATGTCAAATTTATGCATTTTTTGTTTTTAAAAACAAACTTAACTGTTTTCTAAAAAATCGTACCAATTTTGTTTTTTTGCAAAAATTAAATCTGAGGTCATGGCCGCTGTTTGAACATGTTTTCCGGGCAAAACTTAAGCTAACCTTTGACACAGCTCTGAGCAAACAATCACTTATTTTTAAACTTATATGCAAGCTTTTTTGTATAAATTTGTTTCAGTTTTTATTAGATTTTACATAATAAATTTAACAATTTTAACAAAAATTGGCAGAGAGCTCAATACTAGTATTTTTTCAAAAATGCTTTAATTTACAAGCAAATTTTGAAACATTGTTGTTTTTCAGAAAGGTTAATAATGGTAGTTTAGCAAAGTACTTCAAACAAAAACGAATAAAAGACAAGACAATAGGTAGTGGCAGAAAAGCTTACCCTTTTAAACGATTTAAGCAAATGGGTCATTTGTCTGGCAGTTATTACCTTTCTAATGAATGTTTGCGTCAGGTGGCCAGTCACCCGTCGGGTTAAAGTGAAGCCAAACTACAAATTGCAGCAGACGTTGCATCAGAAATGCACATTTACACAAGAATTGCTACAAACAATAGTGAACTAGTTAAGGTTTTTGCTAATAGTTAGGTTTTTTATGAAAAGTAAAAATGATGTTTGACGTTTCTAATGAAAAGTTTTACTAGTTTTTGTAAATACAGTCTCTAAAGCAGTGTGATTGCTCAGCACATTTTCAGATTGCTAACAAACACAGTCAATTCAATTGTGATGCAAGTTAATAAGCAAACAATTGCCGACTTTTTTCTACTAGTTTTCACTTTATTCGCTTTATGCTTTGTTTTATGGATCTATTGACATGACTGATCAATGCACATGTGTAGTGCTATCAGGTTCTTTCAAAAAGCAGCAGCAGCAGTGTCGGCACTTGAAATGAAGTCATTGCGTGTGTATTAAATGAAAAAAGAAGACGCAAAAAAGAAGCAACAACAGAAAAAAATAGACCAAAACGACTCAATAGCTCATACAAACAGACCGGCACTTGAGATGTTCAGTGATTTGTCCCGGACAACAAATTAAAAGTACTAGTCGAAGGGGCTGAGAAAAAATAAAAAAAAGTTCTCTAATGATGATTAGTGCACACAAACCCTAGACAGTCAATCAATAGATCACTGGTTCCCCTTTTTTGCTTTTTTACTTCCTCTGCTAGCTCATTGTCGGCCAAATTAACTTACTCCCAAGAAGTTCCACTAACAGTGGCTTTTGCATTAGACTTTATTACCTCACCTTTTGAGAGGAAAAAAGAGAAAGAAAGTTTACCTGATTGCCATAGAACTGAACAGGTAAAATAAAAGATAGCGTTTTTCAGTACTGAAAGGCACACACACAGACACAGCAGAAAGAACAACAGAAAACAGAAAACAGAAAGCCAAGATTGTTCGTCGTTTTTTGGTAGAGTCAGCAAGAGGTGAAGCTTGCTCAGTCATACTAATGAACAATGCAAAGGCGCAAGGCGCGCGCGAGTTTGCCAGCTCCAACTCGAATTTATATTTTGTTGACTTTTCTCAGTCCCCTAAATTGTGCAGTCAGTTTGTGCACCGGCCTGGACAACACAACACAGCACACACACACATTCGTTTGAACACTGAGCAAATAAATGCGCGCAAATGAGTAATGCTGCGGCAAAACTGCAGGCAGACAAGCAGGCTTCTTTAGCCAGCAAACTTTGTGTCTTGGTGTGTTTCAGTGTGTGCAACCCCGCTCACAACCCGGTTGAGTCTAAAAGAAACCAAAGAAACCTGACAAACTAAAAAAGTAAACTTATAAAACAAAAAATACAGAAATAGACAAAAACTATTGTAGTTGTAAGGAAAACTTTATAAAAATGCTATCATGTGTCAAGAAGAAGATATTGAATTACGACAAACAGTACTGAATTTGCAAAAGTAAAAGCAATCAAATAAAAAATGACTAAGTAATCAAACGGTGCAATCGCTGTTAATTGAGACGCTATTCACTTTTCATATAAGGCAATTGCAACAACGACCAACTTGGCGCTGCATTGTCCACTAGTCTCCAGCAACAATGTCAACAATGTCAACACCGTCAAAGTTTACCTGCTTTACTGTCGCACAAAGCTTTACCGATATAAAAAAACTAAATTTACAATAAATTTTCAGCTGATTCTTCTTGTCATCTTAGTGTCAAAATTAAGCAATTGTCATCCGCTTTTAACTGTTAATATAATAAAAGTTTTAAAATTAATAAAATTGATAGCACAAATCAATTAACAACAAGCATAGTAGCTTTGATTCTAAGCAGTGGCATCTGGGTGGCCTTTCCTTTCTTCCGTCCGCACTGTCTGGCGCTACCTGATTTTTTTATATCTCTGCGCAACTTCGGCGATGCTTAACGACAGTCTTATAGTGTCACAAGTATACGCCAAAAGCTACCTGCCTTACGCACTTAATTAACTGGTAACAGACACTACTAGTGCCTATTATGCTAATTGCTCCATATCAACAGGCGGACAATTTTCATACAGGGGTACACACACATTATCGTTTTATTAGCAATTTAGATACAAACTGATGAGACAAGTCATCAGTGAAAGAGCATGCATTCAAACATGTCTGCAACAGTCAACTGCAAGCAGACAATAATTGTAGGCAGCCACTGACTAGGCAAAACTAAAACATAGGCAAATAAATAAGCCGTTCACCGTCTGACATTTATGAGGGCACTAATTGCGCCAGTGCCGATGTTGTTTCTGCTGTCCCGTTTACGACAGTCGCCACTGACATAAAGTGTTTGTGCAGTGCTTTACCACCGACAGTTGCTGACCACTTTGTCTTTGCTCAACTTCTGATGACCATTAAACATTAAACATCTTCATTGCCAATTTATTATTAACCCCATTAACTTAATTTTTATTCTCTTTTTCACATTTGAAACTTTTAATGAGCATCATCACCTGCAAAGTTAACCTCTGATTGTCTGTTTTCCGACTGCACACATTTCTAAAAACCTGCAAAAGGAGAAAAACAATGCGACAAAAAAGAGGAAAAAGAAAGCTCCCCATCTTTTCCTCAAATGTTTCAGCACACACACACACACACACATACATCCCACTGATTTTTTTCGTGAACTTTGCCCAGTTGTGCGCAGTACGTCTCTTGTTCTCTTCGTTTTCTCCTGTCTTCTTTTTCTTCTTCTTTTGCACAACATCAGTCCTTCTACTGTCGCAGCTAATTTACAATGGGAAAACTAAATGAGCATTAAACAACAGCACAGCACACACACACAGTGCACACCAGTTGAACTGAGCAAATATATTGTCGGCGGTAGTAGTGCGATGTGCAGCGGTGGCAGAGACAGAAGCGGCGGCGGCGGCGGCGGTTGCAAAGATGGCCACCGGCGGGCAAGTCGGAATTTATTTGTTTGCCCCAATACCATTGCAGAAGAGCTCGGTCTGTCTGTGTGTCCAGTCAGTGCTGCTCTTGTTGGTATTAGAAGTAGTCGACGGTGTTGGCCAACATTGAACACTGAACACTGTCCCAGACAGCGGAGGTGGCAGTGAGCACTGGGCAGAAAAAAATGGCCAAACGCTGTGCCAAATGCTGTGCACAGGTGCACATTTATGCAGTCCAGTCTCGGCTTTCAGTGATGTTCAGGCTCAACATTCACTCTTTCATCACAGTTCTTTCCAATAAAAAAAACCTTTACGAGTGTTGAGCAGCAGTTTTGCTGGTGGTGTGCTGGAGCGCAGTCTGTAGAGTAAGGCACAGGCAGATAATTCATTGCAAAAGTGATGTTTGCACTGACACGTGCAAACACTACTGGTCCATCGGTTGTGCTCCCGCACAGCAGCATCAGATAATTTGTGGTTTTGCGTCTTTGCTAACGATTCACCTGTCAGATGGGTGATTTGCGAGTTTTTACTGACGTTGTGACTTACTATTAAACTTTACATTTTCTGCAAATACTATACTTGGAAATATAATTACCCTTCTTCACCTAAATTATCGACTGATATAAATTGAATTTGACGTAGTTTAGTAGTTGGCTATAAATGTTGGTTACATCAAGGCAAATGAATGAAACTAGATTTAAATGTGTTTTAGTGTTTGTGTGAATGTTTTTATTTCAGTTACTCAGTGTAGCTAATATCACTGACAATTTATTTTAACTTTAAATCAAATCAAACTTTAAAATTAGTTAATTGGTAAGCTTTATAAAATGACTTAGAGTGCGCACCAAAAGGAACATTTGTGTATAAAGTGCACCCAACGGACACTTGTCGACACTGGGCAGTCAGTCTGTTATTGCCCTCGCTGATGGTGGGCTCACTACAAAGGACAACTGCCGACAGTGAGAGTTGAAGTGCAGGCTCAGTGTCTTCTCTAGACATACAAGATGCTTCACAAGGGGCTTAAGTGTATTTGCTTACTGAAACACCTTTTCATGAGCTCCTACTTTTTTATATAAAAGACTAACTGAAAAAAGGAAAAAGAAGGTTGCATAATTGACCGATGACTGTAGTCAATTTCAAATGCAAGTGCACACACAATTTAACAACTGTTTATTAAAGTTTGCTGTTATTTAAAAATGAATTAAAAATGCATTGTCAATTGTGTTTATAATTTTTTTGCGACAACATTATTACTAATTTTGTTACCTTCATCAGTTACGTGGAGTCATTTTAAAAACGCGTAACCATAATGTCAAAAATGTAAATGCAATAAACTGTTTTTGCAAAACTCAATTGATTTTAAAACTTTTAATCGTAATTAAATTGTGCGTTATTTTAATTTTTGAATAATTGTTACTTTTAAGTAAGCTGTGTAAATCAAAACATTCTCAGAGTATGTTTCAAAATGAGTTTGGAAAAGCTGGCTTCTTGTTATAAAAATAAAAATAAAAAAATCACAATCACAATTAGTTATGATTTGCGAGTGAATTCAAAGAAGTATAAAACATGTTTGATTATAAAAAAGAATTAGAGAGAAAGAGAGAAAAAGTAGGAAAAATTACAAATCATTATGCAGATGGTAGTGGTAGTAGTGGTGGTTGTGGTGGTGGTGGTAGTTCAAATTTGGTTCACGTAGTGGAGAGTAGTTTTGAAGTATCACATTTGGAAGAGGAAGGGGAGGAGGCCTTTGAGTAGCGCTCCATCGTCTGCACGAGAATCTGCTCAACCTCGCCGAGCAGTGGACGACGCGTCGGGTCGCCCGCCCAACAGCGCTCCATCAACTGATAACAGGTGTCATCAAAAACGGGCAGTCGCTCAGGACGAAGACCTAGGGAGAAAACAAAAGAGAATTAATATGGTCAAAACTTTTAACAGCAGTACACCTACCTTTCTTGACCGCAATCCACAGGTGGTCCTTGTTGTGGCACTGCTCAAAGATCTGCGGCAGCTCCACCGAGCCGGCGCAGATGTACCAGAAAAGAATGCCAAAGGCATACACGTCGACCATGCTGTCGTACTTGCCAGTGAAAACCTCGGGCGCCATGTGGATGGGCGTGCCGACGATGCTCCCTGAGATCATCACCTCGGACTTGCAGAAACCCAGGTCGGTGATTTTGGCGCGGTTGAAGCGGTCGAGGAGGACGTTCTTCAGCTTAATGTCTCGGTGGATGAGGCCGTGGTTGTGGAGGAAGCGGAGGCCATGCACCACGTCCAGCGAGATCTGCAGGCGGAGGAGCCAGTCAAGGCCGGCCTTGAGGCCGGCGTACAGGTCGCGCGTCAACCGTTCCATGATCAGGTACACGTAGCTGCTGCTGCCGTTGTAGTTGTGCTCGATGATGGAGCCGCGAATCTGCACGATGCGGTCATTCTCCGGCAACGACCGGGCGTAGTAGAACTCCATGGCGAGGTCATTCCAGTGCTTGTCGTCGCAGATCATGATCGACTTGACGGCGATGCGCGAGTAGTGCGCCCAGCTCTTCTTCGTGCTGAAGACGACGCCGTACTGGCCCCGGCCGACCTCTTTGCTCAGCTCCGGCACGCCGTAGAGGATGGCGTCGATGAAGGAGGTGGACTCGAGGGCGAGCCGGGCAAAGAGCGGAGCATCGTTCTTGCGCACCTGCTGCCGGCGGTTGTCGGTGTCCTTCATCTTGTAGTGCAGGACGGATTCTGGGTAAGTGCAACCAAAACAAAATGTTAAAGTTGTTACAGAGAAAAAAGTATTCAAAATTGCTTACCGAGGTTGTGCAGTGAGTGGACAAAGTTCTCGTGCGCCACCTTCAGCTTCTCTCTGAACTGCGTACAGATGCACTTGGCCAGTTTCGCCTCACTTAGGTTGTCGATCAGATCGGCGGCCACCTTGCGCTTCCACTCGGCGTTCAGCAGGGCACTGGGCCGCCAGGCGAAGGTGATGCCTACGAAAAACTGTTTTAGCCGTTGCCAGAAGATGCGCAGAATGCTGTTGCAGGTGTTGACGCTAATCTCAATGGAGTAGGCGGAATCGAGCAGCCGACTAAGGGCAAAGTCAATCTTCTCCTCCTGGCGCAATTTGTCGCTGTCCTTTTCTGGTCGGGAGTTCTCCAGCATGGCCAGACAGCGCTGAAGTGTGCCTGCAGAGTGAACGGGGGGTAGCATAATAGCAACGTTTGGTTAGTAAAAAGAAATATTTGTGCAAAATGCTATTTACTGCTGCCACTTTAGGCTAAGTTATTAGGCTACTACCACTACTCACCAATAAAGGTCTCCCGCATGACGTCCACCGAGCTGATCAGCTTGACGGCGATCGCCCGGTTGAGCATCACAAAGACGAACTCCTGAATCTCGTCGATGCAGTCCTTGAGGTTGTTCGCCGAGACGAGGGTGTTCTTGTTCAGATTGGGATTAAGAAAGACGTAGTTGGACGCCTGCTCGAGAATGTCCTCGCGCATGAAGCCGACCATCTCGCCGATCAGCTGCTGAATTTCGCCCTGTTTCCGATTGGCGATGCCCATCAGCGACATGTACAGCTCGGCCTCCTTCGACCGGGCGTACTCTAGCCGCTTGGGAATGCAGTAGTTGAGGCTCCAGGTCATGTCGAAGGCGGTGAAGATGAAGTACTGAATGAACTGGTTGTGGATTTCATTGAGCAGCGTCGAGGCGACCACCAGGTTCGACTTGAGGATGGAGCGGAAAAAGTCGACAAAGTAGCAAAACTCGTATGAGTGACAGAGAAAACGGGAGCGCACGTCGATGCCGTAGTCGGCATTTTGCTTGGCGCTGTTGAAGGGCCGGTCGTTGATGATGTAGTAGCCGTTGGTGAGGCGCTTCTGCTGCCGGTCAAAGGGCGCCTGAAGGGCCGACGAGCTGGCCGTCTCCTGGAAGAAGCCCAGGTCGCAGAGCTGCTTCCACAAGCACTCTGAGGCGCGCAGGTAGTTGCCGTCTTCGTAAGTGCTTGACTGATGCTGTTGTTGCTCTGCAGGAAGAGAATTCTGCTCATTTGGTCCTGAAAGTGTTTCAGACGTCGTGGATGAGGACTTTTTGTTGGCGCAACAGGCTGGTTTGGTTGAGCTTTCCGTCTGCGCAGTTGTCGACAGGTGGTTGCAGGTGCTGCAAGTAGTGTTATCTCCGTCCACTACTACTGGTCCACTAACTTTACCGTCATCCTGGAGCTTCTGCTGCTCTGACTCGGTCAGCTCGGAGTGTTTGCAGTTGAAGCAGCTCTGTGGAGAGGTGATGGTCGTCGTCGTTTGGGGGCTGATGTGCTGGTGATGGGCTGCTGAGGAAGGCGATCCGATGGGGGAAATCGCACTAGTTGCCTCGGTATTGATACTGCTGTTGCCGTTGGCTGTTGATGGCTGATGAGAAGCGGCTGCTGGAGATGATAGGTGGTTAAAGTAGGGGTGAGTGTGCAGATGGGGGCTGCTGTAGAGCTTGCTGGGCGCCAGACAGGTGTGATAGGTGGGATCAAAGTCGACGATGTGCGCAAAAAGAATGGGCGTGCTGGGCATCAGCTGGCGGAGCTGGTCGAGGTGGGCAACGTCCGTCTCGGAGAGCTTGTCGTCGTACCGCTCAAAGCAGTACATGATGATGGGATTGGTCTTGTGGAAGGTGCTCTTGTAGATGACGTCAAAGCTGTCCACGTCGGGGGCGACGCGAATCTGCAGGTTCTTCTCCAGCAACTCGTGCGGCAAGACAATCTCTAGCGTGGTCATCTCATTGACGGCGCCCACCTCGCCGTACTCGTCCTCCAGGTCGTCCTCCAGGTCGTCGTCCTCGTCGTCCTCATCACCACCGTAGCGACTTTGACGGTAGTCGTAGGGAAGGTTGTTTCGACGATTGGCGTGGTGGTGGTGGTGATTGTGGTGGCTGGAAAAGGCGGACGAGGAGGCGCCCGAAGTGGTCGGATGCGAGGATTTGAGCGACGCCGACGAGCTGAGTGAGATGGTGGAGGGCGAGGAGGAGGAGGAGGAGGTGGTGGTGCCATCAGTGGAGGAGCCATGGCCAGAGGTGGCCATGGAGAGCGGCTCGGCCAGAGAGGAGCTGCTGCTGCCGCACTCGTTGTGGCCGAGGTTTGTGTTGGTGGTGTTGGCGGAGTTGCCGTTGCCGCCGCCGCCCACCGGGTCCAGGCGCAGGTCGTCGAAGCTGACGACGCGTTCGGTGTGCGAGGGCTGACACTCGATCAGCTCAAAGTGGCGAATGCAAAGGCGTGACGCCGCTGGGGGCCGTAGATGATGCGCACTGAACGGCGCGCCTGCTTGTAGTCAGGGTCGTACAGGTCAAAAACCTAAAGGGTCAAATGCTTTAGTGGTAAAACTAAATAGAGGCTTAAATGGGGAGTACTCACCGGCAGTAGCTCATAGCCGAGAATGTAGTTGGCAATTCGAGCTTTCACGCAAGGACGATTTCCCAGCAGGACAATGGAAATGGGATTTTCGATCATCGAGCGAATGTAGCGCTCGTCATCGCTCTTCAGGCACATTTCCTGAAACTTGTCTGAAATGATGGGGAAAAAGATGATACGTTAAGGTTAGAAGTGAGATCTCATTGAGAATCAACGTAAAAGTACTGCAAAGTACTTTTTTCCGTTATGCACCTACCTTTGGGTACGTTCTTTGAGCGGTACGCATCGGCGCTCTGCGCCAGCGTCTCATTGAAAATAGCCCGCAAAAGGCGCTTCTTCTCATCAAAGTACTCGGCCTCGTGCCGAAGCGCCTGTTGCATCCTGGTGACGAGGTGCTGCTGGTGGCTTGCTACTTCGGGGTGCAACTGCAAATGGTGGGAATGAGGATGCGGCAGCCGCTGAAATGGGAGCTGCTGCAGTTTCTGGTGGTGCTGCTGTCGAAACAGCTGGAAGGGCGAGCAGAAAGAGGAGGAAGAAGATGGGCAAAAAGTTGCGGGTGATGAGGAAGAAGAGGGCAGAAGAGAAGAAGGAGCAGCGCCTTGGCGGCAATCAGCGACCAGAGGAAGGTTGGCGGCGGTGGCGGCGGCGCTGCAAGGCAAGTGCTGCTGGAAAAGCGGGGAGCGCTCGAGGCGAGCAATGGTGCTGGCGAAAAGACGAGAAGAGGAAGAAGACAAAGAAGAAGCAGAAGAAAGTTGTGGCGAGTGACTGAGCTGTACGACAGCTGAACGTGAAGTGACTTGCCCTCGAGTGTGCTCGTCTGACTAACCAAAGTGAGCGCGCTGCTCTTTCTGCTGTTGCTGCTGCTGAGAGAGGACTGCTGGTGCCCTCGGTGGTGATCAGTGGCAGTGCTCAGTGGCTCTTATCGCTGGTGCCGCTGGTACTGTGCTCGGGAGCTGGTGCTGCCAGTGGAAATCACAGTAGCCGAGGCGAACTGATGGGGATGGCAAGATGAACTGACTGACTGACGTACTGGCAAACCACTGCCACTGCCGCTGCCGACATCACCGTCAACAGATGAGAGGGAATGTGAGAGAAGAGAGAGAGAGAGAGAGAGAGAGAGAGAGAGAGAGAGAGAGAGAGAGAGGGCGATAAGGGCAAGAGGAGATGATGATCTTGAGTGTGTGTGCTGTCTCGCTAGGCTGGTGTGCACAGTCAGTGAGTGTGAGAGAGCTGTTGATAAGGAACACACTCACACCGCTGATAGAGCGCGCCCACAACTGTAAACTGTACGGTTTTGCCGTTGTGGTTGCGTGATTGCAGTCGCTGATGCTGATGCTGCTGATGTTGCTGCCACCACAGCAGCAGCAGCAGCAGTCTCAGCAGCACTTGGGCATCTCTGGAGACAAAGTTTGTCTTTTCTAAGCTGAGCAATTGTACTTGCCTGCTGTATCGCCGTACAAATCGTGGCCACCATCACGACTGTGCTCTGTCCTCCCCAGAGGGTAGCCGTCTGCCTCTCTGCTCTCTCCATCGCCTACTGACCTCAACAATCACTGCGCTGTCTGCTCTTTCTCTCCTTCTCTGATAACCATTGACACTTTGACCGGTAAGCAGTGGTAAGGCAAAGTTTGCACTGAAATGGCCAGATTTATCGAGAAATTGGTTGCAGTGAATCGCTATTTTAGCCAGAAAAAGAAACGCTGAGGCACCGGCAGGTCAAAGTTGACCTAGTGTTTGACTATCTAGTTAAATAAAGGGTACACTAGGACATGCATTTTTAGTTGTTTTGGTGTGGTAAATAAGCATATAATGAAACATTCAAACAAAATGAACTTTTTTTTCATCACAAGTTGAGATATTCAAGCACACGCAAACTGTTATCGAGATATTAATTAGCCTCAATTATTTGGCTGTGATTTCACTGGCAAGCATACCTCTACCGCCGTCATCAGTTGGAGTAAACTAGTGATAAGAGTTATGCAGCACATTGCTGTTGCCGATGAAGATGATGCAAAGGGATACTTCAGCAGCTCCTTTCATTGAGGACTTCACTATCTGTTAGCAGTTACTGTGGTTCGATTTATATCTGCCATCATCAGTTTACTACGTTTGTAGTAAAATTTGGCGCTGATTTTTCTCCTGTCTAAAAATGAACAGCACAGTTGCTGTTGATTTCCCTTGAAAACTCGGTGTGGTATGGTGACGACCTTACTAGGAGCAACGACAACAGCACAAAAACACAGTAGCAGCTGTTGGTTGAGTGCACTGCCGACAACTGCCTGCAGACAATGGCCTTTGCGACATCAGCAATTATCAATTTGTTGCTGATGTTGTTTGGCTGCTGACAGACAATTGGTGCGATTGATTAGTTAGGTCGGCCAAAGATGATGATGGTGATGGTGATGATGATGATTAGTTGGCTCACACTCAAACACACCAGCATCACTTTTCTTTTCATTGACCGGTGACAGTGACGGTCACTAGGTGGTCATTGTACTTTTTCCCTTTTACTGTGCACGCAGGTACAGGCTGACATTGCTGGAACTGATTGGAAAACACAATCACTATTTTTTGGTTATGGTTCATTTTGTGCAGCTATCAAGAAGGGTGCATCTCATTGTTTACTTGCACTATTTATCTGATTATGCCTGTTTTAGCGGAGATGAGTAAATGTGTGAAGTACTATCGGTAAACAGGCACTAGTGTACCTTGGCCTCAAATGCACCTTAACAGTTTGTTAATGAATGTGTAAATGAATGCCATTGTTTGTGGAAATGTTGTTTTTTCTTGACAACTACTGTTTCTACTCAGCCGTTTTAAAAGGTAAGCGTGACGGGAAGTGGTAAGTGCAAGTTTGGTGATAACCACTGAAAGCAGTCAAGTCGGCAAAGGCAGTAAAGTAGTAGTACTCTGCCTATCACTTTAGACGTTGTGCGGTGAGTCTGTTTGGGTTTAGGTTTGAAAAGATTTTTTACGGTTGACTGCAGTGTGTTTTTCTTGGTGCGTTTGTGTGTGTGCTTGTGATGTGAGTTTCTTTTTCAACGTCGCCAGTGGCAAAATGGCTGTCAGCATCAGTGCCACTGAAGGCAATTGACCAGGCTGTCTGATTAGACTAGCACCCGCGCCAGTGTTGATAAGCAGGCCCACCGAGCCGAATCGATTGAGGACGAGGATCATCAATGACACAACCGCAGCACTGCCTGTTTACCACTCAATCAGTCGATAAATTGCTACCACTGTAAAGCGGCTTTATTGGTCAAAAGGTTAAAAGCGTTGAGGAAAAGTTTGCAAATCTTAAAATGCGCTTTCAAATCAAATGTGCAGCTGTCGATGAAATAGCAGCAGCAACAACAACAACGTGTGAACGTTGACCAGATAAACCGTATTCAGCTGTTCAATGCTGTTCAATAGGAGCAGCACTTTTTAGCAAATAAGTATTTGGATAGAGGCCAACGATTATTTCGATCAACAGTGGGGATGTGTTTTTGCAGTTAGCCTGCTGAGAAGGAGTGCACAGAGGGAGTGCTGGCACTGCCAAGGCAAGGCATTGCAAATGATGTCTCTCTCTTCACTGAGATTAGCTAGGCAGAGTGATAAGAAAACTGCACATCAGACACTAGAGTGCAGTGCTACTCAATCGATCGACTGAATCGGAAGTTCATTTCAGCTGTTTGAGATAGACAACTTTCAACTGGCGCACTCAGTACTTCGAACTCAAAAACAACAACAACAGCAAATACAATGTTCTTTTGAATAGTGTTGAAATGGACAACCAAGTCATCTGACCAAGGTTGTGTCGGTGGTTGAATGTGCTCAGAGGTAATTTACTGGTATACTTCATTTAGACGGTTGTTTTTTAGTTAGAAAATCACTCAATGAATTGATAAACTTTGTGATTATTCAAATCTTATTTGCTGTCACATCAGCAACAGTTCAGCATATTTGAGACACACGTTTCTTAACTTTCATCGTCATTTTTACTAATTTTAGCCTAACGTGTGTCCTGATTAGATACTAAAAATTGCCAGTTTGTAGTTGTACTTTTTAAATTTTTGCCAATGCAAAAAGAAAAAAGGTAAAAACAAACATAAACCGTTGTTACATTTTAAACTTGCACTATTTTTTGGTGCACAGTGGCGCTTGAACACTGAGCTTTCAATTCCGCCAAGTAGAGGTGTTTTGTTTTTCCCTTGATTGGACGTGTTTATTTAATATCAACGTTTTAGTAAACTGCATGCCGTTTTATCGGCAGTAATATCTAGCGGCAGCCATTGCAGTAAACCACTGTTGTTGAGACAGTTTTGCCAATTGTAGATTGCTCGTTTTCTTCTTTCTCTCACACTTTTGCTCTAATCAGTCTGCTGTGATTTGTTACTTTGTTTATACTTTGTTTTTTACTTTGGTTGGACAAGTAAATGGATGTGCGGGGATGAAAATTATGATGCCATTGAAGGCAGCCACAACTACTATTGAGGGTAGGAAGGACAAGTTCAGGTGCCTTCTTCTCCTTCTTCTCTTGCATCTACGCATCCAAAATGCCTTTACTTCCTCTGCCTGACAGTAGTATAAATCAAGTGCTGCGAGATGACTGCTTCACAGTCAAAGTTCACTGTTGACAGTGAGTGCAGCAGTGCCTGGGGGCAAACTTGACATTGATCAGTGTTTCACCGAAATCGAAGATGGTGATCACCAGCATCACCACCATCCCCACCGTCACCGAGCAAGCATCCTCAATTGAGCAGTTGAGTGTTGTTTACTTTGACGGGGCAGTGTCAGTGTAGAAGGTGCACTTTGTCACTGAGCTGAAACGTTAGTGTTGCAGTGATTAGCTGGAGCTACCAGTTAGAAGGGAAGCTGAAGCTGAAAACGGCACCAGACAGCCTCATTGTTACTGCCGCTACCAGTGCCGTTGTTGCAGTTGCTGCCTGTCTCTCTCTCTCTCTCTCACTTTTCTGCTAATCGGTTGGTTTGATCCGATCACAACCAGACAGTTATCGTCGGTTGCCACTGACTGTTAGGCTGCTACCGCCACTTAGGATGCATTCCCTTGGGCCAGGGCTACCAGGGTTAGACCCAAAAGGGATCTCACACTGATCAATACTCTACTGTGGCTGTCAACATGTTGATTGACAGATTGAGAGATAGTAGAAAGTAGTAGTGAGGGATGAAATACTTTGAGTCCTTCAAAGTGCCATCAGCGATAAACATTAGCCGGGGTCAATCAGTCAATGATGGTTTGGTCAGTGAAAAATTGTTTTTTAATTTATGTATGGTACCTCTTATCACTCAAAAGTGATCAATATTGTTGGGTTGACCTTTTTTTCAAATTGTCAATCGCAACACGGTAAAAACATTAATGTTGTGCACTGTGTCGCCATTGTTTTACTTCAGCTTAAAACTAATTGTCCGTGTGGTTGTATCTGTCATTCCACAAGGTTGCAATTGATAATGGCAGTAGCAGCCTTGTAGATCATTCAGTCAAAAAGTTATGTTGAAGTAGTAGTAGCATTCACCAGCATTAACGGCAACACTTATCAATGTTATCGTTGTTGATATCAATCTGTTGATCAGTTGTTGAAACAAAGAAGACAAACACTGATCAACTACTGATCTGATTGTGAGCGTTTAGTTTACAACAAAATATCAATTATTTGTTACACTTGGTTAAGTTTAATTTTTTCAGCTAAAAACGTATCAGAAAATATTTGGTCAAAATTGTCGGCACGACGGTTTAACTGTTGCGTAGTTTGCTAAGATAGCTTATCATAGCAATCACTAGTATTTTTGGTTGAAACAAACTGCAATGAGGTTGGTGCATAGTACAATCTAAACGCTGATTGTCAGACATCAGATTGGCCAGATTAAACAAGTTGAAACTGAACGAATGAAGAAAAAACATCTGATAACAAAATGTGCAAGTCAGTGCAATCGGTCAGACAAAAACTATTTGGTGCAAAATCATATTTTAAATAAAAACCTTACAAAATCGATTGAACTGAAACAAAAGCATTATATAACAAGATTGTTGCTTTACTTTGCTATTGTAAAAACAAAAATGTCATTTTATATTAGCTAATTTTGTTTGCCATTTTAGGTGAAACCCCATGCTTTTGAACATGGTAGTTTTCAAATAATTGTGTAATTTAGAAAGTAAAAAATTCAGTGAAAAGAAATAAAAAAATCATTGTTTAGGGGTAAACTGATACATTTGCAAACAATTAACAAGCTTAACAATTTTTTACTTTTAATTTTATACAAACAATTAAAATAGTCATTTTTTACATCCATCGCGCACGTTGCTCAAAGATCTGCCCTTGCAAGGAGCGTGCTAAAAACATCGCAAACAGCTGATTTGAAACATGAATGACGGCAGAAGGGAGCAATGATTTGAATTCGATGACAATGAGTGACGCGGAAATGTCACAGATAAGGTGATATATTTGATGGGATCAGGCCAAAACGTGTCCAGAGTCAGCCATGTCAGTATGCCAGATAAAGTGGGGTAAAAGAAGAGAAAAAGAAAAGTGTATTTTAGCGCATTGAGCCGATTTTAGGAAATCACTCGGAAGTGCGTTGACATATGCTCATAATAGTTTCGTCAGTTTTGACATCATCATCCCCCTTTCAGTGCCCATCAATCAGTAATCACTCACCTGGGCCAGTGCCGAGCCAAGACATATGCCGGCGACGAGGTTCATGTTTCTTTCCACCAGTTCTGAAATCGCCTCTAAACAGCCACGCGTAAACACGTACTTGTTCACTTCGACAACCGAACTAAGGTTTTGCATGTTGTATCCGCACATGATGTTTATGAGGCCGGTCTACAGATGGTTGAAAAACAAAAATAGTTTAACTGTTGTTTTACTTAAACGAACATGTTGATTACTTACATTGAAATCTCTGCAACAAGAAAAAGGCACGGCACACCGTTCTGAACTTGGATTGGAAACACTGCAATTGAAGTAGATGTTCATTGACCAGTCTTTAAAGCCGTTGTCCGTAACTCCGCAACATTTGAACTCCATTTGAATAATGTCGATTAGATTTTGCAAGTTAGTATCCTCTCGATAAAGCGTGATCAGGTCTTTGGATAGGCGATCTTTGACAAAATGCGATAACGTTGTGGGGAAAACAAACGCTAGACTAGACAGGATCACTTCAGCAATGAATAACAGCAATAACATTAATGAATACTAAAAATATAAATTTGTCAATTTTTTGCGTTGAAAAACAATCAATTATCGCTTACCAGTTTAATAAGTAGAAGGTTTTCTCTCAAAGCACCCAAACATCCGGTAAAGCTCATTGAAAAGACAATGAAACCACCAAAGACCAGTCCCAGTGAGATGTGCAGAAGAAAGTCAAAAATGTTGCGAAATTTAAGTAGGTTGTAGTCGTACTCCTCCAACAGTGACCAACCACCGAGACCCATCAACGCGGCGCCAATTATCTAAAAACACAAATGGCACAAAAACAAAACAATAAACAATAAACAAAAACAACAAAAAACAAAAGTACAAACTTACCCAAAAGAGAAGATTAAAGAAGAAGAGGGAATACTTGACACAGGGCGATATGAAGGAGTACTCGTCGTGGTGGCAGGAGTGCAGTGAGCTGCAGGCGGAGTGGCTTCCAAAAGAGTGTCTCTCCAGTGGCAGTGCTCCTGGTGTTCCGCTGGTACTTGGCTTGATGCGGTGGTGGTGATAATGGTGATGATGATGATGGCGATGGGACTGCTGCTGCTGCTGTTCACCGTCTGACTGGGTGACAGCTGACAGTCGACTGCTGTGCTGGGACGGTCCTCGACCACTGTTTTGTTGTTGAACTGACTGACTAGATGGTAGTCCATTTGGCAGGTACAGTCGAGGGTTTTGAGCAGAGTTGGCAGAAGAGGAGGACGATGAGGAGGCTTTTGCTGAAAGACCACTGAATCCGGTAATTGTTGAGGATCTGGCCGCTGCTGCTGCAGCAGCAGACGTCGCTGTTCCATTACCAGAACGTACGCTGGATCGCTTCAAGTTTGGACGACCAATCTGGTAGGGCATGCCAGAGCTGAGCACCTGAAGTGGTCGATGGCCACTTGGCACATAGGAGGAGGAGGAGGAAATGACTCCAACTGAAGACAGTGCACTGGCGGGTGCACTGCCATTGCTCGGGTTTATGGAGATCACCATTTCGGGTTGTGGGTGGGACAACAGTTGGGGCTGAGACAGAATATCACCAGTGACAGGAGAAGTCACGATTTAAATTTGATAAAAACATCAGCTTTCTTGAACAAGGGTATTGGGCGGTAGGTTTCATTGGCGGTGGGAATTTTTGGCAAAAATTAGATTAGGCAGTTGGCTCTGAATGAAGATCAATTTGAGCTTTTTTAAAACAAAAACATTGTATTGCAGATAGTATTATGCTGCTTATACTGTTCCTAACTGGCTAAAATTGCATTTCACTACACTAGAAACTGGCCATCTTCATTCTGCGGGCTACCTCTTCTGGTAAGCACAACAGTGCTTCTGTGCTTTCAGTCGGTTGTCTAAACGGCAATTTGGCAGTGAGTTAGCAGGAGAAACAGTCCCTACGATGTTGTTGCAGTAAGCTAAAAAACGCCATTAAAAAGAAGTAGATAGACAGACAGAGAGAAGGAAGGCACAGTGAGCAGTGAGTTCAGTCATTCTGGTTCAATTGCCTGATGAGCAGATGAGTACAGTGATGGTAATGGTGGTGGCACAAATGCACACTCACAGACACACTGTCTCACGTACACTGCCAACTGAGCACACACACATTTGGGGCACTGTCAGTGTGTGGCAGGCTTACGGGCGACTCCATTTCCTCCAGCAGAGGGTCGCCCGCATCACAGCACAACTCTGGCCACTTATTTCAGGCGCTGGATCGCTTTCTCTCACTACAGTAGCGTTGATGATGCTGATGCTGCTGCTCTGGTTTTCTACCGCTGTATTCCATTACGCAGACCACTGAATCAGGTCACTGCTGTTGATGCCTTTTATTCTCTTTTGGGGAATACTTTTTTATTTTTCATGATAAATGTTTTGGCAAAAACTAGAACTTAGTTATAATAAGTGCTGTTTTATTGTCGTAAATTTAAAAACAGTATACAAACAGAAAATAAAAACAAAATTTTGTTTGCATTTACATTTTAGAGTTTTAGTATCATGGAGTTTTTTAAACGCACCAACGTTTTAAAAAATCATTTTTATCATTTATATTTGATTTAAGCAGAATACATTTGTTTATAAAATATTGTTTCATAAATAGCAACATTGCTGTTTCATGAGTAAAAAGTTCGGGTAATTGAAATGGAAACCTTGGTATTTGTTTCAATTCATCGTTATACCGTTTCAACAACTCTACCGGACTTTTAAAATTTGTTAATTTTAAATGTTTTAAACGAAAATTAATGAAACGTTTTTCCAAAAATTTCTCAATAATCAGCAGCTGTAGATGGTAGTATATGAGGAGCTTTTTAAAGTTGTCTTGAATACTCTCAAAATTAAATTTTTTGTAAAGTTGGCAACAATCTCCTGGCGCCGTCTATTTAACTCCGTCGGAGATAGTTTTTTGGCGCTGAACAAGCATCAAAAGCACACGCACACAGACAGTGTGTTTCAGTGAGCAGTCAGCTGTGTGAGTCAGCAAACTCATATACTCACTGCAATGCAAACAGTGGTCTGTTCTAATGCACTCACAGTTAACCGTTGCATCCTTATTTTTGTAACATTTTTCAATTTACGCCCGCAAGTTATCTTTGGTGCTGTTCCTATTGTTTGACAAGAACTTTCTTTTTATTGTTTTTTTCTACTCATACATAGTTTTAACAATTTATTCACTTTGAATAATTTGTTTTTAATGAATGAAACATGAAAACAATCATTTAATTGCTTGAATAAATTGTGATTGCCATTTTGATAAACTTGAAAACCTTAACAGTTTTTTTGTTGACATGGTTAAATTATTTTATTTAGGAGTGTTGTTTAAACGTGATGACGACACTGTCAGGTGTCTTAAATCTGCTCAAAATTTGCAATCATTTGGGTTTTTTCAACGTAACAGGTATTGTTAACGCTTTAGTTTATTTATTTTTGTGGGATTTTAATTTTAACTAGAAACCATTTTCAGTGTGAGTGAATTTATGAAATTTACAAGTAAAGTGCTTGTAGAAAAAAGTGACTTGGCAACTCGTTCCTCTGTCAAACAACAAGGTAAGTCTATTGTGTTGTTTTAACATCACTGTTTAAAATATGTTGATTTTTTGGCAATTTTTGGTTTTAGATTACGTATGTCACGTGTACATTCGAGGAGACCGTTTAGCTGGAATCATCATATCGGATCAAGAATATCCTCATCGAGTGGCGCACACACTATTGATGCGAGTTTTAGATGAATTTACCGAATCAGTACCCAAGAGTCAATGGCCTGGCTTAATTGAATAGTATGATTGTTCAAATAACTTTTGAATCTGATATTAAATTGTTTTTTTATTATAACAGCCAAGCACCATACACAAACTTAGATATGTACCTGACTAAGTTTCAAAATCCTAAAGAAGCTGATGCGATGACAAAAATTCAAAACGATCTTGATGAAACAAAAATTATTTTGCATAACACTATCACAAGTGTATTACAACGTGGCGAAAAGTTGGACAATCTAGTAGCTAAATCTGAAGATCTGTCAATGCAAAGTAAAGTATTTTACAAAACTGCTCGAAAAACAAATCAATGTTGTCAACTATATTGACAAGTACAGTTGTCAACTGTTTTGTTTATTTTTAAATTTTTTTCATTAATTTGTGTTTTCATTTATTGTACGTGATATATAATTAACTTATTTTTACTGTGACTATTCTTTTTATTAATAAATTAAAGTAGCGGCCACCAGGCCGCTGGTGACGTGGCTTTGCTCACGCGAAGTTCGAAACCGTTGTAAATGCTTTATAAGCTGCTCCCTCTACCATTAAAAATAAACAAAAGATAAATAAAACTAATAAACGTCAAGTCAATTAAACAAACTTTCCTATTTGTCCTAATTATTTGAAGGTGTCAAACTTATCAAACCTAAATTGATCAACAGATATTTTTCGGTTATTAAAAAATGTACAGTTGGAGTGTTTTAAAAATATTGTTTCATTGCTTTGCTATTGATTTGATTGACTGAAAAAGTTGTAGGAGCTGTGACAGTGATGATAGTTTTTGTTGTTTTATATTCACTGGACACTCTGCTAGCTAATTCAGTTGCTCCGCTATTTTAGTCAACCTTCTCTCTATTGTCCAATATTTGTCTGTCAAAGGACAAAATGCTTTCATTTTTGTAAAACTTTGTTGATGGCACAAATGCTGCTGTTTTGTTGGGGAAAGTAGAGCATCAAACTAATGTGTTTGCAGCAACTGTTGCACTACTACTACTACTGTAACTACTATTAGCAAACAGCAGTAATCGTCAGTTAATTAATACACACTCACATCACTGCCATTGTCGCCGAATGGACCGGAGAAG
Source organism: Tyrophagus putrescentiae (assembly GCA_024499935.1). Taxonomy (NCBI): domain Eukaryota; kingdom Metazoa; phylum Arthropoda; class Arachnida; order Sarcoptiformes; family Acaridae; genus Tyrophagus; species Tyrophagus putrescentiae. Next base: position 9,917,266 of record JAMZRA010000005.1, read on the forward strand.
TATTTGAACAAATGGTGTTCAATTTGGTTGCCTAGAAAAAGCAGACAGCAGACACAGTGACATGTGGTTTCACTAACTCTCACTCTTTGCACACTGCACACTGGTAACGTGTAAAACAAATGCCATTCAGAAAAGACTGGCACATCACTACCAGTTTGCAGTAGCATCAGATGAGCTTGTTGCTGTTTCTACTGTGAGAGGAAGACTGCCTTGACTGTCATGATTGGCCTTATTGACACAATTGGCCAAGGATGAGTGCGCCCGACATCATGTATTGCTAACCATGGTTTTCATTTTTTCACTGTCTCTCTCTCTCTCCTCTCACTTGGCTGACCTCACTAGTGTCACCTGGTCTGGATGTAGTTGTCAAGCGCACAAAATGCTGATTCTTCCCCATTCTTTCGTTTTCTCTCTCTTTTTATGCCTAAATACTGTTGATAAAATGCATAGTCTCTATAACTCTTTTCCTCATTACCTTTTCATCCTTCCTCTGGTGTTTATCTTTTACTTTTTTACTGAAACCCGATACCAGCAAAATTATGCAACTGACCATTTTCACTCGATCACTTTGCATTCTGCTCATTGTTGGGCCATTTTTCCTTACAGCAAATGGATTTTTCTTTGACAAATTAGAGCGTTTTAAAAAGTTTACATTGCCTGGTTATGCCTCTAGCCTTGGTTTCCCTTTTTCTGGAATGTCAAACGTGTGTATTTTTAAGTTTTTAAAATTTTTAGTTAAATTTTTTGTTGTTTTTAGCAGGGCGTCAGAGTGTGCATCAACTTTAATTCAAACCTCAACTACCCTCAAGGATATCAACAGGTCAGTTGCAGTTTATTTTAAAACTTAATACTGTTTAACCGTTGCAGCTGCAAATGACATTAATTTAAATTTTATCTGCATAATCTTTAGCAGAACACATGTTTCATTTGTGATCAACATCGTTTTAATCAAATAGTAAGTTTTTTTACAATTTTTTATGTATTTTGTAATAACTATTATAAAAAATACAAAATTGTTAATTAATTAAATTAACAATGTTTGTTATCAAAATTAAATTTTACAAAAATTTTTAAAAATTTAACTGATTACCATTTTTATTTTTTGTTAAAAAAATTTTAGGCAACTTACTGCACTGGACAGGTAATTTTGAATAACATTAAAATTATTAAAATGCTAATTTTTTGTTTTTGTATAAAATTATACTTTTAAAACTATAATTTAACAGACGACCATTCCTTCAAACATAAACTACACACAAGCAAACTGCATCATGAATTCTTGCCAACCTGCATACGGCTCAGGTCCACGATTTCCAAGCAGTTTTTTGTCAAACAAATGAAACATTTTAAATTCATTTGTTTCCTAAAAACTTTATTCTTGTTTGTTAAATTGCACATGTTGAAAAATTTTTGTTGAAATTGATTCGTTGATAATGGTCTAAAACACTAAATTTTGACAAAGAAACACAGTTAAAAACATTGTCTTGTTTAAAAAACAACAATTTAATAAAAAAGTTTAAAATCAAACAAGACAACTGAACTAAATTGAAAATAACAAACAAAAAGTTTTAAAAAAACACTTAAGTTCTTTTGTTTTAAATAATTTTTTAAATTTTTTAACGTTGTTTTGTTTTATTTAACGTTGTTATGCATCTTTAATTTTAATTATAAAACAGATAAATGAAAAATAATAATACAAACAATAAAACTAAAAAACAATTATTGACTGCTTAAATAAAACAATAGTCAGCTAAATGACAGCAACATGAGGTCACGATTGCTGACTCGAACAGAGTACGCCTTCGACAACGATTATGATGCAGGCCAGGGCTGTGACGAGTCGACAGATACAGAGTTTGGCAATTTTACAGGACGCAGAGAAAAATCTCCGTCAAGAATCTTCCATGTCCGGTCACATACGTTTCCCAACGCCAACAACCCGTTGGTGATTCACTTGGCTATGGATGAGGCTATACGATTTTTGTTTCTTTGGATGTCACAAAATCACCTGGGAATTGTTCTCAACAATCAAGGCCGCGGATGGAAAACGAAAAAACTGGATGCAGTGGCTGAGAAAATTGCTTTCCTTGCCCTCTTGGAGGACATCACGTCACGATACACGCCAACAACGGTGTTTTATTCAACTTGTCCCATGATTCACTGACCGAAAGTAGAGGAATTTCCGATAGGAACCTGATAAACAAAGAGGCATCACCAAAACACCACTAAATCACCGGATTTTTCATCACCTTCATAAAAGTTTTGAAGCATAAAAGAGATAGGTTCTCAATGACTAAGCGTCTAATTGATTCTGCAAATTTTGTGCTGAGTAGCTACCACAGAAGGCCCCAGCTTCTAACTTGGGCACGTCCAGCAGAAATTTTTTTGGAAGAAACGGTTTAAAAACGTCATCTTTAAGAAACGTGAACGTGGGAAGCGTTCCCCGCCGACCAGATTTTTTCTACGCCTCTTCTGCACAAGTTCACATTTGCGATTTCCTAGTTCAGGCTAGAAGTACAGCTCACCACCCACAAAGACTCCCTGTCTATTACTGTCTACTTGAAATACTGATCCGAGTACCAGTCATCTTTGTATCCCACCGCGTTCACTTTTTTCTTCAGCGTCTGCCGATTGGTCAGTAGCTCGTAAAGATTGTCCACGCTTTTCAGGTGTTGAACGGGATTCCAAGCATCGCTGTTGGTGGTGACGTAACTGATTAGCTCAGTCGGCAATTCCTGCATCCATCGGTTAAAGATGAGCTTGTCCGGGACGGAGATGCCAGAGATGCTGCTTGCGATGTTGGCCATCTTTGTGTACAGCTCGGGTAGTTTCTGGTCACCCAGTGTTAAGTTGGCCAAAAATTTGTTGATTCTGGCGTCGTCCGATTTAGTGTGCATGTCGATCAGCACCTGCTTGATATTGTTGTAGTCTTCCTCAGTGTAGGATGCCTTCCACGCAATATTTACAATTTTTGTTGTGGTTTCTGACGAGACGTATGTCAGAATTGCCAGGCATTTGGCACCTGGAGTGACGATGCCGTTATTGGTCATCAGCATTTCGAGTACGTTGAACCAGGCGGCAGGATTTGAAAGCATCCAGGCAGGCGATTCAGGTCTTTCACTTTACGTGCTACCATCTTTGGGGAGAATACTGGAACGGTTTTTTGCAAGTATTCTTTTTTTGGCTAATCTACTGCGACTTTGTCCAAGAAACAATAAGATGCGCTTTTTACACAATTTTTTGGTGTTGGTACTTAGTGTATCAGGGTGAAATATGCAGCTATTGATAAGTCCTCCGTATCGTTCTTGTTCTCGGAGAAAAACCCTTACAGATGTCTGCAGCAATGCCTTGTCGTCGTTTTTTACGAGCTGTACCTTTTGCGGCTGCCGACGTGAAGTGGTTGTGCATCGGAGTTGGCACAACGTTGCGCGTGATACTTCAGCGGCTGAATTTTAAACTAGCTTTATTTTCAAGTGATTCGTTGTTTTTATTTGTTCAAACAAACTTTCTTCAAGCTCTATCTTTCTCTTTTTGTATTTTTAACTTGTAAAACTTTTGTTCAAAATTTAGTCAAAAACGCCTTTTGCAAGTAAGTTGCTGCCAGTCACTTTTTGTTTTTAAATCATTTTTTGCTGGCGGCGCCTTTGGTCATATGTACCGGGTAGTCAGTAAAAAAACATCGTCAAGTTAAAGCACAACGATGCGCCACAGCTAAAACTTTTTTCAAGTTGGAACACAACGATGCGCCGCAACGACAACCCTTCCTTAAGTTTGGGGTCTACAGTCAACTGTCCAAATCGTTTACTGTTTCAGTCGGCGAAGTGTGGAACGCCCTTTTTGTGGCAAGTCGCCTTTCATTCTCAAATTTTTTATTTTTGGTGGCGCTTTTGGTCACGTGTACCGGGTAGTCAGTAAAAAAACATCGTCAAGTTAAAGCACAACGATGCGCCACAGCTAAAACTTTTTTTAAGTTGGAACACAACGATGCGCCGCAACGACAACCCTTCTTTAAGTTTGGCGTCTACAGTCAACTGGCCAAATCGTTTACTGTCACAGTCGGCGAAGTGTGGAACGCCTTTTTTCTGGCCAGTCGCCTTTAATTCTCAAGTTTTTTTTAATTTTTGATGGCGCCTTTGGTCATGTGTCTCGGAGAGTCAGTCAGAAGACATCATCAAGTTGAAACACAACAATGTGCAACAACTGCAATTTCTTTTTAAGTGGGAACACAACGATGCGCCCCGAAAACTGCCTTTCTTCATGTTTGGCGTCTGCAGTCAACTGGCCAAACTTACTTTTGGCCTAGTCGGCGAAGTGTGGAACGCCCTTTTCCTGTCCAGTCTCCTTTCATTCTCAAGTTTTTTTTCGTTGGCGGCGCCTTTTGCTCTTTAAGACCTATGCATTTTTGTGGTAAGTAGTAATTCTAGCGTTCTTAAACTATTTTAAATAACATCTATTTTTCAACATCAAACTTAGATCAAGTAATGAAGAGGCAACTGGACACCGCATAGCCAACCATTATCAAACCCAAGTTTTTGTCAACCAACATGCATCTGAATTGGAAGATGACATTGAGTCGCTTATCTACTCACTGGTTAACATGCTCAACTGATTACCGACAAATAAAGAAGTAGGCAAAAACATGAAAAACAGATAGACAAAAAAGTTTGCCCTGTCGAATTTTTGGCATACGTCTACACTTTTAAAACGTTTCAAGCTCAAGTTTATTGAAAAATTCTCACTACGATGGTTGCATCAACAAAATGTTTTCGCCAATTGGAATACATTTTTAAAACTCCCCGCAACTTTGGTTTTAGTGGTTTGCTTCACAGTGTACCTTTGTTTTTACCTTTATTCAACTCAACACCTGTCAATGTTTTAAAAACAATAAAAACTTATTTGTTTTTTGTTATTTTAAGAATGTCATTCATGAGCATACTTGTTGAAGTATTGTAGCAAAAAAAGTTTGAAAACCCGTGATACAGTTTCTTCTTAGTGTGTTGCCACTGGAAGTCACTAGGCGGCAGCAACAACATCGGCGGTGCCGATTAAGTGAGCTTAATGTAAGTTTCCTTTGTCGCTGTCTGTCTTTCTCGACAGTAGTGTTATGAGCGCAAGGCAGATACTGCCTCCTTCATTTCAGTGAGTCACTCTGTAGTGCGTCTGCAGTGGCGCAGTATTCAGCCAGCGACAGTAGTGGCCAACAACGACAATCTCACTTTCTTCGTAGTTGTCGTTGTCGCCGTATGGTGCTTGTGTGTGTGTGTGTGTCACCTCCCAGTCACACACACACAAGCACAAGCACACACCACCATTACCACCACTGAAGCCGATTCTGTCCTCGAGTGCAGTGAAAGACATTGCTTGTGCAGCGTTGCTTGCCTGGCCTTGCCTTCCCTTGCCGCAGTGTCGCCAAATGGCGAACGAACGAGCCAACGAGCAGGAGAGCTAGCGAATGAGCGATCAAGTCATAGTGAAGCCGTGTGAGTGCAGCTCTGCTCAGTTCAGTTCAGGCAGGAGAAAGCGGCAACTGAGCGCGTATTAGTGTTAGCTGGTCAGCGTTGCTGCTGCTGCTGTTCTGCCGCAGCCTCTCACATGGGCACATCACTGCAGCCACTACCACTGCACATTTGCACCCGTCGGGTAGAGGCACAGGGCTGGGTAGGAGCAGCACTGGATGACCACACGTAGAGCTGCAGAGAACTGTAGCTGGAGCGCATTGCAGAGACACCGGCGCCAACTTTTTTTCGGTGTGTGTGTGTGTGTGGCAAAGCTTCTCAGACACTGTATCCCAAAGTGTGCCCGCGTATGTATATTGCTGAGGTTGCAGTGGCAATGCCCAGCGCCCTTTTTCAGCACTTTTTTGCAACACTCTCTGCAGCGTTTTCCTTCCTCTCAGTTTTTCAGCCTCCTACAGCAGTGGCGTCTGCGGCATTGCAGACTGCAGCGTTGTGGTCGTCTTTGCCGTCGTCTCCAGCGTCGTCTTCGTCGTCGTCGTCGTCGTCCATCGCCTTACTTTGTTGCCTGCTTTTCGTTCCCGCTCTCTCCCTCTCTCTTCCTCTTTCTCCCTCTCCCTTTCTCTCCGTTCTCAGCAGCTCTCCTAATCGACCAGCGGTGATGACGATGATGATCAAATAGACGCTACACACTGCAGCAGCAGCCGCATTTGCCGTGTGACCAGTGGCGCGAGCATAGGCACAGTCGCAGAAACAGCAGCGCATCACACACACACACACACACACTTACTTGTGCCGCCAGTGCCCAAAAGACTACGGCGCTGAGAAGGCACAGAACCACAGTGAAGTGAGCGGCATCAGCTCACTCCTTCTGTCGTCTCCATCATCATCATCCTCGTCGTCGGCAACTGCCATACCCAAACTGCATCGGCATCGGCATCGGCATCGCGACAGCGACAGCGGCAACAACTGCAGCTGCGCTCTCACCTACTGAGCGTGTGGTAGCCAGACACCCAAACACACCGACTGCATCACCTTCTCTCTCTTTCTCTCTCTCTCCTTTTATCACCCCCTGCATTTAATCCTCGCCTGTGTTCCTCTCTCTCTACCTCTGGTCAGCACTTTTGCACACATCATACACCGAGTGATAGGCAGAGAGCGCTGCCGGTCAAGTGTGCAGCCTTATCAAGTCTACAGTCCGCTGGTCATTGCAGATTACTCTTCGCCTTTTCTTCTTTTTTTCCTTCTCATCTTAATACCTCTCTTCTCAAAACGATCGCATTTCATCTGCATTTTGCCCGTCAACGGTAATTGCAACTGAGCAGAGTTGAGGCAGTGACGACAGTGCCAGCGCCACAAGACAACAGTTTTGGCGTAGTCCTTCAGACGACTCTCTTTCTGCAGCAGTACTGGACACCGCACACCGACAGTAAGAAGAGTACCTCGACGCTGGTCCTTTTGGTGCAGTTTTAGTGCAACTCGGATCAGCACTACTCACTCTTCCGCTGTGATCATCTCTGTCTAGTTGCATTTCAATCACTGACATTCAAGAACTGCTGACAGCCTTTGCCTACGACACACCTCTTTTCTTTAACCGTATAGTGGTGCCCGTTCTCCGTTGTACAGTAGGATTGAGCAGTTCAGCAGCAACATCAGCAACAGCCTCTGTATTCGAAGACAATCACACACCGTTTGATTTCACCTTGTCTCTGCCTGTTCTTATTGTCCTCTAATTGGCCATCACCAGCAGTACTTTCTTCACCACTTCTCTCATCACCATCATCACCACCACCATCACTATCACCACCACCACCACCACAACTTCCACCATACAAATCAGTGGGCTGCAACTCAGGTATGTCTGTATCCAAAAGAGCACCTGAAAAGTACCATTAGCATTAGCACTACCGCTGTCGCCACCACCACCAATACCAGCAGCAACAACCTTACTGGCGCAGTGTTGCGCTTCATTCGATTACAGTTGCACTCGTAGCTGTCAATTAGTTGGCTATTAGCTGCTAAGTCAGCCAGGCAAAATGGTAATGGCAGCCTGCACGCGCCCAGTCTCCTTCTGCTTTTAATGTTTCATTCACTTTCTCTCTCCCATCTTTTCCCTCTTTCACTTGTAGTGTGTCTCTGTCACACTTCATTGTTCTGAAGAGCACCGTTGTCGGCAACTTTGCTGTTGTGTGCTGGTGTGGTGTGGCGTTGATGAACAAAATGTGCTCGCTTTGCTTTGCCTGCTTTTCGACACCTCAGAAATCCTTGTTGGTTGGTTAGCTGGTTGGCTGCTTTGCTTGTTTGTTTGTTTGTTTTGACGCACTGCTTTGTACTAAATACTGCCGAACAGTAGCCGGTCGTTGTTTGTTGCTGTTTAGTCTCATTCTGAAGAACGTGCTTTTGCTGGTGTCTTTTCAACGGCAGACAACACTAACCGCACTTTGATGCAGCCGATAGAGGTTTTATGAGCGCATAATTTCACACCGACTATTAAAAGACCATTCATTTTTTATTGTTTACACTTCTGCACCATTGCCACTGCTCTGCTCTAGTCTTTTCCTTATTGTTTTCCCCAGTTTTCAGCTTTTTTTGCCCCATTTTTAGTGTTTTTAGAGCGGCGCTCATTTCCGTTTATTAGCCGTCACTTGGTATAAAGATATACACAAACGCAAATTCATCAAACGGTTCTAAACATGTGCATCGTCTGTCTGTTTTCTGTTTCGCCTGATCTGATGTAAACGGAACTTTGGTCATTTGAAACGGTTCTAACTTTAAGTCTACGGCGGTGAAAAAGAGAAAGAGCTTCTGTGCGCCGCTTGCCATCGATCAAAATAGTTGAAAATGGCAAAGTGTCAGTGTAGTGGCAGGCCGGGACACCACCATCCATTCACTTGTTGTTGCTGCTGCATCAGTTTCTGCTGACTCTGCTGGCACCACCACCACCACCACCACCACCACCACCAGCATCACCGCCGACAAAAGTGTGCTCTCAATTGTTTACATCTTCAGGCCTTTTTGCGCCGTTCGATGTCGTGCCCCCTAATCAAAAGCTCAAATTAGTGCCTCCGTCTCTGAAGTGGTGCTCCGTCTACTGGTTACTGCCATCGTCTGAAAATAGCCAACCAATAGCTCTGAGATTGCCAGTGAGCGGTAGTGACTGAGTGTAGTGGCGATTAGTTGATGATGAAGAGAAGACGCTACCAAAAACAGCAACGCCGTGGACCACGCGTGAAGTTCAGCCAGGTCGTACTCGTCGTCTTCAAGCACTGGCTGGACATCAACAGTGGGCAATTAGGAAAATATCGATTTGCAGAGTGATGATGATGCACTGCAGGGACTGGGTAAAAAGTGAAATACATTAAAGGAGGAACTAAAAGAAAATACTTTTATTAGATTTCAGTGCAGGTATTTAAAAAGGGGTTAAGAAAACAGTTTTATACGCCAGCATCATTAGCAGTTGTCAAAATCTGTTTGCAGTTTTGTACTGTTTTCTATGGAAGTGTCTTTACTAAATTTTGAGCCTACGCTGCTCACTTGATTGTCAAACTTAAACAACAAAAATTGGTTTTGCTTTTAAGGCCAAGGGTAATTGTTTGCACTTTAGGTAATAACCAATTTAGACTGTCAATCACCAGCGCTATGGCTCCTGTTGCTTGGCATTTATCTTTTGGCAATGTAAATTGAAAGGATGAAAGAAAAATTGCTCAATGGGAGTTGGTATTTGCAGTAGTAGCCAGTGGCACCGGTGGCCACCGACGGTCAGTGTTGATTTAGTTTAATGCCGCACCGCAACAGCATTTGCATCATCTTTCCATTAGAGTTTAAGTAGCAGTTGGCCAATATTAGCATTCTAATTGGTCGTCGCATCTAAATGAGACTATTTTTAAAAACAAACAAAAAGAAAAGAATTTACAAATGTTTTAATTTTTTATTTCTAATATTTACCATAATAGTTACTGTAGTGAAAAAAAGTAAAATGAAAACGTTAAAGTTTAATAGTTACCGGTGAGTTTCAATATTTTTTGTAAGAGAAACCATCAGGTTGTTTATGACTGCTTTCATTCTTTCACCTGCCACTGACCTGAGGCACTGTCTGACCTGTGCCCCCTTACCACCGACTTGTTACATTTTCATGCCCGCCATTTTTGTTGATGCCTTCTTCTTGAGGTAGTATCCCTTTGCTTCTGACGCCTACTAATTCCATTAGTTTACTGTGCCAGCGTAAGTGGATAAGTAGAAAAGAAGGAGATGAAACGGGCAGTCAGGTAAGTGGACAGACAGAGAGACAGGCCTTTGTGGCACATATTGAACTGGACATCTATTAGTGGTGGCAATAGTGAGCAGGACAAAACTGGTCAACTGACCTCCACATGATTGACTGCTCTTGCCGGTGGTGGTGATGCTGGTGATGGTGGTGGTGGTGGTGGTGGTGGTAGTGCTGATGATGAAGAAGTCCAGTGCACTAAAATGGCAATTTGCACTGTCTTTCAGCTTCGATGTGTGTGTACTACTAAACTGCTCAATCTCTATATAAATTTTTGCTGTATTTACTTTTTACCTGTCTGAGTTGTGCACTCGCTGACCCTTTGTTTTAAGGGGTTTTATTTTACCACTTTGTGGGCAACACAAAACTTTGTTTTTAACAAAATACTTAAATCAGATAAATTGTGAATTTAAATTGGAAGTTATTCAGTTTTAATCTTTTTTTCAGTTTTAAAACTTAAATTGTTTTATCTGTTTTACTAATTTTTAAACAACTTTTTCAAAGTTTTGCTATGCATTTTTGTTTAGATTTGGTAGTCATGATGGTCAAGGTTTTGCTCAAACGTCAAATTTGAACTTGCATTTGTCGTATGTGCAAATTCTAATATCAAAGTTTCAGATAGTTTAGCCTTTGCTCATTTATTCGTTTTCTTCTCACAGACAATCCTGCTCGGCCAGGCACATCAGCCACCTACCACGTTTTCAGTCTTCCAGACGTTTTTAGGCAGCCAGAAGGCAGCAACAAGATGCAGCAACTCAGTTTGAGCTTTTTCTTTACTGAGCAAACTGTTACACTATGCGACACTGATGCCGTGCCAAGACAAAACATGAGCAGCCAGGCAAATGTGAGTGGATGACTGAGAAGTGAGTGAGGACGTTTGAATTGCTGCTGTTGCAGTACAGTTTTCTTGGCCACCTTCTCAGTGCCGTGTCTCACTGCCGCCTTCCATCGTCGTCCATTGCACTGTGCTGCTGAAGTTGCTGCTGCTTTGCAACCGGGGTGATGCAGCACTGATGCACTGATGATGATGCTGATGCTGCTGATGCGTCTGATGATGTTGAAAAAAGTGAGAGAAAAAAAAGAAAGGACAGAACTGCAGACACAAAAGGCAAAACAGTGGCGCGGGCGCCCGGCGTCACCAAGGGAAGAAAGCAGGCCGTCGAAAAGTGATAGTCGAGAAAGGCAAATTTGCATTCATCATCAGCATCAGCAATGCAAAAGACGACGACGACGACGACGACCAAGTGCACTCCTTGCGCCGTGTCTTTTTGCTGGCTGTGTGCCTGCTGGCCTCAATGAACTTGCCATTCATCCAGTGCGATTTAGAGTGAGTGGGGCTAGTGAGCGAGCTAGTGGCTAACTAATTGATTTGCTCTGATGCACCTACAATCTGCTGTCAGTTCTGCTGTCAATTTCTTGCTCGATGCATGCAGCAATTTGACTGGCCACCTTTGGCCTACAGTTTTTTCAGTGAATCATCTGCCCTGTACAAAAAGGCAAATCATTTGATTTGATTATCGATGGTTGCCAATGCAGGTTTGTTTTTTCTAAGTTTGGGTAATAACAATTTAATATAAAACAAAACTAAGTTTTAAAGTTGTTAAGTTAAAAAATGATATATGGACGAGATATTTTTAGCCTTTCATTTAACAATTTTCTAAATTTTTATCTTTTAAACATTATAAAATCAACGCTTTTGCATTTTATCTTTAGTTAAAAAATGAAACTGCATCACAATTGCTCCATTAGTGGCAAGCACAAGAAATGAGAAGAATAGAAAACTAAAACACTGTTTGCAAACTGCACATTAAATACACGTGTAATCTAAGTACTAAACACATGGTAATACATAGCAGTCCAGTGTACTTGCTCCTCTATCCTTTCTATCCTTTTGTTGTAGTCTATAATTGCCTGACTACAAACTGACTTCATGTTCGCTTGATTGTGTATTTGTTGCTGCAACTTTTTTGTTCAGTTTGATTTTTGCTCGTGATGTGCTCGCCAAGGATGGGCAAAACAGCAGCAATTGAGCTAGAGTGTATGTGTGTGAGTAAATGTATGCACGAGATGCGACGGCGCCAACAGCAGTGTGACAATCACAACACTCACTAAAACACAGAAACAAACAGCAAAAAGCAGACACAAGTTTGAGTGCATCAAAAGTGGCGTGTGCCAGAAGATCTGTGAAGTGCAAGTAGAGAGCAAAAAATGAAAGTTGGTTACGCTCCTGTTTGGATTTTATAAGTGTCTAAACTGTGAATGGCAAAAAAGGACAAAAATGTACAAAAAATCCTGAAGTTGAACTAGTGCTGAACATTCAGGCCAAATCGATTGTGCTATTGTGCAAAACCGAGTATAATAACGTGCTTTCACCTAGCAGTTGCTCTCTTGGCAATGATAATGCCTAAATTAGAGTGCCCAAAAAGTGCCCTCCTGACTACTACGGTAGCATCTGCAGTCAGCAGCTCAACAGATCAACTGCAATCGAAAGTGCAGGTAAAGTGGAGGCTGACAGCAGCAGCACCAGCAGAGGCATGACAGTGCTCATCTTCAGCAGCAACAGCAACAGCAGCAGTGATTATTCAGTGGACAAGTGAGCAGTGTGTAGTCGACGATCGATCGATCAGTGGCGATCTATTTTGCCGGCGTCTATCGAGGCCACCACCACCACCACCGACAACAACAACAGCAGCAGCACCATCACTATCAACATTTGGTGCTGTTGATTGTCCTGTTGCTGGTGCAGTGCTCAAAGTGCTCTCCACTGCTCGTTCATTGCGCCGAGTCATTGTCGCCTTAGCTGTAGTGGAAGTGGTAGTAGCTGTACTGAAGTGAATGTGGCACAGAGGCAAACAAAAGAACACGAGACCTCTTTTTGTGTTGGTAGCATTGGCACCATTTGTTCTGATTTCTTGCTGATTGCTGTCACTGCCTCCTTTTTCTTTCTACTACTACTACTACATTTTGCACTACTACTGAACCCATTTTACAATACATTGTCAGCTAACAAGTGCTTGCATCAGACTGTTGTTTGGTAATGCTTTGTGATTCGGTAAGTGTAATCATGAATATTAAATTTAAATCAGTTTGTAGTGCCCCTGCACTTAGTCACCACAGTGAACTCATCTTGACTCATGTTTCACTTACACACACACTCATGTTCACCTCTCTCTTACCCTTACTCACCTACTCACACAGACAGACATCTCTGTATATAAGCCCATCACATGTAAGCACACTCTGACTGCTAACCAGCCAGCTAGCTAGTCTGTCTTTCTCTCCATCTCATCACCAGTCCTTATTCCCCATTAAAACCAGCCTCAAAATCGGCACCACAAGTTCATTTTTTATTAAAATGGATACAAGTATGAGTTGAGTTGTTGCGGCCAACAATTTTTCTGCCTGTACCATACTCGGCATCTCCGGTAATGTGCTAACATGATCTACTAATTACTAATTACGATGTACTAAACTAGTTGTCTGCTAGCAGCGGTCTTCTAATTAGCAGCTCCCCTTCACACTTTTACTCATTAATGACACGCGGTTTATGTTTAGAAGAGGAGGAAGATGATGAAAAAGAAGGAAAGGTAGAAAAAAAGAACGAGGCGGAGAAGGTGGAAAAAAGAACAGCGTGAATGCGACCAGCACAGTTGAGCAACAGTGTTCATCGTTGTTGTTTGCTGCCCAGTTTTCAGTGTGCCGTTTGCCGTCGGTGAGGTTAGCAAAACAGCGAAAGTTAGTGCCGCTGACTGTTAACATAAGCATAAACAGCAGCGCCAGCACTAGCAACACCAACACATCATCATCATCACCATACTCACTGCCTCAACACCACCAGTGCCAAATTGCCTTAACTGTGAACCGACACTTTATGACCGAATGTGTTTGTGCCTGGTGTGATGGTGTCTGGTGTAAATGTGTGTGTGTATGTGTGCGGTTGTGTAGTGCACTCTTTTTGGACATCATTGCGAAACAACACACACTCACTGCACTCATTCACTTACTCACAGTCAGTGGTCGGTGGTTGGAAACTGCCATTGCTAAAACCATTGCTAAAACCATTGCAACAAGAACAGTCTTTTAGAGAAGGGTAGAGCAGGAAACGGGAGGTTTGTAGTAAGTAGATGGTAAGCAGATGAACTAGCAGCCAGTCAGACAGTCATTGCACGTACCAATTTACTTTCCGCCTCTTTTGATCTTTTTCTTTCCGTCTTTTTCTTTCTGTTATAACCGCCGAGCATCAGTTGCACAGAGGCAGTAGAAGGAGGGAAAGAGGAAAAAAGAGCGAGACAAAGGATAGTCATTGATTTTAATTACCACTGAGCGCAATGTTCATTTCCAGCCAGTGTATTAATCTTTTCATTTTCTCTACGCATTCGTACATGTACATGCAGCTTGTTTCCCATTGTAAGTCATTGCTTTGGCAAAAATGCCGACTATTATCTTCTCTCGATTAGATGTGAAACTCACATATGCTTTTGTTGCTTCTTCTCCTTTTTTTCTGCAACCGCCGTTGTTGTTGTTGTTGTTGTTGGCTGCTGCTGATGCTGATGCCTGAAGCACCTTTTCAACTTTAGCATCAGCAGCCACGGCATCATCAGCGATGCCACCCACTGAAACCAGATCTAATCACCAATTCGACGAGTCATTCATCAGTCGACCAGTGAATTGAAACATTGTATTAATAATTTAATTTACCCCAATCGGCTGCCGTTTACTGGTCAATCAAGTGCAGTGTTTTCTTGTTTTCTTGTGTTTTATCTCTTTCAAATTGTTTTTTCCGATTTAGTGTTTCTAATTAGTACTTGCTTCTTCTTCTTTTGCTTCATGATCAACCATCACTAAGTGACCGCGTGTGTCCGACTGTCTACCTGTTAGTTATTGTTGTTTTTGTGCATCCACTGCCAATAATTGTGTGTCTGCGTCTGTGTTTGCATCAGTCACAACACAACAAACAAGTCTTACTGCCGACACGGCTGCTCCTTTGCACTTTGATGGCATTAACACTTTCTTGCGCTGTGTGCTACTGATGTTGCTGTTGCCGTTGCCGTTTTTCTTTTCCACTAAACTGCCTTTTATTGTGCAATGGTGGACTCCACTATGTGAACTGAACACAACAGCTGCCGTGTTCTGCGAATTACCGGTGGTACTTTTGACAACAGTGTTTGCTTGCACTAGTGAAACGAAGTGTGAAAAACAATCAACGGCACCAACAGCGACACACTGCTGCTCATGCTTGTTTAGACTGGTGATCATCACACTATCTTCTGCTGTTCATCATTTGCCGCTTTTAGTTTGACCACCACCATCATTATCATCATCAAGTGGACGGCACAATACCGGCTGGCTAGTTAGTGAACTAGTGCGCACAGACACACTACGGCCACTTGCCTGCCTTAATTGCCCTAATTTAATGCAAAACTAATTTAGTGCAGTCAACTCAACTGCTGTTGTCAAGCTGCAGCGGTGGTCGTGGTGGTGGTGGTCACTGCGAACGACAATTAATTCCACATGGCAAAGAGTGGTGCCTGGTGTCAGTGACACAGCTTGAACAGGAGGGAGAGAATGCGAGTGCAGTGCTTTCAATTTGAACTAATCATTGCTACCCTATGTAACCGACATCCGACTAAGTTACTCATTAAATTGTTTGAGGGCCCTTTGCACCCCCTGCAATGCAAACTGATAATTAAGTCTCATTATTTACTTAATTATAATCAAGCTTCTCCGCATGCAATAAACTCATCCTTAGCTAATTAATGCTAAATGAGTTTCTGCTATAACGTAAATAAAAAAAACGCAATCATTTTCATAATTTCAGAAATTGGTTTGCAAAAATTTTCAAATTTATATGTTTTTTCAAAAGTTGTTTACATAAACAAACAAAAAAGTTTTTTGCAGATGTTTAATTTTGACGCCAATTTCTTTGTTGATCTAAAAATGACTTTAGCAGCGTGTTTACATTTTCAATCGTTTTACTTTTTAATAACATTTGCTGTTACGTAGTTTTCATATTTGTCAACTTACCAAAAATTAGTTTAAGTTTAACATGCATTCATTTAAGTGTTTTTTCTTGATGTTTTATTTGTAAAACTGTATTATTTAAGTGTTTAGTCACCACTGTAAACACACGTTTCTACTTAACAACATTTTTCTGTGTTTTTGTCCTACACATCATATATCAACGAGCAAGTAGTAAATAGACAGTTAACATGAACTTATGTCTGATAATACGAGTAATCCCCTGACTGACCAAGTTTTTGTAGTGTCAACTACTTGAGCTGCTATTGAGGATTATTTGCCCAGCCAGTGCTGCCTTATCCCCCTCCAACTACTGCTGTGTGTTTGTTTATCATTGAACAGCTGAAACTCTGGCATTTGCAACTAGTAAATTTAGTTTTCCACTGTTTGCTGTCTTTCTTCTTTATTTATCGTTGTCTCAGTTGGGGTTTGCTACTAATTGAATCGATAGATTAGATAGATTAGCCTGCCCAGCTGAAAAAGGGCACTACTACTTTTTTAGGCAATTTTTCTTCTTTTTATCTACTGTACTGACTGCATCATCTCCCCGTCAACCCCATGCTGCCTCAACTGACTGTTTAGATAAAAAGAAATAGATAGAAAAGTACCTGTTGACGAGCGCATCGCATCACTGATGCCGTTTCATCAATGCACCATCACCATCACCACCACCATCACCACCACCATCACCATCACCACCATCACTACCACCAACTGCTCCTGATGGCGGTGCTGGTACTAACAACAATTGATTTGACCATCGACAGCCCAGCTTGCCACCACTCATCAGCTTTGTAATGGTACTGCCGGTGCTGGTGATGGCAGTCTTCCCAAGTGCCTACTAGAGCATCAATTGTTGTTGTGGAGAAATGGTCAAGTGTGTGTGTGTGTGTGTGTGTTCGTTTGCCCACTGAGCCACAGTCCGTTCAGTGTTCATGCCCGTTTCGGTGTTTTGCTGATCTGCAATGTCGGTGCTCTGATCTCTCTGTTTTTAGTAAATGTATGTACTACTCTTTGCGGCATTTGCACGTTTGTTTGAGAGCACTACTACGACTACTACTTCTCAGACAGCTCATCACCATCATCATCTACAACAGCAGCAGAAGCAGCAGCAGAAGTGACCTGTCATCGGCTGTCCACTTGGCAGTCAGTTCAGTGTTCAGTGTTTAGTGAGTTTGTGTATGTGTGTGTGCGCCATCGAAAGACAAGTGGACAATTGCCGGCCGGCAAGTGAGCCTCTTCAGATAAGATTTGGGCTACTAAGATTGGGTTTGTCTTGCCACTGCCTTTTTGCTGCTGCTGCTGTTGTTGTTTCACTTGACCATCTTAGAAAACGAGAAAGACAACCGACAAAATCACTCCTCTGCTGCCTAAATGCGGAAAGCTTTATCCCTGAACGTGTGTTTGTCAGCAACAGCAGCAGCAGCATCGATCAGCAGTGTTGCTTTGTTGTGTCAGCTTAAAGGAGGGCAAGTCTGCTCACCACCAATTTCTCATCACCACCACGACAACGACCCATTCACCGGCCATTTCCCTTGCAGTCACAGTCTTTTCGTAGTCATCTTCTTCACTGCCGCCACATCGAATTGCATTTTCACTGGCTTTGCTCATAAATAATTAATAATCAGACCATTTATTGTTGTGTCCAGTAGTGGTGGTGATGGCGATGATGGTAATGGTGGTGATGGTTATTTATGTGTCCATGTCAGCAACACTGTCTGCTTGTTGAATACAAGCCTGACTGTCGGTACGGGTCGCATCATCGCCGATTCAGTGGTTTCTAAATGCCGATACGTCCGCTCATTGAGCAGCTATTATTGATCAGTTTTAGGCAGTTTGTCTTCATTGTGAACTAGAATAGCTGCAAAAGACTGTGACAAAAAGAAAAGAGTGATGTTTAAAAGCATTTTGAGTTTTAGTACTGCCACTAACAATGATCAGAATAAGCATAATTATTTAAAACTATAACTACTTATGTTTGAGTCTAACTTTGATATTTCGTTTTTGTAATTGCTGATAGTCATTATGTTTTAAGTTTACTGATTTGCAAAAACATTAATGTGTCAAATGTTTAGTGTTTTAAACTATTTTTTGATTTTTTTTCATTTGACTAACTCGTTTTTTGTTTATTTTTTACTCAGATCTGACTCAAACGGACCGCACTTGTTGGATTTCATCATTTCGCATTTAGTGCATTTACTTTAATTGCTTCATCTCGTCAATTTCAACCTGACCTGAATCAACATATGCATTTTACTGCAATTTAATTTCTAAAATTAATTCAAAATACAATCAAGTTGACTGGAATCAACTATTTTTTACCAACAGCAACTTTCTCTGTGATTGCTTTTATTTATTTTTTATTTAAAAACATCACATTATAAATTTAGTTTTTATCATCATTTTTACCAGGTATGTGTTTGCATCTGTTTCTACTTATAACTTGCTTTCAAACAAACTTTATGACAGCTTAGCCAACTGTAATTGCACAGCTGGTTTTTACTTTTTCACCCTTTTCGCTCTTTCCTTCTGTTTCTTTCTGTTTTCTGGCTTTCTAGCTTTTTAGCGCTTTCAAACTGCCATTCAGTAGTCAAACGGTTCTCACCTCAATGCAACTAGTTGTGCACTGGAAAGACAATTGCAACTTTTAATCAGCTTTTTATATTGCTTGTGATTGCTGCAGGGTTTCCGGCGCAAACATCAGTCAACTTTCCGCCACAGTCAATTGTTTAGTACGATGATCAGTCAGTCAATCAGAGTTGTGTTGCACCATTGTGACAAAATCGGTGTGTTTACATGATCAAGTGAGAGCAGTAACAGAAGCGCCGGTGAATGCCACTACACTGTCATCAGTTCAGGTTGCAGGTTGTGCCACATTGACTTTGACACTGCACTTGCACTTGGTGATTGGAATCGCCACCGCAGTCTGCTGATAATCACTGCTGCTGCTGCTGTTGATGGCAGGTGCTGGTGAGGCATTATCACATATCAGTCTCTCGGGGGAGTGATTTATGGGCAGTATTTAGCCGATGCCACTGACAGATTCAATGATTTACCCATTTGTTTGCTTGTCCAACGCTCTGTTTATGTGTTTGTCTGTGTGTGTGTGTTGCATGTCTGTTGACCTTTCAATCTCTTTCTCCTTCTTTTTCTCAACTGTTTGTTATGCCTAATACGATTGCCTTTTTCTCGCAAACATTGCTTGTTTTATCAACAAGACAAGAAGGGAAATTTGGCACGTCAAGTCAATGCGCGCACACACACACACACACTTTGGACACACTTTTATTTTTATTGAAGCTCATTAATTTAGTTTTTGTGTGATTGATGTTTTCAGTTATTTTTTAAAAATTTTAATTTAATGTGTTTTTGGTCAGTGGCAACATTGTTTATAATTTGTGGTTTTATTGTTGCAAAAACGTTGACAAAAAGTCAAAGAAAAAACAGTCATCTGAAGTAATAAAATGGAGTCCCATCATTTGATCAACAAGGGAAAGGGCATGCTGTGGAGTGATGCCCCTCTCCGTCAACTTCGAGGCTGTTCACCAGATGCCTCCGTCTCTCCGACCTCCTCCTCGAGGAGCTCCCCTCGACCTCGGTCAGTGGTCCTGGTGGATCCACTACCGCCCAGCACTGCGCCACTCTGGCGAAATGCCCCCAATCATCATCATCAACCTCCTCCTGCTCGTCGTAACACACCACCAAACCACGCCACCATTTCGCCTGCCGTCTCATTTCAGCAGTCTTTGCGATCGTATCCGGTTTCCTCTTTTCCTTCCTCGTCTACTTCAAAGGGTACGGTACACAACTCGGCAACAAAGTTAGGTGCTCATCCTCACCAGCATCAGTTTAACCTGCACCAGCCAAAAACTGTCGCTGCCGAGGGTCCTGGGTCAAGGCGAGCCGGGCCAGGCACTGGAAGACTTCCCCAGTCAAAAACGGTGCCCGCTGCTCTGTCTTCAGCTGCTGCTCCTAAGGAAAGGACGGCCAACAAAAAACAGCCCTCCGAATGTCACGTGACCAGTCTGGAGGGTGAATCCTCGACGCCCTTCTTCCTTGACTACCTCGACTCGCAGTCGGCGATGGTGGCCGCCGATCCGATGCTCGCCCAGCCACTGGGCGCCTTCAACCACCGCCAGTTTATGGAGATGTTCCGCAGTGAGCCCTCTTCAGAGCAAACAAATGCAAATGCTGGCCAGGCAGCAAATGCCGCTGCCGCCGCTGCATTTTCTCTTTCCGGTGCAGCAGCAGCAGGTGCATCAGGTGCAGCAGGCGGTGCCGACGATTTGGGCAGTTTGCCGTACGCCGTGAACACTGCACTTGAAACAGGGCAGCAGCAACCTCAATTTCTTTTGCCTGAACACTACCACCTGGGCGCTCGCTCCTCTGCTCCCTTTGACTCGCTGGCGTCCACCGTGGGCAGTGACCAGCATTCCTATTCAAGGCCGACGCCCGTCGATCAACGACGCTCGGCGCCCAAATCTGCGTCTTTGGCGTCTGCGGCGGCACCAGGCGGCTACAGCAAAGCAGGCAAGCGTCCTAGTCAGACACTCGTCTTTGAGACACGCCTAAGCACACACACACACATACGCACGCACGTTTTGCTGACACCAGTAGTTGTTCATTTTTCTATTATGATTTGCTGTCTTTTTGTTATTATGATTTGTCGCCATTGCCCTTTTCTCCATTGCACCACTGCCATCATTTCCGATGGTTGTGGTGTAACTTATGTTAGCTGCTGCTGCTGTTGTGGTTGTGATTCCCTATTCTTGGGAATGTAGAGCAACGCTAGCAGCAGTGACAGTTGTTTTTTTCAGTTGTTGCCCTTGGTTTTTTATTATTTGCACTATTTTATTCGTATTTAACTAGTTGTTTTTATTTTGATTTTATCTCTGGTTTTAAGTTTGTTTGCTCGATTTTGGTAGGCTCGATTATGTGATTTTTATTACTACTTTTACTCTACTTTTGCATACTGTTTTGTTTGCACCACCATCTGTTCATTTTTTTGCTTTTTTGCTACTGCATGTGCACGTCCAATCTGTTTTCTGGCTTGTTTGCCTAGATAATGCCATTTCCACTAAGTTCTTTTTTTCATAAACTAATTTTTTTTCACTTTTCCCCCCATAACAGAAAACATTGTATTCCGAAAAGCGCCATCCAAAACAATGGACAACAAAAACTCTCAGTCAAATTCAAATATATCGCAGCGTCTTCAGATTGCTGCCGAACGACGCACTCAAATAGAGGAGGCGAGAAGGGTAAAAGCTATCAACTGTTTTAACTAAATATCAATTACTAAACAAAACACTTTTTGTTTTCCTGTCAGGAACGCGTTCAACGACAGATTGAGCAGTCACCACGACCAACAGTGGCCGCTGCAATGAACAGCCACGGTTTCAACCAGAACCCTTCGGTCGCCTTTGGGAGCACCCGTCCGCGGAACATTGACCTCACCCGACCGCTGGTGACGCCCATTCCCAGTGCCAGGCCCAAATCGGAGATATTTCCCAGCACTTTCTACGCTGGGGCTGCCCACAGCGGTGGCGGCGGTGGTGGTTCAACGCAGGTTGACAGCAGTTCATCCGCCTACTTTTCCACACCGCTGAAAGCATCGTCTCAGCACGTCTTTGCCAAGGATGACGCCAACTACCAGCCGGCAACTCGAAGTCCACGACCCCACTGCAACCGCAGCAGTCCACGACGACGACGCCGTCGCTAATGTCCCAGTCAATGATAGTGCCCAGCAGCAGCAGCAGCAACAGTGGTGGTAGTTCCAACTACCGAGCCGCTCGTCGTCACGACCCCGAGCTGGTGCCCGCCATGCAGAAGTACATCTTCCGCGAGTACGCCATGCCCACCTCCGCCTCCTCGGGCACGCCCTCTCTGCGCAAGGAGAACAGCATGATCTCCTCGATGATGTCCACCAAGTCCTTCCAACAGGGGCCCACCTCTTCCTCTTCCTTCTACCGTACGCCCTTTGGCGGGCCGCAGAACCGCCCCAAGAAGTCCTACAGCATGAATCGACTGGATCAGCTGGCACAGCCCAGGCGACGAGTGGAGCCAAAAGGTGAGCCCAAACCAAGTCCTTTTGTTAAATTGTTGATAATTTTAACTAATGATTAATTAATTTTTGTTAACTTCAGTGCCCACATCAGCGTCATTTGTGCGTCCCAAAATGGAGCCGTTTACCCCCAGTTCCAAGAAGCCAGCTCCAGCGACAGAAGGAGGTGAAGGACGAGTCAAACCGATTCCACCGCCAAAAACGTTGTTCAAGAGTCCCAGACCGCAGACTGCAGCAGCCGAACCGTCGAGCACTAGTTCACCATCTGCTGCTGCTGCTGCGACCCCAGCCGTTCCCAGTCGAAGTCGTCCGGCAACGACGCCTAAGCCTCGTCCACTTAGTCAAATTGAACTCTCATCGACGCGTAAGTTTAAACCTCAACAACACAACTTCAACGCTAAAATAAACTGTTCAACTAATGTCCATCTTTTCTCCTTTTTCCTTTTAGAATCGGCTGCAGCATCGGCTGAAGAGGCGGCAAATGCAGCAGCGAATGAAGGCGAAAAAGAGTTTGAGGGCAGCGCCGATGACCGCCTGGCCGAGTACAAGAGAGCCCTTGCCGAGAAACGTGCCATGTTCCGTAAGCAGCAGGAGGAGCAGCAACTGCTGCAGCAACAGAATCCAGTGAGAAAGGCCAAAATTGTCAAACCAGAGCCGGCACCGGTCGTGGCAGAGTCTGAAGAGAGCAAGAAAGCGGCATCTTCCTCATCTTCGTCTTCTTCCTCCTCATCTGAAGCATCCGACAATGAGGCGGACAATGAGGACGATGAACACAAACAGCAGCAAAACAAACCTGAATCAGTTTCCACTGCTGTTGCTGCTGCTGCCGCTCCTCTCTCAGTCGAGTTGGCCCAAGTGAGCAGCGAGGAGGCAAAGAAAACTGCGTCCGAAGCTGTTCCGGCACCTTCGCAAACTTCGTCTGTCACTGAATCAGCAAACGTCAACAGTGAGCAGCTAATTTCCTTCGGTGACTCTTCACCGTCAGCAGCCAGCCCTCAAGTGCCGCCACCTAGAGACGGTAAAAAGAAAAACTTTTCATTTCGGAAACATTTTTGCTAAACTATTTTTCTTTCTTTTCTTTTTCGGTGATGACCAGCAGTGATGACCGGTGACATGATGAGCACCAGTTTAACGGGCGACCTGGCGGCTTTGGCCATCAATTCGGGAGCAAACAGCAGCCGAAGTGAGATGGCGGAAAAAGCGCTGGCCGGCGCCTCTATGACCGCCTCGCTTGACCTCTCGCTCCTCAACGAAAACAAACCGGGCTTTTCCGGCAACAGCAAAGCCGGCGCCACCACCTTCACCAAGGAGCAGCTTGAGGAGCGCAGCGCCCAACTCCTCCAGCAGCAGATGGCCGAACGGGAGAAGCGCAAAAGTGTACGTGTGCCTACTTTACAGACTGTTTCTCACCATTTAAATTCTAAACAATAACGTTAATTTTTGTTGGTTTTTTTCAGCGCGTTCAAGAGATTCTCAAGCGCACTCGCAAGGACGAGAAAGCAAAGGAGGGCGCTTCCAAGCAAACGGACTCTAACGGCTCCAACGGCGACTCCAGTCAGTCGGAGAACGAGGCGAACAATGGCAACAACTCAGATGAGGCCTCCAATGAACAGGCGCCAGTTGGCACCAGCAGTGGTGGTGCAGAGGATGGCAGCAGCGGCAGCAAATTCAACGGCCACAATGGAGAGTCCTCCGGAAAGGCGACGACAGCGGACAACGGACATTCCAATGGCCACCTCGGCTCCAATCACCACCGAGACATGAAGACCTTCGTCAGCGAGAACGAGCAGTCCCTGCCGCCGACTAATGGATTCTAAAGGATAAAGAAACAGTGATGGGCGGCAGCTCGATACTATTGTTGACGTATTTTGATATCTTTTTTTTTATTTGCAAAATGAATGTTTCATTGAGAAACCCAAACCCAAACACACACCCACACACTTTACAGATTATGCGCGTTTTATCTTCTACTGAACAGACCTATATTCTTTTGTTCATCTTCCCCAATTCACATCTCTGCTCATTACTGCTTTTGTTTGCCATTTTTTCCTGTTTTGTGTTTGATAAACTGTTTTGTAACTCAAACGACAAAACACAAAACAACTTCTGCTCTTTTGCCTTCATCCTCTTTTGATGCATCATATAGTGATAACAAATTTAAATAGATGCATTTACCTGTTTTATCTTTTGCTTCACATCGCACACTGAGAAACGAATCAACAAACATAAACATTGACACGATCTACACCTGAATCACATCAACAACACTGATAAACACTGATAGATTACCGTAGAATGAAAAAAGTGAATCATGTTGTGACATTGATAATTTATTTATTTTTTCTTTAATTTTAACATATTTGATTCAAACAGATTTTTTTGCTCATTTAGTTTGTTATCATTTATTTTTTTCTTTAATTTTAATTTACATTATCACAGTTTTTAGCCCACGTCTGTCAAATGCAAACTTTTTATGTTGAGTGATATATTCCATATTAATAAAAATATATTTCCTAAATCAAATTGCAATCTCAAATCAAATTACTGTTTTGAAACAACTTTTGGCAACACGGCCAAAAAATCAACGAATATATTACATAACTTTTCACAAATCTGCTGATTGCTGTCGTTTTTGCTGCGTACAAAATAAATGGTTGGGTGTTTGGCACTTGTTTCCAAAATTAACTTTTTGAGTCCTTAAACTAAATAGTTTCGAGTAACACCGTTTAAAACTAAAAGTAACAGTCATAGTTATCTGAGCTGGTTTGACTAACATTTTGAAAAACATAAACTTTAACTTTAAACACTACTTTTAATGACCATGACTCAACAAACGAAAGATCGCTAAACGGCGACAACTAAATGAGTTAGTTAGTAGCCAAAGTTGTCTTTGTTATTAAGATACTTTGACCAGTTTTTGAATGCAAATGTATATCGTTAAAACTAAACGTTTATAATAGCAAATGTCAAGCTGTTTTTAACAAGAACTTTGTGAGTTTGAAGTTAGTTGCTTGTGTATATAGGCAGTTTCCTTCTGACAACTCAACCTGGACGACTTATGCTTGTGTTCACTCTACTCAGAACTTCTTTACTGGCTTTCTAAAAACATAAATCTAGGCGTTTTGGTGAAAGCAATTTATCTTGCTTAGTGCGTTTGCTGCTGAGCGACAAATACGGGCAGGGACTACAGGCGCCATCTGCAGAACGAGTTAACCGCCGCACTTCTTGAAAATGTTGCCGCAGGATCTGTGCTAATGATTCAAATCGGAAATTGGTTTTGATCGCTTTTATGTGATCAAGGTTTATTAGTTTTTGTTAGCATTACTATATTCTCATTCAAACGTAGAAAATAGTTTTAACAGTTGCTGATTAACTTTGAAATTGTTTCTGCACAGGAGTTTGCTTATCATGAAATTTGCATGCACAACACCAGTTCTACATTTTATGAGCTTTTCTAATGTAATTTTAGGATTTTTTTATATTATTTTTAAATTTTATTTTAATGTCAATTCAGTAAAACACTTAATGTTATTTGGTCAATTTTGCACAAAACTATCAAATGGAAAGCCAGCTAACAGTGGCAAAATTAGCTGCATTCCCACTGATCAGCTCTACATTTCAGTTTAGAAAAAAACTATTGCTGGACTGATGCGTAGTTGCAGTGGTGGTGTTATATTTATATAGCACCATAAAAAAACATCAGCAATCATTTCACAACCTTAATCCCTCTCTGATGAGACAAATCACATAAATGAACTCTTAAACAACAAATTTTTGATACAATTGATTCTGATCAGGTAAACACAAAGCCTACCATTTATTAATAAAACCAACTTTTTAAACTCAAATTTTATTCTGTGTGTTAATGTTTAATTGACTAGAAAGAAAGGTTTTTCAATGAAATAAATCGTGTTTCTATAATTATTATAATAAATGACATTGACTCAAATTGGAAATTGGTTTTACCGTTTTTTATGTGGTCAAAATTATCACATTTTTTTGTAATGATTTCAAGTTTGAGCAATGAACGAGTTTTAATTTAATAACTCAACATTTGTTTTTAGCAAAAAACAAGCAAATCCAGTTTCTGATTTGAATCATTGTCACAGCTAATGGCGTTAGTATTCATAAGCAAACGGTGTTAACTTGTCCGACAGACGGCGCTAGTAGTCCCTGCCCGTATTTGTCGCTCAGAAGCAAAGACTCTAATCTTGCTCATTGCAGTTTGGTAAGGCTATATTTATTCAACCAACACTTACACAAATAATCTTTTAAGTTAAAATAGCAACCAACTTTTAAAAACGTCATTTAGAGGCAAATTTTGTGTTTTCTCTAGTTTAAATTTTTAGTTTTAGGTTTGATAACTAAGTAATTTTACCAGTAAGTAGTCTAGCTAAAAACTCAAAATATTTAAAACCAATTTAGTGTTTTTACCATTTAAGTTATTAGATTGACTAGTTTTTTCCTACCAAAACTGCTGTTGCTTGTCCTTCAACACGTCTTCTACGGATAGTATTGTTTTTTAATAAATCTCTTAACAACGTGCCTTTCAGTTCCCAGATGCACCGCCATTTTTGCCAGAGCTTTCCTTCCCAACCACTTCCGCAAGCTTTTTATAGTGTTTCAGTTGAGTGCAGTCGAACCTTGGTAGTCTTCAGAGCACCGCCACCACCACCATTGCCACTTCCAGCGTTTGCCTTCTTCCTCCCACATACCTTTTAGGACTGCTTGCGCAGAGTAAACAAAGAACAAGCGGCCACTGACCAGATGAGTCCCCTACCACCAAAAGTGCCTTTCACTAAACCTGTTTGCTGAAATGTTTAGTTCTAGCGCCGGTTACTCCCTTTTCACAATCAAAGCTCCAAACGACAGTGAAAAACGCCCCCTGATCAACGTCATCTCGACGGAAAGGAGAGGATGCCTCCAGGGCGTGAACCTGCTCTAGAATGGTCGGCCGTGTCATCGGCTAGGCAGGTCATCAACCAGGTCACTTCTGATCGACAGGCGTCACCAACAGACCCTAATGAGTATCTAAACTATAATGGCGACCTAGCCGAACAGTCGAGAGACACTCTTGAGCAAACTTATCAGAACTTTGAAGCAAACCCTGTGGGAAAGCCGGAACCGCTCTTTTGTGAGACGATAGATGACCTTGAATTTGCCTGTTTCAGCAACTTAGAAGACTTGCAAGACTACTCTTGGTGCGAATGTAAAGAAGATACACAGAACTTGCTGGAAAATGCAGAAAAAACTGAAGAAAAACTTAAAGAAAAAGACAAAAAGCAAGCAGATGAAGCTAAAGACAAAACGGACAGCCCGCCTAAGACAAGTCCTTCAAGCACTTTGAACACGGTGACACGACAAAAACGAAAAATCACTGGAGCGGCTGTGCCTTACAAGGACCAGTACACCTACTCATTCGACTTCCTTGATGATGAGAACTTTGGCAAAAAGTACGTCGACCCGGATAACTTTGAAGATGAGGTACAGATAATCTTTCTTTCTTTAGCTGTAGCCTGCGTTACCTTATTAACTATAAAACTGTTTTTCTTTCTTTTGCCTGCCTTTTCTTTTTCAGTTTTATTTTCTAGAGAACTTTAAAACTCACAGTCAAGGCGGTGGTGTGCATTCTAGGCAAGTTTCAGGAGATGCCCTTAAGAAAAGCAAAAGGGTCTTTGATCATGGGAAAGCAAGAGAAACGCCGAAACATGGTAAACTGCAGAAAAAACCACAAAAACTAAACAACTCAGAGCCAAAGTTGAGCACTGACAACTTTACTGTGATAAACCCTCAGAAACCTAAAGCGTTTAAGCGTTCAGTTAGTATTAGCAATAAAAGAAAAAACCAGCAGCAGCCGAAACATATTGACATCAAAGTTAATGTAAAAAAGTTAGACAATTGTTCATTGGAAGAAACAGATCTTCCTCTAAAAGAGTTTCCCTCCGATGACGACTGCAAAATTCTGCTTCAGGAAAAGATGAAGCAAGCTTTTCAGGCCCTTTCTAGTAACCTTTCTGAAGATGTGCAGTCACCGTTGCCAGCAAAAAGGCAAAAAGTTGAGCCACTTCCAGCATCCCCTTTGATTGATGTCGAGCTTCACCAAGGAATGATCCCAACAATCTTCCACGCTGCAAAGTTTTTTCCCAACTTTGAGTCTGTCTACGATATGTGGTGCAAAACTCAGAGAAAAACCTATACTGATTGGCAAAAAAGTAGCCAGACTTATGCCAAAAGAAGAGAGGCAACTCGTACTACTTCGCTGCTAGCAAGGCCTGACTTGCGAGTGCTCAGTGCGCTGAAGGCAGCTGTCATTCCAAACGAAGGCATCAGGGGAATCGGCCAGCAGGAGCGACAGCCAGCGCCGCAGAAACAGTCTCAGCCACCAAAACAGCAAATGCAGAACCGACAACAACAGCAAAAACTGCCTCGACAACAACAACGGCAGCCGCAGAAGCAACAGCTGACGCGCCTACCGAGCAGCCTTAGCCGGCAGCAATATCAAAGACAGCAGACGCAACTGCACCAGCAAATGCTTAAACGGCAGTATGTGGCCAACTACCAAGCGCCCGCTGGCGGACAGCTGCTGCAGCAGAAAAGGCCGCCGCCGCCGCCGCCACAAGTGGAGCACCACCAGGTACTTGCGGCGGGGAAGCGGCCGTCCTTTCTGGGGCCGAATGGTGGCCACACTGCCGGGGTGGCCAGCCAGCAACGACAGCCAAAACATGTGATCATCTATCGGCCGGGAGGTGCTCAAACGCTTCAGAAGGCGGCAGCCATTGGCCCTTCACTGCAGCCACCCGTTCAACAGCAAAAGCCAGCTGAGAAGGTGATGTCAGTGGGCTCTGGGACGATTCGCCTGCCAGCAACAGCAGTCGCCAGTTCAGCATCTAACCCAGTTACTAGTATAAGCAGAAGTGTTGGCACCAGTGGTTTGACATCTCAAAACGTTCTGACGCCCAGCAAAGCACTGACAGTGGCAACAACCGCCGCAACCACTGCTGCTCCCAAAACGTTGCCTGCAAGAGAAATGGCTTCTTCAGCGGCGTTAGGAGCAGTGGAATACCCGTCTGCAGCCCAGACAGTGCCCTCTGTTACCGTCAATGGTGGCAGCAAAGCGTTGCCCATCAAGGTCATGAGTACGCCCAGTGGCCAGAGTGTGCATCTGATCAACGGACGACAGCCAGTTCGGCTGGTCGCCTTGCCTCCCTCAACTGCGGGCCCTAGTAATGGCGGACAAACTCAACTAACTAAAAAATTTGTTGTAGTTTCATTGACAAAGACAGTTTCGGAAAGTGGCAGTGGCGATGCTGTCTGGCAATCGGCGATGACAACAGTGACGCCAACTATAAAATATCCATTAACTTTTTTTACGTCGAAACCCACTGTGATAAATCTGGAAACAGAAACAAAAAAGGCGCAACAGGCCGATGCTGCAATGGCTAAGCGTCTTGCCAAAATGTTTGGCCCAGTTACTGAATCAGCTAGTGAATTCGCGATTGTCCCGCAAAAAATACAAATTTGCTGAAACTTGAACTACCCTACAGAAAGTACAAACAACATTTATACCGACAGAAAACAATAATTACGAAACTTTTTAAACAATTATTTTTGCATTTTTTTCTGTTACACTTAGGTTATTACCGAATACTTTTTAAATACAAACAAATACCTCAATAACCATACTTTTATATTTGAGCACGACAAACAGAAAGCAAATGTACAATAAATTTTGCCTGTTTATTTGTTATTTTTATACTGTAAACGTATTTGCTTAAAAGTTTTCAAAAGATAAACGTCATTTTAAAAAATAACATTATTTTTGAGCATGCCATGTTGAAAGTTGTGGTTCTAGATCATTTCATCGCATGCTTTTTCATCGCAAGCCAATTAGCTGGCCGCTATATAAAACCGCTTTAATATTGGGACAAACTTTTAGTTTTGAAACAAATCTTAACTTGTGATTTAATTATCTTTTGTTGTCATGGTTGGCAATATAAAAGTTATCTTTGTCATTTTTATAAAAATTAAAAGCATGAAGTAAACTTTTAATTTTTTTAATGTGATTTTTACATACAAATAATAAGTTAACTGTTTTGTGAACAAATTGAACATGTATCAAAAAAGCAAACTTTTTACTTTTAAACACTTACCAACATTTGTAATTTTTGTTTTTATTTATTTAACAAAAAATTTAGTGACAACAAACGCAAACGTCAATTTTACTTCTAATGTTAATGCTATTAAAGTGAATCAATTGACAACTTTTACTTGTTTAGTCAACAACTTTGATCCAACTAAACAAAACTATTCAATCAATTTTTATAGTAAACGAGATAACTTAATTGCAACGTATGAAGTTGAAAGTATGTGACCATAGTTATTAATTTAAAAAACGCTATAATATTTTAACAATAAAAATTGGTTATACAGAAAGTTCTAAGAATCCTCTCTTGTTGTCTATAAACCGCCATCCTTTAATCACTGTTGAAAGTGGAAACATTTGCTCCTATCCTCAGTTTGATTTACGCATCACTGAACATCATGACAACAGACAACTCTACTGGTGTGATCTTCAGTATAATGAACATTCTTTTCCATCCAGCAAATGGCCAGAAACTCCTTTTGTAGATTTTGTGTCTACTAAACTGAGTACTCATGTACGCAAAGGAAGTTGCGTAATCGATAATTTTGAACCAGTTAGAAACAATTACACTGTAAAGTTTTTTAGCACTTTGGGTGCTAAGGATGTCAATTTAATTGCTAGCATTGACGTTAATTGTAAGTTTTGTGCCTTATTATTCAAACTATTTAAAAATATTTTTGTTTTTTAGCTAATCAAAGTAAAACATTTATTCCTTCTATAAACCCTCCATGGATTTCAATTGAAGCAGAAAGTATTTCTTTTCCTAAATTTGAAATTGTTGCCGGTTTAAATAAAACTGAAGGAAAGTGGTGGTGTGAGTTTAGCGGAAACAGTCGTTCTGGCATTAAAAAAGTTAAATCAATTGAGCATCCATTGAATTGATACAAAATTACAATTTTGAGTTTATAATTAAACTACAATAAATAGTTTAACAATACTTTGAGTTTAAACACAAAGATAACACATTAAATTTTGCTACAAAAACATAAAAATTATAAAATTGATAACTGTTTAATCTAAAGTATAAAGTATAACAGTTATTTACCGTTTGTAACTTAATTAATTTTACTTGTTTCAAATCATTTATACTCTAGCTGCTCTCTAATAAATAAGTTTAGATTCAGTATTTGTTGTAATATCTTATCATTAATGATATTTTGGGGTTTTACTATCAAAAACACTTTGTTAATTAACAGCAATGTCTTATAAAATGCATGAAATTAATGTAATTTGAAAAACATATTCAACAAAACAGAAATGGCAACTTTCAGTTTACTTTTCTTTGCTCAATTTCTGTTGTTAATCACAATCTCAGCCGCTGCTGATCAGCAGATTAAAAATGCTGCTGGCGCAGTAGTGTGCGAAGTGATCGACGGTCATCTCGTTCGTTTTATCAACCGACATCGAAACCAACAAAAGTTGCAGTTTACCGTTCACCCTCCAGTCGTGGAGACAATCAAACCAAAGGATAACACACCGAACACATGGATTCTTCACCTGAACGACAATACCAATGCCGAGCTGTCAATTGTTGATAAGGGTGATAACACTGAGTTTAGCTGGCTGTGGCACGGTGGCGGACCCAATGGCGAACGAGACGTCTGTTTCAGCTACGCCTACAACCAAGCTAAATGGTAACAGTTGTTGTTTTGTATTTGAGCATAGTTATTTGTCCTTAAAGTAGCTTTGTTTTAGTATAACACTTTACTTCGATATATCATTTCAGGTACAACGCTTACCAGAGCATGAACTCCACCTGGCCGCTCAGAACTGATCGCGCTGAGACAAAGCAGGCTTTCAACTTTCTCATGGACTACGACCGCTTCAACTCTCGTGACAAGGACAAGGAGGACATTATGGTGTTGGAACAGCTTTTTCTAAATACCGACGGCTTCGCCCTGTCCCTGGACCACCAGCAGCCGCTGTTCATCAGCCGAAAGGTGGGCGCCGATCCGCAGCTGTGCTTCACCGTGGCCAATGTGCCGCCGTACAACGTGAACGACCACGACGCCGCCTACCTGGACATCAAGTTCAAGGTCTTTGCCTCGAAGAACGTTCGCGCCGTCACCGACTACGTGGTCCACGACTCGGGGGTGATGCCCAAGGTGACCGCGGTGCCGGACGAATCCGTCTTCCGCCACCCGACCTGGTTCCTCTGGGAAATGAATCACTACGAGACACAGCACGGCGTGGACATGTTCCTCAACGAAACCGTCCAGCACGGCTTTACCGCAGAGCACTCCCAGCTGTCGCTTGACTTCTGGGAAAGCGATTACGGAAACTACACCTTTGCAAAGGGGCGTTACCCTAAACCGGATGATATGCTGACCAACCTGACCGGGCACAACTTTGCCGTGGGCGTGCCCTTCTACGGTCCTTTCCTCAATGTCGACCACAAGACCGCCGAGACGGAAAAGCTGTTTGTGAAGAACAGCAAGGGCAAGGTCTCCAACATTGTCGACTTCAGCAATCCGGCAGCGGCAAAACTCTACCACGACCGGCTGACCGCCCTGCTCGGTCCCAAGAAGCTGGACATCATTCAGCTCTTTCCGCACTTCACCATCGGCTCGGACTTTGTCGTCTCCGACCCGGTGGCGCAGAAGTACCCCAGCATACTGACGACGCGCTACCTCGAGGAGGTGGTGAAGCTGGGCAAGAAGATAGTGATCAGCGAGTTCGCCTTCAACTCACAGCACCTGCCCGTCTTCACCCGGCTGACCAACAACTACCGCGAGTCGTACGGTCAGCAGCTGCGGGAGATAGTGGCCGACACGCTGTCCGTCTCCCTGGCCGGCTACTCCTTTGTCATTCCCTACTCTGCGGGCGGTTTCTTCAGCGGCTTCAAGCCCTCTGAGGAGGAGTTCATTCGCATGGTGCAGGCGATCACCTTCATGCCGGCAATGTCATTCACGCGCAAGCCCTGGCAGTACACCGACAAGACGGTCAACCTTCACCAAGGCGTGCTAAAGCTGCACGCCGAACACGTGCCTACTATAATAGATCTGGCGAAGAAGCGTCTCACTACGGGCAGCCCCATCATTCGCCCGCTGTGGTACCTCACTCCGGACGACGTCAAAACCTACGCCATCAATGATCAGTTCCTTCTGGGGGATGACATTCTGGTGGCACCAGTGCTCACTGTCGGCCAGCGGGAGCGGTCGGTGTACTTTCCGGCCGGCACCTGGACTGACCAGCACGGCAAAGCCTACACCGGGCCAAGTGAGGCTAAAGTGCAGGCGCCCCTCGAAGAACTGCCTTATTTTAAGCGCAAGCACTAAACAATTGATGACTTTACATTTTCGCTGTTTAAAATGCGTGCTTGATTTAGTTGTTTTTTCAGCAAAAGGTTAACGGCATTGTTGGTAAACAGTAGTGCACTTTGCTTCTGCTTAATAAAAAACCGAGTTTTACCAGTTAATTTTT
The DNA here is from genome assembly GCA_024499935.1 of Tyrophagus putrescentiae. NCBI lineage: Eukaryota > Metazoa > Arthropoda > Arachnida > Sarcoptiformes > Acaridae > Tyrophagus > Tyrophagus putrescentiae. The sequence goes on from JAMZRA010000005.1 coordinate 9,950,628, forward strand.
GTTGTTTTTTATTTTAGTGTTTATCGGATTTTTGCGCGAGTTTATCGTAACAACCGTTTATTATCGTATCCTGATTTGATTTTTTACAGCAAACTTGTAAATACTTTTCCGCCAAAAGTTTTTAGTTCCTGAGTATCAATATCAATATCTGCTACTTTTGTATAAAAGCAAAATTGTGCACATTTAGCAAACAAACAAAAGCATATACGGCTACCAAAAGCATTGCGAAAAATAAAACTCAAACAGCATGGGAAACGCAACAGGGTTTTGTTTTACGTTGTTCTTTTTACTCATCGTACAACCTTCACTAGGCGTCAAAATTGGTCCAGAAAACTTGCTTAACTTAGGTTTGTACTCTTAAAAGTTTTACCACAAATAACAATTGTAGAGACGTTCTGACCGTAAAAACTTTACCACATTATTTGTCAACTTCAAATACCAGAAAGCTGTGGTCAACGATCCAACAGTGCCAGCTCGTACATCATCGGCGGTAGCACTGCCGGCGCGACGGCCTTTCCCTGGGCAGTGGGCCTTTTGCGGAAGAACATCAAAAAGGAGAACGCCCTCTATTGCGGCGGCTCGATCATCGACGCATCGCACATTCTTACCGCCGCCCATTGCATCAAACTGGAGGACGGTAAGGTGCTGCACGCCAAGGACATCCACATTCTGGTGGGCACCAACAACCGAGTGCTGGCCAATGACCGCCACCGAGCCGTCGAGCTGGTGCACGCCGTCTCCAAGGTGAGCTACCACAGCGGCTACCGCCACAAGGACGTCGGCCACGGAGACGACATTGCCCTGCTGAAGCTCTCCAAACCGCTTGACTTTGAGCGGCTTCAAGGACGAGCGACGCCCGTCTGTTTGCCGCCAAAGAAGACGGCCAAAACCTATGAAAAGGAGCCCCTCTCGGTGGCCGGCTGGGGACTGACTAAGGAGGGTGACCTCAGTTCACAGCCTGACCTCCTGCAGACCGCTGATATGGACGTCATCACCAATGCCCAGTGTCGGAAGAAGGTAAAGTCCAGTGCAGTGCCCAGCTCGATGATGTGCACCTTCCGCGAAGGGGGCAGCTCCGTAGGCAATGGCGACTCAGGCGGGCCGGGCACGCTGCTCGGCGATGACGGTCGTCACTATCAGATGGGTGTGGCCAGCTTTGCTGTGAACAACAACAGCACCGCACCCAGTCCGTCAATATTTACCCGTGTGGACCGCTTTCTGGACTACATTCACAAGAATGTCAAATAAGTGAATGAAACAGACGCAAAACTTTTTCTTTTTGTGTTTTTTTACCTAAAATAAACAGCAGAACACTGCGTTTTTGTGTAATTTACCGCCTCTAAAATTTAGTAAATCAAAAACTTGTATTTAGTATAGAGAAAGTAAAAAGTTGCTTAAAGTTCCAACTAACTGCCTCGTTGCTCTGTGAAACAAGTGAAATGATAAGCAGGCAGTCTGCAAACACGCGTGCTCATGCCTGCTCGTAAACAATGTAACAAGCTGTTGTCAGGCTTTGCTGCCGTTGCCGAACAGTGTTTGTTGTGAGCAGCCAGCTAAGGTGGCTGCAATCACAGTGTAAACAGTAAGTCGCCGGCTGCTGCTTCTGCTAATGTTGTTGCCAGTTTTCTGTTTCTACTTCTGATCTCGACGAGCTTTTAGTGTTTCACACCGCTACTAGTTCTTTTGTTTTCTTGTTTTGTTTCTAGAGTGATGACTGCCTTCAAAATGAGGGAGGCTAGTTATGCTCATTTGTTTTCCTGTTGTGGCATCATTTTGCTTTGCTTGCTACAGTCTTGCGTAAAAGCAAACAACGGCAATAGTGATGAAAGCTATCACGAGCAGCTCATAGTGCGATCACTGAATCGAGGTCAAATTGGCGCCTACTTTACTTTTAGAACTTTTGTTCCTAAATCACTGGATGCTGCACCTTACGGTGGCAAAGATGGTCATGTCCCATTGCAATTGCTATTAAAAGTGTCGTAACTAACTGTTTTTTTGTATGCACACTTAAAGCTCATCACAATCACATGACGTTTTCCGTTGTCACTACTCGTTTGTCACAGCAGGACGTCAAGAGTTGCACCTTTCACTTACAAGGAAAATGGAAGTACGACCGTTGGGGACTGCCCATTCGAGAGGTGGCCACCGAACGCCCACCTCAGTGCCTGGTTTGGCAGCTATCTAAAGTAAACTGCTTGTGCTTACAATTGACAAGTTTATAAATCACATTTTAACAATTGTGTGATTGCTTTCAGCGCTCAAGACAACTGGCAAAAGCTGACCAGTCTTTTGTCTGGCCAGTTTTGCGCCTCCATTAACCTGATCAAGCCGACCGAGACCATTCGCCCGAAGGCCGCCTTTCGACCCTTTCTAAGCCGAGCCGATTCAGTCGCTCAGTCGTTCTTTGCCAATGGCAGCAGCACTGACCAGTTTACTGCCTCTCAGCAGAAAGAGTACGGCTTCATGGCGGCACTGCCTCAAGAGGCCATCTGCACCGAGAACCTAACACCCTGGACCAAGTTGTTGCCCTGTCGTGGGCGAAAGGGCATTGGCAGTCTGCTCGTGGCAACCAACCTCTTCAACTCGCAGTTTATCTCCCTCTCACTAGATTTCCGCTTCACCTGCTCGGTATGGCAAAATCAAAGCATGTTTTTCAGTAGATTCTTTAACCACTTTACCATTACCACAGGATATCACCAATTGCGCCGCCACCTCGGGCATTGAACTTCGCCAGTCAATCCTAGCTGTCTTTGACCCACCCCAAGTGGTCGACGGTCGGTATTCGTGGACGCTAAACTCCCTTTTCAACAGTCCACTGCAGCACCACTGTCCACTGGCCACCAGTAGTCACGTGTACGTCGAGGCGACGCACCTGAACGCCAATGTTGCCGGCAGAAATGGCCTCAACTCCTCCAAACTGACGGTCATTCCCAGTGCCTATGTGCGCTTTACCGACAGCAACCTTGAGGAGAGTGGTACTGGGGGGCTGCAGGTGCAAGTGATTGATGAGGTGGCAGCAGCTGAACATTCCTTAACAGAAACTGATCTTTCACTTTACGCCGACTACGATTTAGAAAAACTGTTTGAAGAAATAGACGCAAAGCACAGCAAACGTTGCAGGAGCAGCAGCAACAGGAGCAAACTTCGCCAGTCAATCCTAGCTGTCTTTGACCCACCCCAAGTGGTCGACGGTCGGTATTCGTGGACGCTAAACTCCCTTTTCAACAGTCCACTGCAGCACCACTGTCCACTGGCCACCAGTAGTCACGTGTACGTCGAGGCGACGCACCTGAACGCCAATGTTGCCGGCAGAAATGGCCTCAACTCCTCCAAACTGACGGTCATTCCCAGTGCCTATGTGCGCTTTACCGACAGCAACCTTGAGGAGAGTGGTACTGGGGGGCTGCAGGTGCAAGTGATTGATGAGGTGGCAGCAGCTGAACATTCCTTAACAGAAACTGATCTTTCACTTTACGCCGACTACGATTTAAGAAAACTGTTTGAAGAAATAGACGCAAAGCACCAGCAACGGTTGCAGGAGCAGCAGCAACAGGAGCAAAAGAACTCAGCTCCAGCTCGACGACCAACACTGAACCTGGGCATTCAGTACCCGAGCTCGTACCGGGGAGTGCTGCCGTCAAGCATGGCAAAGCGGGCCAACTCCTTCTCCACGGTCACCGTTCGCCGACACGCCCGCGGCTATGGCGTCGCCTCGGGCGGCCTCTCTGTGACGCTTACCAACTCACTGCCGGTGCCGGTGTACGCACTGTACCTGGACACCGTTCCCTGGTACTTTCGCCTCTACTTGCACAGTCTGCTCATCGAGGCGAAGCCCTTGGGCAAAGCCCAGCCAACAACAAAAGGCAGCCTCATACGGCCCAGCTGGATTCACTACCAGCCGGCGGTGGACCGGCAGCGGCCGCACCACCTTGAGCTGCTAGTTCAGCTGCCGGCGGCCTCCGAGGTGGAGCTCCGCCTCACCTTTGACCACCAGTTTCTCCGCTGGACGGAGTACCCGCCGGACGCCAATCACGGCCTCTACATCACCCCCGCCAGTGTCACCTTTTACCTCCAGGCGGCGAAGATGATAATAGCAGGAAGAACGGCACAAAACTCTCCTCCTCACACTTTGAACGCTTTCTGCCGGCATTCTTTGAGCAGCTGACCAGCGGCGGAAAGACGGGCACCGCAGTGGACGAGGCAGCCCGCCGACTGGCGTTGTTGCAGCGGTACAACCCACTGCGGCTGTACACCGAGCCGGTGCTCATCTCCATGCCGACGCCTGACTTCAGCATGCCCTACAATGTCGTCTGTCTGGTGTCCACGGTGCTCAGCATTGCCTTCGGGCCCATCTACAACATCACCACACGACGGACAAAGCTGACTAAGAAGTACGTTGAGGAAAATGTCAAGGGTGAGGGTGAGGAGGATAAAGAGCCGAAGAGCAAGAAGAAGAAGTGCGTAGTCATGTAAAATGGCAAAGATTTTTGTAAAATTGTTTGTATTGTACAACAGAATTTTTGTATCAACCTATTCTTGCAAATAGATTTTTTTCTATTTCTCTAAAAAATATTGAAAAACGGTTTTTACCAGTATAACGAGATAAATGGCGTTTTTCTGATGATGCCAAATTCGAGTTGATCAGATAAACGGGAGTGTTTTATCTAGATTTTTTACTTTTGGATTGGTTTTTTAAATACTAAATAAACTTTAATTTTATTTTAAAATCCACCTTTCAAATCTTTGCCTTTTAATTTGTCTATGTCTATTTTGGATTGTCTCTAAATTTTATGGTTAACAAGAAAACCAAAAAAATTGGAACATTGTCTATTGTTTTGGCTGATAATGCTCTGGTTTTGGCAGCTGTGCTTAAGCAAGTGCACTATTGCAGGAGTTGCAATGCTTAACGAGTTCAATTTAACAAAAATCTTAGATTTAGACAAAAGTTAAGCGAGAGAGCACAATTGTGTAAAAAAACAATGCAAAGTCCAAAACGGCAAAGTCTGGCCACACTTGGCACTGTGATTGTCTACGAACTCGAGTTTTGCAAACGGAACGAGCGAGGCACAAATTGGTGGGCGTTTACAGTGTCCAAGTGTCGTCAGGATAAGCTGTTGCCCAAGCTTAAAAGAAAAGTTAGCGGTGCACAGTTAAGTTAGAAGTGAGCAAAGTAAATTTGACTGAACTTTTGTTTTTATTAAACAATTCAAAATCAATTAAACAAGCGATTTTGCAGCCAGCAAGACTGTGATTAACAAATTTTTGAAAACATAAATAAAGCGGCTGCTGTTTTAAAAATTATTCAAATGATGGAATGAGTAAGAAAGAGGAGAATAGACAAAAAGTAATAAACTAACAGTAAAAAGGAGAAAAAGTAAAAGATACAGCAATAGAAGCACGCACGGCAGATCTGTGCAATCCCTGGTTAAACCAAGAGATTGCTGACTTGCAAAAGCTTGTGAGGAAGTACAGGAGACGGCACTTGGGAGCTGAGTCGCTTTTCTGAAAGGACTTTACCTAAACGAGTGGAAGGTATACAAAAAAGAGCTTTAAGAAAGCAGTTTTGAAGGAGAGCTGGAGACAATTCCTTGTTTTTCAAAAAGCTGAAAATATTTGGTCCAAAGCATTTCGATTGTGTAAAAATGGAAATATCTAGCCACCAACGACAATTAAAATAAACAACGATGAATTTACAGGAAATGCTCAAGAAACCGCAGAGTACCTTCTGAAAATCTTTCTTCTAAACGACGACCTGTCAGACGATGCGATACAAAAGAACATCAGAATGGAAGCAACCTGCAATTGCAGAAAAAGGACCGCTAACTCTCCATTCACACAAAACGAAGTCGATGTAATTGTGAAGAGACAGAATGACAAAAAGTCTCTCGGAAAAGATGCACTCACTGCAAATGTCATCAAGCAGTTTTATGACGTAGCTCTATATGTACTTCTGGGGCTGCTTAATGCCTGCTTGAGCGTTGAATGTTTCCTAAAAGTGTTCAAACATTTTGTGGTTAAGGCAATTCCAAAGCCAGGCGCAGAAAACAAGACCTCCCCAAAAGCGTGGAGACCAGTTAGCCTGCTGCCAGTCATGGGATAGATCTTAGAAAAGTTGATGATCGACAGAGTGATGAACGATCTTGAAGAAAGAGGAAAGTTATCGGACAAACATTACGGATTTACTCGAGGGAAACCAACAATTCAGGCAGTTTGGCGACTGACCACTTAAGCGGAGGAGGCTTTTGCTCATAAGGAGTTAACGGCTGTCATCTCATTGGATATCTCAGGTGCATTTGACAACCATGGTGTACGCAATTCTTTCCCAAACCTAAAACAGATGGATTCACAGACGTATTTCTCTTTGTCAAGACTACTTTCGACCCAACACGAAATCAATTGCGGGATTGGCGATGAATCGTTAAGAGCCTATCCTCCAGGGATCGCTGTGACTGGTTTTAAGAAATATCTTAAATGGAGCTTATAATACCATAGAACAGATGCAACTGATGCGTTGTGATGACTACATTGTGCCACATCAAATTGCGGACTCTGAAAGAAGGTTAACGTAGCAATTGATCAAATCACTAAAGTGGGTCGAAAAGTAAGTGAAATTCAATAAAAGAAAAACGCAAAAGATTTATTCACAAAAACAAGAAGTGTCCGCAATAGCTGCACTTAGAAAGAATTGAGCATCACTTCACAGTTGCGATAACATCAAGTCTAGAAGGTGGTTTATAATCGGAAGCTGAACTGGATGAGAGACACCTGAAACAATTCGAGAAAAAGGTGTGAAAATATCGGAAGATTTAGTTGGAACACACCTGGGGACAAAATCAGAAAGCAGTTTAAACCATTCACAAAAGGCAGTTAGGACCGAGCGATGCTGTACCAGCAGAGTCTGTGGCAAGCTTAGAAGTCAAGGCAAAGCGTCTTTGGAAGCTCGCGTTCAGTGCTGCTGAAATCTGTCATGCTGACAGAACGAGAGCACGACGCTCTCAAATCATCAAGGCATCATGCAATGGTTTGAAGCCATGAAAGCAATTGCATCTCAATTGGAAAAAGAACAACATAACTCTCCAATCAAGAGAGAAAAGCAGGGAAAAAATCACGCTCAAGGTATCACAAAGATGAACTAATTTTTACGGTTAAACAAATGGGTATAAATGACAGGCAATGCTTGGCAACAAAACACAATTTATGACTGGACATAGCAAATTTGGAGACTATCTACAACGGAAATCAATTTGAGGAACCTCGAGCTGCAGATGTGGTGTGATTCAATGCCCGCTACACTTGCTGTTTGAGTGTGATTTATTGGAACAGGAGAGAAAATCGACAAAAACTAGGATCGAAGCATTAGAAGTGCTCTATGACAGAGATCAACTTCATCACATTATTGCAAGAGAGGAGTTATTTCGACTCATCAAACTCATCCATCAGAGACTAATAGAGTGGGAAAACAATCCACTCTAAGGTGATATTATTCTAGAGATCTGAACTTAATATTTGTTGTTAAACATAATTGTTAATTTAAATTTAAAAGGGGGCTTTAAGGGAGCCAGGTAAGCGGAAACTTTTTTAGTGCAATGCTGGACTTTATTTAATTAATAATTTTGCTGCAAAAACAAAACGACGGGGTCCCGTCACAAACCGCCACGAGCCGGCCCGATAATAAAAAAAATTTTCGCGAATTGAGTACTTTGGACCAAGTCCTTGGGTCTCCTCGGCCCGCTGTTCGCTCCAGGCCTCTGAAGGAAGTTTAACAGTGGCAAACACCAACTCCAAGTGTAGGCGTGCCCGTAACAAAACAAGTATTTTACCGGCCTCACCGACATCCTTCACTTTAAACTTCCGCGCCTCGGGCCCGCCCGCTTCGCTCGCGGGACCGAGCAGCGGAAGTTAAAGTGTACAAGTGGGCCAGACCTCGCCGCATGTGTTGTGCACGCTAGGTTACTCAATTTCTTTACTGTCGACAGAAGTTGACAGGGGGGGAAGTCACGCAAAACTAGCCGTGAACGCTATGACTTAAAACTACTTTATCGCGAATCTTGATTGACTTGACCACTGTCAACTTCCGTCTCCTCGGGCCCCGCTCGCGCTCGGGGACCTCGTCGAGGAAGTTAACGTGGTCAATCACAATCAGACCTGGAATTTGAGGCTGATAGAAAAAACACATTAGGTGTAAACAAAAGGAAAAACTTGTCTCCCAGCGAAGGGAAGTTAGCGTCCTGGAAGGGACCGCAAATTTTAATTTGGTAGATCAGAGGCGCTACACGTTGGCGCAAGTCTCTCTCTCTCTCTTCTCTCTCCCTGCAGGAGGCTCCCCAGCCTGAGTCGCTTTCCCGCACGCCCGCTGTAGTCCGCCGTTTCCTTCTTGTATTCCCCAGTGCATTTTTCGGTTTTTTGGGGCCCTGATTTGGGACCTTGGCGTACTACACTAATCTTTTTCCTAATTTTGTTTGAATTTATGTGATTTTTGTGCCAAGTTTGGGCAAAATCAGAAAATGGGAAGAGGTTTTTCGACACGTCATTACGGACGGACACAGAGCGAGATTAAAAGCGAGATTTTTTTTTAAAAAAAAAGTCTCGCTAAAAGTGGCTTTTACACCGCTGTAAAACTCTAGCCAGACCGCAGTGGTTTTTATTTATTAATAAAGCTCATTAAAAAATAAAATAACCGACCCGCTCCACTTTGTAGCACCAGTGGTAGCAGCTGCGCCAAGTCGGTCATCTCTGGCGCTGGTTCAAAGCTGTCAAAAACAAGCAATTTTTTGGCGATGGGCAAGTCAGACATTAGTGGCGCAAGATCGGTAGCCAGCTCGGCCATCAGCGGATCTTTTTGGATTATTGGCAGCTACCTCAAAGTCTACCTGGATGTTTTTATCAAGATAATGCAAGAAATGCTCTTGCTGCAACACCCAACAATCAAGTTTGAGAAAACTATTTGCTGACCGACTGATGACACTAACACTTGTGGCTCCAAAGTCGGCAGCCAGAGCACTATTTTCAACAGAACGGATCACTTCGAATCCAATGGCACCGGTGGCAGCAGCTGAGCCCAGTCGGCCATTTCTGGCTCCGGCTCAAAGAAGTCCAAGGCGAGCAGCTTTTCGAAGATGGGCAAGTCAGCCATCAATTGCACAGGATCGGTGACCAACAGAAACAACTCAGCGGCTTTCTTATCAGCGGCTGTTTTGTGCCAAATCCTCGGTGGCCACTTTGGTGGTAGGCTCATTAGTGGCCGGCTAAAAAGCTAGGGGCTGACCCTACAGAACTCCGAAGCTTTTTTGAAAAAGAAAAGTGGTGCCAAGCAGCCACTGCCAACTTTGGCGTCCAAATCTAAACTGGACTCCTCATTAGGCTCATGGGTGAGTTTCAAGACAGGCAGATTGTCAGTTCTTTCCAGCGCCAGCTACTCCAAAAACAGCAACAAAAAGAAAAAGTGGCCGGAGCTAGATTTCTACCACCCCTATGAGTTTGTTTCAATAACCGATCCGCTCTACTTTGTGGCACAGGTGGCCGCAGTTGCGCTCAATCGGCCATCTTAAAGTTGTCCAAAGCAGGCAGTTTTTCAACAATGAGCAAGTCAGCCATTAGTGGCGCAGGATCGGTAGCCAGCTCGGCCATCAGCGGATTTTTTTGCTGGTTTATTGGCAGCCACCTCAAAAGCCACCTGGACGTTTTTATCACAATAATGCAAGAAATGCCTCTGCTGCAACATCCAAAAACTAAGTCAGAAGAAAAGAACAACCGGCATTTTCTTGATTTCAAACAATGAGTAAGTGCATCATCACCTAGTTTAATTGTACTTAACATTAAACTTTGCATTTCTGCTTTTTAGACAATCATCTACCTCAGCGAACCACACTCAAAGAAGTGCAGGCGCATCCAGATGCCCAGTTTTGGGCATGTCAGCAAAGAAAACAGCCTGTTCAACCACAGAAACAAGTCCCCAGACTCCACCAACTCTTGCAGCTCAACGAGCGAGGCACCAGTCGATGGGCGTTTACAATGTCCAAATGTGTCAAGGTGAACCGCTGCCCAAACTTATAAGAAAAGTTAGTAGTGACAGTTTAGTTAGAAGTGAGTGAAACGATCATGACAAAACTGTTGTTTTTTATTTAACGATTTAAAATCAATTAAACAAGTGAGCTTGCAGCTAGCAAAATTGTGAAAATTCCGCCTTCTTCTGCGCGTCTTTCTTTCCTGCATCAGCGACAGGCGATGGTGGTGGTGGTAGTAGTCAAAATGCAATCAATAATATCATAGTTACAAATCATTTTCATACCAACAACAAAAAAAGGTTCACAACTTGCCTTGGTCTGACATTTTACTGTACTGCTTCGGGTGGACTTGCTTCTGGATAATGTTGACAAAGATGTGCAGATTGTCTACGTCACTTGGATCAGGCAGATCTAAATCGTCGACAGAGAGTGGCTGCTGCCTTGATCTCTTCGATGCGAATGAAGTCGCTCAAAACTGCGCACACTGATGGCGATGAGCAAATGCAATGAATCAGCGGCCACCGATGATTTCACTCCGCGACACCGCGTTTCCCAAAGCGATTGACCATAGGCCTTGATCATTCACAGGGAACAACTTCCGGAAAGTACAACATCACCAGCCTCTTCACCGACGAGCCATCCACCACCGAACAGCATGAAACGAACACCACCCAATTAAACCTCGTGCAACAGATGAAATCACCACCACCACCACCAGCACCACCAAAGGCTACACAATCGAGTTCACTGTCTGACTAGGCGATCATCTCCCGGCTCCCCACTTCAAAACATTGGCCGACTAAAGAGGCGCTGAGTTCGGAGTATTGAAGAGGAGATGAACTGAGCTTCAATGCAACACTGAGTGGCACTGAACAGGAGGGAGAGTGACTCACCACCGAAGTGTCACTAGGCACACCAGACCACTGCAGTGGTGATCACCACTGCCTGAATAAACAATGCGCACTAACATCTCCATGTAACATCTCCCTCTAGCTTAGCCGACAGTTCACCCGACACCACTTAGCCAGACCTCGCCGCCTTGTGCCGTGCACTGCTGAGGAATGTTTGTTGAGCAGATGTACAATATTGTGTAACATTTGTCATAAAAACAAAATAGACGCAGGTTTAGTCATCAAACAATCGTTCCCTCTACCATTAAAAGTACGTCTGGAGTCCAGACTCTGGACTACGGTTATGCTTGTAAATCTTTTAGTGCCTCACCTTTCCAACCTCTTCTCTGCTTAATTAATGAGCGCGTTCTGCTCAAAGGCACCTTCATTCAGGCATTTGTTGTACACCATCAATAGTGGCAAAGAACACTCGGAAAACAGACAAATGACTCTAGAAGCAGCCTACTGCTCTCTCTTCAGAACCGGTTGCATAGAGGAGTAGTTTTTTAAATGATGTCTGGTTTAGGTGCAGGGCGTTAGACGTTGACGCGCAAGATAAACAGTTTGCCAGGTTGACACTTTCACCAAGCAGGGTTCTCTTGAAGTCCAGCCACTGGTCCTGGCTGAGCTTGCATGGTCTCAGACAAGATAAATGAACTGGTCTGCAAGATTAGCAGTTTGTAGCGTATAAGTCCTTTTTCCTGACCTTCTCATGTTAAGTCCAGCCGAGGTGACAGAGCAGCGGCAGACGGGCCAGTTGCTAAAAACATTAGTCTGGTTAGTTTTTGCTGCTACATGCAAGAAGCATGAAATGACGAGAATCCGGTCGGCTGCCACCTGCACTGTTCGGAATTTTCATTTTTTGTCTACAAAAAACGAGACGCACCCAAGTTATTATTTTGAAAACTGACATAAACATGATTAGAAAACTGAAATACTGATTATCATTTGGCTTAACTGATCAACTCAATGTTAAATTATTCAATTTTCAAAGTATTAATGCATACATTTATCCTTACTTTTTAACAGACATAAGCACGTTCACATTAGCACAACTAAAATATCAATAGTTTTTCTTAATTCGAATGAGTAGTTTCTGTGATGCTAATTTGTTATCAATGGCAACCAATATTGTATATAGATGGTGTAATTTTACAAAAAAAAAATTCATTTTTTGGTAATTTAACTTGTATGCTTTAACAAAACATTATTTCAACAAAAATGTTAAATTCATTTGAATAATTTCCTAGTACAAAGTTAAATTTAAATTGAACTATTGCGATTCGTCTTTTATAAATCAAATTAAAAACAATTTTTTTATAAAAACTAAATAAAGACCATAAACCAAAATGAAAAAACTGTAAATCAAAGCAATAATAAAACTTCAATTGAACAGAAAGTTCAACTCCGCAGAAGCTTCATGCAAAAGTTTGGCACAGTTCTTGGCGGAACTTCACCACAGTGCAGTCCACAAAACACTCCCCAGTGGTTCGACCGAAACGCCTTCACTCACGCACAACATCTCTATAAAACCTATGGCGCCTTGTAAGTGTGCGACGCCAAAATGGTGTTCAAAAAGCTAATTGATTGTCTTTTTGTTGGTGTTTCTACTTTCACCTAGCATCAGTTTCAGCCAACTGTACGGTCTGCTCTTCACGCTGCACTTCTTTGACGGCCTGGCAGTGCTCCTGGCGACCGGACAGTCAGCCACCGTTCCGCAGCTCTTCAGTCGGTACCTGTCCACACTAGTTCACGTCCGCCACTGGTTCACCTCTGACCCCTTTGACGTGAACAGCCGGGCGTATCGATCGTTGAAGGTAGTCCGAGCACTTCATCGCCAGGTGGCAAGGCGAATGAATGACCGGTTGCCGGGTGGACCACCACCGCCTCTACCGCCGCCACCACCACCAATTGCTCAACGTAATGATCACTGTGAACTGCCGGGCAAAAGCCTTTGGCTAAGCCAATGGAGCATGATGCACGCTCAGTTCACCTTTGTCGGCTTTGGAACGCTCTTTCCTGAAGCGGTAATGTGCAAAGCTTTAAAAAAATTGATTATTTTTTAAATATTGCACATCTTTTTTTGTGTTTTTTTATTTTTTTTCGCTAAAGCTCGGTTTAGGTGCCCTTTCCCGTTATGATCACCACTGTCTGTTTCACTTTTGGCGTGTCATCGGCCACTGTCTGGGCATTGAAGACCGCTTTAACCTGTGTGAGGGCAATTCCGACGAAGAGGTGGTGGAGCTCTGTCGGCAGATCTTTCACCTCGACTGGAAGCCCATCATTGAGGGTGGGCGCTCTGAAAGAGTGGGCCAGGCCATGGCGGAAGGCATTGCTCTGGGGATCTACCGCTTTGTTCCCGTGGTCACTTATCGGTCGCTGATGCACTACGCTGCGCTGCACTTTGATGGTCTGATTGACGGAAATAAAGAAGCGTACAGGCTGAACTCAACCGCTGAACGTGTCTACTTTTGTTTGCTCAGTTGGACGTTGAGGGCAATTCCCAGATGGCCAGTTTTATGCTGGGCACTCAGTCGGTTAGTCATTTTTCTACAAAAACTGGCCATTTGGTGGCGAAAGTTTCACGTGGCCACCTTGGCCTGGCGATATCCTTCAGCCAGTGGCAGCAGGTACAGCTACCACGGTGATTCTCGCTGTCCATTCATCATTTCAGACGTCAACTATCGAACTGCCTGGGAGCATCGGTTGACGTAAGGTGACTTTACTAAATAAAAAGTTTGTAATGCAAAGTTTTTCATTACTAAAGTACAATATTAAAGTAAAACGCATCAAATTGAAATAATCTGTAAAACAAAACAGCAAGAGACAAAAACAAAAAAAATGTGCTTATGTCAGCTGTCAAAAGAGGGCAGCATCAGTTGGCACGCTCGCTCCCCTGAGTATTTTGCCGCCAAAGCCGAGCCTCCAGGCATTTTGCGTGTTTGTTTACAACAACAGCCTCTTTTTCCTGCCACTGCTTGAGAAAACTCATCTTACCACCTTCTACTTTAGACTGACATTTCTGTGTTGCTGCCCGTTAGAAGCTGGTACACACATTTTTGGCCGAAGATTCTGCTGACGCATTTCACTCTATTTGTTTATTTTGCAGAAAAACTCACACAAGCACCTCTCTAGAGAATTCACTTGAGTGGACAGAAGCGTAAGCTATAAGTTTTGTTTGCTTTTGATTCTTGTTTGACTCAACTTGTTTTGTAGATTTCACTTTGCTCAATTTCACATGTTGTTCTCTTTCTCTTAAAAGTGCTTGTTTTGGTGTGTTTATAGTGTGTCTTGCTAAAGTGGGCAGCCATGTCTCAGCCGCAACAGCAACAGTTGCAACAGCAGTCAAAGATCACTGCTTTCTTCACCTCCCGAAACAGTGTCCTGGCCGACGAGGATAAGTCTTTGGTAGCAGTCAAAGATGCAAAGTCATCCAAACTGCAAACTTTTCCACCAGCTAAACTGCCCAAAACTGATGCCCAACATGTCACCGCCGTAAGTGCAAACTGTTGACTGTGTGTGTGTTTGTTGCGTTTTAGAAAACTAACCAAGTTTTTTTAACTGTTGATAGGATGGGACCAAGAAAAAAAGGCAGCGAAAGGTGACACAACCAAGTGACAACAAAGACAAACGTCTTACACCACCACTACTACCATCATCACCAACAACAGCAGAACTTGCGACGTTTTCTCAAAAAACGCGCTCTTCGAGTCGCCTCAACCGTACAGGTGACCGCGACCTGGCTGCATTTGAGAGCACACTTCAATCAGAAACCTTGACGCTTTCCACTATTACAAGTACACTTGATGAACCGGCAAACTGTCAATCATCATCAGCAGCATCGGAACTAGCTACTGCCCCAAAAAAGCGAGGTCGGAAAAAGCGAAAGTTGGACATCGACGCAACAGAATCACCACAACATCAGCAACTGCAGCACCATTCTGAAATGCCCAAATCTGATAATGAAAACAAAGGCGCAAATCATGATGATGATGGCAAAAATCAGCCCGAATCTGAGAATACAAACGGCACAAACTCAACAACATTCAAAAAGAAGAAGGGAAATGATAAAAATGAAATGAATGCTGAAAATTTGGTAGCTGCAGACGTGGCTGATTCAATCACAACAACTACCGAAATGACACTAAAAAGTACTGCCTCTCTTCAACACCAGCTTACCAGTTCTGATGATAAACTAAAGCAGTTTTCATCTTCATCTTCATCCTCATCTTCATCATCCCATTCACAGTCAGCACAATGGCCGTCGATGGCCAGTTTCTATGGTTCACTAGACCATCAGAAAACTGCTACTAAAGCAGGTGTCACTTCTTCTTCTACACTAGTCATCGCCGCCTCTGCCACTACCACCACTACCACTTATCAACAAACAGCGCAGACTACACAACCGCAACCAGCAGCACTTATTAAAACAGGCGGAAAACTATTACTGACACCAAAAAGTCTGCCATCGTCAACGGTGGACCGACTGAGAACAAAACTTGCAGAAGCTGCTGCTTCTCAGTTTTCTGAAGCTGTTCAAGAGGATGCTGTTGTTGTTGCTGAAAGTAACACAGCTAAAGATGACGATGATGATTCTGCTACAGAAATTGATGAGCCAGAAAAATCGTTAGAACCATCCCTGCCACCAAAACCTTCTTCCAAAACTCGCCAGAGTCGTCGTGGACGCAATTTGAGAAAGTCGACTCGTTTAGCGATTTACACTACTACCACCACCACCACCGGCACTTCAGCAAGTGATGAGGACACTGAAGTGGATGAAGACTTCTTAGAAACTGCCCAAACGACTTCCAAACGACCTCGACGGTCTACAGCAAAAAGGATTAACTGCAAAGCTGAGCTTGAAAACGTTGACGGCAATGGGTCTAGTGGCGGTGATGGCAGTAAACACGATGGTGTGCGGAAAAAGCGACCAACAAAAAAGAAAACACCAAAAGGAGCAGCAGGAGCAGATGTGACTTCTGTTTTGCCAAAGTTGTCAAATGCCACAACATCAACCAGTGCCACTGCCCCCAAAACCAAAACCAGAAAGCGAAAATCAGTCGCTTCTAAACTAGCAGCCAAGCCTTCTTTGTCAGCAGAAATTCCGGTGATCACTTTGGAGTCCAGCGACAACGAACAGCAATTAGCGGCTTCAAAAACAACGGCGGCAAATCAGCGACCTGCTCTTCCACCGCCCAACTACCTCAAACTGTGGACCTCTACGTACAGGCCCAGGTCCGCCAAGGAGTTAGTCGGCCAAAGGGAGGCAGTTGATGCGGCCAGGTGTTGGCTAGCCAACTGGCAGACCACTTTCGCCCAGCCAGCCATTTCAAATGTTTCACTGGCTTTGCCATCTTACATCCAAACAAACAGTAAGCACAGCTTACAACAGCAGTTTTTTTCTACTTTTTTACTAACATTTTCTCTTTTTTAACACAGAATCAACTGCCACCACCACTGAAATGATAAACGCCAATGCCACCACTCTGGGCAAGTGTCTCCTCCTGTGCGGCCCCAGCGGCGTCGGCAAGACGGCTCTAGTCTACGCACTGGCGGGAGAATCCGGTTACCAGGTGCTGGAGTTCAGCGCCACTAGTCAACGGCTGACGCCTGCGCTGGTGTTGAAGGAGATGAACGACTCGCTGCAGTCGCACTACATTGCCGCCAATCACCATCACAAGGACGTTATCAACCGCAACGGCAACGACAACGAGTACTTATCATCATCATCAACAGCAACAGCAGCAGCTGCAAAAAAACTTCAAGGCCTGAGCATCTTTCAGCAGGCAAAAAGTGGTGGCAACTCTGCTGACTCTGCCGCCGGCAACCGAATGCAGCTCTCCAAGTCGCTCATTCTTATTGACGACATTGAGGGCGTCCTCTACGAGGACTACCACGGAAACAGTAGTAACAAACAAAGCAAAAATGACATCACAAAAACTCGCAATACTCGAGAGAAAAAGACAGCCGAATTGTGGCGTACCTTGCAGGCGGCCATAGCCGGCGCTCGAAAGCCAATTATCATCACCTGTTCACTTCGAGATGGCTCCTTTCTGTTTGGTGGCAGTGGTGGTAGTTATCAGTCAAATTCAAGCTACAGTAATCTGATAACCACTGTTCAACTGCGACCCGTTGACTGGCTGCCTCATTTGCGTTCCCACTTGGCTGGCCTGCTCAGTAGCAGCATTACTCAAAAGCAAATTGAAGAGACAAAGAAGAGCAATCGGAAGGATGACCGTTGTGATCAGGTGGACCAGAAAACAGTTGAAAGTACAACGACACTGAAGTTATCAAGTGCTCGTCTTGACACTGGCGTTTATGGGCGTCGTTTCAGTGGTGATGTTCGTCAGGCGGTCAATCAGCTACAGTTTTGGATGGCCGGCAAGGAAAGTGGTAGTAGTAGTAGCCAAGGGGACACTGCCCCTATTACCTCAATCACCTCGACACCGAGCAGCTACCTCGCCTACCTTGACCTGTGCTCAGTGGAGGACGTCTACGGGCAATCGCTGGAAGGTCGCCGGTGGGCGGTGTCGCAAGACATTGACTACTACGACGCACACCTTTTTGACGACCGTCGACTTGACTTTGGTGGACTGCATCCGCTGCAAAGTTATCAGCAGAATGAACATTGGAAGCTTAAACCATTATCATCACCTTTATTCTTATCAACAGCATTTTCAACTGATGCTCCACTGAAACGTGTCCTTCAAGACAAAGGGCACAATTTGCAAATGCTCGATGAAATGCCCTGTTTTCAACTGCAGAGGGATCAGTCTCAGTTCACCTCCGACGTGGTCGCCTTCTTTAGCGCTGTTGATAAGGACAGTTTTGGCAAACCAGCCAAAAGCCAACCTAAGAAAGCCAAAGAAAAGGAAAGTGGTTCCTTTGTTGATAAACTGTCATCATTAGCAGAATCGGTACCAACAAGACGATCAAAGCGTCTGTGCACTGCAAAACTGTCCACATCATCAGCAACACTTTCTACTGATATGTGATCGCAACTCAAAGTGGTATATTTAACTTAACTTTACAAAACATCTTAATGAATACTTTGTGATTGCTGTGACCACATTTCTCTTTCTTTGTAAATAAAATTTTCTAAACTAATTAAACTAAATGACAAAATTAATTTTAAAACAAAACACAATCACTTAACAACGGGTTTTACTCTCTTTCTCTCTCCCTCGATCATTCATAACAACCAATTAGCTCAAAAATCGTAATAATAAAACATCAGTCACTGTTAATTTAATTAAAAGCAGTAACATTAGCAGCACTAACGGCAACACTTAAATAGAATTGCTGTTTGTACCCACTTAGCCGACAATGGCAGAAGCAGCTGCTGTTCTCCTTACGACAATGAAGAGAAAGAAGCATAACTAAAAAGAAAAGTAATATTTTAAGAGTGTGTGCATAATTGCGAGGTGGAAAATGGATGAAACGGAGGAAAAAGGGGACTGAAAGTGACTGAAGTGGTTGCGGTTGTGGTAGGGTGAAATGAAGTGAAGTGAAGTGAGAAAGCTGGTGAATGGAAATTTGGAGAAAGACGCTCTTCAACGTCTCAGACTTGAGCACGCGGTTGGTAAAAAGAAGAAAAAGGGAAAAAGAAAAGGAGAAGGGGAAAATAATGAGAAAAGGACAAAGGCAATTTGGTGGCTGCAGCTCACCATCTTGGTCGTTTGGTGCGACACCAGCTACCACCAGCCATCACAATCATTATTAGCACCACTATCACCATTATCAGCGGCAAGATGTAAAGTAAACAAAGCACTGTCAATTATTTTAATTTCACCGAAAAACACAAACCAACACATATTGAGGATGAAGGCAAAAATGAAAAGTTGTTGATGAGACACTGCTACTGCCGTCACCACAACTTTTGACCTTTTTTTCCGGCGAAATGGCTGTTTTTAAATGCGGTTCAACAGCTGGTACAAAAGTTTGTTAAAAATTGTTCTTAACAAAGAACATCTTCAGAACATGTTCCAACTTTTAGTCAGTCAGTCAGTGAACGCTCTAGCGTCTTGAAGTTAGCAAAAAACTGCTTACATTCTTCCACTTCCTTAACCAGCCAAACTGATCTCAAGCCCATGGCACTAATGAACGAAGGAGGAATCGCCGGCCTGTTCACCACCTTCAATGTTCAGCTACTTTTTACCTTCTTGATACTACTTCACTTCCACTTCCACCTTTGCCTCTGCCAGTCGACGCCCCTCCTGGGCAGCAACTACTACTACACCAAACGTGCAAAGTAAATGTACTCGGACCAGACCTAGTACATTTTGTACAGTAGGTACTCATAATTTTTGTGCCAAATATTGGGTCCTAAGTTAGGGGCAAACTTAAGTTATGACAATTTAAAAAAAATAAAATTTAAGGCATTTTCCTATATACTGTTCATTTTTACAACGGTTTATGGAAAAATGCCTAGAATTTTATTTTTTTAAAATTGTCATAACTTGAGTTTGCCCCTAACTTTGGGCCCAATATTTGGCACAAAAATTACTGAGTACTTACTGCACAAAATGTACTAGGTTTGGTCCGAGTACATTTACTTTGCACGTCTGGTGCTACATTCGCACCAACTTGACCATCGCCGGTGGCAACCGAACCCATTTTTTCATGCCGAGAAACCTCCACGAGTACCAGCAGCCGAACGCCGTGCTGGACGGCGGCGGCGACGACCTGTTCCATAACTCCAATCCGCTGACGATGCTCTACTTTGTGGTGGGCATCATCGCCCTCTTCCTCCTTCTCATCGCCTGCGTCCGCTGCTCGGTGGCACTGTACGACCGCCTCACCATCGGCCGCACCGGCCACGAGGGAGGCCTGGAAAGCGGTTTCAGCAATTTCCACAGCAGTTTTGGCGATGGTGGTGGTGGAGGTGGAAACGGAAACAGTTTTGGCGGTTTCTACCCGGAACGAGTCAGCGGTCAAAACTTGCAACGAGAACTGGACGAGCTCTGCCTGACAGAGGAGATTATTGGAGCGGAAACGGAGGAGGATGTAGGCCGCCGCTGGGAAGAGTTTCAGATGCAGACGTTTGCCGCCCAGGAGGAAGAGGAGGAGAACTCACAGAGAATTACCGAGGTTGATGTTGATGAAGATGTGAATGAGGATATGGATGAGCACTACTGGGCCGGACCACCATTATCATCGGCATCGGCTGGTCACCCGATTAGTGTCGTCCAAGCGGGCAGACGTGGTCGTCGAAGTGCGTCAAAACGACCCGCCAAACGAGTGCGCTTTCTCATCGAGGCCGAGGTGCACCACAATGCCAAGACGGACAAAGACAGGGACGAAAACGAAGACGTTATCACTGAAATTGTTTGAAGTAATTTGGCAAAAATGTAGGAAGGGGACTAAACTCTAATTGATCTCATTAACCTGCAAAAATAGGACAGAAAAAACAGTTTGTTGACACTTAGTGATTCAATTTTGTTTTCATTTAAAAAACTTTTTGCTTGTTCAGATATTTTGTTGTAAAGTAATGTTGACTGGTTGTGGTACACCGAATTCCGGTAACGGGTCACAGTACTTGATATTTAGTAATATTTTTGTCTTTTTATTTTACCAAGCTCGGCTTCAACTTGAAACAAACCACAGACCAGAAATGTTGTGTAGATTTTCACAAGTGTGCTTTAAATGAAACCAATTGATATCATTACCCGCCGTTGTTGGGGGCAACAACAGCCGGCGCACGTCTTCTACGACTGGTTAGTAAGAGCGAGTAAATGTTTACTCAAACAGCTGCAGCGTTGATGAAGTGAAAGTTAACGCAAAGATAAACAGAACTCAAGCCAATCATTCCAAACGCCGTCTTTGTGAAACAAAAGCGTAACGTATTTTCTACTTTGATTCAGTTCCATCAAATCTAATCGACTTTGTGTGTTACAGACAGGCTGAAAGCACTTCTACACTGAAACATGGGAACAGCACAAGACAAGCAGGATCGCATCTTAGCACAGCGAGCTGCCTTTGAAGATGTGCCTTACCAGCTGAAACTCCTGAAAACGGTGTACAATGAACTGTACACCTCCGATCCTGACCCTGGTCAGTGGTCAGCTAGCCTGCAGCAGCTAAAGGAGAAGCTGCGGGCCCAGTACGAAACGCCATTCATGAAGCCTGAACACGTCTTTCCTCGGCTGTTCTTCGACCTAGAGGGGGAACCATGTTTGTATATTCATCTCTCTGCCATCAGCCGCCCTAAAGGCTATCCGTTCTATAAGGACAACGCCGACAATGAGATGGCCCTCTACTCGGCGGCAATCTACCGGAAAATGGCGGCGGCCATTAATCAAGAGGCAGCGGCGGAGGAGGCTGCCAAGAAGGAGCAAATGGACAAAAAGAAAGAAACTGTCGACAACTCTCATGCTAAAAAAAAGAAGAAAAAGAAGATGTAAAGTCCAAGCTTACCAATTGAAACAAAGTATTAACACATTGTAACTCTCTCTCTCTCTCTCTCTCTCTCTCTCTTCTCCTCTTCTCTCTCTCTCTCTCTCTCTCTCTCTCTCTCTCTCTCTTCTCTCTCTCTCTCTCTCTTTCTTTCTTTCTCTCTCTCTATTGATTTATTTTTAAAAATTTCATCTCTGATGATAATGTGATTTAACAATAAAGTGAACGCCCCAGTCTACTGTACTATTGTTTTGCATAGTGGCACGCCAAACTTACTAGCAAAACATTTTTGTTACTGCAAACTACAGAACAAGCTTGAGAAAAAACGTTTATCAAAACAGTATCTTATTATGATATAGTGAAACACATTGATAGGAACATTTTAATTAAAAGAAGTCTTTTCATTTAGAAGTTTTTATGTATTAGCTGGTATTCTTGTTATCAACTTTACACATAACTGTAACATGAGTCAATGGTGAAAAAGTTTTGTTGATAACTACGTTTTAGCGTCGTAACTTTTTTGCCAAACTGTAAATCACAGTCATCAATCAGAACTGAAACAATTACATGGCGCAACTAATTAACTAAACAGAACTATGAAACTACAATTTAGTAGTTTTTCAGTTGTGCAATTGTTGCTTTCAATTCTTGCTTTCCATCTTTTTTCAAGTGTTTGTGGCAACCAGCTATCGTTGACACACTCGTTAACAATAAAAAATAAAACAATTAATGGAAAAAATTCTGGTCGATTTGATGCTTTAATTAATGACGAAACTTGGCCGCTGATCAATAATAATGATGATGATGATGGTGCCCAAATTACTGAAAATGGTTGGCCAGTTCCCATAAAAATGTGTCGCTACGAAGAGAACTGCTGCGTAGGGCCAAACTGTCTTCAACTTGATCCTCGAAGAGAAGTAAATGTAGAGGATTTGTTGACAGACAAAAAGGAGGAAAACCCTGATGAAGAGAAACCACTTTATAAAAGTAACACTCTGTTCAAACGAAAGAAACGAGCAGCTGGAAAGCGTGGTGGTGGTCATCATCGAAAAAGTGGTGGCTCCAGCGTTCTGAGAGGAGCTAATGGCCGTTTTAAAAGTGGCAAAAGGAGTACTAGGTCCAGTCCACCTCGTCGACGTCCACCACAACGAGCGGCAGCAACAAGGGCACTTAGCAGCTATTCTCGGCCACGGTCGGCTTCAGCTTTTAAAAAGTCGACAGTCTCGTCACTAAAGTCTCGTCCTCGACTCACCGCACAAAAACACACCCTGAAACCATCTCCTAGTTTTAAATCGCAACGAAAAGCCTCAGTGGGGAGTCAGTTTGCTCAGAACAAACTAACATCGGGTGAAAAGTCCTCTGCAAGTCCTTCGTCATCACTTACTGGCAAAAGAAACAAAAATCCGAAGTCTTCTTCATCATCCGCAACTCCCACCAGACATCACCTCACTCTTTCTTCCAGTCAAAGTGGAAATAGCAAACCAACATCACAGCTAAAGCCGGAAACGATTAAACCAAATAAAAACCTGAAAACAGTGATCAAAGACGGCAGCAACGCCCGTTTCCCCACTCGAGAGGTGCAAACTAATCCTAAAGCGGGCGGGAGAATTGAATTTCAAGCGTCGGAGATTTCTGCCGAGCACCTGGGCAAGGGCACCTCTACTAATCTCTCTGCACGAAAGCGGTCAAAGTCGCTGGGTGCGCGTCCGGAAAGTGACCAAACGGGCCACCTGTTAGGCGCCTCTCTGGGCGGACGAGGCGTCAAGGACAACACCTTTCCTCAGAATGCAAAAATGAATCAAGGACAGTGGAAGTCGATGGAGTCAATAATAGCCAATGACGCCAAAAAGCACGGCACAGTGAAGCTCAGTCAGCAGCTGAAGTACGGTGATAAGGCTCAGCCAGGTCGACCAACGGAAATGCGCTTCAAAGTGGAGACCGAAGGCGGAAAGCTGATTCGCTACGGCTCAGTGGACAATCCCACACTTCCTCGACCGGCCGATGGAGGCTAAACACACAGTGATGATAACAAAAAAAATTGTTTATTGAAACAAATCAGCTCACAAGTGTTGTAGAAAAGCAATCGAGTAACTTTTTAGAGAAATCAGATTACAATACAAAGTTTTTTGTTTTTGATGGTTACAGAAATAAAAATACGTTTGAACTTAGTTTAAAGAATGTAAAGTGTCAGTTTTTAAGTGTTCCAATTGAATGAAAGGTTACAGCAAATTGAAAATCAGGCTAGCAAGTGCACAACATGCTCCAAATCATTCAATCAATTTTTATCGAAAACAATGAGTTCACACTGACATTCGAGCTTACAAGTGCGACCAGTGCATAGAGAAATTCAAAATATTCAACGTTCCTTAAGCTCATAAACAAGTTAAACGCTGATTTTTCTAAACTTGTTGAAACTCTTACTGGAAACAAACGCCTAAAAAGGATGATTCTAAATTGCATATCTAATCTAGGTTCTTTAAATAACATGACCTTTTATTTTAGCGGCGCCGCGATCAATTTTTTTTATAAAAAATAAAATCGATAGCTTTGCTACTGAAACTGGTACACGTTTTAGAACAAATTTAGATTAGATATGAGTACTTATAATTATTCTTCTTAACGTCTGTTTTCAATAAGAGCGTTAGCAAGCAGAACAACAATTTTCAAAACTTATTGATGAACGCTTAAAAAATTGTTTGGAAAGTTTTTTGAGCGCAGGTGCACTAGTGAATAGCTCAATGTTAGCGCAAGTTCTTTGAAATCGAAAATGAAAAACTGATTGCTTGATTTGAAGTACATTGAACACTGACAACCCCGAGTTTCTGTCAATTTGAAAGAGCAAAAAACTCTAGATACTACAGTTCATTAGATAAATTTAGAGTTAGTTTAGATAAGTCACTCAAAAACTTAAAACGTATAGGCTTAAAAATGTTGAAAAGACTTAAACCTGTTGTTTTGTTCAGCTCAACGCTAAAAGATCTAAACAATTTGCCTTTAGCATTTTGATTAACCACTTGTTGAGTGCAAATTGAATAGTGGCGCTTGAGTTAGTGGGGAACGGGGGGCTGAAGCAAAACAGTTCTGAAATAAATATTGAAACATAAATGTTAGCATAGGAAACAGGCAGTTTATTAGCAGTAAACAGGCAGTTTATTAGCAGTAAACAGGCAACTCACCACAAGTGAACAAGTGCGCTAAGTGGCTTTTGATGGGTGGATGGACATTAAGGGCAGCACCCGGCAAGTCCGCTTCAGGAACTTTCAAATACAGATCTAGTTTCATGTTTCAGTCTGTTTTTATTTGGACAGGCTGTAGCTGAAAGGCGAAAATGACCTGCTGCTGCTGCTTCAGTCACTAAGGCAACTAAAAAACAGCGTGGGCATTACAGGAAATAGGACCGGGAAAAAGGGAAGGCTGGGGCTGATACTGAAATCGCCATCTAGCGGCCACTATTGGCCAAACGGGCAGACATCTTTTTGCAGTGCAAAATTTGCACTCACGAAGTTTTCTTTTGTTATTTTGGTCAAAAAGAAAATAAAAATTAGAGCAAATTTAAGTTAATTTACAAACTTAAGTTAATTTACAAAAAGAGCAATGTGTACTCACTTTTTGCAATCTGATAAAGTGGCAAACGCGACCAGAAAGTGGAAGCAAAATAAAAAGATGGGTAAAGGCAGCTTCCAAGTCGTATGAATTTAATGACAATAGATGTGAGTTTGGTGTGGGGAGCAGATTTAGGCAAACTTTAAGTAAAAGTCTACAATTTGACTGGTGCAGATAACAAATACGATATTCTAGTTGTCAGAAAATTGTACCGCTGCCACCACCAAAGTGGTGGCGGCGGCTAGGAATTGGTTGAAACGACTAAACAAAATGTGCTCAGCTCAGAGGCTAGATCAACAGTGACTGGGCAGAATGCTACAAAGTGAGAAAAACTTGCAGAAACAGGTAAAAAAAGTTTGCAACTATCGATAGAAGCGATTGTAAAAAAATAAAAGTAGAGTCAAAGGTAGAAGTACAAAAACAATCGATTGTTTGCAAAGTTTCAATGGCGGCAACTGTTGTTTACAATTTAAATATTTAAAATTAGTATTTAAAATTAGTTATAAAAGGCAGTAAGTTTTGTTGTGCTAGGTCACAAAAAGTAAAATGTGTTGTGTTATAATAGTGTGGAAACTAATTGAACAATTTTTTAACACTAGACAAACAACTGATGGGCAAACTTGCCGACCATTTTTTCGGCGGTCGACGGAGCTCCAAGCGTCTTGCGACATCGAGGACAGCTAAAGGAGTGCTGGTGGTGCTTTCTGGATGGGATTCGGCCGCCAGTGTCGGTGGTCATTTGCAAAACCCCATCTGCTAAAAAAGTTGTGGCAATCGTCTCTGGAACAGCTGTTTCCGCCATTGGTAGCAACGGTTGAAGTTGCTGCTGCTGCTGTTTATAACAACAAGTGGCCATTACTGACCGCTTCAGACACAGGTCACAGAAGAGGTGGCCACAGAAAGTGACCAACAGAGACCGTTTTGGAATGGTTGGGGAGCTCGTTAGAATTTCGTCCACCGAATCGAGGCAGATGGAGCAGGTCACCTGGTGGCGAGTGGCCACGGTCAGCTTTGCCTCGAGATGTTCCACTTGATCTGACAACGCCTGACACTGCTCTGACTGCAACAACTAAAAACGCTCGTGGGC
Source organism: Tyrophagus putrescentiae (assembly GCA_024499935.1). Classification (NCBI taxonomy): domain Eukaryota; kingdom Metazoa; phylum Arthropoda; class Arachnida; order Sarcoptiformes; family Acaridae; genus Tyrophagus; species Tyrophagus putrescentiae. The sequence continues at coordinate 9,976,607 of JAMZRA010000005.1, forward strand.
TACTTTTTTGTTCTTCAGACGTTCAGTTAACTGGCTGTTGTGCACCTGAAGACTGGCGACATTGCGTAAAAGAGCGCCTAAAATCTGCAAAAAATGATTAGTTTAAATCCTTAATACATTTTATCAAAGATCACTCACCTCACTGTGCACTGGAACGGTGTCCTCACAAATGGCGCTTTTTAGCAGTGTCTCAATTTCATTGAAGTTGCATTCTAAATCTGGTTCAGAATGGCTTTGCTGTGCTTCAAAAGGAAAATCTGATGATGATGAAGATGAGGGTGATGGGGATAACGATGGTTTTGGATGTCTACTGATCAATCGAGCGATGATCTTTTGCAGTGGAGTCACCGGTTCTTGATGTTGATACTGATGACTACTGTTTTGAGAGGCCATTTCTGTTTGCTCAATTTCACTTTGGTCAACTGCAGTAAGGGCATCAACGTCGTCCAGATCGAATGCCAGATAACGGAACTTGGCGGCTGGAAACTGGTAATGTAAAGATGGTAATACTAGGCTTCATGAATTACTAAATTAATGTTATTCTCACCTCTAGGGGCTCATCAGCTCGGTTCCTCCATCGTCGCTCTGACTTTAGCAGTTTTTCCATTTTTCGCTGTCGCGTCACCATCATCGGGGTGATCAGGTTTTGCTGATCACTTGAGTAGTTTGAAATTTCACCACTCTCTTCTTCTTCTAGTGTTGTAGTTTGAAACTGGTCTAAGCTGTTCATTGATGATGATGACGATGAAAAGGGCGTCGATGAGGTTGAGATAGATCTGCTGACACCGGTTCGCCAACTTCCGCTGCAACGAGGCAGCAAAGAAAAATTAAACAAAGCCAGGATGGTAAAATGCAAAAACGAAATAGTTTGCAATACAATATCTTGAGAAATTTCAGTGTCAATGATGATAATAGTAGTGTGCTTAACCATGTGCGTGACCATCAACAACACCTCAACTGCTTAGGTTTTTTGCAAGGATTTTATAACTGATGGGTGATAAACGGACAACAAAAAGACAACAACAGCAACAGCATCTGCAGCACTACCTGGAAACCCACCTGGAGGAAGTTGCAGTTTGACAGTTGTGCAACGACAGTTCTCGTTCACACGTGCCTGCCGTTTCTATTTTGGTTTGTTTGGTACACTATTCCATCATTGTGATCGCCATAACTACCACTGCCAGCATCAGCTGTTGCTTACTACAAATAAGGAATCAACTGGAGTTTTTTGCTTTTGATGTCGTTTTTGCCATACACACACACAAAAGCAGTGTAGTAAATCAAACAAAGTTTCCATTTTTTTCCTACTTTGCCATTAAAAACAACACACATGTGCACTTTCTATTTGTCAACTTAATGCACTAAAAAGTTGATTACTGAAAACGAGTAGAACTATATGTCAATGATGACAACTTAAGAAAAAGTGTTAACAGTTTAAAAAAATAACAAATGAAGATGTTTTCCGCATCACAAAAAACTATTGACCTGAACAAAACTAAAAAATCAGTAAAAGTTAAACAAACAAAACATTTATTTGTTATATAAACGATAATGAAAACGTTTAGTTAGAAATGAGTTAAACGAGCATGACAAAACTGTTGTTTTTATTAAACAATTTAAAATCAATTAAACAAGTGACCTTGCAACTAGCAAAACTGTGACTAACTAATTTTTGAAGACATGAAAAAAGCTGCTGCTGAATTGAAAATCATTCAAATAAGGGGAAAAGAAGGAAAGAGGAAAATAGACAAAGTAATAAACTAACAGTGAAAAGAGAATAAGTAAAAGATACAGCAAAAGAAACAAAGAATGTTATGAAAGAGGCAAGTTTTGGCTGATATATTAAAAAGAATTGAGAGTGAAAAAAGAAGAAAAAGAAAAGAAATTCAATAAAGTGGAAAAGTCAAAGAAAGGGTCATGAGGATTAGTGCCGAGGCGGTGGTGGTAGTGGTGGTGCTGATGATGGTAACGGTGATCAGGGTGATTGATTTCAGATGGTGGTGATTCAGCAGATTTTGACCACTTTTGAAGTAGCACATCATCCTTGATCCCTCCTTTCCTTTTCTTTTAATCACACCATCGGTGACCCCGGTTAACCATGTTCCTATACTCTTTCACTAGTTTCTCTTCTTTCTCCTTGCGACGCTTCTCCTCCTCCCGCTTCTTCTGCTCTTCGCGGTGGCGCTTTTCCGCTTCCTTCTTATCATTGAGAGCTTTCTCTTCCGCCTTCTTCTGCGCGTCTTTCTTTCCTGCATCAGCGACAGGCGATGGTGGTGGTGGTAGTAGTCAAAATGCAATCAATAATATCAATAGTTACAAATCATTTTCAATATCAACAACAAAAAAAGGTTCACGACTTGCCTTGGTCCGACATTTTACTGGACTGCTTCGGGTGGACTTGGATCAGGCAGATCTAAATCGTCGACAGAGAGAGTGGCTGATGACTTGATCTCTTCGATGCGAATGAAGTCGCTCAAAACTGCGCACACTGATGGCGATGAGCAGAATGCGAATGACAGTCAGCGGCCAGCCGATGATTTCACTACCAGCGACACCTCAGTCTCCCTCAAAGCGATTGACAGTGAGAGTCACTTGAGTCACTTCACAATGAAACATCACTTCCAGGAATGTCACCGCTGTTAGCCACCGCAACATCACCAGCCTTCTTCACCCAGCTGAGCCATCACCACCAGAACAGCACTGACAACGACATCACCACCAATTAGAATCATCGTGCAACAGATGAAATCACCACCACCACCACCAGCACCACCAAAGGCTACACAATCGAGTTCACTGTTTGACTAGGCGATCATCTCCCGGCTCCCCACTTCAAAACATTGGCCGACTAAAGAGGCGCTGAGTTCGGAGTATTGAAGAGGAGATGAACTGAGCTTCAATGCAACACTGAGTGGCATTGAACAGATGCACAGACTGAACAGGAGGGAGAGTGACTCACCACCGAAGTGTCACCAGGCACACCAGACCACTGCCTGAATAAACAATGCGCACTAACATCTCCATGTAACATCTTCCTCTAACTTAGCCGACAGTTTACCCGACACCACTTGGCCAGACCTCGCCGCCTTGTGCCGTGCACTGCTGAGGAATGCCTGTTGAGCAGATGTGCAGTATTGTGTATCATTTAAAACTACGTTTTAGGGGAAGCCATTTAGAAAAAGTTGCGCCCAGTTGGCCATTTATGGCGCCGGTTTAAAACTGTCTAAGGCGGGTAGCTCCTCAGAGATGGGCAAATCCGCCATTAGTTATCAGGATTGGTGATCAACGGATCAAACTCAAATAACAGCAACTTTTTCTCTGCCCAATTCCTGGTGGCCATTTTGACGGCAGGCGCTTCAGTGGTCGGCTTTCAATAGTCGGCGGTAGCGGCAGAAATAAAAAAGAGGCTAGAACGCATTTGAAAAAAGAGTGGTGTCAAGAGGACACTGCCGACTTTGGGATCCAAATTTAAACTGGACTCCTCAATGGGCTCATGGGTGAGCTTTAAGGCAGGCAGATCGTCAGTGCTTTTTAGTTACATCAAAGTCATCAACAAGAAGTGCCCGGAACTGGCTTTCTACCACCAATATGAGTTTCAATAACCGACCCGCTCCACTTTGTGGCACAGGTGGCAGCAACTGCGCCAAGTCGGTCATTTTTGGCGCCGGTTCAAAGTTGTCCAAAGCAAGCAGCTTTTTGGCAATGGACAAGTCAGCCATTAGTGGCGCAAGATCGGTAGCCAGCATCGGTCAACAAGTGGCCATTACTGACCGCTTCAGACACAGGTCACAGAAGAGGTGGCCACAGAAAGTGACCAACAGAGACCGTTTTGGAATGGTTGGGGAGCTCGTTAGAATTTCGTCCACCGAATCGAGGCAGATGGAGCAGGTCACCTGGTGGCGAGTGGCCACGGTCAGCTCTGCCTCGAGGTGCTCCACTTCAGCGAGGCGCCGGTTCAAAGTTGTCTAAAGCAAGCAGCTTTTTGGCAATGGGCAAGTCAGCCATTAGTGGCGCAAGATCGGTAGCCAGCTCGGTCATAAACGGATCTTTTTGCTGGCTTATTGGCAGCCACTTCAAAGTCTACTTGGATGTTTTCATCAAGACAATGCAAGAAATGCCCTTGTTGCAACACCCAACAATCAAGTTTGAAAAGACGATTTGCTGATTTGCCCCTCATTTGGTGATTAAGTTGTACTCACCATTTTACCTGATCGCTGAACATTAAGACTCGCGCTGAACTCCTTTTCGGACCACCAGTGCTGTCTACCTGTGTTTAAACCTGTAGCTTGCGCATTCAGGGCAGCAATCACCAACTCCTACTTTTAGAGTACTACCAAAATAAGATTCTTCACTACGTTCAGGCAAGTACAAACGCAGTAAAAAATGAGCTGATCTGTTTCTCAGTGGCCACTCATTTGATTTCTGCTAACTATCATTCCCTCTACCATTCACCACCTAATCACCGCCACCAACTTTTAATCATTCAGCAGCATCCATCACCGATAGCTAAATTGGCACGCTGACTAACACCACTGCTGACACATTAGCCACTAAAACACACCTCAATGTAAGTTGGATTTGTTTTTTCAGTCCCTCTAGATTTGAAGCCACGGTGGCATCACCAACACCAGAACCACCGACGACGACCATACAAGACTGTCTTGTTTGCAGTTTTTGCATAAAAAAGTTGTGCGCGGGAAGTTATTCCCTAACTGATCAACTGCCTGAAATGTTTTTTCTTTTGCTGCACACTCACAAACAAGGACCTCTGCTACTGCTACGCTCAGTTTTGCAGCTTTCTTTTGCAGGCGTCTCTGATTCTCCTTCTCACCCGTTACCTTATTCTCTCTCAGTTGTCATCAGCTTTCAGCTATTTCCACTTGGCAGCCGCGGCGAGGACGGCAGCAGAAGCGGCAACAAACACAGCAGCATGAGCAGCCACTGAAGACTGCCAGCAGGCTGACTGAACGGCACTGTCAGACAGACAGACGGACAGACGCACAGCAACAACAAACCACCGCAGAGTACTGAGCCAGCGATAGACGAGGAGAAGAAGAAGAAGAAGAAGAAGTGAATCGTCTCACCATATCTCCCTTGCCTCCTCGCTCTCCTCCATCTTTTCTCACCCCCGTCGTTTCCACTTTCACCACTGAAACACTTTGTCCCCAGCAACAGCGGCAAGGCAGCGGAATCAGCAACAGCAACTGCCGCAGCTGTGCTCGTGCCTCTGTCGCTGCCTTGCCTGGCCGAGTGCAGGCACAGTGTGTCATCACAGAAGGAGTCAGCCAGCGTGCCCAGCGGCCTGACCGCGGTTTTGTCTGTCACTGCCACTGCAGAGCACATACACATACCGTCACTTGGACGTTTTAAAAGCACACCATTCCTTTGTTCGCAGCGCCACCACTGCCATCACCACCACCACCACCACTGCTCACTCAGTACCAAACGGCGGCAGCAGCAGCAGCGGCCTGTGAGCAGTCCGTGAGTGAGCAGCAACGTTTTAAGCAGCAAGTCAATCCAGCATGGGCTAGCCAGCCAACTAGACAAACTCCGTTTCCATCATCTCGTTCACTCCCAAACTTTGACATTGTTTGAAGCAAAGAAGACAAAGTAAGAATCGCCGATTGATTGTGTGATCTGAGTCGTCATCGTGCTCCCTTACGGTGAGATTCCTCTGCTCAGCAAAGTCGCTGGTAAGTTGCTGTTTATCTGAGCGATTGTGTGCGATTGCGTGTGTGTGTTTGTGTGCTCGCAAACAATTCACTCAACGGGTTTCAACTTTAGAGAATCTAAAATTTTACTTTTTTCGGTTTCAGATTGTTCTCTCTTACAGTTCTGCTTCCAAACTGCTCGGCAGAGTGGTGACTCACTATTTGGTGGCAGGCTCAGTCGATCGTCATCGTCAACATCATCGTCACAACTCAGCTTGACCGGAGTAGCTCAAAACTTGTAAGTTAATGGTAGTGCCCCGTATTCTTCTTTCACTGTCTCTTTCATTTTTGCGTGAACAACACTTGAGACAATTCAATAACACGCCAGTTTCTAACAATCTCTCTCTCTCTCTCTCTCTCTCTCTCTCTCTCTCTCTCTCTCTCTCTCTCTCTCTCTTTTATGATCACACCAGACAGCACCTAGACAGCAAGACACACCAAAGTCACTTGTGTGCCAAAGCAAGATCCAAAGTAAGCCTAAACCAAAGCACAAAGCCAAGATGGCATCTAATGGACCAAACGACAACGACAGTTTCGAGGACAGCAATGGTGACACCAGCGAGGAGGACACCGGCAGTAATGGTGGTGGTGGTGGTGGTGGTGGCGGCGGTGACAGAATCCGCTTTGGCCAACAGCCTCCACTTCTTAACCCTCCGCTGCCTCTTCTGCAGCGGCAGCCAGCACCGGTGCTGCAGGTGGTCATCAGCGGCGCCCCCGCCACCATTGCCCCTGACCCCGAGGTGGAGCTGGTGGGCGCCGTGGTGAATACGCCCTCGGAGACCTTCCGCTCGCAAAACGACGGCCAGGGCGGGCAGTACGTGGAGGTGGTGCACCAGGGACACCTGGCACGGTCGCCGGAGGTCCTTTCCCTGGAGGAGGAAGAACTGGAGGCGGAGATTGACGAGTTTCTGCGAGGTGAAGCCTTGCAGGAGGTGCAGCTGCCCGCTCCGCCGCCGATACACAATGAAAGGGCCAATGAGGCGGTGTTCGGGACAGGCCGAGGTCAGACGAATCGGGTACTGTTGCCACCCCCACCGCCGGTCATTCCCGGCCTGCCCGTTCACCGTCAGTCAGTGTTGAGCCGCAGCAGCAACAACCACAGCAACCACAACACTGATCCCGATCGTGGCCACAGCATTCAGCCATCAGCTTTGTCCAATCCACGAACCGTGATGACTCGCCTCCTCTCAGAGCTTGTCGCCAGCAATCGCCGTTACAATGAGGACATTGGCGCTTCGCCGCCCTCATCGGCTGCTTTAACTTCAGCTTCCGCTTCCACTTCTGCTATCCACGGCAGTGGACCAACTCAGTCGAATCTCATTGGTAAGTCGAGTCCTTGTCTATCTTCCCTTGCTTTGTCCACTTTTTCTCACCTATTTTTTATTATCGTTCTCTCTCTCCTCTCTCTCTCTCTCTCTCTCTCTCTCTCTCTCTCCAGACCAGGTCCTGGACGACCATTCACGAGGATCTCTGCGACGATCAGTGCCATGGCCGCCGTCGCTGTCGTCGCCGCCTCTTCCCCAGCCCTCTCCACCACCACTACCACCATCATTCCAAGGAGGAGCATCCTCAGCGATGGCCACTCAAAGTCTGCCAAACAGTGCTCAGCAGCACAACGAAGGCGAGACGTGGGCAGATGCTATCCGCCGTGGGGCCGCAGAAAACCACCACCACGACCACCATGCGTGGACCACCACCACCACCACCACAAACCGTAGAGCTGCCGACGATGATCTGTATGGGGATATGATCGACTTGACACTAGAACGAGGCCATCACCAGCACGGCGCCTCTGCCGGCCTCCACAACCACGGCCAAACGGGTGACCAGGCTGGTGGCCGAGGAATGCCCACAGCTCATCGACTACTGAATGCGGCCAGTGCAGAAGAGCTACTGCGTAACCAAATTGAGGCTATGGGGCGAATCAATCTGCAGCTGCAGCGGGCGAATCGGTCGCTGCAGCCGTCGCCGAGGCCACTGCCGCTGCCGATGCCGATGCCGTCGTCTAGGCCACTGCCGCTGCCGATGCCGATGCCGTCGTCTAGGCCACTGCCGCTGCCGATGCCGATGCCGTCGTCTAGGCCCCTGCCGCTGCCGATGCCGATGCCGGCCGATGCCGATGCGCGTCTAGGCCCCTGCCGCTGCCGATGCCGATGCCGTCGTCTAGGCCCTGCCGCTGCCGATGCCGATGCGTCGTCTAGGCCCCTGCGCTGCCGCCGATGCGCGATGGACTCCGAGGACCAGCGTCTCAGGCTGCCTGTATCCAGCAGCTGCCGCAACGAGTGACCCAGGCAATCTAATAACAACCAAACCACAACAACAAATACACAAACACACCCAACTACCAACAAGCTGCCCGCAACAGACCCAAGGCAAACTAAAACAAAAACCACAACACACACACAAACACTCCAACAACACCACACACACACAACGCACATGCTGCCGCGCAACCCCAATCGGCCCAACCGCTTCCACAATGCCTCGAGATCATCCGAGCCCCGCCAACGGCACCGACGTCGCCTTTGCCGAGTTCTCGAGCGCTCCCGGGGCAGCACGGGATCTGGTCAGAAGAGCGCGACTACCGCAGTGATGAACCGACTGCGCACTTATCCCACATCGGAGCATCGGTACTGCCTCGACTCGACCAGTCTGGGTGGTAGACAGAGGGCTCCAACTGCCTCAGGACTGTCCATTCCGCTCATTGTTTCTTATTTGTATCACTAATGCGCATTTTTTGGTCTTCAGCAGCAAATGAATCGAGGCAACACCATCTCGTCAGGCGGACTTTAAAGACAATGGCGAAACAAGCTCGGCGGCAGAACTGTCAACCGCCTCAGTTCGGTGCTGCATCTGCTGGGATGGCATTGATAATGACGAGGTAAGGAAGAAAATGGGGAAAACCATTCTGAAATTCAGGTGTACTAAAAGTTACTATTTTTTTGCCACTACTAGGGCAAGTACTTCAAATGCACTCCGTGCGGCCACGTTCACTGCAATGAGTAAGTGTAGTAGGATCTAGTGATCCTTTTCGGTTTTGTTTCGTTTTTGTGTTTTCTTCTTCTTTAAATGACATTGAGCATTTTTTGATAACTTGATTTTCATTTAAATTTCATTTTTTCAGGTGTTTCTACTCCCGTTACACACATTCTGGAGCTGTGAATTGCGGCTACTGTCGTCAAGAGTTTGTTCGAGAGCATGCTCACCGATTCTTTATCAACTGATAGAGCCGAGCCAAACTGAACAGCGTGCGTTTTTTGTCTTTAACAAATACGCGGATACTTGATTGAATTTAACATATTGACTATTATACTTCTATATCATTCTCTTTTTTGGGGTGCACCTTTTCTTTATCATTGGGCCAAATTCAAAACTATATTTCCTTTTCTTCAATTGATCTTCTTTCCTTCTTCTTTCTCTTTCTCTCTTTTTCGTTCTTTCTCTTTCTCTTTCTCTTTCTCTTTCTCTTTTTCTTTTTCTTTCTCTTTTTTTCTTTTCTCTTTCTCTTTCTCTTTCTCTTTCTCTTTCTCTTTCTCTTTCTCTTTCTCTTTCTCTTTCTCTTTCTCTTTCTCATTCTCATTCTCATTCTCTCTCTTTCTTTATGTTTAGCATTTTATTCAGCCGCAAATGTGTTTGCACCAATTTTTGACTTTTGAATGAAACCAAAGGTAGGCTGCTATTTTCACACTTGATACTTTTTCTTGTCAATCTCATTTTTTTCTTGTTATATGATGAAATTCAAGTTAGATACAAACCACTTCTGTAATTGAACCTTTAAACTCTTGTTAATTCCTCTTGTGTTCTTACAATCCACTTTTGAATCGCTGACTCTTTCAAGTCAACTCGTTGCAGCTTTGTATTTTATCTTTTTCATACATTTATGTTTTGCTCACCCCCTCTTCCAATAAAAATTACTTTTTTATCTGTTGTTTTATTCTTGCTTTAATTGAATACAAATGTAAAATTGTTGTTTTAAAATCAGACCCTGTCAATTGTGTGGAGATTGAGTTGATTTGTTTAATGTGTGTGTGTGTAATTAATCTGTTTAGCCAAGCAGTACTGAATGTAGATCAGTTAGTTCACACAGAAAACTGTGTGAAATTATGCTCTCAGTTTTTAGCAAACAGTTACAATCAGGAAAGAATTTTTCATAGCAAGGAAAAAGTAAGGAAAGGATAGTAATAAGGACAGCAATAAGAGAAATTGGGAAAAAATGTATACAATGAGTGTGTAAATGGACAAAGGTAACAAATGGGAGATCTGAAAATGAACAAAAGAGAGAATCCTGTAAGGTTGGGAGAAAAAAAGAGAAAGGGAGCAAGTAACTAACGGATTGTAATGGTTTTATCAAATTGTTAGTCACCAAAAGAAAGGAAAAGGATAAAACAATAGGACAGGAAATCAGGAAAAAGAACCAGGTAAATTGAAAATTCAGTGTGAAAAAGAAAAAATGTGAAAGGTTGAAAAAGAGAACTTGGCTGCTACAGACAATTGGCAGCAGGATTACTGATTACAAAGTTTTTGCTGAGAGGTTAATCAAATCCTGTGTATTAAATATTGGTGTGAGATTGTGTAAAAGAAAGGAAAATAGAGAGAAAGAACATCAACACAAAATTACACTTGAGTAGAAGATTGAAATGGGAAAGGGTGAATATTAAAAGATCATCAAATCAGGCAAACAGATTGGGTTGAGATTATTGTAAGAAAAAGGAGAAGAAGAAGAAAGGAAAAAGTGAGAAAAAAGTCTTGTAGTAGAGAAGTTATAGTAGTTAAATGGTTGAGTCTCGACCAATCACCGCTGCCTGATCAAGCGATCCGGGCAATAGCTCACAATATCTCCTCATCCAATCACACATCGTCCGACAGCTTAACAACAGGCCAATCACACGCACTGCTGTTACTACTACCACTACTACTACTGCGACTCAACCAAATAATTTAATTACATCTCTAATCTAACTAAAAAGCGGATGCTCGAACAGCTCGGAGAGGCTCTTCTGCTCAACCGAAGCAATGGAGGCGGCGGTGTAGCTGAACTGCGTGAAGTACGGCATATCACTCTCGGAGTTGATGGAATCGGTGTCGCCCTCGCGCCCCTCCTCCAGGCGCTTCTGCAGCTTCAGCTGACGTCGCCGCTCAGGGGGCGTCTCCAGCTCGACGGGCTCTCGGGTGAAGGTCGGATCAAAGTAGCGCAGATCCTGGTCGTCCGTCACGCCCGGATCGTAGGGAGGCTTTATCTATTGATAAAAGAGGGTAATAGTAGTAATAAAAAAGACAAACGGAAGTTAAAAGGGTTTTGTCAAAACTTCTGCTTTTGTTCAACGTTCGTCTACCTTCTTTGCGAAAACATCAGCCCAGGGGACGTCCTTGAAGAAGGGATGGAGCATGATCTCTCGGGCGTCAGACGGTCCGCCGCCCAGTCGGCGGCTGGGATCTTTTTGGAGGAGGCCCCCCAGCAGGGAACAGGCCTGGGGGCTGACAGTGGGCGGGAAAGCCACCTCAGCAATCAGGATCTTCTCAAAGAGCACGTCATGCTGGTAGGAGACGAACGGAAGGCGACCGACGAGCATCTCGTACATGACCACGCCGAGGCCCCACCAGTCCACCTGGTGGTAGTGTGAAAAGAGAAAAAAGGTGGTGATAAGCTCGGGAGTTGATAAGCTAAGCTGAGCCACTCTTATCTGCACTACGTACCGCTCGACCGTAGTTGGCCTCCTCCAGTACCTCCGGCGCCAGGTACTCCGGAGTGCCGCAGAAGGTCCTGGTGGTGGCGCCGTAGTAGATGTACTCCTTGCACAGGCCAAAGTCGGCGATCTTCACGTTGCCGTCCTTGTCCAGGAGAATGTTCTCCAGCTGAGGAAAAAGAGAATTGTCAGAAAAAATTTTTTTTGCGAGAACAAGCACACATTCTGTAAACACAATTGTTTTGTTCTGCTTGCTTACCTTTAGATCACGGTAGATGATGTTCTTGGCGTGCAGGTACTCCAAGGCGAGGAGAAGCTGAGCGCCGTAGAAGCGGGTGCGCGACTGCGAGAAGATTCGGTCGCGACTGAGGTGGTAGAAGAGCTCACCGCCGTTGACGTACTCGAGGACAAAGCACATTCGCGAACCGGTCTGGAAGGAGTACTTCAACCCCTGGTGAGAAATAATGGGAAAGTTTCGATGAAATATCCGACAAAAAAGTACATTGTAAAATCCCTTTTTTAGAAGGGGCTTTTACCACTTACCACGATGAAGGGGTGCTTGGTCTTCTGGAGCACCTGGTTCTCCGTCATCGTGTGCGCCACCTCGTCCTTCGTAATAATCAGCGTCTTCTCGAGCATCTTCAGGGCGTAGGTCTTGCCGGTGCGGCGCTCCACGCCGAGGAGCACCTTGCCGAAGCTGCCCCGGCCAATCTGACAGCGAATGTCAAAGTCCTTGAAGCTGATCGTCCGCTGGCGGCGCTCCTCGGCCGCCTTTGCCAGCGCCAGGGAAACTTCCGCCTGGTGGCCGCGCACTGCCGCTTTGCGCGCCTTCAGCCGATTTGCCAGCTGCACCGAGTTGAGGCGAAGGTGCTTGATCTTGAGGGGGCGCAGCAACGGCCAGCGGCGGTGCTTGAAGGGATTCGAGAGGAAGGGGTTCTTCTTGCCGCCAAAGTTGATGACAATGCCGTCGTCGTCGTCGTCGTCGTCGTCTTCGACTTCCTCGACTTCCTTATCACTTCCGCCGCCCTTCTTGTTCTTATCACCACTGCCCTTTTGGCTTTTCTTCTTCTTCTTGATGGTGGGCAGCGCCAGCTTTTCAAAGTCCTCCAGTCGCGGGAGGCGCTCGGTGATCAGCTCGGTGATCACCGCCACCCAGTCGTCCCGTTCGTGGCGGCTCTCCGGGACGAAGGCCCGCTCGGCCTCCAGGCCGGAGGTCCACTGGAGCGAACCGCGCAGGCGGAAGCCGTAGTAGTTCTTCTTCACCTTCACCTTCATGATGCGAGCATCGTGCAGGGCAAAGTCATTCAGCGGATCGTTGTAGACGCCCGGCGGCGGCCGCTCCTTGAAGCCCAGCAGGCTGCCGTTGTCCAGCAGGACCAGGTACCGACTTCGCCAGTTGGTGATGTGCTGACCTGTCAGGGGAGGGTGATAAGTTTTGATAAGTTTCAGTTAGGTAAGTTTTCAAAACCCAGGCAAGACAAACTTCCTTTCCTCTAATCAACTTGACTTACCTTTCTTGTAGACCCAGCCCTCTTTGAGCACTTTCGGCGGCTCCTCCAGCTGTTTGAGCATCTCCTTCTTCAGATTCTCTTCCTCTTGGCGCTCCATCAACTCGAGCATGGCGAACTGATCCAGAATGGGAAGATCCGCCTGACTCTGCTGAGCCTGCTCTTTGGATTGATTCTCAGCACTGTCGTTGTCGCCACTGACGTTGCCGGCGTTGTCAGTGCTGCTGGTCGAGCAGATCGGAGCAGGTGGCAGAGTAGATGAATTGTTGGCAGCAACTGTTGGCGGCGATGACTTTGTCTTCTTTGCCTTCTTGCCACCTCGCCATCGTGACAGGCTAGCCGGCAACGGTTCTGAGTTGACGGAAACAGATGAAGTGTCTTTGGTGTTTGCGTCGCTGGTGCTGTTGCTGCTGCTGGTAGTGGTGGTAGTAGTGCTGCTGCGACGGCTGTTGTTGCTTCCACTGGCCACCATCTCCTGCTGGTTAGCTGGTGAGCCTCCGCCGGTTGAAGTGGAAGAAGGGGAGGCAAGGGACGCCGAATTGGAAATGGACGCCAATGCAGAGGAAGCAGTGGAAGAGGAGGAAGTGGAAGAGGAGCTGCTTTCGGTGGCTTTGTCGGCTAAAGGAGTGTTGTTGCTGCTGGAGGAGGAGGAAAAGAAGGATTTGAAGGTGGACACGGCAGAAGCGGCCTTGCTGCTGCTGCTGGTGCTGGTTCTGCGGCTGCTGCCGCTGTTGTTGTTGTCCGACTTTTCCGTTTCCTTATTGTTGCTGCTGCTGCTGCTGCTGCTTCCTCTTCTCAGCAGCTGGCTGAGTTTGGCATTTATGCTGAGCATTATGGCTGTGTTTGTTGTAGTTGGCTGTACAGTTGCGAGCAAACTGGTGGTGGTGGTGGTGATGGGAATAAAAATAAGAAGTCAAATGTGATTAAATTAAGAAAACTGGGTAGAAAGGTGCTGAAACAGGTGCTATATTGGCAAAATCTGGTTCAGTGCATTGTGATATGTTTTTGTTGTGAAACGCGCCCATTGCTGCTCAAACATGCAAAAAAGTGTGTTTATCGCTACCTTAAAAGCACTTCACAAACAACATGTTTAGTGCTGAGTGGCTGAATGCAGTTTTTTGTGATTTATTATCTGATGCGCTTGATGAAACCGTGCAAAATGATTAAACCATTTTTATTTTGGCCGGCAGCAGCTTTAATTTATTACCCACTCATCAATTTACAAAAAAAGATGATGCGCACTAGAGCACACACTGTGTGATTCACATGCACTGAATTCCAAAGCTCAAATAGCTTTTCGTTTTTAATAACTTTCTTTTTTTCCTTTCCCTTTTTCTCCACTTTTTCTCCTGAACTGCTCAATAATGCTAATCATTAGAGAAATGCGAACTGCTGCCGCCAACTGCTCACATGCCAATGCTCTATTTGATAAACTAGCTCTCTGACTCTCTCTCTCTCTCTCTCTCCTCTCTCTCTCTCTCTCTCTCTCTCTCTCTCTCTCTCTCCTCTCTCTCTCTCTTGCTGCCTGTTTTTCTTTTTTTGTCTTATTGCTATTTTGGTCGTTCGTGCAGCAGCAGCAACGTTAATTCTAATTGACTCTCATTTGTTCATTTTTTTGTTTTTAATCATTGCAATTATCATCTTCTTCCAACCCTCCCACCTCAAGCATCATCTCGTCATCATAAATTCCATTTGTTCAGCATTTAAAAATTGGGAAAACTCTGTTTATGTTGGTGCTGGTACAGTACAATACTGTCAGCGGTTACAACTGTGAACCAAACTGTACACAATCAAAAGAGTTCACTCTACCAAAGTACTCACTGCTAATGCCCGTCAGCTGTTGTTCCGACGGCTGCTGATGTTGCGGAATGAGCATGGCACTGTCCTCTTCGTACACACTGCCATTCACCGCATCTTCATTATCAACATTACCAACACCCTCCTCCTCCGCTTCCTCAACTTCATCATTAAAGTCATTAATATCATAATCATCACTGCTATCACTGCTATCAAGAATGTCAAGAACCACATCAGCTGGGAACGGTGAGGGTGATGATGATGAAAGTGGATCGGGAAATATTTGAATGGATGTTGCAGATGTTAAAGAGGAGGAGGCAGTCTCTGCAGAGGCTGACGATGCTC